>CM059444.1:27229043-27863691 GCA_030390025.1 Squalus acanthias
GGTCTCGTTCTGGCGCGGGTGTGCGGGAAATTAACTCACCAGCGGGATTTCCCGCCGGAAACCCGCTAGCAGTTAAAATCCAGGCCAAGTAGAGTCTTGTCAGTTTTTCATCTCTCACAGTTTGGAACTGAGCAGCACACCACCTAGTGGCCTAATTAAGACCCTACAAGAGCTAGCAGGGGGTCACCTCTCTCGTCACGTAGCACCCTGATGTTAATTGATATACTTCTCAGATATGCACAGCTATGTTTTCAGGTGCTTATTCCACATGCAGATTTTTAGTTCAGGTTTAATAGTTTGCTGGACAGCACTTTTCTGGTTCAAAGTTCAACAACACAGTATTTAGAGAGCAGTAGGTACAGGAAATGTAATGTACTAGCCACATGCAGTAATGTATTGTAATGTGCATGAATGCACCACTGTATGGTTATTAGTCAGTGAATGAATTCAGATTTCACTGCACAGTGACCTGGCTGAAAATAAATTTAATTTTGCCTCGGCCATCTTGTAGAGGTGAGTGATATATGTTCCGTGTATAATCAGCTGACATATTGAACACATATTCCACAGGAAAACTGATTCATGAGAGGAAGTCTCAGCAGATCAGATAACAAAAGACAGCCCCAAAAATCTAAGCAGAGGCATGTTTAGATAAAAAATGATCAAGAAAACAGTGGAAGTATGGTGACTGTATGTTAATATGGCCCTATGTATAAAAGTAATGCAAGGCATTGTAACAGATAACACCTGAATCTACCTTTTAATACTTTTCCCACCATTAATAAGTCAGAAAAGAGGCTTCTACTTAGGGAGGAAAAGGAAATTAAAGTCAACCAGGACTGCATGTGTGTGTGCCTTTTAGTCATTAGTTGTGGGATGGTACTGGTTGAGGTCTGAGGGCAGATTGTTTCGTCATCTTCTGGGTTGGAGAATTGAGCTTGAGACTGGAGTAAGCTAAATAGAGGAAAATAACTAAAAGTATTTTTATTCCTTCTAAATATTTCTGAATGCAAATTTTTTGGGGCCAAATCTGGCATTGCGGTTGTAATAAAGGCGAAATTGTCAGCGTTCGCCGTCATTACCCTAGGAAAATGGCAGCAACTTCTGGCGTCTGGACATGCGCTGTTGAAGACCCCGCAGACGGCAATCTCTTTGAAATCACTGAACTGACGAGAACTTCAGCTTTTACGCTGTAATATCACTGTTAAAAAAACTACAAAAAGTTAAGCCTCGTTTAATGAGGTGTAACTGGGTTTTTAACGCCATACTAAGTCATAATTACTGCTGAACAACCTCTCTGGCCCTCAAAAACGAATTTTATATTTGTGGAATGTCAAATATTTCCATTATGATGAAAATTCCGTATTTAAAAAAATATAATAAATCTTTTTTTAAAGTTTGTTTATGATATTTCAGCTTCTACCTTAATCTCACGTGTATGTCCCAATCTGTAAATTTTTTAAAAGTGAAGGATAATCAGCGCATTTTACTTCTTGGTTTGCTGTCTGTGAGAATTTTTCAATGTGATTGGATGCTTAGCCTGCCTGATGACATCATTATTGCTGGACGCTGGAGATCCCCTAGACTTGGCGCCAGAATCAAATTAACGTCGGGAAAGGTGAAATCGACACCACAGAGATCGGTAGATCTTTGTGGGCAGCTTTCTTTGAGGTCAGCGGTGAGCATCGTCACTTCGCCGCTGATCGCAAAATCCGGGCCAATGTACATTGTTTAAGACTGATACATGTTATATATTGAAGTGTACTTGATAAACCCTGGGTAGCAGTTAGGCCACAAGTTTCACTAAACATGTATTTAGTTCCTTTATCTCACCAAAAATCTGACCTGTCTCAAAGAAATGCAAGACTTGTACATGTACAACATGTATTGCTGTGCCTCACACTTTGAGTTCATGTCTCACAAGAAATTTTCCTTAGAAGTGGAGCTCCTGCTTAAAGTTCAGCCTACGAACCCCTGGAGGTTAAAATACCAAGTTCACCCTGGCTTTAATGTTTCTCCTTCCTTACTGTGATACATTGACTTCTGTACCTCCCAGAACAATTGCCTAAAAGAGAATTGAGACCATCTGCAGCAAACACACAACAGAAATCAGTGCGGTGCTATTTCTGGGACTGAAGGATAGCAGCTATGCAACTTAACTTCATTTAATATTTAGCAGGCGCTCACAAGGAACACACACATCATGTCGTTGACGGATCATGTGATGTAAAGAGAGGTTGTCTTTCCCAAAATCAAAGCTTTCCTTAATGAAATCACAGTGAAGCAGATTTGCCTGATGACATCATTTTTCACTGAAAAGCCCTATTTCACAAGGCTACCCCTTGAAATAATGCAAACTGCAGCGTGAAAGGCCAGTTGTTGCATTGTACATACATAGCTTTCCACTCCTCAGAGTGTGGTCAGAATATAAATGTTGAAGTAGCAGTGGTCTGTTTTCCAATTGCCTGTGAAATGTTGTCATGCCCATAAAATATGTATTGCCTTTTCAATGTTCTTCCGCAGTTAGTCATATGCATTAGATTTATTGGAAGATGTGTTTCTAGAGTGTTATGGAAATAGCAAATTAAATAATGAGTAAAATTAGGATGAACATGATTTGTAGATTTGTTAGTCTGTAAAGTATTAATAAAAATATGTATTTAAATAAAAATATGTATTTATAAGGTCACTTGCTACAAAGAGAAGTTTTGTTTTTAAACTGCTTTGCTTCATTACAATCTTTTTCTGCCAGTTTTCTCCCTCTGCTCATGCCCTGAAACCACTGACAGTTCTGTGGGTGTCCTCCAGTGGCTATTCTTCATGCTCGGCCTGATGTTAGCAGCTGTTTTACTTCAGGAGGATAATAGTCAAGCTCTATCCTACCTGACAGCTACAGATATGCCCTTCCAGCTGGATGGTCAACCCTGGGGATCATGTTCCCCTCCCTAAGCCAAGTCCAATTATAAAACCCATACCATTGCCCTACCTGAGAATCCACTAACTCGGTAGAGGTGGGGATTGAACCATGAGACCTATTCTGACCTGTACGGCTCAGCTACTCACTGGATAAGCTCACTGAGCCATCACATTAATCTACTAATTATCATGGCATTTCCTCTATTAAATTGCAAAACACCAATTTCTCTCCTTTTCAATGCTATATGATGTATTTACCCCACGTTATGACTTAATAAAGTCTATTTAAGAATGTTGTTCATTTTTTAAGCTAAAGCTAAAGCCGTGGAGGCTTTGTGATTTTTAATGATTGTGAATAGTGGTCCAGCAAGTCACCAGTTTGTTTTAACTTTAAAAGCTTGCCTTTTTTGGTGGAACCTTGCACCAGTTGCTTTTGTACTAACTACAATGAAAGAAAATGAGTGACTATGAGCAGGCTTGTCAGCAATAAAGGGAGAGCAAACTCAGATTAAAGCATTGATGGCTATTCCCTGCAACCTGTAGTGGACACAACTTGGCACCTTTAACCGTATTTATACTGCAAGGCAGCACTGTGGCTTTGTGTCTAACTTCCGACTAAAAGTCACACACCTATGATTTGCCCAATGTTGACAGTTGTGTGAAACACCTTCAAGAATAAGCCATGTGACTATTGTATAAGTGCAGATATTATTTGGAATATGGTAAAATCATGTTAACATCATGTAAAGCGGTTCCCTGACTAATGGAAATTCTTGGTAGGCCGTGATTCACTCCTGGGACACTCAATTTTGTCTATGCACCTTCTTTGGCTCTACTTGACCTCCAGAGTCAGAGATGTGCAATGGAAAACAGGAAGAGAGGAAGAAAAACACACACAAGTAAGAAAACGGGACAAAATGAAACTGAGCTGCAGAAAATGTCAAATTCAGCCTCCAGCGCTGAATTCCTGTGGAGTTGTGGTAATTGGGGCTGAGCCCATATCTGCCGCTTTTTCGCCCCTTTTAGGCTAAGTTAAAAATTCTGAATCTGGAGTGGAGGGTCTTTTGTCTGTCTCCTACCCCACGTGCTGCCAGCATTTTGAGGGCATATCTGGGTTACCACAGGAATTCGACCCACGCTCCACTGTTACGGCCAATGGTTCCCATAACTGCTGAGAGCTGGCATGGATCCCACTGAGGGCCTAATAAGAGTCCTGACAGTGAGAGATAATAGATCCCAGATGAGACAGAATTTGTTTATTATTTTAGAACTCCTCTTCCACAGAGCAGCCGGGTGTGGGATGGGGTTGTGGTGGGGCCAATAATGAAACGCACAGCTCTTCCAGCTTTTCTCCCTTCTCCAACAGAAGAAAATTTATGTAAGGTCAAGGAATTTTAGGAACAGACACCAGGGGGGAATAATTGGGTTGGTTTGCACCTCTCATTAGCGCCCCCGGGGGGCACTAACGGGGCGCAAATCCCCTAGCGCCCGGGCGCGGTGCCGCTAACACCTCCCGCGAAATTCAGCAGGAGGTTAGTGGCGGCGGTAGCCGGTAATGCCCCGCGCTGCTGCGCCGCTGGTGATGACATCATCGCCGTGCGCAGCACCCCGCTTGCGCTCCGACTGCAAACTTCCCTTGCGCCCCCTGACCTACCCACTACTTAAAGGGCAGGTGCCGGGCGGCCATTTTTATTTTGGCCGACTGCCAGCACCTGCCCCCTTTCACTCTTTTATGCGGGGTGCCGGCCGCGATCGCTCAGCTCGGCACTCCTCGAGTGCCAGGCTGTTTTCACGGCACCCCGCTCCTTGGTGGTCCAGCAGGGCCCTGGTGCGTGCAGCACTAGGCCCCTCCCCTTTAATCAGGGGAGGAGGCCTGCAATGACGCGGCTCTACGTGCCGCCGTGCGTGGTGATGCTGCATGTAGCGCCGTGAAATTCAGCTGTAGCGCCCCAAGAGGGAGGTGGAGCACTTTCCAGTAGCGCGCCACCTCCTGCTTGGGGCGCTACTGCTGCATTTACGGCGGAGGGGCGCTAACATTTTCGGGGCCCTAAATCTAGCGCCCCGGTGACGTTAGCACCCCAAAATGGGTGCCACCCAATTTTTCCCCCCAGGCATTTAGATCCAGCAAATCTGTTCCTTTTTCTGAGATCAACTCCACCTGCCCACTTACTTATCTTCTCCTCATAACACTTTATATCACGAGAAGAGGCATTGAGCTAGAGTGAATGTGAAAGGAGATGAAAGGAAAGTGTAGAAGGGTCCAGAATAGACACTGACTGAAGCAGGTGCTGACAGCTAGTGCAAATAGCATGTAATGCTTTGCTATGCTACAAAGCAAAGACAGATTTATCTGAATTTTCAGATAAATCCAATGCCCTTTTTCTTGCGAGCTGAATAAACTTACTTTTCATAATGTGAAACAGTAGAAATAGGGGGAAAATTAAAAATCAAATCATGCAGATTGATCAGATTCATGCAGCACAAATCCGATTCTGGATTTGTTTGAATTTAAACATATACATGCACTATAAAAATGTAAATATTATATCTAGTTAATTAAATTATGTAGCTGATTTCTTTTTCTAATCTACATCTTTGAAACAAAAGACATTGGCCCAAAAGTTGCTGTCAAGACGACGGCGAGGCTAATGGCGTTCGTCATTATTTATGTGCAAATGCTACAGCAACTTCAGGCAAGGGCAGATGTGCAATTAAATGCGGAAATCCAAAAGTTGCTGTTGGAGATGCGCTGCTCCGCTGATAGCTCTGCAAAAACGGTATCTTGCTGTCTGGCTCCCCATTCAAATGCATTGAGCAGCGTGAAGTTCCTGTACTTGCACTGTAGATACGAAGTAAACTCACCACAGAAAGTTAAATCAAGTCATTTCAAGTCTAAGTACCTTTTTAACAGCACGATAAGTGATAATTACTGCCAGTCAACCTCTCTGGCACTGAATATGTAGAATATTCTATATGAATAGTGTAGAGTCTCATTTCTTCAGGTTTTAATTGTTGTTTGAGATTTAAATTTTAAAAAAAATAAAATATCTACTTTTCCTTTCTGTCTCTTTTTCTCTCTCTCGCTTAATCCAATATTTCATTCACTCTCTCTATTTCTCTTTCTATACCTTATTTGACATTAAATTCACCTGCTCTTACTTACACTTCCTTGTTCAGACTGTTAATTTCACAATCCTTTAATCTGATTGGTTAAGGAGATACACAGTTGCTTTCCCTGTTCGCTCAGGTCCTAGATGCCCTGTAGAGGGCGCCGCGCCATTTCCATCTCGCACTTCCAGCAACATGCCATGCACAATCTCATGGAGATTAAACGAGCAAGGGCCTGTGCATAAAAAACGGGCACGGCGCCATAACATTTCTAAGCCTGTTTGTTCAAGGTGTCAGAGCTCCTTTAATTGCCTCTGTAACAATGTTTGTGGTTCACTTCACTCCTCCCATATTTCCCCCCATCCCCACCCCCACCTCATCAAACCTAGGCAAGTAAAATAGGATTCTGGCAAGTAGAATGTGAACATTGATGTTTGGTAGTGCAGGTACTGTGGGTCACAAGAGATGTGGTGATATAAGGTTATTATTCATCACCTAGTTGCTTTATCATAAAAATGCTAAATAGTAATATAATTGCAATAATTATGAATCTAAATCAAAAAGATTAATAAATGCTAGAAACACTCAACAGGTCAGACAGATCTGTGAAAAGAGAAACAGAGTTAACGAGGGAAATTTTAACCACTCCACAATTGGGGGGGGGGGGCGGAATTGGTAAAAATGTGAATTCCGACGACAACCTGCCACAAACGCTCCTACTTCCGCTTTAACCATGGTGGGTTTGGGGACATCTGAGTGACCTGTTCTGGAGAGGCGAGTCAGTGATTAGAATATTTAAATGAGGCTACGTTGCTCAGATTTTGGGAGCCATTTGAATTGAAAGGCTGCGGGCCGGGTTTCCCAAGCTCGGGAAACCTGGCAGCTAAAGGTAGGCGGGAGCTGCCAGATCCAACAGGTAAGGGCTTTTCCAGTACTGTTTGTGGGCCAGGAGGAGCTGGAGTGCTATCCCCCCGGCCCCTCAAGCAAATCTTCTGCCACAACCTCTCCCCCCACCCCACGATCGGCCAACTCCCTTTGATCTTTAGACCTTATCCATGATCTCTCCCCCTGCGATCTCTCCCCCCGAACTCACCCCGTGATCTCTCCCCTGCGATCTCTCCCCTGTGATCTCTCCCTTCCCACAAACTCTCCCCCTGCAATCTCTCACTCCCCGCAAACCCTCCCCTGCGATCTGTTCCTCCCCGCGATCTCACTCCCCCGCCATCTCTCCGTCTCCACGATCGACCGACTCTCACCCCAAACGATGTTCCGACCCCCTTGCGATCTCTCTCTCCCCCCACGATCTCGCCCCCACAATCTCTCCCTCCCCGTGGTCTCTCTGTCCCCATGATCTCTCGCTCCCCCTCTCCCTCCTCACTGCCGCACTCCGAATATCCCCACCAACCCCCGATCTTCTCCAATTGCAGGGACCTTTCCAGCGGTCCCCACCGCTACCGCTGGCTTTCCTGACCGGGCCTTCAATCTGGCTGGCTGGAAACGGAATAATTTTTTTTTAATGAGGTCCTGCCGTTAAATTCGGCAGGAGCTACTGGCATTTCAGGGTTACCCAGCTGTAGACACGTGCCCCCGCTCCCTCCCCACCTCCCCGTAAATATCGGGGCCAACATTTCAGGTCGATGACCTTTCAAAACACATATATAAGTTATATCTATTTAGATTACACCACAGGTGAAAGGACAGGATTAATGGTATTTTACAACATCCTGATTATGAATACACAATATAACACTGCTGGGAATTGAAACAAATATCATGAAAATAAAAATCATATTGTTGTATAGTCACATAAAATAAAACAAGCTAAACCTAGAGCTAGGTAGATTTTATGATTATTCAATGCTAATTCGCCAGGCATTTTCCAAGATGTTTCATTTAGGCCCAGCTATGATCTCTGCTGTGGAAAAATTGCGTTTTTAAAGAAGAAGCAGTCACTACATTTTCCAATTGTCTTTGACCTTGACTTTTTGGCAAATCCTAATGTTAAAGCACTTGATATGTTACTACTGGAATGGCCAAACTATTGAACTACTTACCTCTTTCGGTACTTTTCTTCCCTTTAAGATCTGCAGGCTTTTAAAACATGGCATAGCATCAGTTAACCATTACTCCTTTATTTATCTTGTTTCCTCCACTACTCTTTTCAACCTTGGTGGTGTCCTGTGCTATGGGCCTGGGTTTCTGAGTAAAAAAGCACACCTGCTGAGGCAGGAGTTGAGCTAGTAACGATAGCTATTATACCATTATAGTTTGCTGTAGCTTAAATTTAGAATAATTATTTGTATATTTGTGGCTATGGGAATGAGCCTGACACTTTCAAGAATTAGCCAGTTCAGGGAAGTCTCTGTAAAGAGAACACTTTTCTCACTGGGATTTCATAAATGTTTATTTAGATTAAGGAGTATTTTCTCTGCACTGACAGAACAGTTTGAACGGTGAGATGCTCCTGGTTGTGCTCCTCAGAGGCTTTTCTCTCTCTTTGTGCAATACTCTGTCGTAAGTTAATAATAACCATTCATTAAATTAGTTCAGTCGTTTCTTGGAACATATTTTCTGCCCTAGAGCCATGCTGGTGCTCCAGCCAATTGCGTCACAGAGTGGCAGAACTTGTGGCTCACTTTTGTTATTCTCCACATTGCTGGCAATACCAAAGAGGAGCAAAATTACCAAGGCCACTCTCACTCTCACTCTCTTAGTGCTCAAGGCAGAGGCTGTGGAACCATTAGCCTGCTTTCTTCCCCCCCCCCCCCCAACTTCCTTTCCAGTTGAAGAATGGTGCATAACAAGGGAGAGGACAGTAGCTATAAAGAGGAGTGAAAATAAATATAAAACAAATGACCTGTACCGTTTCTATCTTCTGTACATCTAGGAATTTGGTTTGCATGTATTCATTAAGAATTTGTATTGAGGGAAGCTCCTTTGACACAAGATACTTATCAGGAGCCTCTAGTCAGAAATAAAATTATCAAATTATTGTTTAGGTTTACTTCATTTTTTTAATCTCAGTGCAGCATTGTGCTATTTTAACCATCTAAGGTTATTGAATAGCAATAATGGATTGTGTGTTCTATTTTGGGAAATGGAAGATAGATCGAAAGACTAAAGGAGTTGACATTGCAGTCTTGTCTAGACTCTCACTTTGTTAGGGCACTTCACAGTGGTTTCAATGGTTGCAGCAGAGTGCTATATATTGGCTCTCTTTGAAATATTCACGATAAAGTAGTTAACACACTGTTTCTGTTTTCCCTCTCTTTCAGGTCATCAGGTCAAACAGGGCACGTGCGAGGTTGTTGCTGTCCACCGGTGCTGCAATAAGAACAGAATTGAGGAACGGTCACAAACAGTGAAATGCTCTTGTTTTCCAGGGCAGGTTGCTGGTACAACTCGGGCTCAGCCTTCATGTGTTGAAGGTAAGGAGTTTGCTTCTAAGTCCAGCACTTTTACTTTCTGCTAAACCTCTCACACATTGTTTGAACCCTCATATCAACCAACAGTCTACAGTACTTGGCTTTGTGTGTGGTTTTCATCACCGAGCAAATGAAAATAGCAAGAGTTGTAGTAAAGTGCTGTTAGAGCTGCAGCTGATTCCCTTAATTGCTTCTTAGTACACATTCAAAGCAAAAAGAGCTAAGAATTGGACAGTATAAAATAATCAGATGTGGAAAGTCTAGGATGAACTTCAACAACAACATGCACTTTTATAGCATATTTTATGGAATAAATATTCCAAGATGCTTTACACAGGGTTGGAGGACCATGTATTTAGAGGAGAGAAATATGAGGGGAAGGCCAAAAGTACAGTCAAAGAAGGTTTTAAGTAGGCTTTTGAAGCTGGGGAGAGAGGTGGCAAGGCGGGGAGGTTAAGATAGAGTGTTCCAGAATACAGAAATTCTGTCACTCATGGTGGAACAGAGACAGGGGGAACACAGTTTGGGAGTCAGAAGGTTGTGGGTTCAAGTCCCACTCCAGAGACTTGAGCACAAAAATCTAGGCTGACACTCCAGTGCAGTACTGAGGGAGTGCTGCACTGTCGGAGGTGCCGTCTTTCAGATGAGACATTAAACCGAGGCCCCATCTGCTCTCTCAGGTGGACGTAAAAGATCGCATGGCACCATTTCGAAGAAGAGCAGAGGAGTTATCCCCAGTGTCCAGGCCAATATTTATCCCTCAATCAACATAACAAAAACAGATTATCTGGTCATTATCACTTTGCTGTTTGTGGGAGCTTGCTGTGCGCAAATTGGCTGCCGTGTTTCCTACATTACAACAGTGACTCCACTTCAAAAAGTACTTCATTGGCTGTAAAGCGCTTTGGGACGTCCGGTGGTCGTGAAAGCCGCTGTATAAAGCATGCTGGGAGCTAGGGTTGGGGAAGTTTGCTTTGTTAGGGAAGAACAAGGCTGCAGAGGGATTTGAGAATGAGGATGAAGATTTTAAAGTTGATGCTTTGGGCATAGGGAGCAGTGCAGGTGAATAAGGAAAGAGATGAAAAGCGTATGGGACTTAGTATGGGATAGGGTATAAGTGCAAAGTTCTGGATGAGTTGGAGTTTATATAAGGTAGCGCGCAGCAGGCCAGTAAGAAAAACATTGAAGAGATGAAGCCTGGTAATAGCAGAGAGGTAGATGAGAACTTTGGCACCAGTGAGAGTGATGTAGGTAGACAATGTGTGAAGGTGGAAGTAGGCAGTCTTGCTGATAGACTGGTTGTATGCTTTGGAGTTGAGCAGGAGGTTGTATGTCACTGGTGGGATCATGTATAGAGGGGGCCAGTTATGGGACACACCAGAGTAATTGTGTATGTGCTGTAAGAGATGTACTGATTGCATTGAAATAGGTAGGAATGAAACCCTGATAGGACAGTGCTGTGGACCACAGAGGAGAGGCGGTGGAGGAGGTGCATATAAAGTTCCAATCTAAATATTGACTCAGTTTTCAAAATAGTTTAGTTTGTTGTTGTGGGGATGTAGTCCTTTGGTGTAGCAACATGTTGCACCATAGAGTACTAAGACCCAGGAAGGGATTCTACCTATTACCAAGTCCAAAATTGGACAGTGGGGGAAAGCCAAATAGAGAGAGGGCAGGATTTGCTGCTGCTGAAAATTTATTAAACCCTTGTGGCTAGAAATTCATCTACTTACTGCCACTCTGTAGCACCATGAAATGGCGAAAAAATGACGGCCGCCGCTCTTTCGGCAGCTGGTGGTGGGTCCCGCGGTGGCCGCCATTTTCCTCCCTCCCTTTGCGCTGCTGGTAACTGGCAGCACCCTGGAAAAAAATGGTGGCGTGGTGACATTAATCGGCGAGCAATGCTGACTTAACATCACCATTCCGACCTTCGACCCTTGCGCTGAATTCAGCGCTGGGTCCTAAGTACGCCAGCAAGCAGGCTGACAGTGGCGATGTCAGCACTTCTTAAAGGGGGACACACATCTTTCAGGTAAGTTTGGATTTAAGCTTTTGGACTGTTTTTTTGATTTTATTGAAGTAGTGGCTTGTTGCAAATAGATGTTAAAAGTTTTTTAAGTGTATAGGGAGTGCTGCTGGACACTTGCAAGGCCTCGGATGGTAAAGGAAGACCTCTGAGAAAATGCTGCAAATATTCAGCAGGTCAGGCAACATCCGTGGAGAGAGAAACAAAGTTCATGTCTCAGGTCGAGATGCTGCCTGACCAGCTGAGTATTTCCAGCATTTTATGCTGTCATTTCAGATTTACAGCATCCGTTCGCAGAGGGAAGAGGAAGACACAGAAGAAGAAGAAGCCGAAGAGGAGGAAGCAGAAGGAAGGATGCAACCCAGACAACCCCTTTCTAGCCGGGATATCCGTGATGGAATTATCCGCCTGCGGTACCAGTGACCACAATTCCAATTCCCCTTTCCATATTTGTCCCACACCTTGCCTTCCCTCGGTTACTGACCATCACAGGGTCCTCTTGGCCACAATGCTGAAGTAAAAGCCACCACAAAGCACAAATTCCAATCCAACTTTATACATCTATCCATCCAATATAACATCAAGAAATCAACTCATCACCCTTATGCATTCTCTTAGTGACTGTCTTGTGTGTGCCTTTGTCTATCCTAGTGATGTCACACAGTGCCATCCCAGTGGCTGCAGCATGGCTGGTGGAAGGCTGCTGACCTTCAGTGGGGGGCACTGCAAATGGGCTTGCTGGTCGACCTTGAGGAGCTGGTGGCTGGGAGTGTGAAATCAAGTGACGGTGTTTCTTCTTCTTCTTCTTCGTCGTCTTCTTCCTCTCCTCTCCTCTTCTTGGCCAACCACTGGCTAGGCAGGCTGTATTTCTTGTGTGTGTGAAATGAAGAAGGCACAAGGGTGGAGTTGTGGTGAGGGGAGGGTGGGAAAGCAAGAGGTGCATGCGAGAAGGAGGATAACGTATGAGGATTCCAGCATCTTTTATCCTTTAGCCCCCCCGCTGGCCAAGGGCTCAACCATACCCCTGCCAAGAATGGCCTGCACCGTCTCCTCCAAGAGGGTGAGGTGAGGCTAGGAATGGGAGATGTGCCTCGTGATTGGTGCAGATTGTTGGTAGGTGAGTGACTGGGGGTGGGGGTCCTGCATTGAGCAGAGTGTGAGGTAAGTTGTGCAGTTGGTATGAGACGGCTTTTGAAGATGCATTCGCTGACCTTGACCAGTGATCTGAGGTCATGAAGCTTCTTTGGACGCTAGAGCGAGGTGGTGGGGGCAACACCACTGGCAGTGACAGCCTCGGTGATGTAGTCCCACATCGTTCCTTCTGGAGGGCCTCCTGGCCCCTGTGGGTAGAGGACCTGTCCTGCAGTGATGACCCCCTGCACAAAGCTGGAGTACTGCATGTGAGACCCTGGGTGCCCCTTCCCTGGCTTGCTGAGCCACTTTTTTTTTTAGTGCTGAAGCAGTATTCCCATTTTTTGAGGTTCAGGAGGGAATTCAGCTTTAAGAGCTGAATAATCACATTTGGGACTTGTTAATGTAAAAATTTTTTTGAAAGGCAGTAAGGGCTGAAAACTACATTTTTTCACTGCATTTTAATTTGTATTAGTTCTGAGTGCTTTGCCCCTTTAATTCATAGCCCTTTTAATTGCCCACAATTCCTTGCGAGCTCCACAGCCTCACTCCCAGAGGCTGTGCGAAGCTCGAACGCCAGTTCAGGACAGGAACTTGGCCTCGAAGGTCTCCACTAACGCCACCAGGAGGGCATTACACAGAAGGTTAGCGCTGCGCCACCAATCTCCAGCCCCCCAGACGAATTTATTCTCCTTAGCGTTGCGGCCATTTTCGGCAGCCGTTAACTCCAGTTTCTAGTGGGTCTCTTTTGAGTAAAGTATGTTTTTCCAATATGTGTTTTAAATTCACTTTTCACTAATGATTTGCCTTGAAGTGATGTCCTGGGTTCGTTTAACACATTGGGTCAGAATTTGTGGTGTGTATGATGACGTACTCTCAGAGTATGCCATCATACTGCCTTTGAAATGGATAGCGCGCATGCGCTAAATCCCGAACTTGTGATCTGTCAAATTCCGACTTGACAAATCAACTGCACCGACATTGAAAACCTACTTGCTGGCGCAGAGTTGGGCTATTTTCCCACTAACTGCCCAGCAATTACGTATGAAAATTTTACAGCTAGTGGGAACAGGCGCAGGGCCTGTTTCCACAGTGTAAGGGGATACCTCCCGACTCTTTATCTGATGCTTTATTACTGTATTGGAATTAAAAGAAATGCTTTTTTTTTCAATTAGATGACATCCAAGAACGTGTAAAGTTGTAGAACCTGAGTGTCTCATTTGGGACGGCACCTGGAGAAAATGTGGAATATTAGCACAAATTGGCAGGCATACACACGGAATCATCTAATTACTTAAAGTGGATGCTGTTAAATTTGTGTTTCTTTAAAATAAATGGGAATGTAGCAGATGTTAATTTAACTTGAATTTCACCCTGAGTCTCCTGAGTGCCATTAAACTACTGGATCTGCCTCCTCTTTTCCTTGGATTTATTTATTCTTTTCCTGTTTTATTTCCTTTCATTCTTTCTCTGAGAAAGCTTCAAAGATCAATTCTCCAAATATAAAGCTTCAAAGATGAATTCTTCAAATACATGTTGCTTCTGTTTCCTGATTGGCGCACCGGCCCCTGTGATCCCAGGTACGCTTCCGCACACGCAGCGTCCCTGGGATCCGCGGGCCACTACGCTGCCCTCTAGTACGCAGCGTCAAACAGCATGTTCGTGAAGGAGGGTCTCCATCAGGTAAGTTTGCATTCTGTTCGGATGCCGGCGGCGTACTCTGTATGCTGCCTACCGCAAAATCCAGGCTCTTATCTACTTAACAAGATTTGCACTTAACCTCCTGCTTCTAGACTGTAGACCTGAAGCTTCTCTAATCCTTCCTCATAACTCATCCGAGTCAGTAACTTTACAGTGTGGATCATTCTTGTTACGGTTCTCTGTGCCCTCTTCATTGTATATATGTCCCTCTTTAAGCATGGTTAACAAAACTGTACACAGTATTCTCAGTGTGGTCTGACCAATGCTTTATAAACCCTCAGCAAAACCTCTGTAGACTTGTATTTCACTATTATAGATATGTATCCCAATATTCTATCTGCTTTTTAATTGCTTCTCCATATTGTCTAGACATTGTATGTGATGAGTCTGTTATTACTCCCAGGTTCCTTTTTTTAAGTTTCTCTGCTAATTCTATTCCATTCGTTGCATACTTGTGTTGCTCATTTTTCATCCTAAAATTCAATACTTTACATGTCTCATTGTTACATTTCCTTTTCCATTTGTCTGCCCGCTTGCATAACTGTTCGATTTGCTTTTGCAAGTTGATAACTCCATCCTTCACCAAAATCACTTACCCTATTTTAGTGTGGACTGCAAATTTATCAAGCTCACCAATTAATTTCTATATCCGAATATTTATGTAGTTAAGAAACAACAGGGAGCAAGCATTGATTTTAACCACACCCCACCGGAGGGGTTAAGATTGGCCAAGTCTTCCCTCCATTCCTGCCCGGCGCCATTTAACCTTTGCCAACTTTCAAGTTGGCCGTGGCTCCCACTATTGGCAGTCGGGGCCTTAATTAGAATGTAAAAGTCGCGGCACGATGATGTCATCGGCATCTTGACGCTATTTTTACAGCAACTTGAGGGAGGCGGGTGGGCCCGGCTTGATGGCACTTCACAGGAGCGATATCAAACAAAATTTGACACTGAGTCACATAAGGAGCTATTAGGACAGATGATCAAAAGATTCGTCATGGAGGTAGGTTTTAAAGAACGTTTTAAACAACAACAACAACAACAGCTTGTATTCATATGGTGCCTTTAACATAGTAAAATGTCCCATGTCCCAAGGCGCTGCACAGTAGTATTTTAAGACAAAAAATGTGACACTGAGCTTCATAAGGAGAAATTAGGGCAGGTCAAAGAGGTAGGTTTTAAGGAGCGTCTTAAAGGAGGAAAGAGAGGTAGCGAGGCAGAAAGCTTTAGGCAGGGAATTCCAGAGCTTAGGGCCTCGGCAACAGAAGGCACAGCCACCAAAGGTTGAGCGATTATAATCAGGGATGCTCAGGAGGGTAGAATTAGAGTTGCGCAGATATCTCGGGGGGCTGTGTGGCTGGAGGAGATTACAGAGATAGGGAGGGGCGAGGCCATGGAGGGATTTGAAAACAAGGATGAGAATTTTGAAATCGAGGCGCTGCTTAACCGGGAGCCAGTGTAGGTCAGCGAGCACAGGGGTGATGGGCGAACGGGACTTAAAGGAGAAGAGAGAGGTAGAGAGGTAGAGAGGCTTAGGGAGGGAACTCCAGAGCTTAGGGACTAGTCAGCTGAAGGCTCGGCCGGCAATGGTGGAACGATTAAAATCGGGGCATGTGCACGAGACCAGAATTGGAGGAGTGCAGAGCTCTTGGAGGGCTGTAGGGCTGAAGGAGGTTTCAGAGATAGGGGGAGGGGGAGGGGAACGGCGAGGCCATGGAGGGATTTGAAAACAAATATGTAAATTTTTAAATCGAGGGTTGCCACTGGGAGCCAATGTAGGCCAGCAAGCACAGGGGTGATGGGTGAATGGGACTTGGTGCGAGTTAGGATATGGGCAGCAGAGTTTTGGATGAACTGAAGTTTACAGAGGGTGTAAGCTGGGAAGCTGTCCAGGAGAGCACTGGAATAGTTGAGTGTAGAGGTAACAAAGGCATGGATCAGAATTTCAGCGGAGATGGGCAATGTTACGGAGGTGAAAGTAGGCGGTCTTGGTGATGGAGTGGATATGGGGTCAGAAGCTCACCTCAGGGTCAAATAGGATGCCAAGGTTGTGAACACTGTGGGGGAAAAATTCAGTTGGTTGCACCTCCCGTTAGCGCCTTAAGAGGGCGCTAATGGGGCGCAAAGCATCTAGCGCCCAGGCGCGGCGATGTTTGCGCCGCTCGCGAAATTAACTAGACATTTTGCGGCGGCGCAAAACACTACCGCCACGATCTCCTGCGCCGGCAGATCGTGACGTCAGTCGTGTGCGCAACGCCCCGGTATCGCCCCAGAGCGGATATTGAGTGGCGCCCCCTGCCTTACCGCCTGACGCTAGCAACGACAGGTTGAGGGGAGCGTTTTGCAGTCATGAAGGGACTGGGGGAGCGCTATTTAAAGGCGACCACTTCCTGCCTTTTATTGTTGGTGACATTTTTGAACCACACATTCTGAGAGAGAGAGCGAGAGACTTCTGGAGAGATTCAACGCTGTGTGAAGAAGCTTTTGGTACTGAGCAGCACTTTGCAGGTTCATTTTGATTTGCCATTCCTTGTATCGATTTAGAAGAGATTGTGGGGGCTGCACTCTGAGCTCTTTGCCTGGTACTCTCCATTGTTCTTTCCAGCAGATTTGATGTGCAGGTCTCTCCAGGCCGAGATTCAAAGCTGCAATGAGCAGGATGTGGATGGAAAGCAAGATCAACCATCCCCTTTTAGAACTGGTCCGTGCCATTGTGTGTGTGTTCCATTGCTGACTGACATCACATGAGCTTCGCCAGCACTCTGAGGTAACGCCTCGCTCCTCGGCCTTTGCGCCTTAAGACAGGTGTGAAGCGCCTGATTTAGTCCTCCAATCACCTCCAGGGGCGATAAAAGTCAAGTTTGCAGTCGTTGGCGATAATTAGCGCCAGGCGCTAATCTTTGCGCCCGGCCGATAATTGCGCCCCAAATGGGGCGATACTGAATTTCTCCCCCTGTGTTTCTGCCTCAGACAGTAGCCAGGGAGAGGGATGGAGTCGTTGGCCAGGAAACAAAATTTGTGGTGGGGACCAAAGTTACTGGCTTCAGTCTTCCTAATAGTTAGTTGGAGAAAATTTCTGCTCATCCAGTACTGGATGTTGCAAAAGCAGCATGACAAATCAAAGGCAGTGGAGGGGTCGAGAGAGGTGGTGGTGAGGTAGAGCTGAATGACGTCAGCGTACATGTGGAACCTGATATTGTGTTTTCGGATGATGTCGCCGAGGAGCAGCATGTAGATGAGAAATAGGAGGGGGCCAAGGATAGATCCTGAGAGGACTCCAGAGGTAACGGTGCAGGAGCGGGAAGCGAAGCCATTGCAGGCAACGTTCCCTCTAAGCTGTGCGGCCACGCAGCTCTCTGCTGGTCCTGCGCAGCCCGGGACTGGCTTTTTCAATGATAAATTTCACGCATGCAAGAAACTGTGAATGGACCGCACAGCCCCTTTTTGCGCACCCCAAAAAAATATGGGGAACATTGATTGCAGGTGATACTCTGGCAATGACTGGATAGATAGGAATGGGACCAGGCGAGGGCAATCCCACCCAGCTGGATGACGGAGGAGAGGCGTTAGAGGGGGATGGTGTGGTCAATCGTGTCAAAGGCTGCAGACAGGTCGAGGAGGATGACGAGGCTAGTTTACCACAGTCACAGTCACACAGGATGTCATTTGTGACTTTGATAAGGGCTGTTTCAGTGCTGTGGCAGGGGCAGAAACCTGATTGGAGGGGTTCAAACATGTGGTTGCGGGAAAGATGGGCACGGATTTGGGAGACGACAACACGTTCAAGGACTTTGGAGCGGAAAGGGAGGTTGGAGATGTTGACATACGGGGTTGTGTGAGTATGGAATGCTTTGCCACAGGGAGAGGTTGCAACAGTGGCCATTGCATTTTCTAAGAGAAATTGGATACATATTTGGAGCAGAGGAAGACACAAGACTCTGGGGAAAGAAGGGGGCAGTAGGATTAATTTTGAATTGCTCTATCAAAGAGCAGACTTTTATGTGCCGTAAATGTCTTGGGTTCTGTGCTATGTTGGACCTTTGCTCGATTAATTTTGGGCTTACAGAGATTAATTTTTTTGTAAGTTTTACTTGTCGTTATTCACCTCCCTCTGATGATGAAACAAATTGGGTAGAATGCATAACAGGGTTGACTATGTATGGAATGTGGGATGGGACAAGCTTGATAGGACAAATTATTTTTTTCTCTTTTCACAATTTTTGGATGAACTTAGGAGCTGAAATTGGGCAGTAGTGCAAACCAAGCAATAGCAATCAGCATTGAAGTCAAATGAAATGGATATTCAGACAGAGTGTAAAATGGGCTACCGATTCGCTATTGCCCGTTTTGTGCTACTTCCCAAGTATTTCACCCCCTTAGGGCTGGATTTTGCCGGCGCTCAGAGGGCGGATTTGGAGGCGGGTCTGCTGTCAAAATAGCAAAGATTGACAGCGGGTAGGAAACCCGCTGTCAACCCGCCCCCACGCTAGTCTCCCAGGTGTCGGGTCTGTCTGCGACACCAAGCGGTGGGGGAGACAATTTCGATCATCAAATGGCTTGTTAACAGCCAATTTAATGCTATTTTGAGCCTACCTTGTAATTTTACGTGCTCCCCCATGGGTTACCCACTGCTCGGGGAACACGCCAGCTCACCCTGGCATGAGTTGAGTCTGCTTTGATTTATCTGATAACCTGACAGCGGCAGAAGTGGTATAAAGGATACCATGTTGCAGCTGTTCAGTTTCAGAGCTCAGAAACTGTTGGTTACTGCATTTGTAAGACATATAGAGATTACTTTAACTTGCAAGTGTTTAGAGCCAACTCTATATCCAGTGGCACCTCATTGGGACAACCTCTCTCACCATTGACAGATCGCTTCTGTCATCTCAACTGCAGCTGCCATCTGTTGCAGCAACATCGGTGCCCTTGAATAAAATCACACCTTGGTCCTCTGAATCCTTCCACGATCAGCCCCAACACCAACATCACCAGGCACACCAACATCACCAACAACATCACCAACATCACCAACCTTCTCCGCCATCACCTGATGCTGCACAGGACACAGGGCATCAGCACCTGCCAACATTGCTGCCCGGGAGGCCAGCGATGGCATCACCATGGCCAGATTTACTTCACTTGATGCTGTACAAGCTGGCTACCACATGATGCGCCAGGTTGACACCATCCCACACCAGCACCATAAAGCATCCCTATAATGTCCAAGCCATTCCTTTCACACTCATCACAATAGCCGGGGTGGGGCGGGCGGGAGTTATATCTCAACATTCACTGGAACTCACTAAGACAACAATAACAACAGCTTGTATTTATATAGCACCTTTAACATAGTAAAACGTTCCAAGGCGCTGCACAGGAGTATTTTAAGACAAAAAGTTTGACACCGAGCCACATAAGGATAAATTAGGGCAGGCGATCAAAAGCTTGGTCAAAGAGGTAGGTTTTAAGGAGCGTCTTAAAGGACACTTAAAAGACACTTCTCAAGGTGCGCACAGATCTGTCAATAAGGTGAAGTGTTGAAAATATAGATTTCAATGTATGACAACACTGTAACAGAAACTTAACATAAACATTGGCTAAACCATTCAAATGCCTACCCTTGTGTGTTGTTAGTTCGTATGTTTGCAGTAGGATGAGGGTGAGTGTGAGGGGTGGCTAGTGAGATGGGGAAGTGATAATGTAGATAGAGAGGGATGGGTGGAGGTGCAAGGTAAGTTGGTGTGAGTAAGGATGTGCAGGAGTAGGGTATGGAAGGCAGAGTGATGGGGATGTGATGAGTGGCACAGCAGGGTGATTTTGAGTGTGGCTTTGCAGTAACATTTCGTGATCTACTGAGATCATTGAAAGGTTTGTGTCACTGCAGCCAGGTACTCCTGACGACATCCCTGCTTGTGTCCTCCTGTGCAATGTGTAACCAGGCTGCGTTGGTCTCCTGGGGAGGTCTCTTCCGCCCATGGAAAGGGAAGAGAACCTCCCTGCGTGCTGTGACTCCCTCCATAAGTATATGGAGGGAGTCATGCATGAGTCTGGGGTGCAGACGTGCACCTTTGTGCAGTGCTTGTCAGTGTTTGCAGCACCTCAATGCTGCAGAACACTGACGGGCACAACTGTCAAACTCAATGTGGCCGTGGTCCCTTTAAGAAAATCGGCTGATGACGTGTCATCAAACGACGTCATCAGGCCCGCTTCCTGTTAATTGGCCGGGAACCCCGCAGGGCAGGCTTAACAAGGCCAATCTATGGAAAATAATTTTCAGAGAGCGGCTGCAGACGGGAGCGGGAGCGGAACCCGCCAACCAGCTCTCCCGCCGCCATCCCGCCTCCGCAGGGAAAATCCAGACCCTAGAGTCTGAATTACACTGGAAGTTCAAGTGATTATATTCACAATGAGGTACTGCAAGAAGATGGAAACTAAAATCACAGGTTGTTTATTATTGTGGTTTTGTTTCATTGACATTAACTTGCTGGATTGATTGCCGGTGTCACTTGCCGGCGATAATGCATGTTCCTTATTAAAAATGCACAACTTGAAGCTAGACAGTAAAATCCTGTCACTTTGATAAGAGCCCTCCAGAAGTTTGAAAGGGAATGCAAGCAACATGACGCCTTTTTAAGAGAGTGACAAAGAATTGTGATTCATTTTACCCTTTTTTTACTCTTTCTAATTATATTTCATATTGATTAAACAGTGAATCTTGATGATGTTATCAAAGGAATATTTACTCGGAGGAATCACTGAGAGTGTGAGGGTGCATACACAGCTGAAAATACATGGTTGCTGAAATGGCCCGAGTTAATTGCTGTGTCTCAGCTAATTAGTTCAGCTTTCTCACATTCTTGAGATTAGTAACTCCTCCAAGTCAGTTCTTTTGAGTCTGGCATCCTACTCGCTGTTTACAACAGTATTAAGTTGGTGGCGTGTTTTCCTGGGGTTTGGACCAGCTCCCAGGCTGATTTGCGTTGTAGCCCTGTTTAAATGAATGGAGCTGCTCCAGAACACAGACAGCTATTGCCCACCAGTGGCATCAGCAGAGTGGAAGGAAAATAGAGGGAAGGAATCCCGAAATGATGGGCTACAAATCTGAAGGTTTTTTTTTGGAAAGGTAAAAAATATATTTGTGAGTTTAGTTTTTCACATAGACACTGGGAAAGTACTTAGGACAGAAAATATTCTCCCTAGATTTATATTCCTCTTCAAATCCACATTTCATCATGGCAAAAACACACAGTTGAGAGGTCGCACAACACCAGGTTATAGTCCAACAGTTTTATTTTAAATCACAAGCTTTCGGAGTTACAACTCCTTCGTCAGCACTTCAACGAAGGAGTTGTAACTCCGAAAGCTTGTGATTTAAAATAAAACTGTTGGACTATAACCTGGTGTTGTGCGACCTCTCAATTTTGTCCACCCCAGTCCAACACCGGCATCTCCGCATCAAAAACACACAGTGCCATGGAATGATAAGTTAAAGCATTATTAGACCTTAATGACTGGAACATTGGGCAAAGCTCACGGAAATATAACTCTCAAAGTATAAAAATACCAATATTGTCTGCAGCATAAAAAGAGTTATACAAATGAGAATAAAATAAATGTAAGCATACAGAGCTCACCACCACCTTCTCAAGGGTAATTAGGGATGGGCAAAAAATGCTGGCCTTGCCAGCGATGCCCACATCCCATGAATGAATAAAGAAAACTATGCAATGAGCAGTGTAGAGCATAAAATATTGACGTCTGATGAAAGTGAGACATGGAGGGGAATTCTAATCTGGAGGAATGCGTGTGTTTGGGTGCGGGTGGGCGGTTATCACCGGCAAAAATGTCAGCACATCGGGAAGCTGGCTCCAACCTGCCAACTTCCGGGTTTAACTCGAACACGTTAAGCTGCTCATGTGCAACCCCCTCGGATTAACGGATGTTAATCGCTCAATTATAGAGATATTTCAACTCACTTTCAAATTTAACGGCACATTCATAGGTTTCCTGAAAGTTGCCAGTGAGAGCACAGCGGCAGTTGAGGGGACTGAATCAAACTCAAGGAAATTCTGCAATAAATACTCAGTACTCACAGCTGCTTTCTTACCTTCTCGTGGGAAAGGGTTTGTTCACACAACTTTTGCCGAGAGGTTACTTTCTACACTTTAGAGGTTTTCTCAATCGCATCAGAATGGGTGGTGCTAAGGCTGCCTTAGATTGGACCTCGGACGAGGATCAATATGACCACCAGCAGTACCAGCACCAGCCTGCTGTTCAGAGACCTGTAGCTGGACAACAGAGAGGGGAGCAGCAGATAGGGGAGCAGCAGATAGGGGAGCTGCAGAGAGGGGAGCAGCACAGAAGGGATTAGCGGAGAGGGGAGTAGCAGAGAGGGGAGTAGCACAGAAAGGAGCAGCAGAGGAGTGCAGCTCATAGGAGGCTCTACCCATGTCACACGGTGTACAGGCAGAGGCTGAGTTTCCTTGACATGTCTGAACAGCAGTCTCTCAGGAGCCTCAGGTTATCGCATCAGGTGGTGGCAGACATCTGCAGCCTTCTAGAAGAAGACCATCTCGCTGCTAGACCTGGTGGCCACGCGTTACCAGTGGCTGTCAAAATCACCACTGTCCTCAACTTTTTTGCCTCCGGATCCTTCCAGGGCTGTGTCACAGACATATCAAGAGCTCCCAGTTGACGTCCCCCAAATGCATGACAGGTGACTGATGGATTGTTTGCCAGGGCTGGGCAATTATGTCAAATTCGCAGGCAATGATGCTAGTCAGAATGAGCAGGCGCTTGAGTTGGCGGCTCTGACTGGCTTCCCATAGGTGGAGGGCGTCATCGACTGTACACACATGGCAATCCAGGTACCCCCAGATCACCCAAGAGTACTCGTCAACCGCAAGGGCTTCCACTCCATCAATGTGCAGCTGGTGTGCAACCACAAAAAGATATTTCTGCAGGTGTGTGCTAGATTCCTGGGACTCTGCCATGATGGTTTCGTCCTGCAGCAGTCCAAGCTCCCTGACATCTTTGGACCTGCAAGCAGACTTAAGGGGTGGCTGGTAGGAGACAAGGGATACCCACTTCAAACTTGGCTGATGACACCCGTCAGAAACCCGACCAATGAAGCCCAACAGCGCTACAATGAATCCAATATGGCCACCAGATGTGTGATCAAACAAGCCATCGGCATGCTGAACTTACACTTCAGGTGCCTAGACATATCTGGAAGTGCTCTTCAGTACATACCAGCCAGGGTCTCAAGAATGGTCGTAGTGTGCTGCACTCTGCACACCATTGCACAGTAGCAAGGTTTGGACCTGCAGGTGGAACAAGGCGAAGAGCTTAGATCCTCCGAGGATGATTCAGAGGGGAAGGAGGAGTAAGATGAGGAGGAGGATGGTGATGAGTGAAATGCACCCCCAGCTGCTCACATTACTGTTTGGGATGCCAGGGATGCCCTTATTAATGCAAGGTTCACTTAGGTTGCACTCAGCTCCTCTGAGGAATCATCGTCGGTGACCTCCACCAACTTCTGCTGCACACGGGAAGGCCCTGTCGGACATAAAAGACGTGAATTAGTCCTGGCAAGAAAAGAATATGTTGCAAGTTATCATTACAAGTCAACATGATTGAGTGTCATATGACATGTGGGTCGCTAATATTTAATTGTGTCACCAGGTAGTTGGAGGTCCCCGTCTCCTCATCTCCAACGGCCAGGGACGTTGAAATGCCATTGACTTCCAGCGCCTCCTCCTCTGCGCTTGTAAGTTGCGAAATGTGTGGAGGGCCACCTCCAGTTCTCTCTCTGTCCCTGGTGTTCTGTGTTCTGTTCTCCTGCAACAGGGGAAAGAACAGACCTATGAGTAAGTGTAATGCATGTGTTCACCCGATGGATGCAGTGCATTTGGTAAAGGTGACTATGAGCGAGAGGCATGAAATTGCATAAGGATGAGGGTGAGTGGAAGTGGTGGATGGATAGGTGGGGATGTGAGGAAGTGCATGGAAAGAGAAGGATGAGTGGGCATGCAAGCTTAGTGAGTGTGAGGAATGATGTGATGGAGTAGGCTTGAGAAGACAGAGTGAGGGGTTGGGGTAATGCGCACAGTAGGATGTAGGTGAATGTGCAACTGTACTCACCTTTCCTGATCTGGTTAGATCATTAAAACGCTTTCTGCACTAAATCCATGAGCATGGCACAATGCTCCTGCTGCTGACCTCCTGGGCCACCTCCAGACACGTCTTCTTTGTGGCAGCAGCAGGTTTCTTCCTCCCATTAGTGGGGAATAGTACCTATCTCTGACTCCTCACTGACCCCAGCAGCACATCAAGGGAGGCATCATTAAGGCGGGGTGCAACCTTTGAGCGTCCTCATTACTGTCTCTGTTCCAAACCTCTCCACTCCTCCAAACTGCATCTTCGGATTGGCCCTTTAAATACTGGAGTTGAGATTGCGTCATGTGGGTCCTCATCATGCCCGCTGCTGCGGATTGGACAGCAAACCCGGAAGTCAAATGATTATGAGGTGGCTTTGTTAAAAAGCCACAGACAGATGTGCTGAACTTACTTCTGGGTTTTCCATGCGATAGCAGAACCCCCCTCCCCAGCCCAACCCCACCACCGGCTCCCAACGCGTCTTGGAGTAAATATCGGGGCCATGGTTTTCCAGCTATTGCAGTAACTAGTTAGTATTCCCAGAAAGGACATGCTGAGCTCCAGCTCAGCAATCTTTTAACAAAAGATCTGATAAAGGGAAGTAATTTTACAAGTTTGATGAAAATGAGAATAACTGTTGAACTGATTGAGGTAACATAGGTTTTCATAGATGGAAAGACAGCATCTTAGTATAAATCCTTATACTGGATATAGACAGCAGTGGATTGAAACAGTGGGTACTCCAGATAACAGAAGTGCCCTCTATAGAGCCCATAGATTGCTATAATAAGGTTAAAGCTGACTAGGACATAAACTAGGTTGGAGGTATACTGTCATTTTTGCATTGATTGAAGCAGTTTGGGATCTACATCAATGCAAAAGTAGCAGTATAACTCAAGTGCCAGATCCTGATCTGAAGCCCAAGTGCACTAAATCAAAAGAATGTGAGTTTCTCTCACTGGTTTGAGTTCATATTGGCTGCAATATAATTCCAGTTCAGCGCACTGGGAACCTTTAACATGTTACAGGGAATTTGTCTTATGCTACACGTTATGTGAAGTGTGTACCATCTACAAGATGCACTGCAGCAACTTGTCAAGGCTTCTTCGACAGCACCTCCCAAACCTGTGACCTCTACCACTTAGAAGGACAAGGGCAGCAGGCGCATGGAAACACCATCGCCTCCAAGTTCCCCTCCAAGTCACACGCCATCCTGAAAGACAAATATATCAGCGTTAATTCATCGTCGCTGTGTCAAACTCCTGGAACTCTCTACCTAGAGTGGGAGTACCTTCACCACCCGGACTGTAACAGTTAAAGAAGGCGGCTCACCACCACCTTCTCAAGGGCAATTAGGGATGGGCAATAACTGCTGGCCTTGCCAGCGATGCCCACATCCCATGAATGAATAAATTAAAAAAAAACTAATTAGCCATTTGGTTAGCAGAGAACTGCTGATGTGCCCAAACACACATGTTCAGAGCTCCTTTGTAGCTGAACTTACTGTGATTAGAAGGTCTACCCTAGAATTTAGTGTTAGGACCACTAATGTTTCTAATTACATCAATAACTTGTACTTAGAAATTCAATCCAAATTGATTAAATTTGCAGATGATACCAAACTAGGAGGAGCAGTGGAATTGGAAGAGGCAGCCCAGAAGTTTCAGAATGAGTTAGATGAGAAATGTAGTTGGGCAGAACAATGGAAGATGAAATTTAATGCAGACAAGTGCAAAGTACCACACATATGAAGGAAAAATGAGTAACACATATACTCAATGAATGATGTTGAAATAGCTCATGATGAAGTTGAGAGACCCAGGAGTCTTAGTAGACTTGATGCTCAACATGTTCACCAATATCATAGAATCATAGAATGGTTACAGCACAGAAGGAGGCCTTTTCGGCCCGTCGAGCCTGTGCCGGCATTCTACAAGAGCATTTCAGCTAGTCCTACTCCCTCACCCTTTCCCTGTAGCCCTGCAAATTTTTTTCCTTCAGATACTTATCCAGTTCCCTTTTGAAAGTCACGATTGAGTCTGCCTCCACCACCATTTCAGGCAGTGTATTCCCGATCCTAACCACTCACTGTGTAAAGAGGTTTTTCCTCATGTCACCTTTGGTTCTTTTGCCAATCACCTTAAATCTGTGTCCTCTGGGTCTCGACCCTTCCACCAATGGGAACAGTTTCTCTCTATCTACTCTGTCTAGACCCCTCATTATTTTGAACATCTCTATCAAATTTCCTCTCAACCTTCTCTGCTCTCAGGAGAACAGCCCCAGCTTCCCTAGTCTATCCACATAACTGAAGGCCCTCATCCCTGGAACCATTCTTGTGAATCTTTTCTGCACCCTCTCTAAGGCCTTCACATCCTTCCCATGATGCGGTGCCCAGAATTGGACACAGTACTCCAGTTTTTCTTTATTCGTTTATGGGATGTGGGCGTCGCTGGCAAAGCTAGCATTCATTGCCCATCCCTAATTGCCCTTGAGAAGGTGGTGGTGAGCCGCTTTCTTGAACCGCTGCAGTCCGTATGGTGAAGGTACTCCCACAGTGCTGTTAGGGAGGGAGTTCCAGGATTTTGTCCAGCGACGATGAAGGATCGGCGATATACTTCTAAGTCAGGATGGTGTGTGACTTGGAGGGGAACTTGGAGGTGGTGGTGTTCCCATGCGCCTGCTGCCCTTGTCCTTCTAGGTGGAAGAGGTTGTGGGTTTGGGAGGTGTTGCCGAAGAAGCTTTGGCGAGTTGCTGCAGTGCATCTTGTAGATGGTACACACTGCAGCCACGGTACGCTGGTGGTGGAGGGAGTGAATGTTTAAGGTGGTGGATGGGGTGCCACTTAAGCGGGCTGCTTTGTCCTGGATGGTGTCGAGCTTCTTGAGTGTTGTTGGAGCTGCACTCATCCAGGCAAGTGGAGAGTATTCCATCACACTCCTTACTTGTGCCTTGTAGATGGTGGAAAGGCTTTGGGGAGTCAGGAGGTGAGACACTCGCCGCAGAATACCTAGCCTCTGAACTGCTCTTGTTGCCACAGCATTTATGTGGCTGGTCCAGTTAAGTTTCTGGTCAGTGGTGACCCCCCAGGATGTTGATGATGTGGGATTCGGTGATGGTAATGGCGTTGAATGTCAAGGGGTGGTGGTTAGACTCTCGCTTGTTGGAGATAGTCATTGCCTGGCACTTCTGTGGCGCGAATGTTACCTGCCACTTATCAGCCCAAGCCTGAATGTCGTCCAGGTCTTGTTGCATGCGGGCATGGATTGCTTCATTACCTGAGGAGTTGTGAATGGCACTGAACACTGTGCAGTCATCAGCGAACATCTCCATTTCTGACTTTATGTTGGAGGAAAAGATATTGAATAAGCAGCTGAAGATGGTTGGGCCTAGGACACTGCCCTGAGGAACTCCTGCAGCAATGTCCTGGGGCTGTGATGATTGATCTTCAACCACCACAACCATCTTCCTTTGTGCTAGGTATGAATCCAGCCAGTGGAGAGTTTTCCCCCTGATTCCCATTGACGTCAGTTTTACTAGGGCTCCTTGATGCCACACTCGGTCAAATGCTGCCTTGATGTCTAGGGCAGTCACTGCGACAGTTAGATTGGTGAGGACGAGGTCAAGTAGGTTTTTCCCTCGTGTTGGTTCTCTCACCACTTGTCGCAGGCCCAGACTGGCAGCTATGTCCTTCAGGACTCGGCCAGCTCGGTCAGTAGTGGTGCTACCGAGCCACTCTTGGTGATGGACATTGAAGTCTCCCACCCAGAGTGCATTCTGTGCCCTTGCTACTCTCAGTTCTTCTTCCAAGTGGTGTTTAACATGGAGGAGTACTGATTCATCAGCTGAGGGAGGGCGGTAGGTAGTAATCAGCAGGAGGTTTCCTTGCCCATGCTTGACCTGAAGCCATGAGACTTCATGGGGACCGGAGTCAATGGTGAGGACTCCCAGGGCCACTCCTTCCCGACTGTATACCACTGTGACGCCACCCCTGGTGCGTCTGTCCTGCCGGTGGGACAGGACATACCCAGGGATGGTGATGGAGGAGTTTTGAACATTGGCTGAAAGGTATGATTCTGTGAGTATGACTATGTCAGGCTGTTGCTTGGCTAGTCTGTGGGACAGCTCTCCCAATTTTGGCACAAGTCCCCAGATGTTGGTGAGGAGGACTTTGCAGGGTTGACTGGGCTGGGTGTGCCATTGCTGGTGCCAAGGTCGATGCCGGGTGGTCTGTCCGGTTTCATTCGTAGCGGTTTGTTACAACAGAATGGCTTGCTAGGCCATTTCAGAGGGCAGTTAAAAGTCAACCACATTGCTGTGGGTCTGGAGTCACATTTCGGCCAGACCAGGTAAGGACGGCAGCTTTCCCAGATGGGTTTTTACGACAATCCGATAGTTTAATCGTTACCATTACTGATACTAGCTTTTTTTTAAATTCCAGATTTATTTAATTAACTGAATTTAAATTCCCCAGCTGCCGTGGTGGCAGCTCACGTCTCTGGATCATTAGTCCAGGCCTCTGGATTACTAGCCCAGTGGCATTACCACTATGCTACCATTCCCCAGTTGAGGTCAAACCAGTGTTTTATAAACGTTCATCATAACTGTTTTGCTTTTGTACACTATACCTATATAGAGCAGTAACCAACAAAGCCAGTAGAATATTGAACAATGTAGTCAAAGCAATATAATACAAGTCAGATGAAGTTGTAACCAAATTGCATAGTGCTTTGGTAAGACCACATTTTGAATACTAGTTGCCGTGTAGAGAAGAGGGGTGATTTCACAGAGGTGTACAAGATTATGACGGGTTTGGATAGGCTAGACGGGGAAAGGCTATTCCCACTAGTTGATGGTACAAGGACTAGGGGACCCAGATTTAAGGTTTTGGACAAAAGATACAGGGGGGGATGTGAGGAAAAACCTTTTTACGCAGCGAGTGGTGAGGACCTAGAACTCGCTGCCAACGGAAGTGGTGGAAACAGAGACACTTAATGTTTTCAAGGGGAGACTGGATAGGCACTTGAGGGAAATAAACTTGCAGGGCTACAGGAATAGAGCGGGGGAGTGAGACTGACTGGATTGCTCCACAGAGAACCGGCACGGACTCGAGGGGCCGAATGGCCTCCTTCTGTGCTGTTATGACTCTGACTCTATGACAAGGCTGATCCCTAGAGTCAGAGGTCTGAGATATGAGGAAAGAGTGCAGAAAATTGGGCTTTCATGTTGAAAGGAAGAAACTGAGGTGATTTTATCGAGGTAGACAAGGTAATTAATGTTATAGTGTTGTGGCTGCCGCGAAGCACGAATTGAGGCCGAGTCAATATATGGAACACATGGCTTTTTTATTACATCTCCTCTGGTCAAAATGGCTGCTACAACATTTCTCTGCAAACTCTGAGGCCACGCCCACTCCTTTTTTCCTGCCTTAAAGGCAGCATGCGCCTTAAAGGCAAGGTGCCCGATTTATTGTCCACGGACGGAAAAGTGGATTGCGCCCGTTTAGGTGGCGATCCGCCACAATAGAAAAGTTAAATCTGGAAAATTATTTAAACCAGATTGGGAGAATTGGAGAAGGGGACACAGGGTCCGACTCATAAAAATAAATTTTATGACCAGATAGGGGGACAGTGAAATAGAGCGAGGGACTTAACCATTCTGTTCCCGCCCTAATCTGGCCGATTGCATATTTTAATTGTAGGCAGTAAAGACACATGTCAGAAGCCAGTGGGGTTCTTCTTTAAATATGCAGATCGAACTCCGATAGCATCATTGAGGGCTAAAAGTGGCACAAAGAGGCCCAGTAAGGTAGGTTTTCTAAATTTATTTGAAGCTTCCTTGTGGGCCAGGTAAAGCAGGACACTGATTCTCTGGGTCACTCAAGGAAATCTTGGGCCTCTCCTTCCCCTGGCTTCTCCCCTTCCCTTGACTGCGATTCCCCTGCCATGCCCTCTGATCCACTTACCTTGTGTTGGGGATCGTTCCTGTGGGTCCCCGGAGGTGGCCTCCAAGTCACCTGATTTTAGCGGCTGGGCAGCCACTTCCTGCCGACTCCCGGCCATTTGGGTTGGGAAGTCAGCAAGGAGCATTCTAATGTGGGCCGGCCATTAAAATTGGCTGAACCTCCCTGCTCCTGCTCCTGGGTGGGCCGGCCGCTCGCTAGGCCGCATTTCCATCCTGGAGTATAAACAACCCCAACGTTTACAGATACATGGACTTTCAGAATATATTTGAGAAGGTGCCACATATGACGCTTGTTCTGAAATTAAAAGCAAAATAAATTAAAAGGAATGTAGCCACATGGATAGAGAGCTGGCTAGGGGAAAGAAACAAACAGTAAATAGATGTTTTGCGGATTGGTGGGATATGGGCAGAAGACTTGGCCAAGAGCACATGATGAATTATTTTGAAGGTTACTAATATCATAAATTAGGAAGCATAGCAAACTGTGAGGAAGAATGCAGGAGATTGCAAGAAGACATATATTGGTTAATGGATAGGCGAGAGGTGCAGTTCAGTGCAGAGAAATATGAAATACTACATTTGCGGGTGGGGGGCGGGGGGGTGGGTGTGGTCAGGGGGGGAGGGCGGTGGCGGTTGCCCAGTTTCCTTTGCTGGAAAGAAGATTTTGCAAAGGGGGCCAATTATATGACTATATAAAAAAAAAATCACTGAATTCTCTCCGGGTTCAGGTTGCAACCCAGACCCAGATCCCCAGGTGTGCCCCACTCCCACTGGGCTAGCGGCCAGCATGCCCCTTCTCACCAGGAGGGCGTACCAGCCAACACTGTTCTGCCAGGCTGAGGTTGCACCCCCCCCCCACCACCATCACTGGTTCCGAGGAACAGCTCAGAGAAAAGTCCTGACCTACAATGTATTTTAAAAGGGAATTGGAAAGGTATTTGAAAAGAAAGAATATAAAAGTACAAGTCAGGGAATTGGGATTACTGTAGAAATCTCCAGTTGAGGAGTTAGCAATGGCACAGGCATGATGGGCTGAATGTGGAGCTTGAACCCACAACCTTTTGACTTAGAGGTGAGATTGCGATGGGAGTGACCCATCAGAAGATCTATGTTGATACGGTCAGACTGTTCTAGCAATGGAACAACAGCATTAGAGACACTTTACTAGATTATTAATCAATCTTGTAGCTAACATTGCTCCTGGAAGATCCAATGGAAAAAGTGTTGCCACTCACAGGAACTGATTTCAGGATGTGTGCCCTGCTTTCTGTGGCACCATGAGCCTGGTTGTTGAAAGTGATTGTCTACTTGACAACATATTTGGTGTCATTTGACCACTTTCTGACATTCTGCCAGGTTCCTTTGTTGCTGAGATCATGTTAAAACCCAACCGTCCTTTTCCAACCCATTCTGTGCACCTCTGGCGTTCGGTGGATTCACGGTGGTTCCAAAAAATGGAAGCCTGTGTTTTCAGTGCCTTTCACAATGAGTCCAACCTCCAGCCCTGTAAATCTTGGCTTTATGATTCTGTAAGTAAAGATGTCATTTTGCACCCAAATAACCGGAAATCTCTCTTAACCGGCAAAATTCTTGAGTAGGTAACCGGGGTTTTCCTTCATCTCTCCTTTAAAAATAACTTAAAAACCCCCCCCGAGGCGTTTGCCTTGTATCGGAGCATGTAGATTGGGAGGGGAATGTGCAGCCCGGGTAGGCAGCGGACACGACAGATGGTCAGCTGGCGGTCCCCGGGGAGACGGAGCTCCGAATGCAGGCGCATGTCAGTGTGTATGGGGCTCTCGTACGTTGGGAGATATAACTCTCCGTTATCCGGACTTTTTGATTAACCGGCACCACGCCAGTCCCGTCGGTGCCGGTTAATAAAGAGTTTCCTGTATTATGCCAGCAATCTTACCACACAGCAATGTGCAGTGGGGTGAAGTGTTTAATTTGGGATTAGTTAAGCCACACCACAACCCGTTGTTAAAAATATACTTTCCTTTGATGGGTTTTCCATTAAGGCTGACTTTGGTGTAATGTAAACGAGGCAGGGGTGCTGTCATCGGAGGGATGGAGAGCCACCTCAAGAGGTGATGCTTGACTGCTCCTAAGGAAACAACAGTGCCATGTCGTTAAGTGTGAATGGCTGTCACTGGTGGCCTGTGCTGTGAGTTCCTTCTGGGCGTGGGTTGTCTGAGAGTTCATACTGGCCGGTGATGCAGTTTTCACATTGTTGCCTTGTGCTGACCTTCACCAGCTAATAGTGAAGGTTTGGCTTCCAGAAATGAAAATTACATTTACGACTGTCAAACAACTGTGCAGATACAAACTGGTACATCTGCAGTTGTTTTTGTGTTAACATCTGAAACAGCGTGTAATATAAAGCTGCCTTTAGCTCCAGCTGCAAAGTGCATCTTGGCTACCATACAAAAGGGAAGATAAGTTGGGGAGTTACATTTTTAAAGGGGCCTTGAAAAATGCCTATATCCAGGATATATTCTAGATTGGGTCACATTAGAGTCACGTAGCTGCAAATCGAAGGCAGCAGTATATCTTGTCAGAATTTGGACTCTATCCCACGTTAAAATCCTTTGTTTTATAGTTTATTTAGTTCATGCAGTAAATCCTGACTGTTTTCATGTATAGATTAGATATATCAGTGTCCCTTTCTTATTTATAGCCCAAATGGTGATTTCACACTTGTATATTTGAACTATAGTTGCACTCTGCCAGCATCTGAGAAGATATGTTTAAACCATAGATTGTGATTTACCCATTGAAAGTGCCATGAGGATAAATCTGAGCTGAAATATCATTTTATTGAACATATAGTTTGGAAGGGGTAAGTCTGGACTTAGAAACATGTACTGAAACACAGCCATTGTCATCAGTTTAATTACAAGTCCTACATGCAATGTATTAATAATTTAATTTTGGCTATGACATTCCATTATGTAGATGCCAAGAAGAGGTACTCTATTAACAATTGAGATAGAGGATCAGCCATGATCATATCGAATGGCGAAGCAGGCTCGAAGGGCCGAATGGCCTACTCCTGCTCCTATTTTTCTATGTTTCTATCTATTTTCTAATAGGGTATTATTAATTTATGTGGCTTTGTCCTGTCCTTGTAAGAGTTCATTGCATTGCTGTTTGTAAGAGGTTTGCATTTCACCATGGCAACAGTTTACTTACCAGAGCAGTGCAAATGTACTCCAACCTCATAACCCTTTCAGCCATCGAGTTAATTGGAGCTGTTCTGTCATAGCTGTGCTAACAAGCCAGTGAAATGATTCCTAAAGTGGAGAAGCATGATAATAAAATATTCCCAACATGCAAGCAGGTTTCAGCTGCAAATCATCAACTCTGAAGACGTGATATGAGCAGATATTGCACAAATGATGTTTTCCCATGTATAAATAAAATGCCATGGGTTTGAATCACAACACATCGGGTTTTATGTTTTTAAAATGATGCGCTATCTGCACTTCATATAAAAATGTTGATGTTATCTATTGTTATTGTTTTTAAAATGTAAGTGATCCAGGCAAAGTAGCGCTTTATGTATGATTGCTTAGACACAAACACCAATCTCCCCACAAAGACAACCATTTGAATGCCAGTTACATTTTAATGTTAGCGGAGAGCACACTTAACTGCCAACACTAGGAAGGTAAGAATTCAAGTTTAATAGAACTTTAATTTTGACTTTGCACCAGATACAGATATACTGCAGTTGATATGAAAACCAAGATGGTTTCATACCAACACGAGGAAGCAGCCTAATTGACCTTGGCCTCACCAATCTACTTGTTGCAGACACACCTGCCCATGAAGGCATTGAAAGACCACAGTCTTTCTGAAGGCAAAGTGTCGTCTCCACCGTGAGGACATCATCCGTCGTGTAGTGTGGCACTACAACCTGCTAAGTGGAACAGACTAAGCACACCCATAAGACTAAGTGGGATAAACTGGAAATCCATGAGGTGTTGTGAGCCATCAGCAGCAGTAGAATTGTATACCACCACAATCTGTAACCTAATGACTTGGCACATCTCTCACTCCTTGATCACCATGAGAGCAACCTGCATCAATGCTGAGTGTAGAAGGGTGTGCAACGAGCAGCACCAGGTATACCTTAGAATGCGGTACAAACCTAGTGATCCTACTACACAGGGCCACCTGCAAGCTAAACATTAAAAGAGGAAGGCTATATACAAACCTAAGAGATCCCACAGCCACTGGATTAGAGCAAAGCTCTGTAGCCCTACAATATCCAGTCATGAATGGTGGGCACCTAGGCAATTAACAGGAAGAGGAGGCTCTAAGAACATCCGCATCCTTAACCATGTATGTGAGTGAAAGAGGCAAAGCTGAAGCGTTCGAAGTATTTTCAGCCAACAGTCTGCAACAGCATATCAATGTTACTTCAACAGCACCTCCCTTCCTTGCAACCTCTACCATCAAGAGCAGTAAGATCATGGGAACACCATCACCCCTAAGTCCCCTCCAAGTCACACAATATCCTGACTTGGACAGATACCGCCATTCCTTTTTTGTTGGAATTCCCTATCTAACACCATTGTGGGTGCACCACAAGGACTGCAGTAGTTCAAGGAGAAGGCCCACTATCACCTTCTCAGAGCAACTAGGGATGGACAATGAATGTGGCCTTGCCAGTGTTGCCCACATCCCAAGAATAAATAAATAATAATAAATAATAAAGAATAATAATAAATAATAAAGAAAAGCTTTTCAGGGTTCAACCCAATCATTTCACTTGTGAGTTGCACTGCACATTTTGGGTCAATGTGAAGCCAAAAACCTGCTGTATAACTAGCCTGTTAATTCAAATCAAAACATTTAAAGTAAAAAAAAAGAGATATTGTGACATTACGTTGTAAAATGATCAGTGGGCTAGTTATTATTCTAACTATTTTATTATGAAACTTTATATGAGGCATGTATTGCACGTTTTGAATAGATGAAAAATATGTAGCTGGATAACTCTTATTCGACTGTAATACATTGAAACACATTGGTGGTAATTTTGACTTTGGCCGATAATGTAAAATGCACAATATCGGCTCGGCCACCTGTAAACACCTCTTCCGATTTTCGTTATTATTGGGCCAAAAATTCGGCCCTTCCCGGGTGAGTACACAGTGCGTACTCACCCGTAAGACGTCCCGAAGTGCCGGTTTCCTGCATGCACTGCGCATGCGCGGGAAACCGAAACTTCCGGTCTGGTGAAGGGGGCGGTTCCTAGGTGAACCACGTGCGCGGTAGAGGCTGCGCGCACGCAGCAAACTTAGATTTTTTCAGGTTTCTACGGGAGGGTAAGTAGTGAAAAACCTACGCTTATAAAAAGGAGGCGCAGGAGCCGTTTTCAACAAGGTAAGTGGTTAATTAAGTGTAATTTAAAAATTTTTTCAACAGGTTTATCTTTTTTAGATACTTTAAAGAAAGGTAAGTTTATTTTTATCACTTTTAAAAAGTATTTTAATTTTTTCAAAAATTTAAATTTTTGTTTAAAGTGGTTAATTTATTTAACTATAGTTATTTTATAAATGTGATGGTTTTAAAAATTTTTTATTTTAAGTTTAGCTGCTCTTTTGGGGCCGATTTCAATTCACAGATTTGACAGGTCGTCAAATCTATGAATGAAAGATGGTCTGCTGCCATTGGCTCTCCATGGCCCACATGATCCCAGGGGACGCATCGCACTAACTGCGCCCCTGGGACACGCAAGCATTGCGCGCTGGCACTTGGAGCAGGCCCAGGAGCTGAAGTTCCCGTGGGCCCAAAACACAACGGCAGGCGCGGTAGGTAAGTGCGCGCGCGATCCTTACCCCCACGGCAAGCCGTAGAGGCGAATTTCAGGGCCAATGACTTCAATGGAAACAAAAATCGGGAGAGATGTTTAACGGGTGGTCGGGCCGATATCGGATGTTTTACACTATCACCCAAAGTCAATATTGCCCCCATTGTCATTTAAAAGTCATTTGGTGTTAGAAAATCTACATGGGGCCTGAATTTGCGGTCAGAGGCTTCCGAACCGTAATACGAACCTACCTGATGGTCCTGGAGCCACGGAGACTCGTGCTCGTGGGCCTCTATGTGTACGCATGCGTAGAGGCCCAGGGGCGCATGCAGTTCGCAAGCGTCCCTGAGATCATGTGGGCCAGCACAACCAATCAGAAAGGGGATTCCCATTATGCATATGGGAATTCCATTTGCGTACGGAATCCCCATAAGCTTCATAGGAATCACCCAAAAAATACATTTCAACAACACTGAAATTAAAAAAAATCGTTGCATGTTTAAAATGAATTAAAATACAATTTAATGAAACATTTAAAACAAAAATTTAATGTTTTGAAAAATAAATTTAAACATTTTTCAAGGGGCCAAAAATAACACAAACTTATTTTACAGGTTTTTGAATGTTAAAATGATTTTAAAGATTTTATTTTAATATTTATTTAAACCCTTACGCTGGTAAAAGAAGGCCTAATGCCTGCTTTTACCAGGCGTAAGAGTTTCATAGGCATTTGTTGGGCAAATAGCCAAGACTTGGGCAAATAACTCTCTGCCAGCAAATGTCCGTTTCCTGGGGATGCGGAGGATCTGTCAAGAAGACAGATCGCAAGCTCCGGGTTTTCGCGCATGCACAGCACATGCGTAAACCTGGAACTTGTGAGGCACTTACGGCCGTGTACGGGGATAGGCCCCATAAAATCTGGGCCATTATCAATTTCAGTGATTGATTTTTTTTTTGTTTTATGTTTGAATTTCTGAAAACTTTTCAACAGAAAACCATGATGCAACATCAAATTGACATTCATTCCTAAGAGAACTTAAGTGCTGAAATGTGTTAATTTGAATTGGAAGCCCTTGACAACAGTTATATAAAGAAGGATAGATTGACAGTGACATAAGTTTTTTAAAATTCTAAATTAAATGCCAGATAGTCATTAGAACCAAAGAACTAATCAAACGAGCAAAGGCATTTAGTGCTTTGAAGCTAATTGGTCTCTGTTACCCTACCTTAGCTCCACCTGACTATATAAATCATGATGTGGAGATGCCGGCGTTGGACTGGGGTGGACAAAAATGAGAAGTCGCACAACACCAGGTTATAGTCCAACAGATTTATTTAATTTTACAAGCTTTCGGAGCTGTCGCTCCTTCTTCAGGTAGGGTAGCTGTGAGAGAATCTCCCAGAATTCACAATATAAACACAGAAAAAATGTATTCAAATCTTTCCCTACATCAAAGACACACTAAGAGCACAGCCAAGAAAATGAGATGTGTCCCAGGGGGTCCAACGTGTCAAAACACCTGCTGGCTGCATATCCTCTCCATTTGTGTTGGTTCTTGTGTTAGTTTTTTAAAAAAAAAACCTGGAAAGACCGGCCATGATGTCAAGTCACGTTCTGTATCGTGACATGAACCCGATATCACGATTGAGGCCATCCTCATGAGTGCGGAACTTGGCTATCAGTTTCTGCTCTATGATTTTGCGCTGTCGTGTATCCCGAAGGCCGCCTTGGAGAACGCTTACCCGCAGATCCGAGGCTGAATGCCCCTGACTGCTGAAGTGTTCCCCGACTGGGAGGCAACCCTCCTGCCTGGCGATTGTTGCGCGGTGTCCGTTCATACGTTGTCTCAGTGTCTGCATGGTCTCGCCGATGTACCATGCTCTGGGGCATCCTTTACTGCAACGTATCAGGTAGACAACGTTGGCCGAGTCACATGAGTATGTACCATGTACCTGGTGGGTAGTGTCCTCACGTGTGATGATGGTATCTGTGTCCATGATCTGGCATGTCTTGCAGAGGTTGCCGTGGCAGGGTTGTGTGGTGTCGTGGTTGCTGTTCTCCTGAAAGATGGGTAATCTGCTGCGAACGATGGTACTTTTGAGGTTAGGCGGCTGCTTGAAGGCGAGTAGTGGAGGCGTGGGGATGGCCTTAGCAAGGTGTTCGTCGTCATCGATGACATGTTGAAGGCTGCGAAGAACATGGCATAGTTTTTCCACTCCGGGGAAGTACTGGACGACGTAGGGTACTCTGTTGGTTGTGTCCCGTGTTCGTCTTCTGAGGAGGTCTATGCGGTTTTTCGCTGTGGCCCGTCGGAACTGTCGATCGACGAGTCGAGCGTCATATCCCGTTCTTACGAGGGCGTCTTTCAGTGTCCGTAGGTGTCCATCGCGTTCCTCCTCGTCTGAGCAGATCCTGTGTATTCGCAGGGCTTGTCCATAGGGGATGGCTTCTTTAACGTGGTTAGGGTGGAAGCTGGAGAAGTGGAGCATCGTGAGGTTGTCCGTGGGCTTGCGGTAGAGTGAAGTGCTGAGGCGTCCGTCTTTGATGGAGATTCGTGTGTCCAAGAATGAAACCGATTCTGAGGAGTAGTCCATGGTGAGTTTGATGGTGGGATGGAACCTGTTGATGCTATCGTGTAGTCCTTTCAGTGATCCTTCGCCGTGGGTCCAAAGGAAGAAGATGTCGTCGATGTATCTGGTGTACAGCGTTGGTTGGAGGTCCTGTGCAGCGAAGAAGTCTTGCTCGAACTTGTGCATGAAGATGTTGGCGTATTGGGGTGCGAATTTGGTCCCCATGGCTGTTCCGTGTGTTTGGGTAAAAAAATGGTTGTCGAAGGTGAAGACATTGTGGTCAAGGATGAAGCGGATGAGTTGTAGGATGGCGTCCGGAGATTGGCTGTTGTTGGTGTTGAGTACTGAGGCTGTCGCAGCGATGCCGTCATTGCGGGGGATATTGGTGTAGAGTGCCGATACGTCCATCGTGACGAGGAGTATTCCTGGTTCAACTGGTCCATGGGTGCTGAGTTTCTGCAAGAAGTCTGTAGTGTCGCGACAGAAGCTGGGGGTTCCCTGTACGATGGGTTTCAGGATGCCCTCGACGTACCCAGAGAGGTTCTCACACAGGGTTCCGTTGCCTGATACGATAGGACGTCCGGGTGTGTTGGGTTTGTGTATCTTTGGGAGGCAGTAAAAGTCTCCTACGCGGGGAGTACGTGGGATGAGAGCGCGTAGGATGTTTTGAAGGTCTGGATCGAAGGTCTTGATCAGTCTATTGAGTTGGCGGGTGTGTTCTTTGGTCGGATCTGCGGGTAGCTGTCTGTAGTGTTCCTGGTTGTCCAGTTGTCGGTATGCTTCTTTGCAATAGTCCATTCTGTTCTGTATGACGATGGCTCCTCCTTTGTCCGCTGGTTTGATGACGATGTTGCGGTTGGTCTTGAGAGCGTGGATGGCGTTGCGTTGTGCTCGGGTGACATTCTGCACTGTCTTGTGAGTACGGCTGATGAATCTGGCGTTGATGCATTTCCTGACAGCTTGAGCATACATGTCAAGCTTAGGGCTGCGACCCTCCGGAGGGGTCCAATTTGACTCTTTCTTCCTCGGTTGTAGCACTGCGGTTCCCTCTGTCTGCTGTTCCGGATCATTGATTGTCTCATTAGGAATGTTGCTGACATCTTGGGATTTGTGGTAGTATTCCCGGATCCTCATTCTCCTGATGAATTCCTCTGTGTCCGCCGCGAGACCGATGGGGTCCATTTTGGTGGTGGGGCAGAACTTGAGCCCTAGGGCGAGAACTTCGATTTCGTCTGGTTGAAGGGTGTGGTCCGACAGGTTGACGATGGACTTCCCTGTGGTTGCAACCGTGGTACCGGGGGAGGCTTGGTTGCAGCTGGTGGTATTAACCACCAGCTGCAACCAAGCCTCCCCCGGTACCACGGTTGCAACCACAGGGAAGTCCATCGTCAACCTGTCGGACCACACCCTTCAACCAGATGAAATCGAAGTTCTCGCCCTAGGGCTCAAGTTCTGCCCCACCACCAAAATGGACCCCATCGGTCTCGCGGCGGACACAGAGGAATTCATCAGGAGAATGAGGATCCGGGAATACTACCACAAATCCCAAGATGTCAGCAACATTCCTAATGAGACAATCAATGATCCGGAACAGCAGACAGAGGGAACCGCAGTGCTACAACCGAGGAAGAAAGAGTCAAATTGGACCCCTCCGGAGGGTCGCAGCCCTAAGCTTGACATGTATGTTCAAGCTGTCAGGAAATGCATCAACGCCAGATTCATCAGCCGTACTCACAAGACAGTGCAGAATGTCACCCGAGCACAACGCAACGCCATCCACGCTCTCAAGACCAACCGCAACATCGTCATCAAACCAGCGGACAAAGGAGGAGCCATCGTCATACAGAACAGAATGGACAATTGCAAAGAAGCATACCGACAACTGGACAACCAGGAACACTACAGACAGCTACCCGCAGATCCGACCAAAGAACACACCCGCCAACTCAATAGACTGATCAAGACCTTCGATCCAGACCTTCAAAACATCCTACGCGCTCTCATCCCACGTACTCCCCGCGTAGGAGACTTTTACTGCCTCCCAAAGATACACAAACCCAACACACCCGGACGTCCTATCGTATCAGGCAACGGAACCCTGTGTGAGAACCTCTCTGGGTACGTCGAGGGCATCCTGAAACCCATCGTACAGGGAACCCCCAGCTTCTGTCGCGACACTACAGACTTCTTGCAGAAACTCAGCACCCATGGACCAGTTGAACCAGGAACACTCCTCGTCACGATGGACATATCGGCACTCTACACCAATATCCCCCGCAATGACGGCATCGCTGCGACAGCCTCAGTACTCAACACCAACAACAGCCAATCTCCGGACGCCATCCTACAACTCATCCACTTCATCCTTGACCACAATGTCTTCACCTTCGACAACCATTTTTTTACCCAAACACACGGAACAGCCATGGGGACCAAATTCGCACCCCAATACGCCAACATCTTCATGCACAAGTTCGAGCAAGACTTCTTCGCTGCACAGGACCTCCAACCAACGCTGTACACCAGATACATCGACGACATCTTCTTCCTTTGGACCCACGGCGAAGGATCACTGAAAGGACTACACGATAGCATCAACAGGTTCCATCCCACCATCAAACTCACCATGGACTACTCCTCAGAATCGGTTTCATTCTTGGACACACGAATCTCCATCAAAGACGGACGCCTCAGCACTTCACTCTACCGCAAGCCCACGGACAACCTCACGATGCTCCACTTCTCCAGCTTCCACCCTAACCACGTTAAAGAAGCCATCCCCTATGGACAAGCCCTGCGAATACACAGGATCTGCTCAGACGAGGAGGAACGCGATGGACACCTACGGACACTGAAAGATGCCCTCGTAAGAACGGGATATGACGCTCGACTCGTCGATCGACAGTTCCGACGGGCCACAGCGAAAAACCGCATAGACCTCCTCAGAAGACGAACACGGGACACAACCAACAGAGTACCCTACGTCGTCCAGTACTTCCCCGGAGTGGAAAAACTACGCCATGTTCTTCGCAGCCTTCAACATGTCATCGATGACGACGAACACCTTGCTAAGGCCATCCCCACGCCTCCACTACTCGCCTTCAAGCAGCCGCCTAACCTCAAAAGTACCATCGTTCGCAGCAGATTACCCATCTTTCAGGAGAACAGCAACCACGACACCACACAACCCTGCCACGGCAACCTCTGCAAGACATGCCAGATCATGGACACAGATACCATCATCACACGTGAGGACACTACCCACCAGGTACATGGTACATACTCATGTGACTCGGCCAACGTTGTCTACCTGATACGTTGCAGTAAAGGATGCCCCAGAGCATGGTACATCGGCGAGACCATGCAGACACTGAGACAACGTATGAACGGACACCGCGCAACAATCGCCAGGCAGGAGGGTTGCCTCCCAGTCGGGGAACACTTCAGCAGTCAGGGGCATTCAGCCTCGGATCTGCGGGTAAGCGTTCTCCAAGGCGGCCTTCGGGATACACGACAGCGCAAAATCATAGAGCAGAAACTGATAGCCAAGTTCCGCACTCATGAGGATGGCCTCAATCGCGATATCGGGTTCATGTCACGATACAGAACGTGACTTGACATCATGGCCAGTCTTTCCAGGTTTTTAAAAAAAAAAACTAACACAAGAACCAACACAAATGGAGAGGATATGCAGCCAGCAGGTGTTTTGACACATTGGACCCCCTGGGACACATCTCATTGTCTTGGCTGTGCTCTTAGTGTGTCTTTGATGTAGGGAAAGATTTGAATAAATTTTTTTTGTGTTTATATTGTGAATTCTGGGAGATTCTCTCACAGCTACCCTACCTGAAGAAGGAGCGACAGCTCCGAAAGCTTGTAAAATTAAATAAATCTGTTGGACTATAACCTGGTGTTGTGCGACTTCTCATTTTTGACTATATAAAAGCATGTAGGTGGAGTGGAAGAAAACTGGGTGGGGGAAATCTGTTTTTTGCAAACATCGTAAAGTCTAGCTACAGAATCATTTTAAATCTGTTCACATAAAAGGGTTAAGTACTGAAGGCATAGTACATTGTCAGAGATGCCATCTTTCAGCTGAGACATGAAACCATCTGCCTTCTCAGGTGGATGTAAAAGATCCCATGGCACTATTAAAGAACAGCAGAGGATTTCTTGGCGAACACTTATCCCTCATTCAACAGCAACAGATTATCTGGCCATTTATCTCATTGCTGTTTATGGGAATCTTGCTGTGTGCAAATTAGCTGCTGCATGTGTCCACAGAACAACAGTGACAACACTTCAAAGGTAATTAATTGGCTGTAAAACACTTTGGGATGTCCTGAGGGCGTGAAAGGCACTAAATAAATGCAAGTTCTTTTCTTTTTCTCTTAATGCCTGCGTCAATAAAGAAGATAGAGGAATGTCATACCAACACGTTAAGTATTCTTCAACTAATATTGGCAACAGTAATTTCAAAGCTTATATGACTTAATTGCTTGGTCTATAGCTAAAGTCATTTATGTAACACAGCACTCTTGCTGCCTTTCACTATTTGCATATCCCTGCAAATATACACTCCTTCTTGCTGTATTTAATGCTAATTTTTTTAAAAATTTAAAAAAAGAAACAGAACAGTAACAATGTTTACATTAGTAAGAGACACTAAAGAATTTCTTTACAGAGATGTGGACTGAATTACGGCAAGTTGCAGTCAATTATCCCTGAAAGTGATATATTTTTATCTCTTCAATATCGTGTAATAAGCACAACAGGCATGCTCTTTAGATATTGTGTATGTTAAGATGCTTTTTACACAAGCAGCATTCTTTCTTTATTAAAAAAAGGGCTTAGGCAAGTTGATTTATTTTCCTTCGGCTGTGGTGATTTTGAATAGTGACAGCTGTAAGTATTAGGTAGGATATTACAGGGACTTTGGGGGATTGATATTAGAATCATTGGGGGACCTTTGAATTGCATTTTCTGACTGTCCGTTGACATCATCTTGTTACATTTTCAGTTAACTAATAGACTTTTCTGTCTTCAAAACAGAAAGATAATATCTTTAATATTTAACGTCTTAAAGGACTGTGTTCAAATCAGAATCTGATTGAACATTGCAGAGAAAGATAAATCTGTACCACGGACGTAACTATTGGTGCCCATCAGTGTTTCATTGTGAACAGAGCTTCAACTGCTCTCAAAAGTCAGGCATTTCAAAAGCCTAGCTCTTCAAAAGTATACAGCAGAACAATGTCAAACAAATGTTAACGCAATTGGTGCAGAAAGCAAAATATTTGTTCAACTACCTCTCCAGGAATTCATGTTGCACTTCAGAAGTATAAAGAACTCAGCTCAGTATGGTGCTGCAGTCACAGATCTGTGTTGGAAATGTACTAGCTAAAAGTGAAGTCATAAATAGTATGAACATGATTGAAATTGGTGGGAATCCAGAATGTTATGAAGAGCTGGGCAATAAAAACTTCAATGTAACTCTTTGCATCTGAGTCAACAAGGTGCACAGTGTGGAAATTGAGCAAGTTCACAATCAGTAGTATTGGGCCGAAATTTGCGGTCAGAGGCGTACCTCCGGAGTACGCCTCTGACTTGAAAAAAAATCCGAACCTACCTGCTGGCTCTCGGATTTCTGCGTAAAGGCCCACGGATCCCAGGGACGGAGGCGGTTCGGAAGCGTCCCTGGGATCATGTGGGCCAGGTCCTCCAATCTGAAAGGAGGATTTCTATTATGCTTATGAGGATTCCATTTATCAACGGAATCTGCATAAGCATATGAGGAATCCCCAAATAAATAAATAATTTACACAACTGAAATAAAAATAAATGTTCCCATTTTCAAAATTAATTAAAAGTCTATTTAATGAAGCATTTAAAATAATAATTAATTTTTTGAAAAATAATTTTTAAACATTTTAATTCGGGCCAAAATTTACATAAACTAATTTTAAGTGTTTGTGTATGTTGTTTTATTTGTAAAATTTTAATTTAACATTTATATTAACCCTTATGCTGGTAAAAACAGGCCCTATGCCTGGTTTTACCAGGCATAAGGGTTTCGTGGGCATTTGCTGGGCAGTAGTTGGGCAAATAATCCAACTCTGTGCCAGCGAAAGTGATTTTGGGTCGCAGGCGGACGCATGCGGAAACCCGGAATTGCGGGACCTTTTACAAGGCTTATGATGGCGTACGCTTGACGCTATGCGTACGCTGTCATGGAGACAGGGCCAATATTTATCTGGCTAGTAATCAAAAACTGCAAATGTGTAAATATAATACTAAGACTGTTGGCAGAATATTAAAATTATTACTAGTCCAAGTTTTTAAAAAATCTACTAATTAATGCATTTTGGTAAGTTAGCTAAGATAATGCATGGTGATTCTCTGAGCCTCCTTAAATGCTAGGGAGCTGGGCGTAGCCATGAGGTATCAGAACAATAGTCTTTCATGTCTGAGACCCAAGTCAAAAGCTATTCTTGATAGATGGAATAAAAACACCACTGATTGTTGTTAAAGGAATACTTAGAGACTGAATGCGATTTTTTTTTAATAACACTGTATGTACCTTTAATCAAATTGGTCCTCCCCAAAACTATTTGGCACCAAAATATATTTTTTTATAACATAGTCAAATCTATAGTAATATTCCCATTAGGCCCATATCTTCTGAGGTTATTTCATCTGATGATGTGACAGTATCTTTTAATTCCATCTCATGCTTTCCATTGCCATGAAAGTGATTTCAAGATAGTGCATTTATTTTGATTAAAGATAAATCTGAATTTTTGTTTTTGCATGTGATCTGGTGTATTCTTTTAAGGAACCTAAGTGAAATGACTTTCAGCAATGTGTTGAATTTCTATAATAACGACCAACTTTCAATTTGGTACAAATTGACTGGGTCAAAGAGGGGGAAACCTATTAATGTGGTCAGTGCTCAGCGAGGTGTGGTGATATTCAACAGTTAGTCTGGGTCGTCAAACATTGGTGGACAATATGAATGCAAAAAAATTGATATCCTAATCAGTGATTCTTTTTTAGAGCCTCAGCTCAGTGATCACACTTTTGCCTCTAAGTTAGAAGTTTAAACTCTAGGGTTTGAGTACATACTCCAGGGTAACTCTAAAGTGCAGTACTGAGAAAACATTGGCCGGAGTTTTCTGGCGTCCTTGCGGGCGCGATTGGAGGTGGGTCGGGAGGGAAATTTGAAATAACTTGGAGCGGGTCAGTAACCCACCGTCATCCCGCCCCCACGCGCCTTTCCCCCAGACGCATTTGCCAATGCAACAGCGACCCAAACGGCAGAGGCGGCTGAGATAATTTAGATGATTATTGGGTACTTGTCAGACCCTTAAACCTCTTTATAACACTATCTTTCAAATTTCCCTGGATGACCACGGGAATCACGCAGCTCGGGAACCATGTCTATGAACCTGAGGTGGAAGTTGATTGGCCATTGATTCAGCTCATTAGTGCACAGCATGGAAAGCACAATAAATACTCCCATCTGACACCTGGTTACTTTCATAAGGCAAGTCTTTTCAGCAAAGTCGGGATCCACTGTCACCTCATTGGTACAACCTATCGCACCATTGAGAGCTTACTTCTGCCATCTCTACTTGACCTGCCATCTATTACATAAGCATGGGTGCTATTTATACTGTCTCACCTTGGTCCTCAGAATCGGACTACGATGAGCTCCAACACCAGCAGCACCAACAACAACACCACCAATCTTCTCCTTAACCACCTGATCCTGCACAGGACAGAGGGCATCAGCGCAGGGCTACACCGCACCAGAGGTGATACCCCCAGCCCAGGGTATACAGGTAGAGGATGAGCTTCTTCAACATGACTGAGCAGCAGTGCCAAAGGAGGCTCAGGCTATTGTGCCAGGTCATTGCAGATGTTTGCACATTGCTGGAGCAAGACCTGCTGCCCAGAGGAGTGGGTGGACACGCCTTACCAGTGGCCGTCAAAGTCACCAGCGCCCTCAACTTCTTCACCTCAGGCTCCTTCCAGGGATCTACAGCAGACATTTGCGGCATCTCGCAGTCGGCTGCCCACAGATGCATCACACAGGTTACCGATGCCCTGTTTGACAAGTCAGCTAATTCTATCAACTTTGCCACTGATGAAGCCAGTATTACTGAGCAGGTGCTTGGCTTTGCCGCTCTGGCTGGCTTCCCACGGGTGCAGGGCGTCATCGACTGCACACATGTGGCCATCAGGGCACCCCATCATCACCCAGGAGTCTTTGTCAACCGCAAGGGCTTCCATTCCCTCAATGTGCAGCTGGTCGGCAACCATAGGAAGATCATCATGCATGTGTGCGCCAAATTCCCTGGCAGCTGCCATCACTCTTTCATCCTGCGCCAGTCCACCCTCCCTCAGCTCTTCGCTCCTCCAAACAGATTTTCCAGCTGGCTGCTTGTAGACAAGGGGTATCCACTGAAGACGTGGCTTATGAGACCCTTGAGAAGGCCAAGTATTGAGGAGGAGGAGAGATATAATGAAAGCCACATTTCCACCAGAGGTGTTATAGAGCAGACAATAGGCATGCTGAAAATACGCTTCAGATGCCTTGACAGATCTGGAGGAGCCCTCCAGCATGCACCAGCCAGGGTCTCCAGAATCATCGTGGCCTGCTGCACCCTGCACAACATAGTGCAGCAGCGAGGATTAGCGCTGCATGAGGAGCAAAGCTCTGAGTGCACAGTCTCTTCAGAGGAGGAGGAGGAGGAGCATTAGCTGGAAGTCGAGGAGGAGGAGGAGCAGGAGGAACCTACAGTTCAGGTCCCATCAACATCCAAGCACATTGCTGCTCGGGAGGCCAGGATGGCCTCATCATGGCCAGATTTACTTAACTTCAGGCATTACACCCATATGGCTGCCACATGCTGCGCCAGTTTGGCACCACCCCACAGCAACACCATAAAGCATCCCTACAATGACCAAGCCATTCCTTTCACACTGACCACCATTGCTGGAGGTAACGTTATGTCTCACCATTCACTCCAACTCACTAAGCCACTTCAAAAGTTGCAGACAAAATTGGCCATCAGAAAGTGGTGAAAATAAATATTTTTATCTGTGACATCACAGTAACAGAAACTTTACACAAACATTTATTAAAACACCCAAGTGGTTACCCTTGTGAATATACTTACGTTTCATCTTTCTCTTACGCGTGCTTCTACGAGGTGCTACCCCTGTGGCTTCAGCAAAGGTAGCCGCAGCATGCTCACTTTCCTGCTGTGACTGCATAGACATTTTTGGCGGACTCCCTCTGGGTTTTGGAGCCTCTGATGGCCCCGCCAAAGTCTGCTCCTCCTGCAACTGTGCAGGGGCAGACTCGGCCATCGCGATTCGAGGAAGCATTTGGGGCTCTGACTGAGGGAGGGGGGAGCAACGGGGGAGAAGAGTGAGCGCTTTGAGAGGAGCCCCCACTTCCATGTCCCCTCTCACCATCATCCCTCTCATGGGCCACCCGCACTTCCCTGCTAGCAAGAAGCTGGAGAGCACCTTGCTGCACAGCAGTGGGACCATAAGGACCCAAGTCTACATTGACAGCCCTCCTAGACAGGAGGTCTATTAGCAGCTGCTGTCTATTCTCCATGTATAGCCATCTATTCTCCATAGATAGCTATCTATTGTCCATAGAGATCATGTGCTCCTGTGAGTGGCGCATTAGCTGCTCCATGCAGGTGGCCATCCTTTCCATGGAAGAGCCTACAGTTGCCATTGCCTGCGACATGGTGGTGCTCATGTTGGAGATGGACTCCTCCATTCGCTGAATATTTGCAGACATCGTGCTCGCAAAACCTGTCAAAGCCTCCTGCACTTCTTGCTGCACCTCCAGGATCGCCCTCTTTCTCAGTGGCCCCAGAGGCTCAGTGTCTGAATGCAGCTGAGCAGAGCTGGGAGTGTCCTGCGCCCTCGGACGAGGAGTCTCCACTGCTGTCCCTGTCCCCACCATCTGCTCTTGCTCACTTGTGACTTGTGAGACACCGGGTGACAACACTACTCTATCTCGAGTGGGACCCACCGAGGTGTGCATATTTGCGCTGGTGCTGGGTGCGGTTATGTCTGGTGACGGTGCGTCCTCAGAGGCTGGAGGCTCCTCTGAGAAGTCATCTTTCTCTTCCTCCTGGACAGTGTGGGGGTGGGGGGTGCTCTTGATGGACCTGTGGGAGAGTAATGAGATGATTTAGAAATGTCATATCAAGAATGGGTACAGATACCATTATGCACATGATGAACATTTACTGGCTGCTGACATCAGTCCCCATACGAGTTACTGCTGTATGCCATATGGCTGTATGAGATGTAATACTGTCACCAGGTTGTTGAGATATCCCCCTCTCTCCGCCTCCCACCTCCAGCTGCTCTGCAACTCTGGACACTTCCAGGGCTACCTCCTCTGCTGCTGTTAAGATGGCCAATGATGGAGGGCCACCTTTGGTTCTCTCCCTCTCCCTCTTATTGTGGGCTCTCTTCTACTGCAAGGAGTGAAAGAAGAGAAGGTTGAGTGAGAGTAATGGAATGAGTGTAAGGAATGGATGGGTTACATCTTTAGAGGGAAACTAAGATGGAGTGGGCTAGCAATGCCAAATGACCTCCTTGTGTGTTGTTAGTTGGTATGATTGCATTAGGATGAGGGTGTGTGTGAGTGTGAGGGATGGCTAGTAAGATGGGGATGTGATAATGTAGATAGAGAGAGAGGGATGGGTGGACATGCAAGGTATGTTGGTGTGAGTAATGATGTGCAGGAGTAGGCTTGGGAAGGCAGAGTGAAGGGGATGTGATGAGAGGCATAGCAGGATGAAGTTGAGTGTGGCTTTGCACTCACCTTTCCTGATCTAATGAGATCATTGAAACGTTTCCGCCATTGCACCCAGGTCCTCCTGACAACATCCCTGCTGTTGACCACCTCTGCTATTTGGAGCCAGGCTCCTTTGGTCTGCTGGGGAGGTCTCTTCTGCCCATCGGAAGGCAAGAGGACCTCCCTGTGTGCTCTCACTCCCTCCAGAAGCATATGGAGGGAGTCATCTGAGAACCTGGGTGCAGCCCTCTGTCTCAGTGCAGTCCTGTTTGCTCGTCTTTCCAACACTCCAATGGTCCAGTGCAGTGACTGCACAATCCTGGATGAACTGTCTAATGCAATGTGGCCATGGCTCCTTTAAATATCCCTGCTGAAAACACGTCATCGATGACATCATCAGACCCGCACCATTTAATAGGGCCAGGTAATTCGCAGAGCTGCCTTAATTGGTGCCATTAAGGGAAAGTCGATCTCAGGAGTGGGATGAAATGAAGAATGGGGTCGCGACCCGCCACGGCGACTGTCTGCACCTGACCCGCCCAGGTACAGAAACTTCCAGCCATTGTATTGTTGAAGATGCCATTGTTTAGATATGATGTTAAATTGAAGTCCTGTCTATGTGCTCAGGTGGATATAAAATATCCCACGGAGGGTGTGGGTGGGCGGGGTGGAGGTGGGGAGTACTTCTGGTGTCCTGGCCAATAGTTTTCCCTCAACCAACACCACCAAAATCAGATAAATTGGTCATTCATCTCGTTGTTGTTTTCTGGGACCTTGCTGTGTGCAAATTGGCTGTGTGCACCTGCAAAATAATGGCGACTACACTTGAAAATTAATTGGCTGTGGAGCTCTTTGAGATGTCCTGAGGACTTGGAAGGTGCCATGTAAATGCAAGCTCGTTCTTACCAAATTTCCCATATTGCAGCGTGGGAAAAATCCGTCACTTGTGGAAATTGATAATTTTTTGACTCACTCTTGCTTCAGTTAGTTTGTAAAACAAATGACAATATACTTTGGGTACTTTTGGTTAGTGGTAGCATGCTATTCCTCTCCGTAAAAATAGCAGCTCTGTAATTGGTAGTAATTCTATGTACAGTGTGAAGCAACACACACCAGGAATTATTTTGTTCTGTTTTCTACTGATTGCACAGAATATGTCCCAACTAATCCAGGATATATCTCAAGAATAAGATATGTCTAAAATTTCCCTACTCTTTTAGAGTTATATCTCAAGCTGTTTAGTGGAATTTCGTTAAAAAGACCAAGCTAGCATACTTATGTATCTTCTCGGCACATAAGAATTGCTTTGTTATTTTAGTTATGCACTCAAGATGAGAAAACGTAATCAGGCCTGTTCGTGCTCACACCATTTCTTATTGGACGCAACCTCATATCGCGACCCTGCTTGCTCCCTGAAAAACAGTGACCTGTAGTCTATTCAGGAAATCTCTGTCAAACATTCCTCTCCACCCTTCAAAGGTGATCAAGCAACCTCCTGGACGTCCCAAACCGTTGATTATTATCCAAAATCTCACCTTTCTTCTGTGTGGTCTCATAGGTTTCAAAAAGTGACTCTAACAAATAACAATTGTATACAGTATTCCAGCTATAACAATGCACTGCAGTTAGGAGATAATAAAATCGTATTTACATTCACATAGCGCCTTTCATGACCTCAGGATGTCCCACAGCACTTCACAGCCAATTAATTACTTTTTTTGAAGTGTAGTCACTGTTGTTATGCAGGCAAATAACATGGATCTTTATATTTGCAGAGGCTGAAATAAGTCCTAAAGTTCTGATGAGGACTAGTTAAAGTTATGGGGGGAGAAATTGCCTAACCCCTGAAAAAAAGTGTGGGGATCGTGATACATGATTAACCTGCACCCGATCATTGCACTGCAGGCAGCCTGTTAAATTTGTGCTGTCTGCTGTTTTAAATGATTCCTGCGTGCAGCGCTGCTCATTGGCTGCACGCATCAGCAGGGGGCCCGATATCGCCAAATGGCTAGCACCGGTTAAAGGCAGCCTGCACCTCTTAAAGGGGAGGTACATTTTGGCTACAAGAAGTCAATCTGGGCTGTGATACTTTGAGGAATGGCTGAACATGTAAGAGAGCGAGCACCAAGGTTTTCAGACAATGCGCTGGACGTCTTGGTGGAAGATGTGGAAAGAAGGAGAGACGTCCTGTATCCTCGGGGGCGGGGGGTGGGGGGGGGGGTTGGGGCGCAGGAGTCCCTCCAGACATATGCTCAGGAGGCAGTGGGAACAAGTAATGGCGGAGGTCAATGCCAGGAGTGTTGCTTCAAGAACATGGATACAGTGCAGGAAGAAGTTTAATGATCTGACACGAGTTGTCAAGGTGAGTGAGTTCATCTTTAAATGGAATATCCTACCAACAGCACAACTAGCCTCATCACTGCTCAATTCTCTACACTTTCATCACCCATCTACCAACAATCTCTATCAATCAGTACTCAACTGTTCAATTCATATGCTTTACCTCACCGGCACACACTTAGCACTGTTGCAAGCCTCGCACTCACAACTCACAGCTTGCACACACTGGCAGCTATTCAACAATGATAGTCACATCACCCAAAGACATTGCAGGACACTCACTGACACACTTCTCTCTTTCTTGCAGGAGAAGGTGGCATATAGCAGCAGGCAGCAGGAAAGAACTGGAGGAGGACAAGCGCGCCTGCATGTTTTAACACCCATGGAGGAGACAGTGCTGGTCATTATGGGAAGGGGCATCACTGAAGCCGCGGCCATTGGCCGGGCTGGAGGGATCGATGATGGAGGTATCTGCATACCTAATCCTCCTACTCTCATCCCACTTCTCCCTCATCCCTCAATCTCTTCTGACTGAGAAGCTGCAGAGAGTGTAAGCACACACTTCTTAATTTCTCCTCTCCCCTCACCACAACCCAACCCTTATCCCTTCTTCATTTCAGATACCCAAGAACTGGAACCTTCCCAGTCAGTGAAGGAAGAGGAAGAAGACAGTGAAGATGAAGAGACACCATCACTTGATCTTAAACTCGCAGCCACCAGATCAGACAGTGCGCATTTTAGAGGCTGGGATAGAGGAGGGATCTGCAAGTGGTGAGACACCAGGCGCAAGTGCGCAGGAGCCAGAGCGGGGGGAAAGGATAACACAGGTGCCAGCTCATTGGAGGGTGAGGTCGCACATTAGTTCTGCTGCAGCGGAGTCAGATGAGAACTTTGATGGGCCAGGCTACAGAAGAAGGCTGATGGGTGTACACAACCAAATGCTTGGTGCACTGTGTCAAGGAGCATGGAGGAGTCCAGCACTAACTTGGCACAGGGTTTTGCGCAGAACTTGAAGCCCATCCTTTCCAACATGGAATGGGCGGTCACCTCCACCAGCACACCTGTGGAACCCACCATGGTGTGGTTGAGTTTACTTGTATTGCTCATGAATTATTTGATCACATAGCAGAAAGGGGCTGTCTATGTTGTAGCCTCCCTTACTCTTCTTCTGCCTCTACTTCCTGTTGCACTTCTTCCTCTGCCACTTCCTCCTCCTCCTCCTCCGCCTCCTCTTCCTCATGCTCCTGCTTCTCAGCTTCTCGCTTGATAGGTGGCAGCAAGGACTGTTCCCTCATAATGGCCAGGTTGTGCAGCATGCAGCATTACCACAAATCTTGATACCCGTTCAGCTGAGTACTGCAGGGCTCCTCCAGAGCATTCCAGGCAGCGAAAGCGTTGCTTGAGGATGCCGATGGTATGTGCTATAATGTTCCATGTGGCAGCATGGCTCTCATTGTTGGCCTGCTGTGTACGTGTGCATGGGTTCTGGACTGGAGTCATGAGCCATGTCATGAGTGGGTAACCCTTGTCACCAAGGAGCCAGTCTTTGACTTGCCATGGTAGGTCAAATACAGGTGGCACAGAGGACTGCTGCAGAATGAAGGAATCGTGACTACTGCCAGGATAATGGGCATCCACTTTCATGATTCACTGCCATTAGTCCCACACCAGCTGCACATTGAGGGAGTGGAATCCCTTTTGGTTCATGAAAATGTCTGAGTTCAGATGAGGCGCACGCAAGGCAATGTGCATGCAGTCAGTGTCGCCCTGCACTCTGGGGAAGCCTGCAATCTCTGCAAACCCTCGTGCTCGCTCCACCTGCTTGTCTCTGGCAAGAGGGAATAAGATGAAGCTGCCTCTCTGTATATAGAGAGCCTCGGTGACCTCCCTTATGCAGCAGTGTACTGCAAATTGTGAGATTTTGCTTATACCTCCAACAGTAGCCTGGAAGGAGCGAGACACTTAAAAGTTAAGAGCCACGGTCACCTTGACAGCCATAGGCAATGATGTCCTTGCCCTACTTTGAGGTTGCAGTTGTGGCTGCCGCTGTTGGCAGATTTCAGTCATGACCTCTTTTGTGAAGCAAAGATGTCTCAACCATTTGTCCTCGCTGAAGTTGGGGTAAGAGAATTGCTCCCTAAAGAATATGGCCTCCTGCTGAGAGCCCCTCTCCCCCTCCTCTTCCTCCCTCTTCTAGCAGCTTGCCCTGCTCTGCGTGGCCTCTCTTCATTCTCCCAGTCATGCTCGATTCTGAGGGGAAGCCCTACCAGGCCACCCATGTCTGGAAGCAACTTGTTTCAGCACAAGCTTTTAAATCAATGAAAAAGTACTTCAACACCAGCCAGACCAGTCCCTGTAGACTATTGAAACTTTAGAATAGGAAAGCTCCAAAAATTGCACCAGCAGCCAGAAGAAATAATCCAGCAACTAATCTGTAAGTAGTTCATGATCCCTTTACATAGCGCTGGTGGGAGGTCCTTCATTTTGTTCAACGTTGTTTTCAGACATTTTTAAAATCTCCAACAATTGAAACCTGAAGGAGTGAGACTCCACACAGGTAATAGTTAATTTTCAGCACCAGATAGGTTGCTTGGCAGTGATTAACACTTATCATGTCGTTAAAACGGTACTTAGACTGGAATGGACAAGCCCTGGCTTTCTGTGGCGCGTTTAGTTCATATCTACCACACAAATACAGCAAATTCACGCTATTCAATGCATTTCAATGGTGAGGTCGACAGCAAGATGCCATTTTCGCGAAGCTAATGGTGGAGTGGTGCAACTCAGTCAGCAACGTTTTGATTTTTGAGTTTAAACACCGATCTACCCCTCGCTTGAAGCTGCTGTACCATTTGCGCATAAATAATGGTGAGCGCCATTAGCCTCACCATTACTTTGACACTTAAAGCTGGGCCAATCACTCCCAACTCCTGGCTTTGTCACATGTCTGACGAGAATCTTGGATCAAGAAGAAAAAATAGTGCATATGTTGGACTGACAATTTAAAAAGGGCATTGTCTTCATTTATTTTTTTAAAGTAAATTATTTTTGTTTGGGGTGAGAGAAAGGCCACACATCCCTGTAATCATAATGATAATATATACAAGATGATATTGTTTTTGAAGACAATTCATATCATTGTACTGTATTGTGGTAAATTATCAAAAAAGTTTAGCCAAACATTTTTTTCATGAGGATGGTGCCCTTTTAACACTGTGGGGAAAAATGTGTACCTTTTGCGCCACCCGTTAGTGCCAGTACATGGCGATAATGCCCCATTGAGAGCTGTAACAACAGCTACTGTCGAATCCAGCGCCACATGCCAAATTGGGACCCCCCTTAATGCTGCCGGTAACAGCGATCGCTGGGGACTTCAATGCCAGGGAGATCGTGACGTCAGTGAGTGTGCAATGCTCACTGAAAGCCCAATCCACCAAATTGCTTCTCGCCACTTACCTCACCGCCTGGAGTTAACAACGACAGGGAGAGCTGCCGTGCAGCACCAGGAAGCTGGCTCCAGGGATGTTATTTAAAGGGATCAGCCCCAATCACTCGCACCTGACAGGTGAGTGAAGTTTCAGTGTCTGTGTGTTAGTTCCTGATACTGCAACAGTTTTATTTAGTGATTTGAAGGTTCTTTGGTATCAGGAGTGTTGTGGCAAGTAGAAAAGTGCAAGATTTATTCTTGAAAGATTCAACCTACAACACTTACTAAAAGTCATGGGGGCTGTATTGGCAGTCCACCTTGCCCTTCAGGATCTATGGTGGAGAGAGCGGAGGCAACGAGGAAGACAGGAACATCTGTGCAGAGGGAGGAGGTGACCTGGTGTGCCACCTCCCTCCACATAGTCCGGAAGACTTGTGGGGAGTGCCTCCTGCAGTTGGTACAGGACCGCCCACCTTTTCTACACTGCTAAAACCAATGCCTCCAAAGCTTCCTCGGAAAACCCCTGGGCTCTCTCCCTGGGGCGGCGATCTGCCATCAGCATTTGTAAATAAGTGCTCCTTCTCTTTGTCCTTCTTCTTATGGTTGTTAAGGCAGCTGTACACCCAACAATGCTGAGAATGAGGTGCTGCAGCATCAGTGGACCTCCCCTTTAAGCAGTGAAAAAAGCCTGTGGCAATCAATACTTGCGTTTAGACTACACCCGATATTGGTCCATCTTTTCAGTGTAACACCAATGAGCTTGGGTTTTTAGACTAGATTTATGGCTACAATCATTTTAATGAGGAATGAGGATGAATTTTGCATGCAGTCTAGATGATTTTCACCTGCCGCTAATTCACCATTTTTAGTTTAAACACTGCCCATTCCTTGGCTATATAGATTTCTAGCCCTGCATCTCTTTGCATAGGAACTGGCGCAGAGCCAGTCTTCAACCTGGCCTGAACACAATCTCAACAGAGTTGATAGTATGAATAGAGATTTGTCAGAGGGGGGCTTGATTCAGCATCACAACCTTTGTTACAAACCCTTCAGCATCTCTGTGTTGCTTTATAGTTGGTGCTTAAAGAAAAACCATGACAATGCAAAGATTATAACCACACCTATGAAGATAGATCAAACAGCATGAGAAAAACGAGCCTTTATTAGACTGATCACACCTTTTAGGAATGCAACTTCCTAATGAGAAGAATATGAGAAGCAAACTTGACATTTGGAATTCTCCAAGCAGGAACTGGTGCAGAAGCTGATGAGGATCCGAAATTATAGATTGCAATGCCCAGAAGTAATCAGCCTTCAACACTGAAGATAATAAGAGTGTTGAAACCATGGAGTATCTTCACACATAAAGAAACTCCCACAGTCAATATATGTCACATACTTGCATAGAAAGAATAGGAGGTGGTTGCTTTGTGCACTGTGGATACTCTATGACATCAGTGTTTTTTCATTTTCAGTTGAAATATGTTTTCAGATAGCTTCCCACCATATAATTATTGTATACCTGGTAAAAACTCTTTCAAGGGGAAAATGTATTCTTTGTTAAAAGAACTCTACTAGTATGTAAATAAAATAACATATTAAGTGTAGCTAGTCAGTAATATACTTTCCCAGGGTCAAGTGGTTCTGGACTAATTCCCAGGGTTACCAAAAGTTGGGACTCTTGCTAAAATGAATGAAACTGCTGCAGGATGTAAGAAGTTTCTCACTCGTCAGTGATGTCACTGAAGCGGCCTAGAGGGAAGAGAACTCAAAGTAGCAGGTCTCTGTTGCACCAGGAAATTTGAAGTTTTGTTCTTTTAAAAACAATAATGCATATTTTTATAATTATATACATATTTTTATATGAACAATGGGCTTGGGCTCAACACTGAAGAAAGAAATCAGAAATTATAAAGATATGTCACTTGTTTTTATCTCTTTATTCTTCAAATAAGTAATACAAATACTGTTTTTCAGGAATTGCCTAAAAAATTGTTTACCTGTATGATGATTTATTTTCCTTAAATTCTGATTACACATTTTCCTTAGTTACCACATGAGATAACAAGTAGTTTAGAAGAATACTCCTTATTTGATGGAGAGTGCAATGAAGTACTGCAGTCACTGAGCATATAATGGTTTATTATTTTATATTAAAGTCCCAGAAAAAAAAGAATATTAAAGGCTTTCAAGCAGGGAGAAATGATTAACCACTTCAGTTAAAAAAACAAGGTGAATTAATTCATCTTGCTGAACTAAACTCCATCTGACAGTACTGATCGTTTTAGTCTTTGTTTGTTCATGTATGTAACTTTTGCAGATTATCTGAGGAACAACATTCAGATATAAACTACTCTGTCATTGATGAACAAATATACAGTCAGGGTTTTAGAAATGGCATTGCTGTGAAAATATTGATTTTTCAATATTGAAGCCAATACCTAGATAATCCCTGCTGGTATGATTTTGTTATAAATGTAAAAAAATAAGTGCTCCTCTGATGCTTCAGTTAGTAAATTCACAGCGCAGTGTGGAATGGATCCATTCATACTGGACAGGTCCCAAAGTCACAATTATTTTTTACCTAATTACCTGATTTCAGCTGGGGTGGCAACAGAGAGCTGCAGTTGACCTTGGGGGTCTGGTGCACGGAAGAGGAAAAATCAACCAGAGGTCCCTCTACCAATCCTGTTTTGGTGACCCTTGCTGGAAAGTGCAGAATTGAGTGAGGACAGGATCAGGCTCAATCGTGATTCCTGTCGCCCTAAAAGAAGTCTGTCAACGCTCAATGTCTAATCTCACAAGTGAAGAATGATATATTGGGCAAGGTACTAGAGAGCTGTTGGTACCTGTAGAACTGTATCTCTGCATGTGTCAGCACTTGTAGGGCCAGAGGGAAGAAAATTGGAGAAACAAAAGGAAAAAAAAACATAAAATGGCTCCAATGGGACTACTGGGATAAGATTATTCTGAGGGCAATACAAAACTGAGAACAACTGGGACTTTAATTTAGACAGCAACTGTCACATTAAGAATGTAATGAACTACTCGCATTCCTTCAGTTTGTTTTAACTGACAACAATGACTACTTCAAATCATTGAAAGTTGTCAATTTTAGATTCTTTGATGTGTCTATCAAACAGATATATGTTTTGTTCTCCACATCGCTGTATGCAAAACAAATGGTTCAGCCACTGCATAGCAGACATGGCCAGAAGCTGATTATATTTAAATTTCATTTAAGCCGTAAAAGGGTTTCTTTGCATTTATTAAAGTTGTACTGCTAAGACTTATGTTGTTAGTGGGAAGTATTCAAAGAAGTATTTGGTACGATGCCAAACAGGTACATACCCCTAAAAGAACATAAGAAATAGGAGCAGGAGTAGGCCATTCGGCCCTTCGAGCCTGCTCCGCCATTCAATGAGATCATGGCTGATCTTCGGCCTCAACTCCATTCACCGACCCTATCGCCATATCCCTTGATGCCCTTACTAGTCAGAAATTTATTGACTTCTGTTTTGAATATACCCAATAACTGAGCCTCCACAGCCCTCTGGGGTAGAGAATTCCAAAGATTCACCACCCTCTGTGTGAAGAAATTTCTTCTCATCTCAGTCCTGAATGGCCTACCCTTTATCCTGAGGCTGTGGCCCTGGTTCTAGACTCCCCAGCCAAGGGAAACATTCTCCCAGCATCCACGCTATCAAGCCCTGTAATAATTTTGTATGCTTCAATGAGATCCCCTCTCATTCTTCTGAATTCAAGAGAATACAGGCCTAGTTTACTCAATCTCTTCTCATACGACAGTCCCGCCATCCCAGGAATCAATCTCGTGAACCTTCGTTGCACTCCCTCTATGGCAAGTATATCCTTCCTTAGGTAAGGAGACCAAAATTATACACGGTACTCCAGGTGTGGTCTCACCAAGGCCCTATATAATTGGAGTAAGACTTCTTTACTCCTGTACTCAAATCCTCTTGTAATGAAGGCCAGCATACCATTTGCCTTCCTAATGGCTTGCTGTACCTGCACATTCACTTTCAGTGACTCATGTATAAGGACACCCAGGTCCCTTTGAGCATCTGCATTCCCCAATCTTTCACCATTTAGGAAATACTCTGCCTTTCTGTTTTTTCTACCAAAGTGGATAACTTCACATTTATCCACATTATATTCCATCTGCCATGTTCTCGCCCACTCACTGAGCCTGTCGAGATCCCCTTGAAGCCTCTTCACAACTGACACTGCCACCTAGCTTTGCATCATCAACAAATTTAGAAATGTTACATTTAGTCCCCTCATCCAAATCATTGATATAGATTGTGAATAGCTGGGGCCCAAGCACCGATCCTTGCGGTACCCCACTAGTCACAGCCTGCCATCCTGAAAAAGACCCGTTTATCCCTACTCTTTGTTTTCTGTCTGTCAACCAATTCTCAATCCATGCTAGTATATTACCCCCAATTCCATGTGCCCTAATTTTGTTCACCAACCTCTTGTGTGGGACCTTATCGAAGGCCTTCTGAAAATCCAGATACACCACATCTACCGGTTCCCCTTTGTCTACTCCACTCGTTACATCCTCAAAGAACTCCAATAGGTTTGTTATACAGGATTTCCCTTTCATAAATCCATGTTGACTCTGCCCAATCTTACAATTAGTTTCTAAGAGCCCAGTTATTGCATCCTTTATAATAGATTCCAGCATTTTCCCAACTACTGATGTGAGGCTAACAGGTCTGTAGTTCCCCGTTTTCTCTCTCCTTCCTTTCTTAAATAGTGGGGTTACATTTGCTATCCTCCAATCTGCAGGAACCGTTCCAGAATCTATAGAATTTTGGAAGATGACAACCAATGCGTCCACTATCCCAATGGCCACCTCTTTCAAAACCCTAGGATGTAGGTCATCCATCCGTTCCTTGGGATTTATCAACTTTTAGTCCCATTAATTTTGCTAGTACTGTTTTTTTTACTAATAATAATTTCTTTAAGTTCCTCATTCTCGCCACATCCTTGGTTTTCGCATATTTCTGGGAGGTTTTTTGTGTCTTCCTCCGTGAAGACAAAAACAAAGTATTTATTTAATTTCTCTGCCATTTCCTCATTCCCCATTATAAATTCTCCCGTCTCTGACTGTAAAGGACCTACATTTTCCTTCGCCAGTCTTTTCCTTTTCACATACCTATATATTTTTTATATTTTTCACTAGTTTGTGCTCATATTCCATTTTCCCTTTCTTTATCAGTTTCTTGGTCCCCCTTTGCTGATTTCTAAAAAGATCCCAATCCTCAGGCGGACCGCTTTTTCTGGCAACTTTATAAGCTTGCTCCTTTGACTTAATGCGAGCTTTAATTTCTTTTGTTAGCCATGGTTGGATCACTTTTCCTTTTGGGTTTTTATGCCCAAGAGTCATATATGTTTGTTGCAAATTATGCATTATTTCCTTGAATGTTAGCCATTGTATGTCCACCTTCATACCTTTTAGTGTAGTCTCCCAATCTACCATGGCCAACTTGTCCCTCATACCCTTGTAGTTTCCTCTGTTTAGATTGAAGACCTTAGTTTCAGATTGGACTACATCACTCTCAAACTTAATGTAAAATTCAATCATATTATGGTCACTTGTCCCTAAAGGCCACGTTACCACAAGATTATTGATTAGCCCTTTTTCATTACACAGTACCAGATCCAGAATAGCCTGTTCCCTGGTTGGTTCCTCCACATACTGATCCAGGAAACCATCTCACATGCATTCCAAGAATTCGTCCTCCACACCATTAGTGGTAATTTGATTTGCCCAGTCAATATGTAGATTAAAGTCCCCCATGATTATCATATTGCCCTTGTTACATGCACTTCTGATTTCTTGATTGATACTGTGCCCTACATTACCACTACTGTTTTGTGGCCTATACACAACTCCCACCAATATTTTCTGCCCTTTGCTGTTTCTTAGCTCCACCCAAACTGATTCCAGTTCTACATCATGATCTGCCGAGCCAAGATCTTTTATCTCTACCCTACCGATCTCATCCCTTATTAACAGCGCTACACCACCTCCTTTTCCTTTTTGTCTGTCCTTCCTAAATGTTGAGTACCCTGGAACATTCAGTTCCCAGCTTTGGTTACCCTGCAACCATGTCTCTGTAATGGCAATTACATCATACCCATTTACTTCTATTAGTGCCATTAATTCATCCACCTTGTTGCGAATGCTACATGCATTTAGATAATGTGCCTTCAACTTTGCCTGTTTAATATTTTTCTGCACTTTGACCCTCTTTACTGTTGGCCTTTGTTTCTGCTGCCTACTAGTTTTGGACTACTTTTCTAACTTGCACTTCCAGCTTTTTTTCTCTCCGTTCTGGGCCCACACTTAGGTTCCCAGCCCCCTGACAAACGAGTTTAAATCCTTCCCAACAGCACTAGCAAACCCCCTGCGAGGATATTGGTCCCGGTTCTGCCGACTTTCATAAGGCAAAGGTTCCACTTGTGTAGTTAAGCAACCATAGTCAACAAACGAGGTAAGAAAAAGAATTACACTAAAAGAAAGGACTTACACAAATGCAAGGAAAAGTGGAACTAAGTGGACTGGGAGAGCTATAAAAAGCAACAATGGGATACAAAGAAAGTACTAACAGGTGCAAAAATGGAATATGAAAAAAGCCTTGCAAGCAATGTCAAAGCTAACAACAAAAGTTTTACAAATATATTAAGGGAAAGAGAGTGGTAAAGTGGAATGTGGGCCCATTAAAGATAGATGTAGGCGAGACTAAATGGGCAGTTTGCAAATCAGTTCCTAGGAACCTGTGGAAGGTGGCACATTCTACTCTGCACTCTTCCTTATATACTTGCTAACATGCTCATACCCATTGGTGACATCATCAGGCCAGGTTTGATGTGTACACTGATACGCTGCTTTATCTCTCTATAGCTTCTCTCAACCACTCGACCATCTCCTTTCTATCAGGTTGTCTGTCTGACATCAATTCTTGGATGAGTCACAACTTTCTGCAGCTCAACATCAGGAAGACCAAAGCCATCATCTTCAGTCTACGCACAAACTTTGCTCCCTTGCTACTGGCTGGATATTCCATTGGGCTGAAATTGATTATCTATAATTTTGTTGTCTTGTATGAGCCTGAGCTGAGCTTTAAACCCCATGTCCAAGCCATCACCAAGGCCATTTACTTCCATCGCCACAACATTACCCACCTCTGCCCTGCCTCACCCATTATATGCCTTTGTCACCTCCAGACTCAAGTACTGTAATGAAAACAGAAAATGCTGGAAATACTCAGCAGGTCAGGCAGCATCTGTGGAGAGAGAAACAGAGTTAATGTTTCAGATCGATGACCTTTCGTCAGAACTGCAAAAAGTTAGAGATACAACAGGCTTTAGGCAAGTGCAGAGGCAGGGGAAAGGGGAGGGGAGGAAAGAACAAAAGGGAAGGTCTGTGATAGGGTGGAAGGCAGGAGAGATTAAATGACAAAAGATATGACTGTATAAAGCAAAAGGGGATGGTAATGAGACAAGCAACAAAAGATGGGTCTAGAAGAGATATAAATGGGAATAGCAGAATCAGCAACAGCTGCCGTCTGAAAAAATGGGGGCAGAGGTTATGATCTAAAATTGTTGAACTCGATGTTGAGTCCAGAAGGCTGTAAAGTGCCTAATTGAAAGATGAGGTGCTGTTCTCGAGCTTACGTTGAGCTTCGATGGAAAGTGTAAGAGGCCGAGGGCAGAGGTCAGAGTGGGAGTCGAGAAGAGAATTAAAGTGACAGGCAACCGGAAGCTCGGGGTCATGCTTACGGACTGAACGGAGGTGTTCCACAAAACGGTCTGCGTTTGGTCTCCCCAATGTAGAGAAGACTGCATCATGAGCAGCGAATACAGTATACTAAGTTGCAAGAAGTAAAAGTAAATCGCTATTTCACCTGGAAGCAGTGTTTGGGGCCCTGGACAGTGGGAAGGGAGGAGGTAAAAGGGCAGTTGTTGCATCTCCTGTGCTTGCACGGGAAAGTGCCGTGGGAAGGGGAGGGGTGTTGGGGGTGATTGAGGAGTGGACCAGGGTGTTGCGGAGGGAACAATCTCATCGGAATGCTGAAAGGGGAGGGGAAGATGTATTTGGTGGTGGGATCACGCTGGAGGTGGCAGAACTGGTGGAGGATGATCCGTTGAATGTGGAGGCTGGTGGGGTGAAAGGTGAGGACAAGGGGAACCCTATCGTGGTTCTGGGAGGGAGGGGAAGGGGTGAGAGCAGAAGTGCAGGCAATGGAACGGACACGGTCGAGGGCTCTATCAACCATGGTAGAGGGGAATCTTGGTTGAGGAAAAAGGAAGGCATATCGGAAGCACTAGTATGAAAGGTGGCATCGTCAGAACAGATGCGATGGAGACGCAGAAACTGGGAGAATAGAATAGAGTCCTTACAGGAAGCGGGGTGGGAGGAAGTGTAGTCCAGGTAGCTGTGGGAGTCAGTGGGCTTATAGTGGATGTTGATCGATAGCCTATCCCCAGAAATGGAGACAGAGAAGTCGAGGAAGGGAAGGGAAGAATCGGAGATGGACCATGTGAAGGTGAGGGAAAGGTAGAAATTGGAAGCAAAGTGAATGAAATTTTCCAGTTCAGGGCAAGAACAGGAAACGGCACTGATACAGTCATCAATATTTCCTACATTACAACAGTGACTACACTTCAAAAAGTACTTAATTCGCTGTAAAGCGCTTTGGGACATCCGGTGGTCGTGAAAGGCGTTATATAAATTTTAAAAAATGTACCGGAAAAGAGGTGAGGGAGGGGACATGAGTAGGACTGGAACAAAGAATGTTCCAAATATCCCACGAAAAAGCAGGCATAGCTAGGACCCATGCGGGTTCCCATAGCAACTCCTTTTATTTGGAGGATTTATTAAAGGGAAATTTTTGAGTAATGTGCACTTATCCCTACATCAGTGTTTTAGTGACAAGGTACATTCAGTGTATGTGGTGTACACAGCCCAACATCAATGATTTCGTGATTTATTGATAAGTATAGTGAATATGTGTCAATACATCTGTTAGTTTCTTTTTTTGATCATTTATTTTTAATATATGTGCACTTATAGTTGTTCTGCATCCAATTTAATGGATTGTATGTACACGGTCCTATGACTTGGATTCTTCTGGTGCATGTTCACTCCATAGCATTTGAGAATGTGGATTTGTTTGATTTACTGTAGGTCACACGTCAGCCTCAGGTTTGTCTCTCCCCCTTCCCTACTGAGTATTTGTTATGTTCTAGGACCCACTCATTCCTTCTAAGCTCTGCACAAACCGTCCTACTTATTCTCCGTGCTCCCTGCATCCCCACTGTATTGAAATGAAGATCATCACATTATCTCTGACTCTAATACATTCTTTTCCAGGAACTCAAAACTACAGAATTCATTAGCTCCCTCAGTCTTTCCTTCCTCCCACAATCTAAAGGCGTTTAATACCCAAGCTGGCTATCATGTTACTTTATTACTTGATTTATCTCCTTTTCTCTTCTACTCTCTTTTCATCTTGTGTGCTGTCCTGTACTATGGGTTAGAGAGGGGAATATTGACCAAGGTTCCTTTGTCTAGTTTTTTTAATAACATAAACCATAAGGGGCAAGAAGGAAAAGAAACTTGATTATATTAACGAAATGAATTATGTAATGATATATGTAAAAATAAAACCACTGCACTGATATAACGATAAGTACATGTCTTTCACTGTACTTATCCTGAAATTAAATTTCCCCTTTAGTGCATTTCAGGTTGAATTTTTTTACACTTCTGTTTGATCATTATTATCTGAAAAATGTATAAAGTTAAATAGCCATTAATTTTAATGTATGGTAAGCAAAGGGTGGATCAAATTTTAATATTTAAATCAAATAATCAGAATGTATTGTTAGTGTTATCATATGTTGGTTGTGAATTAGATTGCAGTGAACTTCCCAGAATTTCTAGAAGGAAACTAATTGCCATAACCAATACCAGATGACCAAATCACCACATTGTGGAAGATAGAGTGATGAAGTGTAGGAATAGATAAGGACTCTGCACTCTGTCTCTCAGTGCCCTGGGACTCTGTGTTACACTATCTGTCTAATTGAAGCTCTGCAGTGGATGAATAGTTTCTTCACTGTCTACAGAATTGGTTGTGTTCCTGGATTATAGCCAGTTGATGGAGTATGTATTCTGGACTGCAAACAAAACTCGAACTCAGATAAAGTTGTGAATGTCTAATCATTTAAAGGATCACTCAAAGAACTCAGGAAGTGAACCACTCAATGACTGCTGCAATTTATCAATATTTGTTCTGCAATAGCCGTTTCCTGCAGGTAACTTAACATATTGAGCTTTGAAAGACATTTTTAGATTTTGAAATATACTTCTGTATTTAATATCATCTGTAAAAGTAATTTTCTGATAATTCTACCATATAATTAAGAAACATGCGGAACCGTAGACAGTTTCTTGAAGTGGCCCCGTCCTTTGATTATGTTTTTGATTTAGTGCTGCAATTCTTCTGTATTCCTCAGTAGTTTCTTATTTGGGGTAATATAATTTCAAGGACAAATAAGTGTTAGTATAGAATTATTCATTGTCATTCTAATACAATGCAAGCGAGGGCATTTCTACTGTAGAACCAGGTGCGTGGGTCTAGTGTGGAGCCCTGGCATTTTGCTCATTTCGACGAATGAGCTCATTAGTGAGTGGCAGGATTTGTCCCAGGGGATGGACTGAATATCCTGAACCATGTGCAGTCAGTTTGCAGAATGAGAGGCTATACTGATTTATATATAAAAGAAATCAGTTAATGTGCTTTCTCTTTCTAGTAATCTGTCACTTCTGCTTCTAATTTAAGCTTTTTGGCCTCTTTGTCTTGGCAAGGCGCACAGACATGGAAAAGAACTTGACTTCCTGATAAATCATTTGACATTTTACCCAGGGAGGAGTTGATTGTTAATTTAGTTTATATACTGTGCTGTTGACTGCAATTTATCAGTTCCAAATTCATATTTTTGCTAAAAGTTTGGCATTGAATGAATTATGCTGCAGAAGGTTGTCTGTGCCTCAGTTATCCTTGAGGATGTTCTTATATTTTAAAATTAAAGCAATGTGTAGATGGAGCTATTCACTGGGGAATATTCTGAAAACTAAGAATATCAGACTTGCTGCTAAAGAAAATGGAGTGTATGGAGTATGAGGAGACTGACACCTCCTTCACAACACATAGAATGTGGTATAATACATGCCACAGTGTGTGACATACAATCATCCTACTTTTCAAAAATATCATTGAAGCATTGCAGTAAACTAGATAATTTCTACAAGCACTCACCCTCGGTTCCCCCCCTCTCCATTCACTCTCTCCTATATACACAAGCTTAGTTGACAGTAACACCACCAAGTACATTGCTAGTTACACATTGTCCAGTTTTATTAGTGAAGTCACCAATGCATTTTGAACAAAACAATTCACAAATACGACGGGCATTTTACCCCCCACCCAGGACGGGCAGGAGAGGGGAGGTGGGGGGAGTGGGAGCATAAATTCTGAAAAGTCTGAAACCCGATCCCAAACCTGCCTACTTCTGGTTTAACCTGGGCAGGTTGGGGAGGAGGGCGAGTAACCTGCTCTTGAGATGCGGGCCAGTAATTTGAATATGCTAATGAGGCGGCATGCCACATATTTTAACAGACTTTTACATTTAACGGCCGTGGGCCAGGTTTCCCAGGGCTCAGGAAACCCGGCTGCTGAAGGGAGGCATGAACGGCTGGATGCAACAGGTAAGTGCTTTTCCAGCACTGCTTGTGGGCCAGGAGGAGCAGGAGTGCTTCCCCCCGGCCCTCCAAGCTAACCTGCCATGTTAGATCCCCAGGCCAACCCGCGATCGTCACTCCGACCCGCGATCGTCACGCCAACCCGCGATCGTCACTCCGACCCGCGATCGTCATGCCGACTCGCGATTGTCACTCCGACCCGCGATCTCCCCCTGACCTGCGATCCGAAGCCCCCCGCGATGTCTCCCACCAACACCCCCCCCCCCCCCAACCCCACAACGGTCTCTCCCTCCTTCTCTCCCGCCCACTCCCCAGCTACAGCCTTCCAGTGCAGGCCATCACATCCGACAGATAGCCAACCTCCCTATCTGGCTGGCTGCCAGCCGGGAAATGGAGAAAACAAACTCAAATGAGTTTCTGCCATTAAATTCAGCAGGACCTCCGTGTTACCTGCATTTCTGGGTTTCACGGCGGCTACAACCCCTGCCCCCCCCCCCCCCCGCCCCCCATCACCGCCACCAGTCCCTCCTCGCCCCCCCGTAAACATCTGCGAGTGTGTAATTTGATTATTTTGATTTGAGTTCTTCATGGACTGACATAGGATTTCAGCATCCTCATACAATGATCCGGTGTGGCAGTAAACCAGTGTGATTTGCCACGAAGCTTCAGCTCACTGCAGGGGGGGGCGCGGAATTTGTCAGGTGTGTGATTCCAGACAGCTCTGGGTCACTTCCTTGGATCAGGTTATGCAACAGCATTGACGGTGGCTGAGACGAGGTTGCCTGCCTGTCCTTTCGGTCAGAAGATGATATGTGTCATGGGGAACCTAAAAAAGGCATTGAAACATTGAGATCAAAGAAAGTGAAACACGCAATGGAGCCGATTTTAATTACTGCGCGGGAGTGGATGGCAATATCGTGTGGGATATTGGCGGAAGGCTCGTTCGCAGCTAAAACCAGAGAATTAAAATGGAGAATCAGCGGGAAATAGAGCTGCGTCATTTTAACTGCTCTCCCACTCCTTTTCTGCCAATCGGGGAATGTTAAAATTCCCCCGAATAAATTTACAGCATCAGGGAGGAGGATTTGCTCTTTCACTATTTGTAGCAAAATACAAACAGGTTTATAAAGAACATGTTTACAATTTTGGTACAAATAACAAACAGAGAAAATTATACCTGTTGTGTGTTCTAAGGCAGAGTGATGGCGATGTGATGAGAGGCACAGCAGGATGAAGTTGAGTGTGGCTTTGTACTCACCTTTCCAGATCTAATGAGATCATTGAAATGTTTCCGGCACCGCACCCAGGTCCTCCTGAACACATCCCTGCTGTTGACCACCTCTGCAATTTGGAGCCAGACTCTTTTTGTCTCCTGGGGAGGTCTCTTCCACCCATTGGAAGGGAAGAGGACCTCCCTGCGTGCTCGGACTCCCTCCCCAAGCATATGGAGGGAGTCATAGGAGAACCTGGGTGCAGCCCTCTGCCTCTGTGCAGCCATCTCTCCAACTGTTTGGAGCAATCAAAACCGCCACCTTCAAATGCAATGTGGCCATGGCTCCTTTAAATATCCCGGCTGAAAACGCGCCATCGATGATTTAATCAGACCCGCACCATTTAATAGGGCCGGGTAACGCGCAGGGCAGGCTTAATAGCACAAAGTCGATTTCTGCAGCGGGATGGAAGCAGCAACGGGGTCGTGACCCGCCACGTCGACCACCGACACCCGACCTGCCCAGGTACAGTAAATTCTAGCCAGTGTGTATTTAGAGGAGCCCCTGTTCCTGTAGAGTCAGTGTGTCAGTAGAGATGTCCTTGCTCCTGTAGTATTGGTGTGTTTGTAGAGGGGTCCTTGCTCCTGTAGAATTAGTAGGCTAGAAATTCATTATATCCCAGGAATGGGCGGTATCTTTAGAAAAGTTTGAGAATTAGCGTCAGACGCTAATGCTTTAGACTGCACGCAAAATTTATTCTCACTGCTCAAAGAAATGATTGAGGTGCTAAATCAAGTCTTAAAGGCCTAGCTCAGTGGCGTTACACTCAAAGGGTGGACCAATATTGGGTGCAGTCTAATCTCAACTCATCATTGCCACAGGCTTTTCCCAGTACTTAAAGGGGAGGTTCATTGATACTGCAGCACCTCATTCTCAGCATTGCTGGCTGTGCAGCTGCCTCAGCAAGGAGAAGCACAACAAGGAGAAGGAGCCAGAGGACTGAAGCAGGTGTGCTTATGGCAGATCCACCTCAGTCGTGTGGTCAGGGTGATTGAATGCTTCAACAAATGCTACATACCACCATCTGTACCACAATCTTCACACACTGCTCAAAGCATCAGACCCCCAGCGCTCACCCACCAACAATCTCTACCTACCAACACTCACACCCACATCTCACACCTTGCACACAATGACAGCTATTCAACTATGGCAGGCACAAGGGTCATTAGTTATTAGAATGAATGTGATATGTGTGATAAGTTTATGCATAAATTTATTAATGGAGCTTGCAATATTTTGTGGTCTCTCTCATTTCACCTTTGCGCCCAGGAAGATGCTGTGATATGGCATGACACAGGGATGGTATGATGGGCATGTGGTGAGCAAAAGTGATCTGGGGTTTAAATCATCCTGCTGTGAGGCTGGAGGTCTGTTTGGAGGAGGTGGCAGAGTTCTGTGACCACCACCTTGGTGATGTGGAACTGTCTAATACACTGCTCCTCACTTAATTGAAGGTAGGAGAAGTGCTGTCTGAATACCCTCAGAGCGTAAGGCCTCCTGGTGAGAGCCCTGATGTCCCTCCTCATCCCTCTGTGCACATGTTCCCGTATTTCTGTCTGCCTACGCTCCCTCCACCATAGATCCTGGAGTGCGAGGTGGCGCCAGTACAGCCCCCGTTAATGTTGCCAAGTGTAGCAGTTTGAATCTTTGAACAATAAATGTAGCCACTTTGCACTTGCCAGAAAACTGCTGATAAAAAAGAAGCTTGAAATTACTCATACAAACTGCTCCACTGGCTGAAACTGACAAGAAGCCACTGAAACTAACCTGCCCTGACAGCTACGAGTGATTAATGATGATGCCTTTAAATAACGTCGCAGGAGCCGGCTTCCTGCAGCTGTGCGCCTGCTCTCCCTGTCGCTGTCTGGTCGAGGCGCAAAGGTAAGTGTCGACAATGAATTTTGCAGATTGGGCGGCCGGTGAGCGTTGCTCGCTCACTGACGTCACGATCTGCCTGGCGTTGAAGTCCCTGGCGGTACCTCATACCGGCAGTACAATGTGGGGGGCCGATTTGCCATGCGGCGCTGGATTTGCCATGCCGGGGCACTACTGCATCAGCGCCCTGTTAGCACCCTCTGCAGGTGCTAAAGGGAGGCGCTAACCGACCGAATTTCCCCCCCAGTGTGTTTGTAGAGATGTCCTTGTTCCTGTAGAGTCGGTGTGTGTGTAGAAGGGTCCTTATCCTATAGAGGAAGGGAAGACCCAGGGGAGCTGTTCATCATTTACATAAGAACATAAGACGTAGGAGCATGAGTAGGTCATTTGGCCCCTCGAGCCTGCTCCGCCATTCAGTAAGATCATGGCTGATCTGATCTTGGCCTCAACTCCACTTCCCTGCCCGCTCCCCATAACCCTTGACTCCCTTATCGTTCAAAAATCTGTCTATCTCCACCTTAAATATATTCCAACACAATGTGATTATGCATCTTGAAGGGATCAAATTGTTTATTTTAAACAAATAAAAGCATTTGCTAAACACCTTTTCATGAAGATAGTGTCCCTTTAGACTCTAAGGGAATCAAGGGATATGGGGATAGGGCAGGAAATTGGAGTTGAGGTAGAAGATCAGCCATGACCTCATTGAATGGTGGAGCAGGCTCGAGGGGCCGTATGGCCTACTCCTGCTCCTATCTCTTATGTTCTTTAGAAGTGTTGTGTGCTGGAACTGAAGAACATATTCTCAAAGTGGAAACAGAGATTCAGCTTCGAAACAGTTAAAAAGCAGGGACAGTACAAATGTAGGACAGTTCTTTTAAAAGGAAATCTCTAGCTAAAGACATAGCTCTTTGATACACCGGGAAAACAAAGCAGCCCCTGGAGTCCTACCACAAGAGAGCACATGGAGTCAAAGCAAATATTTTCCTTCAAAATACTACACTTTTTAGAAAAGCAAAATACTGCCGATGCTGGCAATCTGAAATAAAAGCAGAAAATGTTGGAAATACTCAGCAGGTCAGGCAGCATCTGTGGAGAGAGAAACAGAGTTATCGTTTCAGGTCGATGACCTTTCGTCAGAACTGACAAAAGGTCAACGAGCTGAAACATTAACTCTCTTTCTCTCTCCACAGATGCTGCCTGACCTGCTGAGCAATGTTCCCTCTAATTTTTTTTTCACGTGTGGTCCCTTTAACTGGCTGCGCCGCCCATTCAAAAGTTCGAGCATGCGCGGTTTCTTCCATGTAAAAGCCGGTGAGCAGCTTGCGTGGGACCGCTAGACCGCTGCGTGGACACGTGGCCGCACAGCTTAGCGGGAACATTGCTCCTGAGTATTTCCATCATTTTCTGTTTTTACTATACTCTTTGGATTAGATTTGTGTTTAAAATTATGAGAACAGATGATTCCAATTGAGACGGAGAACAAAATGATGTTTCATGTAATATATTATACCTTTAAAGACCTGGCTTGGATCCTAACCAAGAACATGCCTACTTTTTATTCTTATAATAAGTTGTCGTCATGTTTGAAAGCTTCTCAGGTAAATCTAAAAATTTGGGAAGTGATCTGAGTTATCTTATTACATTTACCCAAATATCCTGATCACTGATGACATTGTACAGTGAAAGTTTGATAAGGTCAAATCTTTTCAGTATCTCACATCATTATTTTTCAATGGAGCTTCAGGCCAATATGATCAAATACATGGTGAGATTGAAAGTTAATTTGTCGCCTTTTGAAATATATTATAAGACAATTTTCCAGTTTAGAGGAATGCAAAATGATGTGATTGAATGATTGCTGCTTATACATTGCAGGCAGATTCTGTGGAAAGTGACCTAAGACCCCACTCTGCCACATTTACATTCGAAGAGTGCATCCAGGATGAATCTGCTGCGAATTGGATCCCAGTATAATGTGCATGCACAGCCTGCCTGTTACAGTTTGGTCAGTGTGCATGCGCAAATTATTGATGCCATGACATCACTACAATGAATCGCTATGCACATCTATGCTTTGACATCATGGTGTTGTGTTATGATGTCGCTAAAAGGATTGTGCTGCTGCAACAGTGGGCCCAAGCAGACTGGTGGCAATCAGGAAGACTCAATAAAAAATGGATCTTCTTGACAGCTGGTCCTAAAAGATCTGTTGACTTTGGCTTGTGGTTGGCGACAGCAGCCCAAGCCTTGAGCATTGGGAGCTAGTGGCACAGAGCAGTATAAAATCAGTTTAAATCGTAGCACCACTGATCATGTTTACTCCTCGAAGTGTTTTATTGTAGTACATAGAAAATGCAAACATTTTCAAGCATCACAAAAATTAACACTGCAAATGGTAATTGTAACCTAACCCACCTGACTTGGATTGGCCAGTCATTTTACACTCCACCTGAGTGAGGCCCTGTGTCCTGCCACCAACATGCGTAGGCAGCTGACAGTGTTCCCTCTAATTTTTTTTTTGGGTGCACGCCCCCTTTAAGTGGCTGCGCGGCCCATTCAGATTTTTGTGCATGCGCGTTTTTTTCTATTTAAAAGCTGGTGAGCAGCCTGCACGGGACCTCCAGACCACGTGCAGCCACGCAGCTTAATGGAAACATTGCAGCTGAGGGGGGGCCTAACTGAAAAAGTTACATAAGCTGTCATCAGGGGGGGAGGACAGCATTATGAAGGTGGACTCTAGCCGCGTCACTTGTGTTTTTTCCTGGATTTGAGTGCCCACTGATCAGCAGGAGGACAAACCTGATGGTATCAGTTAGATTCTGCAGACCTTGAAAGGTGGCACCCTGAATATCTTGAAAGTTGCTTTCCATCATTCACTCCAAACTGTTCCTGAAAACCACTGGTGAAAGCATCCACGTTGGATGTACTGACTGGCGCAGAGGCTTCTCTATTAAGGGGGATGGGTGCATTTTTTTCTGGTGCTGATACTTGCTCCGGATCATGCTGCATTGTGTTGAATTCTTCTTGGCTATTGGCACTGAGAATGTCTTTGGACACTCCCATGATCCCTACTATTTGTCTCAGGTCCTCCTAATGGTCCTTAGTGGCTCCATGTAAGTGTGATGCTCATTCAGCATTCTTTTGAAAGTGGGGCTGTAGGAATCTAAGTCCACAGGCTCTAGAGCTAGGATGACTTCTGTAGATCCTCAGGTTCCCATTGTCAGATCCCACTTTTACCTTTGACTTATCTGGCATCCTTGTGTGTTGTGTCGCATCCAGTGCACAACCCTCATCTGAACTAGCTACAACAACAACTTGCACTTATATAGTGCCTTTAACGTAGTTAAACGTCCCAAGGCGCTTCACAGGAGCGTTATCAGGCAAAATTTGACACCGAGCCGCATAAAGAGATATGAGGATCGGTGACCAAAAGCTTGGTCAAAGAGGTAGGTTTTAAGGAGTGTCTTAAAGGAGGAGAGAGAGGTTTAGGGAGGGAATTCCAGAGCTTAGGGCCGAGGCAGCTGAAGGCATGGCCGCCAATGGCGGAGCAAAAGTAATCGGGGATGCGCAGGAGGCCAGAAATGGAGGAGCACAAAATTCTCGGGGGGTTGTGGGGTGGGAGGAGGTTACGGAGATAGGGAGGAGCGAGGCCACGGAGGAATTTAAACACTAGGATGAGAATTTTAAAATTAAGGCATTTCCCGACCTGGAGCCAATATAGGTCAGCAAGCACGGGTGATGGGCGAGCAGGATTTGGTGTGAGTTAGGATAAAGGCAGCAGAGTTTTGGAACAGCTCAAGTTTACAAGAGGGTGGAAACTGGGAGGCCGGCTTTGAGAGCATTGCAATAGTCGAGTCTGTAGGTAACAAAAGCACGGATGAGAGTTTCAGCAGCAGATGGGATGAGGCAGGGGCAGAGACGGGCGATATTACGGAAGTGAAAGTAGGTGGTCTTGGTGATGGAGAGGATATGAGGTCAGAAGCTCAGCTCAAGGTCAAATAGGATGCCTGTTCAAACAGTCTGGTTCAATCCGAGACCGTGGCCAGATTGGGGGATGAGTCGTGAATCCTTCTGCGTGTATTTCTTGGCCATTGAGTTTAAAAACAGCTATATTAAAAGATGACATCCTTGGCCAAACTTGATACAAATGTGAAGTTTTGTTTGATTGTCTCCAAGGCTATAAGCTTGAGAGAGGAACAACATACATAATTCAAACATAAATAATGGTGTGTGATTGGGTCACTGATGTGTATGACTGTCAGCTTCTTCTAAACTGAACGTTTAGAACTTTTGTATAGATACATCAGGCATTTAGCTCTCACAGTTCGTAAGGCTTATAGTAGAAAAGAATAACTATACTGGTTTGTGATGATCAGAGGCAAGTAGTGGGTTGTGATGATCCTATTCATAGAATCATAAAATCTTACAGCACAGAGGGAGGTTAGTTGGCCTATCGTGCCTGTGCCGGCTCTTTGAAAGAGATGTCCAATATAGTCCCACAGCCCAGCTTTTTCCCCATAACCCTGCAAATTAGTCCTCTTCAAGTACATGTCTAATTGCCATTTGAAAGTTGCTATGGAATCTGATTCCACCACCCTTTCAGGTAGTGTATTCCAGATCTTAACCACCCGCTGTGTGAAAAGAATTCTCCTCATTTCCCCTCTAGTTCTTTTGCCAATTATTTTTAATCTATGATCTTTGGTTACCCACCCACTTGCCAAAAGAAGCAGTTTTCTGGATAAGCCTGTTATGTGGTACTTTATCAAATGTCCTTTGAAAGTCCATATATACAACATCTACTGCACTACCTTCATTAACCCTCTCTGTTACTTCATCAAAGAATTCAATCAGATCTCTAGTAGTTTTCCCACCACCGACTTTAGACTGATTGGCCTCTAGTTACTGGGTTTATCCCTCCTCCCTTTTTTGATCAGGATCTTAACATTTGCAATCCTCCAGTCCTCTGGCACCACTCCCATAACCAAGGAGGATTGAAAGATTGTGGTTAGAGCTTCTGCTGCCAACCTATTTAGCACCTCCTTTCTATCTACTTTTATCTTGTCCAATATCTCTACTCCCCACTCCACTGTATATAATGGTTAACTAAAATAACAGTTTAGCATAGAGGTTGTGAACAATTATTAGTTTCCTTTTGAGGAACTAGTTTAGTATATCTACTGTAAATATATATATATATATATATATATATGCATTATATTATTGTTTATTTGCTTGCTCAACTATTCAGTAAATTTGCTTGATAGTCTGAAATGAGGTCTGATGCTGTGATGCTCTGCCACTAATTGAAGATATGAGAAAGATCTTATGAGGACACAGGATAGGTTCAATAGCCAACAAAAACTTTAAAGAGGGGATTTCTGTTTGTTATTCTGGGAACTTTATTTAAAAGCTCACCTATTCATCAGGGTCAGTGAAGATATTTTCAAGACCATGAAGAGTTAAAAACCCACCCATTAGAGTAATCTAAAATACAAAAGCTGAAGTATCTAGGATAAGAAGGGCAAAAGAGACCACACAATGTAAACCCCCCCATTAATTTTCCCTTTTCCAGTACTGAATTTAAAGTTCTGTGTTAAATTGGTAGAAATTGTGCCGGAAACCGCAAACACGGGTAATCACACTGATTATACTTTCCTCTTGAAATCCCTTTGAACAGGCTGCCTTTTCCATAAGATGAATGTGGAGCTCTATTTCCATTAGTACCATTATACAAAGGTGAAAGGATAATTACTTAATGAATGTATGTGAAATCTGACACACTATCACTGATGAACTCTAATGGGGTCTGGTAATGGCTCTTTCACTTTAGTTTGGCACCAGACTAAACAAATCTTTTATTGTTAAAATACTTAGTAATGTGTTCCTTTCTGTTCAATACTTCCTCACTTATTACTGGAAGCATTGAGCCCATTTAAATAAAAGACACACGGAATGAACCACATCTCACAGGAATTCCTTCACTTCTGTAACCTGCAAAAAAAAAAGCTTCTACTGACATGCAAAAAAACTGCAGGACAGCCGCTGCATATTTCATTCACATCAGTCCTTACCTCACCCTCACTTTTCTTCATGTTCGTATATACTATAACTAAAAAATGCTTGTACCTTTATGTAACAGTTTTACGATCACTAATTCAGGTCCCAGCAAAAGATGATACTGTGACCCATTTGCCAATATATCTTCTAACTTTTGTCAGAGTTGAGCCGGGCCATTCCTAGGGGTGGGGGGAAGGAGAGATTTTCTATTGTAGGAAAATGTCTTTTCTCATTGAGTTGTATATCCCGGGGTTGGAGAATCCACGGCATCGAAGCTGAAGAAAGTTGCTGCAGAGATGAGTAGTTGTGAGGGAATTTAAAAAAAGAATGGGGAAGGGAAGCAAAATTAAAACCAATGAGCTTTACATTCTATAAATGAATGTATTAGTGGAATGGTAGAATCACCTCATTTCACAGTAACAGGAGAACCTGTTGGAACTCAGGTAATCTCACCTATAAATATGACCCATTTACCTTGGTTAGAACCATAAGCCTAGTAAATGGAGCTCAAAACCCCGGTCATAAAAATAAATTGACCTTAACAGCCAGGCAATGAAGTAAATGATAGTTAATAGCTACTCTGTTCAAGGTTCTGTCTATAACTGAAATAATGAAATCTAAGCCGTTTCATTTGCTTTATGCTGTTTGTATGCATAAGGGGGTCATTTGTTAATTACCCGTCACTAATCTGGAATCGTTTTTTTTCCAATTCTTTTCTAGCCTCCGTAGTGATGCAGAAGTGGTGGTGCCATATGAATCCTTGCCTAGAGGGTGAGGAATGCAAGGTTCTTCCAGACCTTTCCGGATGGTCCTGCAGCAGTGGCAACAAGGTCAAAACCACCAAGGCAAGTAAATTGAATTAGCAGCCAGCCTTATTGTACACTGATCTTAAGTGCCAAGTCATAAAACAATTCACCTAACGATTCTGCTCTATTACTGAAATAATAAAAATCATAGCTGTCACCTTCTGTCGGCTAGAAATAGCAGTGTTAAGCATCAGAATACAGTATTCATGGCTATATTTGTCTACCATGAATAATTTATTCAGACTCATTTATGATATTGCTGAGGAAAACTGTGTAAAACAAATGGTGTGAACATAAGCTTTAGTGAAATATTAGCACTGAACAAAGATAAATTTATAATTTGGGGAGTTTATGAAGCTATCCAAATAGCAACAGCCAATATTTAATATGAAATTTTACGCAGACTGTATAATTTTGTTTCAGGGAAAAATCTAATAAAATCACATAAATAGTGGATGTTGGAAAATGAAGCTAACCCTAAAATGAAGTGAATCGTCTTTGAAACGTAAATAATAATTGTTTACAAAAAGTAGCACAATATATCTATAGTCACAATCCTCTCTGTCGACAGCTTGACTGTTAATGTTGGAATTTAACCTGCTTTTATCCTTCTGAAAAGGCTTTATTCTGGTCTTACTTTATTGATTCTAGTTCATCTACCTTTATTATCATGTATTACACGTATGTAATGACAGGGGAGGAAACACAGAATACAATTAGCATACATTTTACATAGTATAATATATTACAATATCATTATACATCTACTTTAGAATTATTATAGTACCACGGAAGCTACCAGGCAATATGAAAACTGACTGTAGTTCCAGCGTTAAAACTATTAATGAAAATATGACAGTTTGTATCTTATTCTTCAACTCTGGATGTGCGGTGAAATGATTCCATGTTACTGATGATTGGTATGTCATTAAGCTTGCTTTTGTTTCTGATATTAATGTTACCTGAATATATGTACTGTCCTTATACAGAGCCATTTCTGTGACTATAAAACCCAATATTGGAAAAATAAACGGAGTCAGTTTTTTATGTAAACTTATGATCAGTGGTGGCTGGTGATCTTTCAGACAGGTGAGCATGCCTCGCCAAGCCAGCTTGAACCCATGACAACAGGCCCTTGGTGCATACACCCATACCCTTCACCACAGTCCAAGACATAAGCTGGTAATCTGCCTGCCATGTTTTTCATGATGAAGCGGCAAAGGAATGAAAGAACCGACTGCCCCGGGAGCTACATGACCGTCAAAAGGCGGAACCGTCAAGCACTCCGAATTTGAGACACAGCTACAGTTTCTGCTCTGGAAGTCTAGATGAGGCAATGCCTCACTTGCCACACCTGATGAACCGCCTCTGCTCATGATAGCCTATATCATTTCTGTTTCATAGTAGCATTACTGCCATCCTCCAAGATGTAGCACCTTGATTCAGTGGTTGATGAGTGCTCTCTAAGCAAACTATTTCAACCAGACACTTTCATTGTGAATAGTATTTAGAATATTATTATACATTTGTATGGGTGCACAGTGAACGCATCACTTGGATTGAATCCATTCCAAATTGATGGAATGAATATTTTCTGATCAGAACAGAATATTTGTAATCAGAAAACCTAGGGGTGAATTTCAGTGCAGTTTCTCCCGCTGTAACTTCAGTGGAAGTGCTGTGGAAACCTTGGAAAAATGGCGTAAATGCCGTTTACAAAGTTTATCCGGGGTTTCTGCGGCTCTAATGCCGAAGTTACAACAGACAAGCAGGTGAGCTCCAGCTTGGGGTTTAATCAACCAGAGAATTTTGGAAGGGACAAATCTAATACTTTAAGTTTTAATTCCCAATGGTAGTGTGCTAATTAACATTTTTGTGTAAAATTCCAGGGCCTGAAATTCCTCGGGGTTCCTCTGATCTCCTTCCATAACCCTGACGGGAGATTGGCAGAAACCCCAGGGAAATGTCGCTTGTGACCTTTTTTTCCATTTATGCCATTTCTGCGCTTCCCTTGGGGCTCCGATTGTTTATATTGATTTCCGCTTGTTCATGACGGATTTTATATTCTGGCGTATGCTACTGATATTGGCAGGGAATTCGCTGTATGTAACAGTTGGCAAGATCGGCGTAGAAACTGGTGTAAATTGTCGTTTCAGGGAATTCCAGGCCAGAGAAGCTTTCTTCATGCTGATGGTCAATGTTAAAAAAAAAATGCCAGTTGAATTTTGAAGCCAACTAATTATTTCACTTGTGTTTTGTTGACTGTTTGAAAAGATAAATGCTAATATCTTACACCTGTGAGGCAGGTATTCTAACTGTTGAAACACATGAGATAGAGATAGAGAGAAATGAGAGAGACAGAGAAGTAGACAGGCAGAATGCATTTCCTCATGCTAATTTGATTTAAAAAGAAAGAAAAGTAAGTTAAATTTGGAAAATAAACAAATGAAAACAGATAAGAAGAGAAGTTGCGGGATGGGAGTTGGGAAACAGGTTAAGGAGGGGTAAGGGGGCCTCGGCCTCTCACTCCTCGACCGTGAGGGGGATGAGTGGGACTGGGGGGAAGTGGCTGCAGCAATAAGGGCAAAGTGAGTGACAACAGAACAAGGGGGATAGGAGGTTGCAGGGGTTGAGCAGATAGTTCAAAAGGGAGGAAATAGTGATAGTGATGGGAGTGAGAGGGGTGGTAAGAGGTGGTAAGAAGGGGAGGGGTAGTCAGAAGGTCCATGGGTGCCACTTACACTGTGTTAGATTGGACCTCAGATGAGGACCAAGATAACCAGCAGCAGCAGGAGCAGCAGCACCAGCACCAGCACCAGCCTGCTGCTCACAGAGCTGTAGCTCCACAGGAGAGAGGGGATCATCAGAGAGGTGCAGCTCGCAGGAGGCCATACCTGACACAGGGTCTACAGGCAGTGGACAGGCTTCCTTGCCATCTCAGAACACCAGTTTCTCAGGAGGCTCAGGGTGTTGCGTTAGGTGGTGGCAGACACTTGCAGCCTGCTGGAACAAGACCTGCTGCCAACTGGATCTGGTGGCCACGCTTTACTAGTGGCTGTTAAAGTCACCACTGCCCTCAACTTCTTTGCCTCTGCATCCTTCCAGGGATCTGCTGGAGACATTTGCAGGATCTCGCAGTCAGCGGCACACAATGCATGAAACCCGTGAATGATATCTTGTTTGCCAGGGCCGCCAATTATATCAACTTTGCCTGCGATGGTGCCAGTCAGAATGAGCGGGTACTCGGGTTTGCGGTTCTGGCTAGCTTCCCACAGGTGCAGGGCACCACCCAGGAGTATTCACCAAATGGAAGGGCTTCCACTCCATCAATGTACAGCTGGTGTGCAACCACAAAAAGATCTTTATGCAGGTGTGCACAGGATTCCTGGGCAGCTGCCATGATGCTTTCGTCCTGCAGCAGTCCACCCTCCCTGATCTCTTTGCACCTCGAAGCAAAATTACCATCTGGCTGCTCAGAGGCAAGGGATACCCACTTAAAACGTGGCTGATGACACCTCTCAGAAACCCGAGTAATAAGGCCCAGGAGCGATACAATGAGTGCCATATGTGTCATCGAACAAGCCATCGGCATGCTGAAGATGCGCTTCAAGTGCCTGGACAGATCTGGAGGTGCCCTTCAGTATGCATCAGCCAGGGTCTCCAGAATGGTCATTGCTGCCCGGGATGCCCTCATCATTGCGAGGTTCACTTAGGTTCCACCAGTGCACCCATCTAACAACCAAATGCAAAAGCCACTTTTACCCCTCCCCTCAATGCCACTAACACAATGCAGTCCTGCAAACAAACTAGCATTCCTTTCACAGCCCCCTATTGCTTGGTGTCAATTCATGTCTTCCTACTCATCAGCACATAACTGAAAAGGCCACTTGGCAGCCAGCAACCAAGAAATGGCAAGATGGGAAAGTGGTGCAAAAGAATAATATTTATGTGGTTCAAATAGACAATAGAAACTTAACAATCCAACAATCTGTAACACACCAATGTGCATACCCTTGTGCAACTACAAATCCTTACTCTTTCTTTTCCTAGCACTTCTATGTGGTGCAACCCCTGCGGCTTCAGCAGAGGTAGAGGCAGTCTGCTCAGATCCCTGCTCTGACTGTTGAGTTGCTCTTGACCGATGTCCTCTGGGTTTTGGAGTCCGTGAGGACCCCGCCAAAGACTGCCCCATCAGCACATGCGCAGGGGCAGACTCAGCCATCAGGACATGAGGCAGCATGGGGGGTACTGACTGAGGGGTGGGGCAACGGGTGAGAAATGGAAGCGCGTTGAGCTGAATCCCCATTTCCGTATCCCCTTTCACCATCATCCCTCTCATGGCCCAGCCACATTTTCCTGCTAGCAATCAGCTGGAGAACACTTTGCTGCAGATCAGTGGAGTAATGAATGGCCAAGGCTAGGGTATCAGTCCTTCTATTTAAGGTGGCATTCAGAGTGTGCAAGCCATTGGTGAAGGCCTGCATGCACTTGTGTGATTGCCGCGTTTGATGCTCCATGCAGTTGGCCACTCTTTCGATGGAAAAAGACATCCTCGCAAAGGCCTGCGACATCATGCCACTCGTGCTTGAGACAGAATCCTCCAGTCTCTCTGCAACTGTGCACAGTGCACTTGGAACACCTGCCAATACACTGCACATTCTCTGATGCTGCTCAAGAAGTATCCTCTTCATCGACAGCCTCCGGGGTACAGCACTTGCGTCCAGCTGAGTAGAGCTTGGAGAGTCCTGCGCCCTTTGACGCGGACTCTCCACTGCTGTCCCTTACTCCACCATCTGCTCTTGTTCACTTGTGAAGTTTGAATCACCATGTGAAAACCCAACTATTTCTCTAACTTGTCCCATGGAAGTGCGAGTATCTGAGACGAAAATTGGTGGAGTGGTAAATAGCGAGGAGGGAAGCCTCAGGCTACAGCACGATATAGATGGGTTGGTCAGATGGGCAGAACAGTGGCAAATGGAATTTAAACCTGAAAAGTGTGAGGTGATGCATTTTGGGAGGACTAACAAGGCAAGGGAATACACAATGAATGGTAGGATCCTAGGAAGGACAGAGGATCAGAGGGACCTTGGTGTGCATGTACATAGATCCCTGAAGGCAGCAGGACAGGTAGATAAGGTGGTTAAAAAGGCATAAGGGATACTTGCCTCCATTAGCCGAGGCATAGAATATAAGAGCAGGGAGGTTATGATGGAGCTGTACAAAACGCTAGTTAGGCCACAGCTGGAATACTGTGTGCAGTTCTGGTCGCCACACTATAGGAGGGATGTGATTGCATTGGAGAGGGTGCAGAGGAGATTCACCAGGATGTTACCTGGGCTGGAGCACTTCAGCTATGAAGAGAGACTGGACAGGCGAGGGTTGTTTTCCTTAGAGCAGAGAAGGCTGAGGGGGGACCTGATTGAGGTGTACAAAATTATGAGGGGCATAGATAGGGTAGATAGAAAGGAACTTTTCCCCTTAGTACAGGGGTCAATAACCAGGGGGCATAGTTTCAAGGTAAGGGGCAGGAGGTTTAGAGGGGATTTGAGGAAAAACTTTTTCACCCAGAGGGTGGTTGGAACCTGGAACTCACTGCCTGAAAGGATGGTAGAGGCAGGAACCCTCACAACATTCAAGAAGCATTTAGATGAGCACTTGAAATGCCATAGCATACAAGGCTATGGACCAAGTGCTGGAAAATGGGATTAGAATAGACAGGGCTTGATGGCCGGTGCGGACACAATGGGCCGAAGGGCCTCTTTCAGTGCTGTATAACTCTATGGGGGAAAAATTCAGTTGGCTGTGCCTCCCGTTAGCGCCTTAAGAGGGCGCTAATGGGGTGCAAAGCAACTAGCGCCCGGGCGCGGCGATGTTTGTGCCGCTTGCGAAATTAACTAGACATTTTGCGGCGGCGTTAAACATTACCACCACGATCTCCTGCGACGGCAGATTGTGACATCAGTCGAGTGCGCAACGCCTCGGTAGCGCCCCGGAGCGGATATTGAGTGGCGCCCCCTGCCTTACCGCCTGCCGCTAGCAACGACAGGTTGAGGGGAGCATTTTGTAGTCAGGAAGGGACTGGGGGAGCGCTATTTAAAGGCGACCGCTTCCTGCCTTTTTTTGTTGGCGACATTTTTGAACCACGCATTCTGAGAGGGAGAGAGATAGACTTCTGGAGAGATTCAACGCTGTCTGAAGGAGTTTCAGGTATTGAACCGCACTTTGCAGGTTCATTTTGATTTGCCCTTCCTTGTATCGATTTAGAAGAGACGGTGGGGGCTGCACTCTGAGCTCTTTCCCTGGGGTTCTCCATTGTTCTTTCCAGCAGATTTGATGTACAGGTCTCTCCAGGCCGAGATTCAAGGCTGCAATGAGCAGGATGTGGATGGAAAGCAAGATCAACCCTCCCCTTTAAGAACTGGCCGGGGCCATTGTGTCTGTGTTCCATTGCTGACTGACATCACATGAGCTTCGCCAGCGCTCTGAGTTAGCGCCTCGCTCCTCAGCCTTTGCGCCTTAAGACAGATGTGTAGCGGCTGATTTAGTGCTCCAATCACCTCCAGGGGCGATAAAAGTCAAGTTTGCAGTCGGAGGCGATAATTAGCACCAGGCGCTAATCTTTGCGCCCGGCCGATAATTGCGCCCCAAACGGGGCGATACTGAATTTTTCCCCCTGTGACTCTATGAGCTGGTGCATGGTCTGCATAAGTCCTGTGACGGTGCACCCTCAGAGGAAGTGAGCTCCTCTGAGGAGTTGTCGTCGTTGTGAGTGACCTGGACCACCTGCTAGATGTGGGAAGGGCCCTATGGGAGATAAAAAAACATGAATGAGTACTGTGGAGGTAAGAATGCTTGAAGTTATTATGCACATGATCATATTTCAGTCGCTGTTGACATCAAGTTGTCGTCATGTGGTTGCCTGATATTTGATTCTGTCACCAGGTAGCTGGCAGGCCCCCATCTCTCCATCTCCGACGGCCAGGCACGCCGAGACTCCTCTGATTTCCAGCGCCTCATCCTCTACAGATGTTAATTGAGAGATGGCTGGAGGGTCACCTCTGGTTCTCTGTCTCTCCCTGGTGTTCTCTGCTCGCTTCTCCTGCAAGGAGGGAAAGAAGAGAGCTATGAATGAGAGTAATAACATGTGTTGAATGGATGGATGGAGAGCATTTGTTGAGGGTGACTATGAGGGAGAGGCATGACATTGCGTAAGAATGAGTGTGAGTGTCAATGGTGAATGGATAGATGGGGATGTGTGTAAATGCATAGGCAGAGAGGGATAGGTGCACCCACTAGGTAAGTTTGTGTGAGGAGCGATGTGCTGGAGTAGGCTTGAGAAGGCAGAGTGAGGGGGTTAGGGTGATATGCACATCAGGATGTAGGGCAATGTTCCATTTCTCTCACCTTTCCTGCCCTGCTGAGGTCATTGAATCACTTCCTGCATTGGATCCGGGAGCATGGCACCACGCTCCTGCTGCTGACCTCGTCGGCAACCTCCAAACACGCCTTCTTTGTCTCAGCTGCAGGCTTCTTCCTCCCGTCACTAGTGAAGAGTATCTCTCTCCGGGCCCTTACAGCCCCCAACAGCACATCCAGGGAGGCATCGCTGAAGCGGGACGCAGCCTTTGCCCGTTTCGATTCCATAGCAAGAGGTCTGTGGCTCTCCATGACAACTCAAAACTGCTTCAACTTGCATGTTCGAGGTATCCCTTTACTGGAGTTGAAATCGCGTCATGTGTGTCGTCATCACGCCCACTGACGCTAATTGGACGGGAAACCCGGGAGTAAAATGATAATGGGGTGGCTGAGTTAAAAGCCTCTGACAGATGCCCTGCACTTACTTCCGGGCTTCCCATGTGCCATTGGCTTCACCCCGCGCCCAGCGCGTCTGCGAATTAAAATCCAGCCCATTGTGTGCAATGCAACAGGACATTGACTAGTAGTTAAATAAGAATGCTATAAAACATTAGATAAAACATGAAAGTATACAGTTCACTTACTTTTACAGCATTAATTGTATGTCAAATTATGACTGCACACTTAAATGATATATTTAAAATCATACTTAAAACCATAACTTGCTGATTTTGGTTTCAGAGTTAGACATACTTAAGAATTTGGGTGCTAAGAAAGAAAATGCTGACAGACCATAATTTGGATCAATGTTTCAAAGTACGCTGTGATGTCCGAAATTCATTTGTTGTAACAATTTAGCAATTAAATATTTTTGTGATAATCTGCAAATACATTTAAACATCTGTAATACTAAAAAAAAATTAAAACAAAACATGATGCTAAGCACAGCTGCAGCTTTTAGAGATGGTTGTGTAGTTGAATATAAGCAGTCTCATTCACTGTCCTTGGCTGCTAGTGTGGTGAATTTATATCAATGCTGAAGAATGAGATGAACAATGTAAGGTGTATGCTCTATGTAATGTACCATGACAAGCTGTAACTGTCTTAAAAAAAAGCCAAAAAGAGAAATTAAACCCCTATCTTATTGATAAATGTGAAATACTGCATCAGAAATAATTAAGGTATATCAGAAATTACACCACAAACTTCCCTTTGTTCTCACCAGAAAAAGCAGAGGGGGCAGTTTCCATTGAAGGGACTGATTCAGTGGTAACAAAGGTCAATAAGAGAAGACAGTTCTGCAGTCTCAATTCAGAATGATTCATTTTTAAAGCAGTGAGGAAATAATCACACCATGCTGTTCAAGTATGATACTCTCCTAAGGTGTGATTTGAGGTATATTATTCAGAAACTGAAGGGTAGTTAAGTGTGAAAGGACTACCTGCCTTAAATGAAGAGTGCTTGATCATACCACATCCCACCTTCAGCTTAGTATAATTAGAAATAAATTGGAGGATATGAATAAGATAGACCAAGTTCTTAAGCAGTCGCCTTTTGTATTCAAGTGTAGCACCAGTCAGCAGAAAACACAAGGGAACAAGTTTTTCTTATGCTTTGCTAGGTAGCTCATGGTCTCCTGTGCTAACTCTAAAGACTATTAGGCTATGGAATTGCCCACAAGCCATGGCTAATCTCCTTCAGATAATATTCAGTGCACAGAATGTTAATGCATGAATTGTCAATCACATTATGTACTACAGTAGAATGTGTACATTCCAATGATTATTGTATGTAGGAGTCACACCTATAAAAAGAGAAGATGCCCTTAGCAGTTCAATGTATTCTCTGTTTAAAAAAAAACCCTGGAAAGGGGATGAAATGCACAAAACATAGGAGCTGCAGGCATTGACCTTCATTCACTCAAGAAATTTCTTTGAAATGAGTTCAGGACTCCAATCAGAGCTATAGTAGCAGTGACTTAGCACGTTTGACTTCTGATCCAGTAGCCTGAGAAAGTACAGTGGAAGTTGTGACATTTCCTGCAATCATGATGTCTTCCTAAGGTGCCAACCTTGGCTCAGTGCTAGTTACTTCGCCTGTGAGTCAGAAAGGTTGTGGGATCAAGTCCCTAGAGACTAGGCTGACACTTCAGTCCAGTACTGAGGGTGTGCTACACTTTTGGAGGTGCTGTATTTTGGATGATACGTTAAACTGAGACACTAACTGTCCTCTCGGGTGGATGTAAAAGATCCCATGGCACATTTGAAAAAGAGTAGGGGAGTTCTTCCTGTGTCCTGACCAATATTTATCCCTCAACCAACATCACCAAAATAGATTAGCTGGTCATTATCTCATTGCTATTTGTGGGTCCTTGCTGTATGTAAAATGACTGTCACGTTTCCTACATTACAACACTTCAAAAGTACTTAAATGGCTGTAAAGCGCTTTGGGACAGCCTGAGGTTGTGAAAGGCGCAGAATAAATGCAAGTTCTTTCTTTTCTTCTTTAAAATGAGATAATGCCTCAGATTTTGCTGTGAGCGGTGAAGGAACGGCTTTCACCGTTCACCGCGCATACAGCTGCCCACAGACTTTTAGCGGGCTTGTCAGCGGAGACTTCCACGCATCCGGCATCTGTTTGAATTCGGCGCCCTCTACAGGGGATCTATGACATTTGTGAGCAGGTAAAGCAGCAGGGAGGCTTTTCAACCAATCAGATTGAAGAATTCTCACTGAGACACGCAGACTGCAAAGCAGGAAGTAAAAAACAAGAAATATAAATTACATTTAAATCATTGTACAGGAAGTGAAATAAAGATTGGGACATACACATGGGATTAAGGGAAAGACATAAAAGAGCAAAACAGAAAAACTATTAAATTTTTGTTATTTTATTTTTTTAAATCTGCAACATTAATTTTCTTCTGAGGGAATGAGACTCCACATTTGTAAAATTGATTTTTAAGGGCCAGAGAGGTTGTTCAGCAGTAATTATCAATTACTATGCCGTTAAAAACTCAGTTACTCCTGATTGAACAAGCCCTAACTTTTTCATCTGTCTTTAGAGCGAGAATAGTGGGTAATTAGCCTAATATCACAGTGATCTCTGTGCAGATTCCATCAGCAACGGTTGCAACAGTGCAGCCTGTGGAGGAGCAGGGTATCATTGCCAGCAGCTTCTAGATTTCCACATTTAACTAGGTATGTGCTGATGGCAGAAGTTGCTGTCAGTTTTACCCAGTAATAATGGCGAGCGCTGACAGCCTCACCGTTATTAGTACAGCAAATTCCAGGCCAATGTATAGAATAGGTTTAGGCTGGACCAGAACTTTGAATGAAAAAAATGCTGTCAGAAGAGAGTATATAACAAAGATCTTTAGTTGCCAGTAATATGTGAGGCTAAGAGACCTACCAAAATGGATTCTTGGAAAATTTCTCTCCTCAGCCAATTATCCCATAACCTGGCCTGCGAGTCAGCTTTGCAGTTTCAGTGCACAATATATATCCAATCTTGATATAATCAGATCCCCAACATTGGAATAATACAGGCATGTTCCGATTAGAGTTGTACTCCTTACATAGCAAGAAATAATTTAGGTATCTTATTGAAGGTGTTGATCTGTATTAGTCTGCAGCTATATAGGAGTCACAGGATCTGAAAAAGACACAGCCTGGATCTTTGAGTTATAGTACATCCACCATGTTATTGTCATTTTGGTCTGAACAGAGTGATAGAACTGGACTTCCTTAGTGTATTCAGGAGAGAAGTTTGAAAATTTGTCTTCCCTTTGCGTAACTCTGTAGTAAAGCGTGGATTGATTTTTTTTCAGCTGGGCAATATGAACTCAAATGCCCTGAGATTGTAGAATGAATAAATTCTCAAGTACATGGGAAATCTGTTCATTTGATATTTTGGCCAGACAGTCAATAATTCTCAATGCCTGGTACTGGTGTGGTTAAGATGAAAAGAGGTTTGTTACACTGGATAATCCTGTTCTTCTATTTCCTGATCTAGAGGAAATAAAAGTAAGAGTTGTTGTAGATTTTGACAAGAAATGTTCAATGGGATTAAACAAATGCTGCAGGATAGGCAATATAATGGCTTCTTCTTTGAATATTCATGAAAAAAGATGTACTTGTTTAAAAATAAACATTTATTTTTAAGTGAAAAAATAAACAAAGGTTTACCATCATTGGCTGTCCTCCAATTGGGATTGCTATCTTTTCACGATTTCCAAGGCTGATGTGCTGAAACAAGGCATTGCGGTGTCCAGTCTCACCTCTGCTTACATTGGATTGACATATAGTAGGGGACACTGAGCACTCAAATGCCATCATTCAACACTGGCCATGGAAATCATAAACATATAGTGGCCTGATGTTGAGGCCAGCCAGGTGTGATAATGTTTCTGAAAATAGTTTTGACTCAGAAATATTTTTCCCTGAATGAATACAAAGGGGAACAGTAATAGTGCCATGAATACTTGAGTATAAGACCATTGCATATCCTTAAATGTGCTTCTCAAATATTTACACTTTAAAAGCGTAATGATCAGTTACTGATCTTTGGCAGCACTAATATTGAAACCCTCTATTAACTAACTATAGCAATGGCCTAAAGCAATGCTTATGGAAGAAACAGTTACATAATCTTACGAACTCAGAAGACCTGACAAATAGTCCCAAAAGAGGTTACAACACATAAAACAACTGTAAAACTGACCTCAATAATGACCTACGACCAAGACCACTGCTTCAAGGTGACTGAATAAGTTAAATTCCTTTTCATTACATTTGATTTAATGATTTTTATTAGTATTTTGGGACCTTAATCTCCAAATCAGTTTGATTTTCTGTAAAAATTGATACCCAGTGTCTCGTGTATGACATATGGAAAGAAGTAGTTGCATGTGGGACATGAATTTGACATGATTTAAGCCAAAACATTGCCCAATATTCCGTAAATTGTATTATAGGAGATAAGTTAAACATTTGCATTGGTGGATTTAGAAATGTTTGAAGGAGGTGTTGATTTTATTCTGGGGGATCAGGAATGCCACCCACAAAATGTTGATTTTGACTCTATTTGGTGCACTTTTCAGTAGTCTTAGGTGTACTGTGATTCATAGTTTGAAGCCAAAAATAATTTAATCTGGAATCGAGATGTTACAAATCACAATTGACTCTTGAGTTTTTCACCATCTGAAGGTAATAGCGAGCATAACATAGAAGGCATACATTTAGTTGAATAATAATGGTTTGTAGGCTTATATCAAAAAGTAGAGAAATAATAATAGAACATTTTTAATGCAAAAGTCATGTAAAGAACATGGCCTATAAATTTGGCCGCGTAAAGATTGGAATTGCGCTGCCCACCATCTTGAGAAAGGAAAACAAATAGGCATTCTTTATGCACACATGAAACAGGCATTTGCAGATAAGGGGCCTAACACCTGCTTGAGGACCCCTTTCCAGGACTTTCCCTGCAGCATGCACATGGGGGAAGCAGTCTGAGGGATCGCCTGCCAACCAAGAAGGTAAATACCTTACCTGAATGTGGAGTCAGGCGGAGCAGGAGTACTCCCCCACAGTAAAGGAACCGATTGCCACCGCTCGGCCCCTCCTTCGTTGCTGCTCTCGTCCCCGACACCCAGTCTCCCCCACTTCTGCCACGTTGGCTCCATTATAACAAGGCCTGAGGCCCAATATCTGGGAAGCCTTGGGCCTTGCCATTCAGGCGTAGGGAATGCTCTCCCACATCCCCAAAAATGGACATGCCTGAATTTCTGGGCCCATAACAATAATTTGTATCTCTATCGTGCTCAAGTGCAGGAAAGTATCTAATTGCATTTTAAATTAAGATGAAAAAAATAACAATTAGTCAATACATTATTCCACAGGAGCACTAAGTAATTTTTTTAAGTTTTCAACTGTCACTCTTCCTCCATCTCTCCCCCTTCATATCTCCCTTCCTCAGATTAATCTCAAACAAGCTACTTACATCATCAATAATCTTTTCTCATTCTCTTCACTCCCAAAACCATGCAATTGCTGAGATATACTTCTGATATATTGGGGCTGCAAATCTGTGGCTTTTCTGGTGCGCTCCCATTGTAACTTTGGCAGTAATCTGGTGGAAGGGCCGCAAACTAGTTGGGACCCAGATATGTTAGGCCCTGACCTTCCTTTGTAGTTTCTGTCGGCGCCACTGCCCACTCCAAACAAGGGCAGTGGCTTGCACAATAGGGGGTGCAAGTTGCACCCACAGTAGCATGGGTGCTCGCCGCTACTATTTACATTAAGTGATTCCCCCTTACCCTGCAAAGTTTGGCCTGGTCAGCACTGGAGGTCACAGATCGGTGACTTTCACAAAAAGTCAGGTTTGCCAGTTTTCAAACCATTTATATCTGAACCGTGAGCTTGTCTTTCAACTGCTCCAAGTCTCTTGTACTTGACCCAACCTTGACAAATGAAGCCCATTGGGTTGATTTTCTGCAGTGCAAATACCATGTAATGCAACGATGCCACGGAAAGCCAAACATTCCTGCACAGGATTGAATGCTCCATCATTGATGGCAAGTTTACAAGCATTTCAGAATACACATTATTCTACTCTTTGTTGTGCTTGGACCTAATCCTTGACTCTTTTAATGCCCAGTATATCAGCTTCTGACAGCAGTCCAGATCTGCCTCAGCTATTATAGATCAAATCATTATGATATATTGTGTGTCTTGTTGACTTTCTACATCAATTTCCATAGCACTTCTGTTATTGCGGCATCCAGCTTGACTTAAATAAGTAATCATTTGCATTCTCATCAGAATTCCATTCTCACTTAAAAACCTGCCAGCTATCAATTATTGCGATCTCTGCTCATTAGCTTACTTTCTACTTGTTTCACGGTGTTGAGTGGCTCCTGAGAGATACCTTTAGTTCCTGATTGCTCTTCTTGAAAGGCAATATCAAATATCTCTTTGAAGGAATGAATTTCTTCACAGTTGCCAGCTGTCTACACGGAAAGTGGACGGTTGGCACTATGGTAGCAAACAATTATGAAACAGGTTGCTCCATAAGCAGAAAGGGCCTTATAGGGTAGAAATTTAAACGAGTGAACTTCACGTACACAATCATACTACAATCCTGTTTGCGCTGCTTTTATGCTGGTGTTTACCCATTTATTTGAATTCATTTATTTTGAACAGATCAATGTTAAGTGTTCATATGTGAACTTTCATGATTGGAATTTTTACCTCTATATGTTATTAAAAATCTTTTATTCATGTAGCATCTTGTCAAATTAAAACTTCTCAACCACCTCTTACACTTGAAATACCACGCCTGTTATTATGTTGGCACACACACACCGGCTATTTTGCACATATCCACTGACATGAGATGAATGACTTTTTCTTAGTAGAATTTATTTGAGGGAGGAATGTTTGCTAGGATACCGAGACCATCCCCTGCTCCTCAGGGATCACTCCCATAAAGCTGATTACCAGACATGGCTTTCGATTTAACATTTCATTCAAAGGATAGCATGTCTGATTATGCAGCACTCCCTTATACTTGCACTGAAGTGGCATGCTAGATAATGAAATCAAGGCCTGGTGGTGTCGGTGCTACTAACTGAACCAAGGTGACAGTGATTGTTCTCAGTGATTCAGTGCTAAGATTTGCTCTTTGGCAATATGCAAGAAAACAGACATGTAGTCGTATCAAAATGCAAGTACAATTTCATTAACTTTTAATTTTTTTTTCAAACAAGTCAAAATAATAATGAAAGGAATAGCATGTTAATTAACATCAATGTGACTAGGTTAGGTTTGTACAGCTGGCAGGCAGACATTGTGTGTGATTTGGGGTACATAAACTATCCAGATACACTTTGGACACACATAAAAATGATGATTAACACTCTTACATGCAGTTGTAGAGGGCAGAATTATAATCTGCTTGTAGCCATTATCTCTTAAAATTAGATCAACATCAAATGATACCTTTGAGCGACTATAGTGTAATCTGGAAAACTATGTAGATAATTAGCTCAATCAGATTAATTGGGATTTGGGAGCGTCATGGAGTTACTAAGTTGACTGTATTGTCCGAGTGAATGTCATCTTACTGAAAATCATTACTGCATGAAAATGAGGAAAAGTATCAAGCGAATGGTGGGTAGATAGCTGGTGCATTTTATACACAGATGAAATGCTAATAAGCATATTTGTAGCAGGAAAATAAATCTCAGTAGGAGGCAATTAAATGTGAGGCGGATAAGAAGTAATTAGCTGTGCATTTGTGAGATATCTGTTGCATTATTTGGATAAAAGGAAATCAGTTAATAAATTTAGATTTTAATATGAGATTAATATTCTGAAAATGCAACATTTTCTACCAGGAATCTAGAGAAGAATGTATCTTATAATGTTCATTACAAAATTAGAAGCTGGCAGAATGGATTAAATGAAGGAATCCCCATTACAAAGTGTCATAAGATGCACAGAGACTTGGATATGATCTGATTGCTGTGAGCTTTCATACCCTCAATACGATTTATTATTTCCTCTGAGTGAAGCCATTTTTTATCAGGATAACTCTCACCAAAATTGGCAAAATAAAAGAAAAAGATTGAAAATGTGTCCTAGATATGTTGGAAGTGAGGATGTCAACCTAATGGAGATAAAGCACAGAAGGGATGGACTGTTCAGAGTCAAGACCTAGAAACCCATGAAGCACACCGTCTGCACTTTGTGGAGGGAGGTGGCTATGGCAAAGTGGCGTCTCCAGGACCCTCAGGGCTCCTTTGCAGTGCAGGAAGGAGTTTAACGATCTCACCAGTGCAGCCAAGGTAAGCTCCCTCTGATCCTTCCTTGTAGTCTCTTGATATGTGGTACTGCTTAATATTACCCTCATGCTACTCTAGGATTGTACCCAGAACTACTGATTTCACCCATCCTGTTTCATCGGCTACCTACAAATGCACTGTCCCTCACAGTGGGCCATTCTGATCAAGTCGCCCTAACTCACACCATCTGTCTTTTCTTGTTTTCTGTCCCTCATAGCTGTATGTGTCAAACGATTCTAACAAAATACTCTTCCCAGCCTACACTGCTATACTTAGGTTTTTGTTTTGTTTTCTCTCACAGGAGAAGGTGGTCCAAAACATCCAGGAATCTTAGGCCGTGGATGGTGGTCCCCCCTGCATTAGACCGCTGGCCTCTGATGAAGAAGAAGCTTTGGTGATCCTGCGGAACCATCTGTCAAACCTGTTGGGGACAAAGATGTAGGTGGACTAGTGCCAGTAGCGGTTTGGTCTCAATCATTTACAGCTTGACTGTATACTGATTTGAGAGTGAAAACACCCCAGGAAGCAGTATGATTGGACACTTTCAAAAGCTACAGAGGAACTGCCACATAGCCAACCAATATTTTAGCCTCTCTTCATCTTTTTCTCCAGATAACTCTAAGAAGATGGCACTGAGGAAGAGGAGGAAGAAGGAGGTGAATGTGCTTCCATCTCTGCCCTACCAACCACATCTACAACCACACCATCATTCACCCTTTCTCTCTCACTCACCAGCACAGAGAAATTTACCTGGGGGATGTAAATACTTCCTATGAGGGTTAGTCAGTTGGTAAAATTTAACACACAAGCGTGCCCGAGAAGTCAAAGATGGAAGTGGGAACTGACACTGGGCAGAAGAGGCTTTGAAGAAGTCACCCCCTATCTCCTGAGCCTGTGGACTCAGATCTCAGGGCTCCTGAGGTTCATGCTCACTTGGAGACAAGGAGAACCATCTCGGAGGACCCAAGCCAGATGGCAGGAGCCATTGCAGAGTCCAACACCATCCTCAGTGCCAGTATCTGAGAAGGATTCAACACAATGCAGTACTATCTGGAGCACATGGCAACACCAGGAACATCTGCATCCATCCCCAGTAAAAGAAAGAGCTCCAGACCAGTCAGTGCAATCCATGTGGATTCTTTGACCACTGGCTGTAAAGTCTTTGGGGACCATTTAGAGAGAACAATGAGAACTGGACTCCAAGAGATTTGGATTGCCATCTCTCAGGGTCTACAGGATCTGGGCACTCAAATCACAGCACATGTGGCTTGAGTCCACCTTCAAGATGCCATCCTCTATCCTGATGACAGCTCATGTGACCTTTCCAGCCAGCCACCTCAGATGCCTGCTCATGTAAGTGTCAGAATACAGGACTAGGCTGCCCACACACCTGCACTGGCAATGCAGCTGGTTGAATCAAAAGCCCCAATATGAATGCCAACTTGATCCTTAAGAGGTTCATGATACCACAGCACAGCAAAGCACCACTGGTGCCTCTGGCCCTCAGATATCCCCTCAGTGGTATATTATGATAGGTTTAAAAAGAGCATAGAGAGGCACCAGGGGTAGGTACAGTGGTAAAAAGAAGCACTTGCTGTAACTTTGTAGGTTCACAGTAAACCACTTTGTAATATGAACTTACAATTCTGAAATTAGTCGTCTTTGTTGTTTGTGTTTGAGAGGTTGTTTGGATGTTAGTTTGCATCAGGAGACAGTTCTTTCAATGCCACCTTAATGAACAATTGCCCCTTTAAGCAGACCTCTTCTGATACATTCTCGAGGGAGCGGCATGGTCTGTAAACTGCGGTGGAAAGCTACCACCTAGTTGGGTGTTTGCTTTGATTTAGCCTTATCCTGCATGTTGATCTCATTTCCTGTTCCTCCTGCTCCTGTTCTGCCTCCATCAGGACATTTATGGGAATGGCCATAATAAAGGCTCCATGATAGAAGGGTGGGAAGGAAAAGATTTCCCTGCCTCAAACTGCTGAAAGTTCCAGAAAAGTCACCCAGTCTGGATGGGATGCATCCTAGGTTACTGAGGAAAGTAAGGGTGAAAATTGCAGAGGCTCTGGCCACCGGCCTTCAGGAGAACAGCAACCTGGGGCACCAAGGCCCTAACACTGTTAAGAGCAGAAACAAAAAGATTCCCACCTACCGGGTTTCCCGCAGGCCCTGTCAACTTGACCGGCAGGGCCTAATTTGAATGTTAGGCCTCGGTTTCCCGCCTGCAGCCAGCCAGCTTGAGAGGCTGGCTGGCTGCGGGTGGGTAGGCCTCAGTTGCAAGGGGTCGGTCCGGGGAAGGGATCGCAGGAGGGGGGTCGGGAATTGGCGGGGGTGGCAATCGGCGGGAGGGGGATTGGCAATCGGCGGGAGGGGGGTCGGGAATCGGCAGGGGGGTCGGGAATCGGCGGGAGGGTGGTTGGCAATCGGCGGGAGGGTGGTTGGCAATCGGCGGGAGGGGGGTTGGCAATCGGCGGGGGAGCGGCAATCGGCGGGAGGGTGGTTGGCAATCGGCGGGAGGGGGGTTGGCAATCGGCGGGAGGGGGGTCGGGAATCGGCGGGGGAGCGGCAATCGGCGGGAGGGTGGTTGGCAATCGGCGGGAGGGTGGTTGGCAATCGGCGGGAGGGGAGTCTGCTATCTGCGGGAGGGGGGTTGGCAATCGGCGGGAGGGGAGTCTGCTATCTGCGGGAGGGGGGTTGGCAATCGGCGGGAGGGGAGTCTGCTATCTGCGGGAGGGGGGTTGGCAATCGGCGGGAGGGGAGTCTGCTATCTGCGGGATGGGGGCGGCAATCGGCAGGAGGGTGGTTGGCAATCGGCGGGAGGGGAGTCTGCTATCTGCGGGAGGGGGGTTGGCAATCGGCGGGAGGGGTGTCGGGAATTGGCAGGGGGGTCGGGAATCGGTGGGGGAGCGGCAATCGGCGGGATATGGCGGCAATCGGCGGGAGGGTGGTTGGCAATTGGCGGGAGGGGGGTCGGGAATTGGTGGGGGGGTAGAGAGGATTGGCAGGGCTTTGCAGGATCGGCGGGGGATCATGGATGGGGGAGGTCGGAGATCGGCAGATGATGGGGATTGGTTGGGAATTGGGGAGGTCGGTGATCGGCAGGCAAGTGGGGATCGCGGGGGGTGGGTTGGAACAGGAATCGCGGGGGGTGGTATCAGCCAGGGATCGGGGTGGGGGGGAGTCGCACGGAGGATCGGGGCCAGCCACTGGAGGATGCTCATCATCATCGTTGGGGGGGAGGCCGGGGCGTAGGGGATGCGGAGGCCTGGGAAGGTGATCGGAGGCCTTGTGGGGAGGTCTCCGATTGCAGGGGGTAGGTTAGGCAGGGACCCTGGATCCAGGAGGAAGGTATAAAGCCACTTACCTCCTGGATGCAGCAATCCCCGCCTCGGTTTAACTGCTGGGTTTCACGAATTGTGTGAAAGCTGTCCACATGCAGTTAAATTCCAAATGGATGGGGAAAGAAGAGGTTTCCAGCCTCATTACAATATTTAAATTACGGTAACGCCCCCTGAGAGCGGGTTGGCTGTCCGCCCCCTGCCCTGCCCCTGTCCCGCCTCCGCCAAAACCGGAAGTGGGCGGGTTGGAAGCGGGATCAGGTCGGGAATCCCATTTTTAACAATTTAACTGCCCCCACGCTCCAAACCCACACGCTTTTTTAATGGGAAAATTCCGGCCTATATTCTTACAATTTAGGGCTACTAGTTTGATATTAATTTGATATTATTCAGCTTGCCCTTCTTTGAACTGAAGGAGAGGCAGTGCCTCCAAGATTGCCTGTGTCATCACAACAGGTAAATGTAGCCAGTCCAGATGGAATGTATAGAAACCTCACTGCAAAAAACAGTACTGTTGACAGATGTAGCTTTGGCTGTATAAATCAGAAAAATCCCTCCAGATGGGAGAACGGAGCATTTTAAAAACTCTTTTATGACTTAAAATCCATTACTGCTCCATTACTAGATATACTTAAGAGGAACTTTGGAGTGTTAAATGGCTACAGAAGGAGATTGCACAACCCATTATGAGAAAGAACCTGAGTTTGCCAATGCATGGACATACAGAGGCCAATTGTTCTGACCATTGCCCTACGTGGAAAGGGGATGGAGGCTCGTTTCGCTGGGTCTCCATCTGCTTTACACTGCGCCTGAAATCCCAAGACTTCCCCAGAGGAGTGGAGCAGGGCCTGTTTCCTAGTAGGTGCAGCCCCAATGTACTTATATAACTGACATGGGAGGGCGTGTTCCTGACCCTCAGCATCAATTTTCTGGCCAGCGATATCTAGATGCAGGGACACCCCAAGAACCTGGTGGTAGGCTTGTGCCAGGACCCCTCTTAGACTGGAAGAGTTGTGAGGATCTGGCAGCAAGCTGAGGAGTACCCCAAAGGTAGGTGGGAATCATTTTGTTTCTACTCTCACCAGATCGTTGGCCCTTGGGGCCTCACCACCAGCAGCCAGATAGGACCAAAGGCCGGTGGCCTGGCCGGGAGCTGTGATCTTTTATCCTCCACCGTTTGCCAGCTCAAAGGCCCTGCCAGGAGGTGGACCTGTACCAGGAGTATGACCAAATTTGCCCTCAGCATAGATGTGGCCTATTTTGAGCGCACTGCACCTGTCCAGCACTGGGCTGGGGTGTCATGAAAATCAGCCCCATTGATTCTTCAGCTCAATTCAGAGGAGCAGCGTTTCAACTTATAGAGATTGATGCAGTCTTTTCTCCCAGCTCATGTGCAGAAACCCTACTGGAGCTGTGTCATGTGCGCAGGGGTTTTAAGCTGAACTGAACTGTGGCTTTTGCCTCTCCCCAAACCACTGTGAAATTCCTAAGCTTGTGTCATAAGTGAGGGATATTTCAGCGCTGGCTTGTAATAAGTTCTAAACATTTTCAGAAGCCTGCTATTCGTGTCTGATTAAACTAGAGATTTGTTAATGATTTTCTAATCTAACCTTGCAGCATCAAAATTAATTCACAAAAATACAGTATGGATTTCTGTAGGACATATATAACTGACCCTGCATCCATAGACAGAACATCTGACACACTGTACATGAAACCAATGACTTGCTAACAACGTGAAAGTCACCAAAAGAATTGCCAGAGATAACAGTGTGCAATAGCGAGATATGAATGAGTTCAGAACACTTTGACGGGGCTCTATAAGCCTGATGAAAAGCAGTGATGCTGCAATCTGACTTTGTGAAAGTAATTATAATCCATTACGAATATAATGTGAATCTCTTGCTTGACCTGAGCTCTCAAGCCTGAATTCTGCTGACTACCGTGCCTTATTTTGAGTGTCTTCTGCTCAAAAGATCATTTCAATTAACATTGAATTGCTACCAAGCAACAGTTAGAGCTTACTGAAGGTTTATTTCCTGATAACAGAATATTTCTCTACCAGTTAAATCATTGTATTATATAATTTCACAGTATACTGAGGCAGGGATTTGGAGCTAAAACATCAATATCGAGTAAGTTAGACAGGCAAATGTAAGGTACTAGAATGTATAGTATATAGCATCTTCAATTTCACCTTTGCAGTTAGGACAGACTCTCAGCCATTTGACACCTTCATGTCTCTCCCAGCCATGACTGTATCCATAAGTTGTAAGCAGAAATTAGTTAGTGCAGCTTTAATTTTGAGATGATTAATATTTACTACTTATGAATCCAATTTCGTATAATCTCTTTTTAATTTGGCAATATAAATATGTATTCCTGGAAAGTGATGAATTATTGAATGACAATAAATAAACATATGGGACAGCAAAAGGGGATAAATGAACCATTCTCCAAATATATTAGATTAGGCAAATTGTCTCCTCCTGGCAATATGCGAGATAAGATTTTAGAGCCTAGATTTTCTGATCGGGCATAATTAGGTGGGGAGCTCCTGGCGTGAAAAATGCCTATAATTGGGAGCTTGCAAGTTGGTGGGCAGGAAATCAAATCCTGCTGCAGGATTTAAAGGGCTGCAATCACTTAAAGTGGCAGGTATGGTGATTTACAAATTTGAAAGTCAACAAACCTCTGTGGAAAAACAATGGGGCCAATTTTAGTATTGGTTATGCAGCTGAGATGGACACAAATAGGCCAAAAGGGATCAAAGAACTCAGCAGAGATTGGTCCCGACAGGTGATCTGTAGCTAGCCTCCAGGGCAGGCATGGCACTGCACGATGCTGAAAGGTCACTGCAACCCTCAACATTTTTGTCTCAGGCTCATTCCAGGCTGCCACAGGGGACATCAGCAGCAACAGTCAATCTGCAGTCCACACAAGTATAAATAAGCGGGTAAAAATTGGGTAGCGCCCCCGCGGCCGATTTTCCCAGGTAGCGCCCCGAGAGGGAGGAGTCGCGCTTATTAAAGGGGAGGGGCCTGGCGCAGCGTGTCCTGGCGCTCAGCTGGGCCACCAGGGATCGGGAGTGCCGGCAAACGAGCCCGGCACTCAAGAGGAGTGCCGGGCTCATGGAGAGCATCCGGCACTCCGCGGGAGGGGCTTCACGGGGGCCGGGGACAGCAATGGGGGCAGCTGCTGGCAGGTGGCCAGCAACAAAAATGGCCGCCCGCCACCTCCCCTTTAACTAGCGCCGCCCTGGCCGCAGGTAGGCCCCCCTGACCCCAGCGGACATAGCGTCCGGCGGTAAATCGGGGGGCGCCACCCAATATTACAGCCGGGGCGCGAGTGGGGCGCTGCGCACGGCGATGACGTCATCGCTGGCGGCGCAGCGCCGCTAACCCCCCGCTGAATTTTGCGGGAGGCATTAGTTGATTTGCGCCTCTTAGGGCGCTAACGGGAGGTGCAAATCAACTGAATTTAGCCCCCCAAGGACTTTTAAAGATTTTATTGTCAATTTAAAAAGCTGCTTTTCTTGCAGGGAATGGGGCAGGGGAATTCAGTGTTTACTTTTAGCATCACAAACCTGGACAAAATCGGAGAAAAAAATAGAGCCCCCAAAAATCAGGCAAAATTAGTAAATTCAGTTTTTATTCGGTCACCTAAAACGCAGTATAAAAGGAGTATAAGTGTACTCCAATATAATATATGTTTTTATGATCACAAAATATTGTCAAACTATTTTAACATTAAAATATATCTATAGTATTTGTGAATAGACTGTGTTGCAAAATGTTAAAGTGTATATTTAAAGTATCACATCACCGCTGTAGTACTGGGAAGCACAAATGTTTTTGAAGTCTGACAAATATGAAATAATTGATGCTAAAATTAAATTTTGCAGTATGTGCTATGAAAGTATTGATGGACATACAGTTTGATATAAATTTTCATTCCTTTCTGAAACAAAAACACTCAGCTGGTCATGCGATCTGGAAAAATCTGCGCCCTTACCTGAGGGCTCCCGGGAGGCGCATAGTTCCGATGCTGGGCCTCTCCAAACTCCAAGTGCGCAGGGCCCACGTATCCCAGAGGCGCAGGTAGTTCGCAGCGTCCCTGGGATCATGTGGGCGATGGGGAGCCAATCACAGAAGGGAATCTCCCTTCATACATTTGACAGGAAGACCTGTCAAATATATGAATGGAGACCAATGAAAAACATAGTAAAACTTTAAATAAATAAAAAAAAACACATTTTTAAAATGACTTGAAATTACAATAAATTAAGTATTTTAAACAAAAATTTAATTTTTTGAAAAAAATAATTGAAGTATTTTACAGGGCTAAAAATAAACTTACATTTTTCTAAAGTATTTTTAAATGATAAATCAGTGAAATTAAAAAAAAAAATTTTTTTTTTCTACTCTTATCCTGGTAAAAGCAGGCCTTACGCTTGCTTTTACCAGGCGTAAGAATTGTAAGGGTTTTCTGCAGGTGGAGGGTCTCCAAAAAGTGGAACTATCCGCCCGCAGAGGCCCTTCTCCAGGGCAGCCGGAGGATCTGTCAAGAGGATTCTTGACAGGTCGGAAATGCCGGTTTTCAGCGCATGCGCTGTGCATGCCTGACACCGGCATTTCCGATGTCCCTACGGGTGGGTGCACAGCGCGTACACACCCGTAGGGATCGGAATATCCGGCCCATTAACTTGTCGGCTTTCTCCACAGATGCTGCCTGACCTGCTGAGCATTTTCAGCATTTTCTGTTTCAAATTTCCAACACCTACAGTCTTTTGCTTTTAGTTTATTCCTGTCTTGTTGCATCTCCGTTATGAATCATAGATGCTCTTACTTTGCTTAATTGAGTCTCTTGGATGTTGATCAGTGCTGTATGTCAGGCAGCTCCCTGAGTTGCCTATTAAGTGTGGGAGCCTATTAATTGTTGTCACAATGCCTCTTTGGATGCCACCATCATTTTCCTTTTGGCATGACAGGTCAGATGTGAGACAGCACTTAAACCCTCTCTCAAACTCCTCTGAGTGCTTAAAAGAGCTTACCTCAAATTACCTTGCTTTCATTTCCAGAATTTGGCACTGAAATTGCATTATTAAAGTCATCACACACTTTAGGTATGTACATCATCATGCAACATCTCTGGACCTACTAACTGGGTGTCCATAGACACTTAAGAACAGCCCAGATTTGAACAAATTTTCAGAACTACTGATTAATCCAGTTCTTACAGTTAAACAGATCTCTATTCAGTCAATGCTGGATTTCATGGTAGTAAAGGGTGTGAGACTGAGCCATTCCTTTCAAACCTGTAAATGTATGAAAATTCTATATAATATTTTCTGCTCAACGAGTGGTTTTACTGTGGGGTTTACACTTGCTCCAATTAAATATATATGCGAGTTAAAGTAATTAAAAGTTTTCTAAATACATAATCTCAAATGATTAAGGATTTGTTTTAGAAAAAGATTCAAATCAACATCATATTAACAAAACCTGCAATTATCTGTTTCAACGCATAGACATCAACAACCCTTTAGCATTCTAAGTAGTTTAAATATAATTTATCAGACAATGAGAGAAGATTTCCTCTGTTCATTATTTGTAGCAAAATCGCAAGCCTGTTGTTCATAAACACTTTAGCCGCGATTTCGCCTACCTGGGCGGCTTCAAGGCGGGAGAGGTCGGCAGCGGGGGGCGACCCCACTGCTGCGTGGAACCCGTCGATAAATCGAATCTTGCCCCAATGGGCCTTGTTAGGCCTGCCCTGTGCGTTTCCCGGCCCTATTGATGGGTTCGGGTTTGGTGACATCACCGGATGACGCGATTATTGCCGATTTATTTAAAGGGGCCATGGCCCCAGTTACTGTCAGTTGCAAATTGAGAGCATTCAGTGCTGTCAGTGTTTGAGTCTCTGCACTATGAGCTTGCAGCACCAACGAGCAGCACCTCGCTTCACAGATGAGTCCCTTCATCATCTTGTGGAGGGAGTGGGAGCACGTAGGGAGGTTCTCTTCCCTGCGGACGGCAGGAAGAGGCCTCCCCAGCAGACAAAGGCAGCGTGTTTGCAGATATCGTAGGAGGTTACGGGGCTGTCAGTGGAGGTTCACACCTGGGTGCAGTGTCGCTAGAGGTTCAATGATCTAGTAAGATCAGGAAAAGTGAGTATTAAGCCACAATTACCTTGATGCTGCTGTGCGTCTCATCACATTCGCACCACTCTACATTGCCACCCCTACTCCTGCACAACGCTACACTGCCCAACATTCCTTATACCTTCATCCATCCCTCTAACTCTATCTACATTATCAGGTCGCCATCTTACTATGCAGCCCTCACACTGAGCCTCATCGTTATGCAATGACAGCAACTAACAACACAAAAGGAGGCAACTTGGTATTGCCAACCCACTCCATCAAATTGTCAGTGTAAAGCTCTATCCCATTCCATTCCTTACACTCATTCCATCACTCTCACTGAACCTTCTCTTCTTTCCCTCCTTTCAAGAAAAGATAGCCCACAATAAGAGGGAGAGGGAGAGAATGGGAGGAGGGCCTCCACCAACCATTTCATATCTGAGCACTGCAGAGGAGGCAGCACTGGAGATTGCTGGAGTGGTGGACCTTCTGGAAGTGGGGGATGAAGAGAGGGACTCAGTAGAAGAAACTGGTAACAGAATGAATTTCCATACCATTGCATGCCTTTCATCATTGCCTCATATGGGATATGAAGTCAAGACAAGATGAATGCTCATCATGTGGATAATGGTAGGTGATTGCAATTGACATCCTGTATATCTAACTGATGTCTTCACTCTCCCACAGGTCCATCAAGAGCCCCCCCAATGTCCAGGGGCAACAGCAAGAAGACTCCTCAGAGGAGCCTCCTGCCTCTGAGGGCGCAGCGTCACCTCAGACAACGCAACCCAGCACCAGTGCAGAGTCACACACCTTGGTGGGTATGTCGCAAGATAGAGTAGTGTTGTCACCTGGTGGAGACTCCTCGTCGGAGGGCGCAGGAGTCTCCTAGCTCTGCTCAACTGCATGCAGACGCTGAGCTTCGGGGGCCATCCAGGAAGAGGGCGATCCTAGAGCTGCAGGAACAAGTGCAGGAGGCTCTGACTGGTTTTGCGAACGCAGTGACTGCAAGTGTGCAGAGAATGGAGGAGTCCATCTCCAACAAGAGCACCACTGTGGCGCACTCACTGGCAACTATAGCTTCCTCCATGGATAGGATGGTCGCCTGCATGGAGGAGACACGGTGCCAGTCGCATGAGAACATGGTTTCTCTTCAAAATAGATGCTCATATTTGGAGGAGAGGTGGGGAAAAATGGAGGAGAAATGGGCATCTATGGAGGAGAAAAGCCAGATGCTCATAGACCTCCTTTGTAGGAGGGATGTCAGTGTAGAGGTGGGTCCTCATGGCCCCACTGAAGTGCAGCAAGGTAGGGGTAGCATGACATAGAAGCACCCGGAAAAGAAAGATCCCACTCAAATAGTCACAAGGGTAGTCACTCGGGTGTTCCTTTCTTTATCAATGTCATATTAGTATCCTATGAAGTACTGTTAATAAATCATCTAATTGTCACACTTGAAGGTCGTTGGCAAATTTGTGTGATGAAATGGAAGTGACAGAGTGAAGGGTCAGGGCTCATTTAACACCCAGCAACGGTGGTAAGAGTCAAAACAAGGGACGAATCATTGTGTGACTGCTGCATGGTGTTGGTATTGGGTGATGCAAACCTGCGTATGTGGGTGGCAGCCACATGTATGAGCTGCATGAAGTTATTGAAATCTGCCATTGATAAGAGTATCCCTGGCGTGAGGGGCAGCAACGTGCTCGCGTACTGGTCGCAATGGGACCGCCAGCTCTTCCAGATGTTCCTCATCCTCATAACCAACTTCATGGTGAGCCTCCTTGTCCTCATCATCCTCGTCCTCCGATGAGGCTCTGCGCTCAGCGGTGTCTTCCTCATCCATTACTAATCCTCCCTGCTGCGCTGTGTTGTGCAGGGCGCAGCAGACAACAACTATTCACGAGCCCCTAGCTGGTGTGTACTGAAGGGCTCCTTCAGATCCGAAGAGGCATCTGAAGCGCATTTTGAGCAAGCCTATTGTCTGCTCGATGACACTTCTCGTGGAGACGTGGCTTTGATTATAACGTCCTTCAGGCTCATTTGTTGGCCTCTCAAAGGTGTCATGAGCCACATCTTCAGGGGATAGCCCTTGTCTCCAAGCAGCCAGCCAGAAATACTGTTTGGCAGTGCGAAGAGCTGAGGGATGGTGGAACGGCGCAGGATGTATGAGTCATGGCAGCTGCCAGGGAACTTGGCACACACATGTTTGATAATCTTCCTATGGTTGCAGACCAGCTGAACATTGAGGGAGTGGAAGCCCTTGTGGTTAACAAATACTGCTGGGTTGTGTTGGGGTGCCCTGATGGCCACATGTGTGCAGTTGATGACTCCCTGCACCCGTGGGAAGACAGCTAGAGTGGCAAAGCCAAGTGCACATTCATTGACAGTGGCTTCATCAGTGGCAAAATGAATATAATTTGCGGACTTGTTAAAGAGGGCATCGGTTACCTGTGTGATGCATCTGTGTGCGGCCGACTGCGAGATGCCGCAAAGGTCTGCTGCAGATGCCTGGAAGGAGCCTGAGATGAAAAAGTTGAGGGCAAGGGTGAGTTTGAGAGCCACTGGTAAGGAGTGTCCATCCCTTCCTCTGGGCTGCAGGTCTTGCTCCAGTAAAGTGCAAATGTCAGCGACGACCTGGCACGATAGCCTGAGCCTCCTTTGGCTCTGCTGCTCCGTCATGTTGAGGAAGCTCATCCTCTGCCTGTATGCCCTGTGTTGAGGGTATCTCCTCCGATGCGGTGCAGCCATGCGCTGATGCCATATGCCCTGTGCAGCATCAGGTGGTTGAGGAGAAGGTTGGTGCTCTTGTTGTTGCTGCTGCTGGTGTGGCTGGTTCTGCTGCTGCTGCGGCTGATCGTCATCAGATTCGGAGGACCAAGGTGACAGAGCATAAATTGTACCCAATCTGATGATTCGTATGACAGGTGAAGTTTAGATGACAGAACAAATCTATCAAGGGTTAGATATGATGTTGCAAGGAGATGACAGTGAATAGAGTGTTTACTGCAAACACTTTCCAAATGCATAAAGCTTAAAAATCTGTTCCAAATACTCAAGCCTGAAGCTTCTGAGAATGGAAAGTAACCATCTGTAAAATGGTAGGTTTTAAACCACTTTTGCAGCTGTCACCCATTGAAAGAAATGGAGAGTTGTTCAGAACCCAACATACTTACCTGCCGTGATCCCCGAGTGATGGGAACCTCGTGGAAAACTTGGGAAAATACTTTGTGCCTGGTAAAATGGTGAGTAAATTAGTTTAGACACCCCCTGTATCAGCTGTGGCTCAGTTGGTAGCACACTTGCCTCTGAGTCAGAAGGTTGTGGGTTCGAGTCCCACTCCAGGGACTTGAGCACATAAAGCTAAACTGACACTCCAGTGCAGTACTGCACTGTCGGAGGTGCTGTCTTTTGGATGAGATGTTAAACCGAGGCCCCGTCTGCTCTCTCAGGTGGACGTCAAAGATCCCATGGATCCCAGCCTTCTAGACTCAGAGGCGAGTGTGCTACCAACTGAGCCACAGCTGACACAGAGGGTGTATAAACCATTTCAAAGAAGAGTAGGAGAGTTATCCCTGGTGTCCTGGTCAATATTTATCCCTCAACCAACATAACAAAAGCAGATTATCTGGTCGTTATCACATTGCTGTTTGTGGGACCTTGCTGTGCACAAATTGGCTGCCACGTTTCTCACATTACAACAGCAACTCCACTTCAAATAGTACTTCATTGACTGTAAAGCACTTTGAGATGTTCGGTGGTTGTGAAAGGCGCTATATAAATGCAAGTCATTCTTTCTCTTAACTAGCACAATTGAAAGACCCGCCACTTAGTGCCGTGTCTACAAAGCGCAGGCAGAACCGGCACTAGGGAAACTCACAAGGAGGCGGGCTTCGAGTGGGATACCGCCCTGCTGTCAATCATTTGGATTTTGACAGCGGACCCGCCTCCGAACCCGCCCTTTGAGTGCCGGCAAAATTCAGCCCTTTATGAATTTGCAACATATAGTTGGGGAATCCTCTGCCAATCTTATAATATTCCTTTATTTTATCCTATTTGCTACTTTGACAGGTTATATTTGAGACACAAAGCACCCTTTTTGATTATGTGATACCAGTAGTTTTCCAGAGACCAGTTTACTGTGTAGATATATTTCATAGAATTACATATAATTCACAGCACAGAAGCAGGCAATTCGGCCCAACCAGTCCATGCCGGCGATATGCTCTACTCGAGCCTCCTCCCATCCTTCCTCGTCGACCTCTATCAGCATAATCCTCTATTCCCTTTTCTCTCACATGCTTATCTAGCTTCCTCTTAAATGCATCTATACTATTGGCCTCAACTACTCCCTGTGATAGCGAGTTCCACATTCTCACCACTCTCTGGGTAAAGAAGTTTCTTCTGAATTCCCTATTTGATTTCTTGGTGATTTCTTGATCGCCTTTAGTTTTGCTCTTCTCCACAAGTGGAAACACACTCTCTGTGTCTACTCTACCAAAACCTTTCATAATTTTAAAGACCTGTGTTAGGTCACTCCTCAGTCTTCTCTTTTTCAAGAGAAAAGAGACCCAGCCTCTTCATCCTTTCCTGTTAAGTATACCTTTGCATTTCTGGTATCATCCTTGTAAATCTTTTTTGCACCCTCTCCAGTGCCTCTGTATCCTTTTTATAATATGGCGACCAGAACTGTACACAATATTCCAAGTGTGGTCTAACCAAGGTTTGATACGAGTTTAGCATAACTTCTTTACTTTTCAATTCTAACCCTCTAGAAATAAACCCTAGTGCTTGGTTTGCTTTTTATGGCCTTATTAACCTGCATCGCTACTTTTATTGATTTGTGTATTTGTACTCCCAGATCCCTTTGCTCCTCTACCCCATTTAGATTCTTATTTTCCAAGTAATAGGCTCTGCGGAGCGCTGCCGCATTTAAATGCCCCCCACACTAGGTCACCAGAGCGGCGTGGTGCCGCGGCCGCAGCATGGAACCGAGACGCGGTGCCGAGCTGCGCGATGGCGACCGGAACCACGCCACGGCCCACTATGGAGGGCCGACCTGGAGGTCCGCCAAAAAAAGAAAATGGTGGCGCGGGTCGTGGCTGCACCTCCCCTTTAAATACTGCCCTGCGACCGGAGGTCGGCCCGATTCGCGACCCGTGAGGCTGGCGCTGACATTGCCTTCAGCAGCCTCGCGGGGCACAGCCAAATTTCTGCTGCGGGGCGGTAAGGGGACACGGCGGGGCGCTAAGGGGCTGAAGCGCACACCGATGACGTCATCGCTGGCAGTGCAATGGCCTGGTTGCGGGGGCACGGCGCTATCACGTAGCGCCTCAGCAACACCCTGCTGAATTTCTCGGGAGGCCCCCCCCCGATGGGCTATAAGCCCTTTGCGCCTGCCATTAGCACCCCCTGGAGCCGTTAACAGCAGGCGCAAAGGACCCAAATTTCTTGCCCTAAATCATTAATATTAATTGTGAACAACAGTGGTCCCAGTGCTGAACCTTGTGGGACCCCACTTTCCACCTTCTGCCACTCTACATAGCTACCCTTTACCCCTACTCTCTGCTTTCTGTCAGCTAGCTATCCATTCTGCTACTTGTCCCCTGACTCCGCATGCTCTGATCATATTAATTTTCCTATTATGTGATGCCTTATTGAAGTCCTTTTGGAAATCTAGTTATATTACATCTACTGCATTACCCTTGTCTTCTCTCTCTGTTACCTCTTCAAAGAATTCAATGAGGTTGGTCAAGCAAGACTTTCCCTTTTGAAATTCATGTTGCCTATTCATTATTATATTTTTGGTTTCTAGATGTTTTTCTATTTTGTCCTTCAGTAGGGTTTGCATTATCTTTCCTACCACCGATGTTAAGCTGACTGGTCTCTAGTTCCCTATAATTCAATGTTGTCCAATAGAAATCATTACGGTGGCACTGATTTAGCCACATGCACTAATGCTAGCACAAAATGCCTACATACACTCACACAGAACAGTTAAATGTAAGTAATAAACATCTGCTATCACTCAGTAATGAAGGAAGTAAAGCAATCAAATGATCAAAAAAAGCTCTCGCACACTCTATTTTTCATTTTACCAACAAACGCTCAAAAAGGTTAAAGTACACATGCATACACTGTGTGAATATGTGTATTGAGATCATATCCCCATCAATAGTGTCTATTATTCATTTTTATTTAATAATCAGAAATGCAATTCGCTACATCTGGATTCCTAATTAGCCACATGTGGCTAGTGGTTATTGTATTGGACAACGCTGATAAAATTGTCAACCATAATAGACAAATCCTGAATTTATTAATGAGTTGAGACTTATCAAACCGGAAAACGTGGAAGGAAATCAACTCATGACCTTTAAAGACCTGGACGTGGAAAATTAAGAGATGTGTTAGTTTAGCTAAATCCAGAAATCCCAGGTGAGCTGGCCCATGGGCTTCTGCTCCATTTACTTTAGTATCTTGCTGCAGGTGGCAGTTGGCACTTTAGTGCATTGCTATAAGGTAAGTGAGGTGGTGCTACTGGCTCCAGAAGCTCTGAGACCCACCTAAAGAGATGGCATTCCCCAGTGCCGCTTGAGGTGGTGCTACCTCCAGTGGCAATTAGAGGCCGCTATCTTTACTGACCATCAATGGGGTCATTGGTTCAGCCTACCTGTACAGGCAAGCAATGAATCTTTTCATCTGTTAGCCTGTGTGGACCTTCCCAACCATGAGAACATCTGACAGCCAGAAAACAATATTACAAACTTTATAATAACGACACATGCATATGTTCTGGTGTGGTGGATTCTGCCCCGCAGTATAAATGGGGCATATTTCAGAGCATCAGAAGCTGAGGGCAATACTGCAGAACTGGTTCTAAAAGGGTTTCTTGTATGTTAGAAAGTGCAGTTGATGGTTAATGTACAGTTCTCCTGCTATTGGATGCACTCAGACGTATAAAATGTGACCATTGCTGTTCTGGCAGAAGTGGAATCCTATGTTTTGTGGGTCCTTTGAGCCAGATTTGCAGCCTCTGCTTCTAGTTCACTAAATAAATGGAGCTGGTTTAGTGTGCCTGATATCATGATGTCAATAGCATCATGATATCAGTAGCATTAATAGCATCAAAAAACTGTCCCAATTAAAATGTTTAAATTGAAACAGAGACACGCAAAAAAACATTGGCCCAGATTTTGCGGTCAGCGGTGAACAAACGGCGCTCGTCGTTCATAACGGTTACAGCTGCCCACAGACTTTCCGTGGGATTTTGCACAGCAGCTTCCGGTCATCGGGAGTACAAAACAGCGCGGCGCCCCCTAAAGGGGCTCTGGGACCTGTGTGAACAGGGCAAGCAACAGCGTGTCTCCTTAACCAATTAGATTGAAGAATCCTTACAGAGGCGCGCAGAGTCTAAACCAGGAAGTGTAAGTTAGAATTGTAAATGTAAAATCAGGTACAGAAAATGAAATAAAGAGAAGGAAAGAAAGGTGGGAGTAAGAGAGGGAGATAAAACAGACAGAAAGAAAAAGTGAAACCTGATTTTTATTAGCAGCAAGATAAAAACACCGAGAAATAGGCAATTACTTTCAGTAATGTTATGGTTTCTAAATATGTATTTGAATGTTCTAACTGGCCCACACAGTTATAATAAACCCACACAGTTATAATAAACCAACACCTATGGATTCATGTGAATGTGCAGGAAGTGGGACACTGAGCTGACTAAAGAACCGAGGTCTCTTCGGTTTTATCACCCCTATTCTGTCAGGGAACCTGTGTGTTTATAAATTGTAACCATATTAAAATTATGTACTATACGTTTGAGTATTCTGATGATCCAAAGCCTGTGCCAAGCCCTTAATAAGTAATTAGTTTTCCTATTTCTCACTAAGTGAAGCTTCCATTTTAGTCTTGTTACACACTGAACCTTTAATGGAAAACATCAACGGGGGCTTGGAAATCTCTGCAGCAGTGCTATTATTAGCAATCAGGAAAGAGGCCTGTACCTCATTGAGGATATCCCTCTCTTAAACGGTCAGAACTGCAAACTCCGATAAGTATTTTCCACAAATTTCCACAGATTTAAATGTGGAAGAAATAGGACAGGACTATTTGAGGATTTAGTCTACATGGCTGCTTAGGTGCATATCTTAAAACTGCAGGTCACATAGTGGGGTAGATTTTGACTTTTGGGTGGGAGGCCTCAAAATCTACCTTGTAGTTTTTAATTAATTTGCATTAACCTGAAGCTGCAGATACTTTTATATTTTGATGTTCTGATTGAGAAAGTATTTCCTAAAAGGCAACAGCACTAAAAACAGCCCATTTCAGAGCCCTGGGTTCACAGAATTGTGAATTGTAAACCAATGAGTTAGAAATAAAAGCACAAATGGAGCTGAATTGCCTGGGCTAAATTGTCTGTGCTGGGTTGCCTGGGCTCAAAGGTTGAAATTAACACACAGACCATAGTATGAACACCTTTTTTTTATTCGCTTATGGGATGTGGGCGTCGCTGGCAAGGCCAGCATTTATTGCCCATCCCTAATTGCCCTTGAGAAGGTGGTGGTGAGCCGCCTTCTTGAACCGCTGCAGTCCGTGTGGTGAAGGTACTCCCACAGTGCTGTTAGGGAGGGAGTCCCAGGATTTTGACCCAGCTACGATGAAGGATCGGCAATATACCTCTAAGTCAGGATGGTGTGTGACTTGGACGGGAACTTCGAGGTGGTGGTGTTCCCATGCGTCTGCTGTCCTTGTCCTTCTAGGTGGAAGAGGTCGCGGGTTTGGGAGGTGCTGCCGAAGAAGCCTTGGCGAGTTGCTGCAGTGCATCTTGTAGATGGTACACACTGCAGACACGGTACACCGGTGGTGGAGGGAGTGAATGTTTAAGGTGGTGGATGTGGTGCCAATCAAGTGGGCTGCTTTGTCCTGGATGGTGTCGAGCTTCTTGAGTGTTGTTGGAGCTGCACTCATCCAGGCAAGTGGAGAGTATTCCATCACACTCCTTACTTGTGCCTTGTAGATGGTGGAAAGGCTTTGGGGAGTCAGGAGGTGAGACACTCGCCCCAGAATATCTAGCCTCTGACCTGCTCTTGTTGCCACAGTATTTATGTGGCTGGTCCAGTTAAGTTTCTGGTCAATGGTGACCCCCAGGATGTTGATGGTGGGGGATTCGGCGATGGTAATGCCATTGAATGTCCAGGGGAGGTGGTTAGACTCTCGCTTGTTGGAGATAGTCATTGCCTGGCACTTCTGTGACGCGAATGTTACCTGCCACTTATCAGCCCAAGCCTGAATGTTGTCCAGGTCTTGTTGCATGTGGGCATGAACTGCTTCATTATCTGAGGAGTTGTGAATGGCGCTGAACACTGTGCAGTCATCAGCGAACATCCCTATTTCTGACCTTATGTTGGAGGGAAGGTCATTGATGAAGCAGCTGAAGATGGTTGGGCCTAGGACACTGCCCTGAGGAACTCCTGCAGCGATGTCCTGGGGCTGTGATGATTGACCTTCAACCACCACAACCATCTTCCTTTGTGATAGGTATGACTCCAGCCGGTGGAGCATTTTCCCCCTGATTTCCAGTGACTTCAGTTTTACTAGGGCTCCTTGATGCCACACTCGGTCAAATGCTGACTTGATGTCAAGGGCAGTCACTCTCACCTCACCTCTGGAATTCAGCTCCTTTGTCCATGTTTGGACCAAGGCTGTAATGAGGTCGGGAGCCGAGTGGTCTTCAGAATAGGCATCAACAAAATAGGTAAGTAATGCAAAATGGTCATTGCTGATTTTCCAAAAATGCTCTTCTCGTTCTATGGTGAACAATGACACAGAAGTGGAATGTAATAAAGAGACTCATTACACCCACTCCTTACATTCTATCTTTTTCTGACTGACAAATGCTGCAGAGGCTTCAGCCACAATCATATATGAAACATTTTTCATGTAGCCCTGTCTGTAGCCCTTCTGGATAGTGCCCTGGAGACCATAAAAACCACGAATGGCCCAGCAAATCTCTCAGGCTTAACCCCCTTGAATGTGTGGCCTGCTGCTAGCAGAACAAAGCCTCCCATCGCCACATAGCATATAGGCTACCAAAGCTTTTGCTACTAGCAGTGAGAAGATACAGTTCCTCATCAATGATGCAATACACGCATACAGATAATGAATAGACTGTGCCTGGACCTGCAGAAATATCAAGTCATCTAGACTTCCTCATGACCCATTTGGCCTGATGAGTTCTTCCTTCTTAAATGCTCTGCATGACCGTAGCCTCTTGGAAAGAAGAAGCATTTTACCTCTCAATATGTGGTGCTATTTAAATACATTGCACTATACCAAAATGTTACATGATTTAACCAAATATGTAAACTTTCTATAACTCAATTAAAATTCAAAAGAAATGGGTGTTATTAAGTATCAGCTTGGCTCTTCACTCTACAGATTGTGGTTGAAGCCCATTCCAGGACTTGATTACATAATTACATAGAATGTACAGCACAGAAACAGGCCATTCGGCCGAACTGGTTCGTGCCAGTGTTTATGCTCCACATGAGCCACCCCCCACCCCTCTTTATCTAATCCTATCAGCATAACCTTCTATTCCTTTTTTCCTCATGTGTTCTTCTAGATAATCCAGGCTGACAGTATAAGTACTGAGAGAGTGTTACATAGTCAGACCTGCCATCTTTCAGATGAAGTCCTGTCTACCTATTCAGCTGGACATAAAAGACCCCATAGCACTATTTGAAGAAGAGCAGGGAATTCTCTTAGTGTCTTGGCTGAGAGGACAAACACATTAATCTCATCTGCTGTTTGTGGGACTCTGCTGTGGGCAAATTGACTGCCATGTTTGCCTACAAAACAACTATGACTACACTTCAAAAGTAATTCATTGGTCGTGAAGTGTTTTGGGATGTCCTGAGGACAGAATAAAAGGGCTATATAAATGCATTTTTGTGTAAGATTCATCCTGTTTACTCTGGCAACTTCATATGCTATCAAATTTTACCTAAGCCATACACCAATAAAGTTGGGAGTGTAAATCTTATCAACACACAGATAATGATGTAAAACAGGTATAAAAATGGACCTGCTGTGGACCATGCTGTAATCTTGATATTTATGTTGTAGAAAAATAGTTTGCATCATGATGCACAGGAACATCACAGTGCAAATTCTGTGACCTCTGCTATTGTTTGCTTGTGTGCCATGTCTCCCAGGAAGAGAGAAAGCTGCTGTAATGTGAAGTGTACACAGAGATAGCTTTCATTACAATGCACCAGAGTACCTTGTGTAAAGAAAGCAGGGAGCAGTACTTGGGTCTTTAACATCAGATAGCTTGAAGTGGCTGAAACTAAAACTAAAAACCAAAGGCTCATCCCTAGATGAAAGTGATTTCATACCTGCCGTGAAGTATAAAGCTCCATTTACACTGTACATCTTATACTGGGATGAGATTGGTTAGGATATTTCAGTCATGCTTGTCCCTCAGAGATAGAGTTTAAACTTTGACAATTTTATAATCAGTGTGAAATCCTATCTGCTCTTTTTTGACCCCAATGTATTGCCAGAAGTGTACCTTTCCAGTGTAAGCTTTGCTGGGCTGAATATCCCTTTACGTGTTCCATGTGCCTAGTTTTGCAAAATGACATGTACATAGTAATGCCAAAAAGTGACAATTTGGAGTCATTGTGCATACATTTGCTTCTCTTTAAGTGATCAGGTGTTATGAACTGCTGGTATAAACAGGGACAACATTCCTCGATCCCTGAATCCAACAATGCGTCTGAAATTGTTTGAGTATTTCCTGTAGTGTGTGTAGGAGTAAATTCAGAGAGCTGTTAATTTCCCATCTACTGCACACAGAAATTAGCATTAAAATTGGTGAAAAACAGGGGGGAAATACAGTTAGGAGTTAACTGCCTAGTTTTCTGCCCAATGAAAACAGAATCTATTAGTGCTAACATACTGTTACATAATTGGTCACGCCTCAATGATGCAGGGCACAGGTTCAAAGTTGTGATGGGCATGTTTCGGACAGACATCAGCAATCATTTTTTTTCCACAGAAGGTGATCAACAGCTGGAAGGGTTTTGTTTTTGGAACCATGGTTGAGGCTAGGAAATGAGACTGATTTAAAAACACTTGGATATTGTAATGGGGAGATGGTAGGGTTGATAGTCTGGAAGGATAAGATCATATCAACTGAAAGGACTAAATCATCTGAATCAGTTTTATGAAATTGTGTAATCTAGGACATTGGGGCCGATCTTCATGTACTGCTGGAAATCAGTTCCAAATGGTTAAGAACTGGTAGAATCTTGCCAGAATGGCAATAAGTTAATAGCATTCAATTTGTGGATCATTATGGCATTATTATATACAGCTCCAAGTACAGATTTGACCTGAGCAGAGAGCACACTATTAGTGCAAATGAAAGCTGATGGGGAGAAGGCTAAAAAGTGAAAGGCAACAAACCAAATGTGCAAGCTTGCATCTGCAGGCAAATGATGGAGCATCCCAGCCCCCATCCCCTCTGTTTAATGGCTGCTCAAGTGAAAGTGGTGCTGCATGAGGTGGTAGTGAAGGAGACTGGTCTTGTTTGCCACTCCATGGCATCTCTATAGTTTAGCAATACAGCATGCCTAGAAGGAGGACAAGCCAGGTTAGAGGCCAGTTCTGACTGTTACTGACACTTGCTGTGCCAGCACTTTGCTGTGTGTTAGCTGCAGATATCCTTGCAGTAGCTGGGACAGCTCTGCACCTGCCTGTCTGCTGACTCAGAGCCTATGAAAACAGTTCCCCATGTTCATTGCCAGATTAGTGTGACAGTACTTGAGGATGTGGTTGGTGGTATCTAGGTGGGTGCAGCCAATCAGGTTATGTTGGCTGTTAATCACCCTGATGTGCCTGCTTTCATACAGTTCCATTAAAAACATAACACATGGTGATTTGAGTGCTTCTGAAGAACCATTATGATTAGTCAGGTCTGCACATATCATATTTGTGCCATCTGACCTACTCTCACAAAATTAAATAGGGGTCATAAATATAAGATCGTCACTAATAAATCCAATAAGGAACTCATGAAAACTTCTTTACCCAGAGAGTGGTTAGAATGTGGAACTTTCTACCACATGGAGTAGTTGAGGCGAATAGCATCGATGCATTTCAGGGAAAGCTAGAGAAGTACATGAGGGAGAAAGGAATGGAAGGATCTTCTAGAAAGAAAGGGTTATTCTGATAGGGTTAGATAAAGTAGGGTGGGAGGAGGCTCATGTGGAGCATAAAACACTGGCATGGACCTCTTTCTGTGCTGTTAATTCTGTAATGTAATATGTCATCCTCAGCAACAGTGAGGCATGTGCACCCTTTCCTATGGATGTAGGTGTAATGATACTGGCAGGTGGGCACAGTACATCTCTGGTGTAGCCTGTCCTGCCTGAAATCCCTGTGCTCATCTTCCTTTTCATCCTCCAAAACTCTCACACATAGAGAGATTCCCACTGGAAACCCATTAGTGTCACTAATGGAGTTGTCAGGGAAAAAAAGCAGAACAATTACTACAAGCGCTTGGGAATGTTCGCTTGGCAGCTGAAAGAAAAAGAAAAAGAAAAACAGTCTAGAAATGGCTTTAAAACTACTAATTCATTCTTCTACTTCCACAAACCTCCACCCAGCAACCCTGGAGAGCCATTATGTATGGAATGCATATAATTGGAAAATAGCTAGCAGGACAAAATAGTTACATTTCCTCTCCCTCATTTTAATATTTTAATGAATCCTCCAAATGAGGTAGCTGGATACTTGGCAGAAAAATGGAAAACTGCATGGAAGGGTGTGGGGGAAAAGGAGAGACATGGGGAGATGTTTGGACAGATTACTGGAGGGAGTAAATGTCGGGAGGGGGCTATGATACAATTTGGATGGCTGCCTGGAGACAGCCAATGGCATGTGACACAGTGAGGGAAGGGCAACTGGAGGCCAAGAGCCTGTTTAAGAGTGACAGGTTTGTGCTTCACTGTTTATTCAGAGATGTGCTCCACTGACGTTTGTGCTGGGCTTAATGTTCAAACAGGACCGCAGCAACACAAGACAGCAGTCCAGCAGTCTTCTCTTGCAATTTTCTCCCTCTGGTGCCATTTCTGGCACTGGTATTGTACATTAGGTTGGCCGAGAACACACAAAATATTCTGTCGTTACAAAAGGTGCTAATAAAATAAGATGTGGAGATGCCGGCGTTGGACTGGGGTGGATAAAATAAGATACAGAGATGTACCTGTTTTATCTGCATAGATGTCAGAGGTGGCACTTTTGAATTTCAGGACATGTGCCAATCACATTCCACTGTGCCAAATCATCTAAAGGGCAATCAAATAATTGGCACAGTTTCATACACACGACATGAATAACAATGCATGTCTATATATTTTCTCCATATATATATATATATATATGGCTGACACTCCAGTGGAGTGCTGAGGGAGTGCTGCACTGTCGGAGGTGCTGTCTTTCGGATGAGACGTTAAACCGAGGCCCCGTCTGCTCTCTCAGGTGGACATAAAAGATCCCATGGCACTATTTCGAAGAAGAGCAGGGGAGTTATCCCCGGTGTCCTGGCCAATATTTATCCCTCAACCAACATAACAAAAACAGATTATCTGGTCATTATCACATTGCTGTTTGTGGGACCTTGCTGAGCGCAAATTGGCTGCCGCGTTTCCCACATTACAACAGTGACTCCGCTTCAAAAAAGTACTTAATTGACTGTAAAGCGCTTTGAGAGTCCGGTGGTTGTGAAAGGCGCTATAGAAATGCAAGTCTTTCTTTTTTCTATAAAATATGTCCCTTTCCTTTTCCTGAGAGTCACCTGGCTTTGCTGGACAATCTGTGTTTTCCTTTTACATATGGATTTACAATAACAGCAGGTTGAATTTTCCCCTTATGTGTGACCCATCTCTATTTGTGGATGATTTTCATGGTAATTTTTGGCTCATGTCATGATAACAACAAAACACTCCTCTTAAAAGCAGCTTGGTGTACGTTCCTCACAATCCATGGAGTAGATTTTTGCCTTCACATCCTGGGTGGTAATCTGGTACAATGGATTGTCCGCCCCACAGAACCCACTCGATTTTCATCCCAGTGTAAATGAAAATTTATTCCCTTATTAATCTGTCTTATTGTTGTACTTTGTGCATGGCATTAAATTTCTTCCTGATCTCATCAAAAGTCCTGGGGCTCATTGACACAGTGGTTAGGCTGTTGGCAGCTTCGTTCAAGGCACCTTGATGCATGGCCTTGGTGGTGTTGACTCTATTGCTGTAAGAAAGCCTCCCTCCTTCCCAGGACCACATCTGCACATTCAAATAGAGATCTGTCTGAATTGAGCTACCCAGTGCACAGCTGAGAAACAGATGGTTTAACATCAGCAGATGATGCATATACAGTACTAGCTAAATGCCTATTAAACTACTTGAACAATGTGGAACTGGGATTATCAGAGGTAAATGTGGTTTGGCCAGATATCTGGAGTTAACGCTAAAACATATGTGGCGATTTTTTCCAATGGAAAATGTGATTCCACAAAGAAGAGCAGAGCCCGAATAAACCTGAAAAAGAAGCTTGTTAATGCTCTTAGAACAAAAGGAAGATAAACATACTCTTCTACTATGTTCAGCCTATTGCTGGTCCAGAATATCATTAAGGTCTGATTCACATAAATAATGCCTTGAAGGGAATCATATAATCATTATATATCAGGAAGGTTTTTTATATCTAAAAGCAGCTTAGCACTCAGCACTCCTAATTGGGTTGACCTTACAAAGACCTTTCCTGAACTTTACAGAGGTGCAGAATAGAGATGCTCAATTATGTTACATTTGAGCTCTGTGACAGTGAAGAGTTCAGTTCTCTCAGACTGACAGACATCGCCCTGGCCTTGTTTTGCAGGTTACACGGTAGCATAAGAGCTGCTGCTGACAAGTTCCTTTCAGACGCGAGACTTGTTGAGTGTCAAAGATTTCCCTGGATGTCGTGCTTATGCCTGATTCCTGGAACAAACGAAGCATGGGCACAAATCCTGAGCACGAAGCAAGGTCAATGCAGTCGTCTGCTCCAATGTGGTTTGAACTCTAATTTACCGGTTGAGGAATTTTCTGATTGGAGAAATGGCACTTCTGTGCTGTCACTTCTTGTGTTGGTTGACAAGATACTGATGAAGACACTTGTGCTTTTGATAATACAAAACGAAAGAGGATGGACAACACTGCATATTTAGTAGACCGATGAAGTATTACATTTGCTATCTTTTAATTGAAAGCGTAAGAATTATGATCTGTGGGAAAACAGAACAATAAAGAGAAGCTCTTTACAACTCCAAAAGAGACAGTTGAAATGGAAAACTTAGCTAGTGATACAAATGATACCTTAGTTAATATGACATTCAAATAGCCTTACCATCACAGAAGTAAAAGTGAGAAATAATGTTGTGTGGAAGAATCTTGGATTATTGAGACTGTGAATGAAGGAAGGCTTTCTAAACCACCACTGTAGTCGCTCTGTATCCAGTAAAAGTAGTTTTGTGGATTTCAATAACGTCATCTGGAAATCAAATAAAGTTAAAACCCTTTCCAAAAAAAATCTTAGCTTCATGATTTTTTTTAGTTAATCCAGCAACAAAAAGATAGGGGAGAAACTTTCCGTTTCTTATTAAACCTTAGGGCTGAATTTCTTCTAAACTTATTGAGACTGCATTAACTGAGAATTAATTTTTCCACCCTATCTTTCAGCACACTCACTGGAAAGCAGAACCTTGTTCATGCCAGGTGCATTACAACTAACGCATAACTGAGGAGTCAATCAGAATACACCGGGAATAATGCTGCTGAATAGCTTGTTAAGCATCCAAATAGGCATGTAACTAGTATGTGTAGATTAATGTGCAGATCTGAGAGTTCAAGGAGTAAACAAGGAAAATGCAAAAAAAACTCTCTTTGTTCATGAAACCATCCAGGTTAGTGTGGAAGGTGTAAGGGAATGATGAAATGCTCTCTTGAGTGTGGAGGGGCAACCTTCAAACAAACAAGAGGATTCAAATGTCATAGGAGGAGGCCACACAGAGGGGAGTGCGATGTCTCCCATGTGCTGCACTTGGAAGGATGTGCAGAAAAAGGTTTCCAATCTGGAAAAAGGTCTCCGATTTGGGAAAAAAAAGGTCTCCAATTGGGACCAAAGATATTCAATGAGGATGACTGTCAATGATCTTACCCTGCTATATATGGATTGTAAAAGAATTTGCTGATGTCAGACATGTTTGCCTGAATAGTTTCACGGAGCCTGCTGTTAGTCTGAATTTACTTAGTAATGTGATGGAGGTATATCTTAAAACAGAAGCAATGAGAATGGCTGGAATTTTCCCGCTGCTGTGTGTGCTGGTTTGGAGGCAGGTCGGCAGTAAAAGTTGCAGAAATTGTGAGCGTGTCAGGAATGCGCCGTCATCCCCCTTCCTCGCGCCTTTAACTCGGGCCAGCACGCCACGGACCCGAACGGCAGAGGCGGGCGACCTAATTAAGCTCATTAAATCCTTGTTGTGAGACCCTTAACAGGGTTTTTAACCAGACCTTTTGATTTTTACTGGATGACCTCGGGGATCATGCAGCTCGGGAACCACATCTGTCAACGTGAGGCAGAAGCTCAGTGGCCATTGAGCGAGGTCATTAATGCAGAGCATGAAAATCCAAATAAATACTCCCACATGACACCTGCTTACTTGTGTAAGGGAAAGGTTTCTTCTGATTCCATTTTGTGCACCGACTTAGGTGTCTAGAGTTTGCAAGCCTTTTCTGCAACCTCGGAAGCCACTCTCACCACATTGCTAGTAACTATCACAGCATTGACAGATTGGGCCTCTGATCTCTACTTGACCTGCCATCTATTACATCAGCATGGGCGCCGCTTATACTGTCTCACCTTGCTCCTCACAATCGGACCAGGATGAACCCCACCACCAGCAGCAGCAGGCACACCAGCAGCAACAACACCACCAAACTTCTCCTCAATGACCTGTGCTCCACAGGACAGAGGGCATCAGCGCAGGGCTGCACCACGCCGGAGGTGATACCCCCAACACAGGGTATACAGGCAGAGGATGAGCTTCCTCAACATGACTGAGCAGCAGTGCCAAAGGAGGCTCAGGATATCGCGCCAGGTTGTCGCAGACATTTGCATCTTGCTGGAGAAAGACCTACAGCTCAGAGGTCCTGGTGGACACCCCTTACCAGTGGCTGTCAAAGTCACCGGCGCCCTCATCTTCTTCACCTCAGACTCCTTCCAGGGATCTGCAGCAGACATTTGCGGCATCTCGCAGTCGGCCACCCACAGATGCATCACACAGGTCACACATGCCATGTTTAACAAGTCAGCCAATTATGTGAACTTTGCCACTGATGAAGCCAGTGTAAATGAGTGTGCGCTTGGCTTTACCACTCTGCCTGGCTTCCCATGGGTGCAGGGAGTCATTGACTGCACACATGTGGCCAACAGGGACCCCCACATCACCCAGGAGTTTTGTGAACCGCAAGAGCTTCCACTCCCTCAATGTGCAGCTGGTCTGCAATCATAGGAAGATCATCATGCATGTGTGCACCAAATTCCCTGGCAGCTGTCATGACTCTTTTGTCCTGCGCCAGTCCACCCTCCCTCAGCTCTTCGCACTGCCAAATATACTTACCGGCTGGCTGCTTGGAGACAAGGGCTATCCACTGAAGACATGGCTCATGACACCCTTGAGGAGGCCAAGCAATGAGGCTGAGGAGCGTTATAATGAAAGCCACATGTCCACCAGATGTGTCATAGAGCAAACAATAGGGATGCTGAAGATGCGCTTCAGATGCCTTGACAGATCTGGTGGAGCCCTTCAGTATGCAGCAGCCAGGGTCTCCAGAATCGCCGAAGCAACGAGGATTAGAGCTTCAGGAGGAGCAAGGCGCAGAGCGCACAGCCTCTTCGGAGGAGGAGGAGGAGGAGCATCAACTGGAAGATGAGGAGGAGGAGCAGGAGGAACCTGAAGTCCAGATGGCACCAGCACAGGAGCACATTGCTGCCTGGGAGGCCAGGGATGGCCTCATCATGGCCAGATTTACTTAACTTTCTGCATTGCACATGCTGTGCCAAGTCCCCTCCCCCAACAACACCATAAAGTATCCCTACAATGAACAAGTAAAAGGGTAGTAAGAGGAGGGGTGAGGCTGACCAGGGACTAAAATGGAGACCTATACATGGAGGCAGAGGGTATGGCTGAGGTACTAAACCAGTACTTTGCATCTGTCTTCACCAAGGAAGAGGATGCTGCCATAGATATAGTGAAGGAGGAGGTAGTGGAGACACTTGAAAGGATAAAAATTGATAAAGAAGAGGTATTAGAAAGGCTGGCTGTACTTAAAGTAGATAAATCACCAGGAGCGGATGGGATGCATCCTAGGATGCTGAGGGAACAGGGTGAAAATCGCGGAGGTACTGGCCATAATATTCCAATCCTCCATAGATATGGGGGTGTTGCCAGAGGACTGGAGAATTGCAAATGTTACACCATTGTTCAAAAAAGGGTGTAAAGATAAACCCAGCAACTACAGGCCAGTCAGTTTAACCTCAGTAGTGGGGAAGCTTTTAGAAACAGTAATCAGGGACAAAATTAACAGTCACTTGGATAGGTGAGGATTAATTAAGGAAAGCCAGCACGGATTTGTTAAAGGCAAATCGTGTTTAACTAACTTGATCGAGTTTTTTGATGAGGTAACAGAGAGGGTTGATGAGGGTAATGCAGTTGATGTAGTGTACATGGATTTCCAAAAGGCGTTTGACAAAGTGACACATGATAGGCTTGCCAGCAAAGTTGAAGTCCATGGAATAAAAGGGACAGTGGCAGCATGGATATGAAATTGGCTAAGTGACAGAAAACAGAGAGTAGTGGTGAATGGTTGTTTTTCGGACTGGAGGAGGGTATAGAGTGGTGTTCCCCAGGGGTCGGTTCTAGGACCACTGCTTTTCTTGATATATATTAATGACTTGGACGTGGGTGTACAGGGCACAATTTCAAAATTTGCAGATGATACAAAACTTGGAAGTATAGTGAACAGTGAGGAGGAGAGTGATAGACTTCAGGAAGACAGAAACAGGCTGGTGAAATGGGCAGGCATGTGGCAGATGAAATTTAACGCAGAAAAGTGTGAGGTGATACATTTTGGTAGAAAGAATGGGGAGAGGACATATACACTAAATGGTACAATCATAAAGGGGGTGCACGAACAGAGAGACCTGGGGGTATGTGTGAACAAATTGTTGAAGGTGGCAGGGCAGGTTGAGAAAGCAGTTAAAAAGGCTCATGGGATCTTGGGCTTCATAAATAGCGGTATAGAGTACAAAAGTGTGGAAATTATGATACATAGATACATAGAAGATAGGAGCAGGAGTAGGCCATCCGGCCCTTCGAGCCTGCTCCGCCATTTAATGAGATCATGGCTGATCCTCCAATTCAGTATCCCGTCCCCGCCTTCTCTCCGTAACCCTTAACCCCTTTTGCCTGTAGAAATATATCTAATTCCCTCTTAAATATATTTAATGAGCTGGCGTACACTGCCCTCTGTGGCAATGAGTTCCACAGGTTCACCACCCTCTGAGTGAAGAAATTCCCCCTCATTTCTGTCCTAAATGGTTTAGCCCTTATCCTTAAATTATGTCCTCTAGTTCTGTTCTCACCCGCTGTCGTAAGAATGAGCCTTACGCGTGGTGAACTTAAAGTAAGCTTTAATCAACTAAAAAGGTGCTACATACAAAAGAGGCCTTACTCTATGCCTCTCCAGGATCCAACTGCTCAGTCCAGTATTTATCCTGGACTAATCACAGGAAGTGATGCAATAAAGTTCGAGTCACAGGAAGCTGTATTGTGTTACCACATTCTCCCCCCCAAAAGATTAGGAGGCCGGGATGCTCCCTCCATTTCGTAGCCGCCGGACGAGGGAGAGCCGCACCCGTTTGGGTTCTCGTAGCGGTAGAGGGCCCCTAGCCCGTTTACCCGCCGCGGGCCGTGGACCAGAGTCCGAGTGAAAGAGCCCGCTCTGTGAGGGGTCAGGACGATCCTGACTGTGTACTGGTGCCCGAGCGGGTGTCGGGCAGGGCTGTGGCAGATCCGTTTCCGAGCGTATGGTACGGGGTGGATCGTGGCTGCGCGTGCGAGCCCCGACGGGCTCATAGTCAGTCTGCCCCAGGTCGGCACGCTGGAGTGAGGTACCAGTCGGCGTCAGATCCAGATCGTCAGGGATAAAGTCCTCCCTAATAGAGTTCACCTGTGGCCTCTTAAATTGCCTGACTGTAGTTAAGGCAGCAGACCGAGGTCTGGGCACTGTATAAAGGTCTGCATTTCTTTTTGCCAGATCTAGAGAGCAAGCCATGTCATAAGCTCTCTGAAGCTCAAGTGTCTTACTTTCCAGTAGACGCTGGCGTATAAATGGGGAGGCAAGCCCGCAGATGAAAGCATCACGGATCATTTCTTCACGGTACAGCTCAGCTGAGGCCGCCTGAAAGTTACAGTCCATACTAAGTCTGCGAAGCTCTTGGAGGAATTTATCAATGGATTCCTCCGGCCCTTGTTGGGCTGTAGCTAGTAGATGTCTGGCATAGACCTCATTCGGTGTCTTAGTATATAGTCTTTTAAGCGTCCGAATTGCCTCCTCGTAACTGCCCCATTCCTCAACATACTGAAATACATTCGGAGTGACACAGTTGATGAGTATCCGCAACTTTGTGTCATCATCAGCCTTGCAATATTCGAGAAAATTGTCAAACGTGCGATACCAGTGTTTCCACACCTTACCGGCTGCTGGGGTGTTTGGGTCCAAGTCAAGACGCGATGGTTTAAGGATGTTTTCCATGATGGGTGATTCCCTGGATCCTTAGTTCCGAGTTCGTCCAAAAAGTTTGAGTGCGAAGTTTTCCAAAGTTGATTAAATTGTCGTAAGAATGAGCCTTACGCGTGGTGAACTTAAAGTAAGCTTTAATCAACTAAAAAGGTGCTACATACAAAAGAGGTCTTACTCTATGCCTCTCCAGGATCCAACTGCTCAGTCCAGTATTTATCCTGGACTAATCACAGGAAGTGATGCAATAAAGTTCGAGTCACAGGAAGCTGTATTGTGTTACCACACCCGCCAAGGGAAACATTCCTTCTGCATCTAGTCTGTCTAGACCTGTCAGAATTTTATACACTTCTATGAGGTCCCCTCTCAATCTTCTAAACTCCAGTGTGTACATCCCTAAACTACATAGTCTCTCCTCATAGGTCAATCCCGCCATTCCTGGTATCAGCCTGGTGAATCGCCGCTGCACCCCCTCCATGGCAAGAACATCTTTCCTCAGATGAGGCGACCAAAACTGTACACAGTACTCGAGGTGTGGTCTCACCAGTGCCCTGTACAGCTGCAGCAAGGTATCCCTGTTCCTGTATTCCAACCCTTTTGCTATGAAGGCCAGCATACCGTTTGCCTTCTTGACCGCCTGTTGCACCTGCATGCTCGCCTTCAGTGACTGGTGTACAAGAACACCCAGGTCTCTCTGTACTTCCCCCTCTCCCAATTTATTGCCATTTAAATAATAATTTGCCCTCCCGTTCCTGCACCCAAGGTGGATAACTTCGCACTTGTCCACATTATAGTGCATCTGCCATTTATCCGCCCAATCACCCAGTCTGTCCAAATCACTCTGGAGCTTCCTGGTCTCCTCCTCTGAGCCCACCCCCCCTCCTAGTTTAGTGTCGTCTGCAAATTTGGAAATGCTGCATCCGACTCCCTGATCCAGGTCATTAATGTAAATTGTGAACAGCTGGGGACCCAGGACAGATCCCTGTGGTACCCCACTTGTTACTGCCTGCCATTCAGAAAATGAGCCGTTTATTCCAACTCTCTGTTTTCTATCTGACAGCCAGTTCTCTATCCACGTCAATACTTTCCCCTTTATCCCATGAGCTTCAATTTTCCATGCTAATCTTTTATGTGGGACCTTGTCGAAGGCCTTTTGGAAGTCCAGGTACACCACATCTACTGGCTCTCCCCCATCTATTTTACCAGTTACTCCCTCAAAAAATTCCAATAGATTAGTCAAGCACGATTTACCCTTTGTAAATCCATGTTGACTCTGTCCTATCCTGTCCCCATTTGCTAAGTGCTCCGCTATTTCATCCTTAATGATGGACTCCAGCATTTTGCCCACAACTGATGTAAGGCTTACAGGTCTGTAATTACCTGCTTTTTCCCTACCCCCCTTTTTGAATAGTGGGGTAACGTTAGCTACCCTCCAATCCATGGGCACTGTTCCCGAGTCTAATGAATTCTGAAAAATCATACTTAGTGCATCCGCTATCTCTAGGGCCACCTCCTTCAGTACCCTAGGATGCATGTTATCAGGCCCTGGGGATTTGTCCGCCTTCAATCCCTTTAGCTTCCTTAACACCATATCCTTAGAGATATTGATTTGCGTCAGTTCCTCCTTTGCCAATGTCCCTATTTTTCCCGATATCCCAGGGAGGTTTTTTGTGTCTTCCTTCGTAAAGACTGACCCAAAGTATGCATTTAGTTGGTCTGCCATTTCCTTATTTCCCGTTATATATTCCCCCGTATCTGACTGCAATGGACCAACTTTGGTTTTCACCAGTCTTTTCCTCTTGATATACTTATAAAAGCTTTTGGAGTTAGTTTTTATATTTTTCGCCAGCTTGCTTTCGTAAGCTATTTTGCCCCTCTTGATTAAGCCCTTTGTCCTCCTTTGCTCTATCTTAAACTGTTCCCAATCTTCCGCTCTGGCGCTTTTTTTGGCTATTTTATACGCCCTATCTTTGGATTTTATGCTGTCTCTAATTTCCCCTGTTATCCACGGTTGAGTCACCTTTTTAGATTTCCTTTTATGCCAGATTGGTATAAACAATTTTTGCAATTTTGTCATTCTATCTTTAAATGCTTGCCATTGTTTATCTACCTCCAGTCCTCCCAGGAACGTTGTCCAATCAGACCTACTCAGTTCCCGTCTAATGGCATCATAATTCCCCTTGTTTAAATTCAGGACCTTAGTCTCTGAGTCAATTTCTTCGCTCTCCATTTCGAGTGAGAAATCGATCATGTTATGATCGCTCTGACCCAAGGGTCCCCGTACAACAAGATTACTAATTAGTCCCTTCTCATTGCACAGTACCCAGTCCAATATAGCCTGTTCCCGAGTTGGTTCCTCGACATATTGATCCAGATAACCATCCCTTAAACACTCAAGGAATTCCTCCTCCTCATTATTTTTACTGATTAGGCTAGTCCAATCTATATGTAAGTTAAAGTCACCTATGATGACAGCTGTGCTCTTATTGCACGCTTCTCTAATTTCCCTCGTGATGCCCTCCCCAACCTCTATTTTACTATTTGGAGGCCTATATACCACTCCTATTAATGTTTTTCACCCCTCGCTATTTCTTAGCTCCACCCATATAGATTCTGTATTAACTGAGTTAATATCCTTCCTTTCAATTGCATTTATCCCCTCTTTTACCAGCAATGCTACCCCTCCTCCCTTTCTTTTTTGTCCTGTACAAAACACTGGTTCGGCCCCAACTGGAGTGCTGTGTCCAATTCTGGGCACCACACTTTAGGAAGGATGTGAAGGCCTTAGAGAGGGTGCAGAAAAGATTTATGAGAATGATTCCAGGAATGAGGGACTTCAGTTACGTTGATAGACTGGAGAAGCTGGGGTTGTTCTCCTTGGAGCAGAGAAGGTTGAGAGGAGATTTGATCGAGGTGTTCAAAATCATGAGGGGTCGGGACAGAGTAGATAGAGAAAAACTGTTCCCATTGGCAGAAGGGTCGAGAACCAGAGGACACAGATTTAAGGTGATTGGCAAAAGAACCAAAGGTGACGTAAGGAAAATCTTTTTTACGCAGTGGTTAAGATCTGGAATGCACTTCCTGAAAGGGTGGTGGAGGCATGGGGCTACGGGGAAAGAGCGGGGGAGTGGGACTAGCTGAGAGTTGGCACGGGCTCGACGGGCCGAATGGCCTTCTTCCATGCTGTAACCATTCTATGATTCTATGAGCCATTCCTTTCACACTGACCCCATTGCTGGAGGTAACGTTATGTCTCACCATTCACTCCAACTCACAAAGCCACTTCCAAAGTAGCAGACAAAAATGGGCATGACTGGAAAGTGATGGAAATAAATACTTTTACATGTGTGATAACAGTAACGGAACCTTAACAATAACACTTCCTTATACACCCACGTGCTTCCCCTTGTGCATCTACTTCTGTGTCATTTTTCTTTTACGCGTGCTTCTACGAGGTGCACCCCTGTGGCTTCAGCAGAGGCAGAGGCAGGCTGCTCAGATCCCTGCTGTGAATGCTTTGACTCTTTTGGCAGACGTCTTCTGGGTTTTGGAGCCCGTGATCAAAGTCTACTCCTCCTACGACTGTGCAGAGGCAGAGCTATCTGGGTCTCTGACTGAGGGGGTGGCAACGGGGGAGAAGTGTGAGCGCTTTGAGAGGAGCCCCCACTTCCATGTCCCCTCCCACCATCATCCCTCTCATGGGCCATCTGTACTTTCCTGCTAGCTGGAGAGCACCTTGCTGCACATCAGTGGGGCCGTGAGGACCCATGTCTATGTTTACATCTCTTCTAGAGAGGAGGTCTATGAGCCTCTACCATCTGTTCTGCATAGCTAGCATGTGCTCCTGTATGTGGCGCATTTGCTGCTCCATGCAGGTGGCCATCCTTTCCATGGAACAGCACATCGTCGCCATTGCCTGCGACATGGTGGTGCTCATGTTGTAGACGGACTCCTCCATTCTCTGCACATTTACAGACATCGCGGCTGCAAAACCTGCCAGAGCTTCCTGCATTTCTTGCTGCCCCTCCAGGATCACCCTCTTTCTCGATGGCCCCCGAGGCTCAGCGTCTGCATGCAGCTCAGCAGAGCTAATAGAGTCCTGGGCCCTCTGGCGAGGAGTCTCCACTGATGTTCCTGTCCACACCATCTGCTCTTGCTCACTTGTGATGTGAGAGACACCAGGTGACAACACTACTCTATCTCACATATGACCCACGGAGGTGTGCTTATCTGTGCTGGTGCTGGGGGCGCTTGGGTCCCTCAGAGGCTGGAGGTTCCTCTGAGGAGTCGTCTTCCTCCTTTGGCTGGACAGTGTGGGGGGCTCTTGATGGACCTGTGGGAGAGTAAAGAGATAATTTAGAAATGTTATATTAAGAATGGGTAATGATACCATTATGCACATGATGAACATTCACTGGCTGCTGACATCAGTCACCATATGAGTAACTGCTGTACGCCATGTGGCTGTATGAGATGAAATTCTGTCACCAGGTTGCTGAGATGTCCCCCTCTCTCCGTCTCCTTCTGCCAGCAGCTCTGCAACTCTTTAGACCTCCAGGGCCACCTCCTCTGCTGCAGTTAAAATACTGAAGGATGGAGGACCACCTCCGGTTCTCTCTCTTCCTGTCTCCGCATCATCTTCCTGTTATTGTGTGCTCTCTTCTCCTGCATGGAGGGAAAGAAGAGAAGTTTGAGTGAGAGTGATGGAATGAGTGTAAGGAATGTTACATCTGCAGAGGGTGATTATGAGGGAGTGTGGTGCCAATGCCAAATGGCCTCTTTCTGTGGTGTTACTTGGTATGATTGCATTAGGGTGAGGGTGAGTGTCAGGGGTGGTTAGTCAGATGGGGATGTGAGTATGTACATAGAGAGAGAGGGATGGGTGGACGTGCAAGGTATGTTGGTGTGAGTAATGATGTGCAGGATTAGACTTGGGAAGGCAGAGTGATGGGGATGTGCTGAGAGGCACAGCAGGATGAAGGTGAGTGTGGCTTTGCACTCACCTTTCCTGATCTCATCAGATCATTGAATCTCTTCCTGCACTGTACCCAGGTCTGCCTTATGACATCCCTGCTGTTGACCTCCTCAGCAATTTGGAGCCAAGCCCTTCTGGTTTCTTGGGGAGGTCTCTTCCCCCATCAGCAGGGAAGAGGACCTCCCTGCGTGCTCTGACTCCCACCACAAGAATATGTAACGATTCATCTGAAATGCGGGGTGCAGCCCTCTGACTTTGTGAACTAATTTTTCTAATTCTCAACAACAACACACTCCTCTCCAATACTCCCTCCACACTCCTACATGAACCTTAAAATGCTGCTTTAAATATCCCCGCTGGAAATGAGTCATCGATGATGTAATCAGAACCGCACCATTTAATCGGGCCGGGAAATGCCCATGTCTGCTTTAATAGGGGCCATTACGCTAAAGTCACTCTGAAGAGCGGGCTGATCACTACATCGCGGTATCGACCCGCTACGCGGCCCGCAAACACCCAACCCGACTCGGTAGGTAAAATGCCGGCTGATGTTTCAGTAGTATTAGAATAGGCCTGAAAAGAGAAACAAGCAAACTTGCCAATAAGAAAGATTGATTTAATGTAATGCATTATTGTAGGGCAACACGGTGGCATAGTGGTTAGCACTGGTGCTTCACAGCGCCAGGGACCCGGGTTCGAATCTGACCTCGGGTAACTGTCTGTGTGGAGTTTGCACATTCTCCCCGTGTCTGCGTGGGTTTCCTCCGGGTGCTCCGGTTTCCTCCCACAGTCCAAAAATGTGCGGGTTAGGTTGATTTGGCTATGATAAATTGACCCTTAGTGTTAGGGGGGATTAAATATGTGGGGTTATGGGGATAGGATGGGATATGTTAGGGGGAATTAAATACGTGGGGTTACGGGGATAGGGTGGGATAGGTGCAGGCTCGATGTGGGGATTCTGTGTGAGAAAGCAGGGACAGGGTACTGGATTTGGATGATCAGCCATGATCGTATTGAATGGTGGAGCAGGCTCGACGGGCCGAATGGCCTACTCCAGTTTCTATGTTTTATACACAGGTCAGCACGAAAGTGGTCACTTTGCTCTTCAAGATTCAGCTGTGTGGCACACATGCTGAGCAGCAGCTCTACCTTCTCTCTGCAAAACTTAATGCTCTATTTTATTGCAGAAGAAGACGGCCTTCAACAAGTGACAATGAGTGAGGACTATTGGTAGGGCTCCACAAATAAAACTCCATAACCTGTTATGAGGAGGCCATAATGGACATCAAAAGCACATAAAGTTGATGGAGACGACAACACTTCCTGATAGTTGCATATGTTCACGGTGGCAAAGATTTTGACATTCATCGCGTTAAAATCAGTATTGTGCTGACCTGGGAATTGACATGTACTGTCAGTGCAGCAGCAACATGCAAAACAATGCCCATGGGCCTTCTTTTTCACAGACAAAGCACAAGAGGAGGAGGAGGAGGGTTGCAGAACTCCAATGCTTACTTTGTGTCACCGACACCATTAGAAGCAGGCACCAGCGCAGACATACCCAGTGAGTTTGAGGAGAGAATACAGGGTGAGTCCTGGATAACTAGTGAAGAAAGGTAGACTGCTGCTGGGTCGAGGTCCAGCTTGGCCACTGCCCTGCTGAATTCATTCATGACACCATCTTTTGGAGCCAGCTATAAAGGATAGGATACTTCATAAGCATGAATGATTGAACAGGTACTGATTTTATTGCAAAGCAAGGTGCAAACTGGTCTGAGTAATGTTGCAAATTCTACCGTCCCAATATGCACTGTTGTGGAGCAGTGATTGTCTGTTCTGCAAGCAACATTAGTGGCAACTGGAGAGGAGACCTCAGATAAGCCGTTGGTGAGCATAGCTACAGGGTTTCTCAGGATTGCTCCACTGATGATGTTGTGGTGTTGTAGTCCAAAATTCAAGATATGATGAAGACCAGCTTCAGTATGCTTGGAAACCCAACTGGATCAACCATCTGTGAGGGATTTAGAGACCTTGTAGCACTGTTATTGTCTCTGTAATGGAGGTCAGTGGCCACCCTTGGAACTGAGTCCCTAATAGCAGCATAAATTCAGAAACACAAAAAAAAACACAGGTGGCCATTGCCAGCACATGCCTCTGGCTCTGTGATAGAGGAAGGACTCTAAATCATGCAGAGCCCTAACGCTGAAATGATATAGGTTATTCCAGGCATACAAGCAGCACCGTCTTCGTCTGCAGCACATAGAGTTAGGTGGCAAGTGGAACCGCAAGCAAGTCCTCAGGAGATCTCCCAAGTAGTCTCTATGCCTATTCAGTTCAGTAGCCAATGAGTTAGGAATATTACACGAGTAAGAACATGGCCACTAGTTTGAGCATAGGGAGAGATCCTAGTGCCAAATCATGTTAAATACATCCTACAAAGAGCTGTTATTTAAATGAAAGCAAATGCTCAACATTGTAAAGATTGCAGTCATTCCTTTTATTTAAGTAACTCTAGAAAAAGCATGTAGGATTGTTTTGAAAAAATGCTTAATGGAGAACAGCAGGTCATGTTAAGGTAAAATGTATCAGCAACATTCTGAAATCTATCTCTGATTACTGTAAGGGCCCTGTGCAGGCCTCAAGGAAATAAATCTTGGATGATTGCCGGACACACAGGGTGCTCTGTCAAGCGAGTGTTCATTTTTGCCTCTCATTCTCTTCTTAGGGCTAGGTTTGTTGCTACTTTTCTTCTGAAACAATCCATGTGCTATTCCAGTTATGCAAAATGCTACAATTACTGTGCCAACTCACTCTGGATCTTAATGTAATGACACCCACAAAGTGGTTCAAAATTGGAAAAATGTGTTTTTAAGAACTAAACGGTATATTCTTTTTCTACCTCATAAATGCGAGTCTTTGTAGGCCATTTCTTAAGGCATATGAGGGTTCCATGCTGAAATTTACAGCCACATTTGGAGTGGGTAACACAGCTCCCAAGAGCTAATCTCATCTTCTGTTTGAATCTGGAATAGTTGGGAAATGCTTCATTTCATCTAGATGTGTGTGTGTCGTGAGCGCTTCCTGGGAAAAAACCCCAGCATTAACTTGCTTAATTTTTTCTATTGATAAAAGGGAGAGCATAGTGTTATAGATGCATGGATGGTGATGTGAGTGCAATCAATGGTGTCTTGTAGCCTAGGAATGCCACACATCTTTAAAAAAGTCTGCATTTCCAGCCGATGCTCTTCAGTATTGCTGAATTGCATATATGCCGATACATGAGAAACTGGGCTGTGGCACAGTGATGAACTGAATACTGGCTGACCCTTGTGATGTCTTCCACTGGTGCCTGCAATGATTCAGTAGTATAGAAGTTTAGTGCAGTTGTCACTTTCCCCTCCACTGGATGTTGCTTCTTGCTTTGGTTCCAGGAGATGACAAAGGTCATTAATTGTGTCCCTGGTGAGGTGCATACTCTGTATATACTGTTCTTTGCTGCGGCCCGGGTAGCTGGCATGTCTGTGGTACTCCAGCTACATTAGGTTGCAGTGAGTCCTGGTGATCCAGCCCCTGTTCTCTCACATCTCCCAGGCCATCTCCTCTTGCTGTTCCTGCTCCTTCATCAATGTGCCCAGCAAAGGCAGACTTGATGGTGCAACGATACTGCTGTATTCACTGAATTTTTTAATTGAATTAAAATAATCGTAAAGTCAATGTTAGCTGTGAAAGTGAATGTACATAAGAACATAAGAAATAGGAGCAGGAGTAGGCCAGACGGTCCCTCGAGCCTGCTCCGCCAGTCAATAAGATCATGGCTGATCTTCTACCTCAGCTCCACCTTCGCGCACTATCCCCAGATCGTGATTAGTCTCAAACTCCTGAAGTGATGCTGTTCGTCCAAGGAGAGTTCTGCAGCAACCCCGACTGAGTGGCCGGAATTTTGCGGGGGGTCAACGGGTGCGATTGGTGGCGGGTCGGGTGGGAAAGTGTTTTTTTTTCACAGCGGGTCGGGACCCCGCTGTGAACCCGCCGTCATGCGCCTTTCACAATGCTGGGTCTGTCAGCGCTGAGCACACCCGACACGCAGCGACGGGTTCACAGCGGGGGACCCAATTCAGGTAATTAGTGGCTTGTTTAGAGCCACTTAAGAATGATTTTCAGCTCACCTTTTGCATTTGACAGCTCGCCCACGGGGTCCACGCTGGTTGTGGACCACGTCTGTCAAGCTGAGGTGGGACTTCAGTGGCCATTGAATCAGCTGTTGACAGCTTTAAAATATAAAGTAAAAGCTCCCACCTTACAGAGATATCTCCCCTCAGCCACAAGCTCTTCCTCACTGCATTTCCACAACAGACTCACCATGCTGCAAGTCTTTACACAAGTCTCTATCCAGTCTGACCTCATTACCTGTCTCACCATTGACAGATCGCTTCTGTCATCTCTACTTCACCTGCCATCTATTCCAGCAGCATGGGTGCCCTTTATACTCTCTCACCTTGGTCCTCAGAATCCCACCACGATCAGCACCAACACCAGCAGCACCGGGCACACCAACATGCTGATGGAATAGATGGCAGGTGAAGTAGAGATGACAGAAGCAATCTGTCAATGGTGAGAGAGGTAGTGAGGTCAGACTGGATAGAGACTTGTGTAAAGACTTGCAGCATGGTGAGTCTGTTGTGGAAATGCAGTGAGGAAGAGCTTGCCTTCATTAGCCGAGGCATAGAATATAAGAGCAGGGAGGTTATGATGGAGCTGTACAAAACGCTAGTTAGGCCACAGCTGGAATACTGTGTGCAGTTCTGGTCGCCACACTATAGGAAGGATGTGATTGCATTGGAGAGGGTGCAGAGGAGATTCACCAGGATGTTACCTGGGCTGGAGCGCTTCAGCTATGAAGAGAGACTGGACAGGCTGGGGTTGTTTTCCTTAGAGCAGAGAAGGCTGAGGGGGGACCTGATTGAGGTGTACAAAATTATGAGGGGCATAGATAGGGTAGATAGAAAGGAACTTTTCCCCTTAGTAGGGGGCTCAATAACCAGGGGTCATAGTTTCAAGGTAAGGGGCAGGAGGTTTAGAGGGGATTTGAGGAAAAACTTTTTCACCCAGAGGGTGGTTGGAATCTGGAACTCACTGCCTGAAAGGGTGGTAGAGGCAGGAACCCTCACAACATTCAAGAAGCATTTAGATGAGCACTTGAAGCGTCATAGCATACAAGGCTACGGACCAAGTGCTGGAAAATGGGATTAGAATAGATAGGGCTTGATGGCCGGCGCGGACACGATGGGCCGAAGGGCCTCTTTCTGAGCTGTATAATCTATGACTCTATGACACCAACAACAACACCAACCTTCTCCGCAATCAACTGATGCTGCACAGGACAGAGGGCATCAGCACCCGAGCGCATTGCTGCCCGGGGTACACCCTGGCTGCCACATGATGCGCCAGGTTGGCACCACCCCACGCCAACACCATAAAGCATTCCTACAATGCCCAAGCTATTCCTTTCACACTCATCGCCATTGCGGGGATTACCATTATGTCTCACCATTCACTGCAACTCACTAAACCACTTCCAAAGGTGCACACAAATCTGTCCAAGAATGCAAAGTGTTGAAAATAAAGGTTTCAATGTTTGACACCACATTAACAGAAACTTTACATGAACATTGCATAAAACACCCAAGTAGCTACCCTTGTGTGTTGTTAGTTGGTATGATTGCACTAGGATGAGGGTGAGTGTGAGGGATGGCTAGTGAGATGGGGATGTGATAATATAGAGAGGAATGGGTGGAGGTGCAAGGTAAGTTGGTGTGAGTAAGGATGTGCAGGAGTAGGGTAGGGAAGGCAGAGTGATGGGGATGTGATGATTGACACAGCAGGATGAGGTTGAGTGTGACTTTGTACTAACGTTTCATGATCTACTGAGATCATTGAAACATTTGCAGCACTGCACCCAGGTCCTCCTGACCACATCCCTGCTTGTGCCCTCCTCTGCAATGTGTAACCAGGCTGTGTTGATTTCCTGGGGAGGTCTCTTCCGCCTATGTGAAGGGAAGAGGACCTCCCTGCGTGCTGTGACTCCCTCCATAAGCATAGGCATATGGAGGGAGTCATGGGAGAGCCTGTGTGTAGCCCTGTGCCTTTGTGCAGTTATTGTCATTGTTTGCAGCACCTCAATACTGTCGAACACTGACAGCACAAATGTCAAAATAAATTTGGACATGGTCCCTTTAAGGAAACCGGCTGATGATGCGTCATCAAATGACGTCACCAGACCGGCTTTATCGAATTGGCAGGGAAACACGCTGGGCAGGCTTAACAAGCCCCATCAAGGGAGATTCATTTTACATAGCGGAATGGGGCCAGCAGCGGGGTCAGGACCCGCCATCGACGTCACCTGCCACGGACCTGCCAATCTTCTATTCCATTGTGTCATAAATCGCAAGTAACAACTCAGGAAGTACTACTGGGCGGCCAGCTGGGGCGCCGTCCAGGGAGTATAAATACTCAGGCATGGGCCCACCTTGGGCAGAGACAATCTGGAAACAGGAAGCTAGTGACTGCTAACTAGACCTCCATGTTTTGTTACAAGTTGATTAAAGCCTTGCTTTATGTTCAAGTGCGTAGTGAGTCTTTATTACGTCAATTTAATCAACTTGATATCGTCTCCACGCTTTGGGTGATTCGGAACAACCAGCTGCAACTCGAACCACAGAAGGGAACTTGGGCAAGAAACTGATCCATCATGGAAAAACTCCTTAGACCCGCTCGTCTCGACCTGGACCCGAATGCACCTGCGGCAGCAAAGGTATGGAAGCATTGGTTTCGTACCTTTAGCAACTTTCTTGAAGAATGTGGGGCGGATGTCCCTAATAAGTTACGAATGCTTATCAACTACGTGTCTCCTCATGTGTATGATTATATTGAGGACTGTATAGACTATGACACTGCTATCGAAATCTTACAGCAGCTATATGTCAAGTCCCCAAATGAAATCTTTGCTCGACACCTACTGGCCACAACTTGGCAGCAGCCTGGGGAATCACTCGATGAATTTCTCCAGAAACTTCGCAGGCTCAGCAAGGATTGTAACCTTAAAGCAGTTTCAGCTGAACAGTATCAAGAGGAACTAATCCGCGATTCCTTTATCAATCGAATCGCGTCCCCTTTTATACGTCAGCGCCTGCTGGAAAATAAAACCCTCAATTTACGGGCTGCTTATGACCAGGCGTGTTCCTTGGACTTGGCCAAGAAAAATGCAGACACTTATCTCCCACCACGTGCACGGGCGGCGGCTATCTCCTTTAATGAGTCTTTCGGTAGGTCTCGGGCGGATGCCCCCACTGATGTTGACTCTACTCTAACAGACGACGACCCTACCCTAGAGGCCTTCGCTGATGATGACCCCGCCCTAGCAGCATCCTGGCAATCAGGAAGAAAGTGTTTCTTTTGTGGAGGGGCGTGCCATCACAGAAAATTTTGCCCGGCTCGTAATGTGACCTGCAATCATTGCAGCAAGAAAGGACACTTTTCCAAGGTATGCCAGTCACGGGCCTTTGCTAACAAGAAAGGCCGCTCCTCTAAAGTATACCGGTCGAGAGCTCCTGTTAGCTTCACAGCTGCTATCTATGGAGCTGCTCCTCCCCCAAGAACTACTGTTAAGGCTACAGTTGCCGAAGGGAAAATTGCCCCTCCTCCCATCACGGCTGTTTTTCCCCAAAGTTTGTCCCATGCAGCCACGAAGGTTTCAGTAAATGGGCACACTCTAAGCGCGCTAATCGACTCCTGCAGCTCTGACAGCTTCATTAGTAAGCGGGCTGTCAACAGGTTAAAACTGCACATTTATCCCTCGGACAGGGAGATTGCAATGGCTCTGACGACTCTGACCACCAATTCTTCTGGCTTCTGTCTGGTCAACCTCATCCTCAACGGCCGCACGTATCTCTCCACCCGGCTCGGAGTACTCGCAAACTTATGCAGCGATGTGCTTCTGGGACAGGACTTCCAGAAGCAGCACAAGAAGATCACTTTTGAGTTTGGAGGGTCAAGGCCGGAGCTTACCATTTCTAAGGTGCCGTTTTGTGCACTCTCGGCGGCCTTACTCGGTGAACCCTCCCTGTTTGCCAATCTTCCCCCCCCGCTGTAAACCCATAGCCACCAAATCGCGGCGCTTTAGCCAAGATGATCGAGCGTTTATTGAGGCGGAAATCTCTCGCCTTTTAGTCGACGGTATTATCGAGCCATGTTCATCTCCCTGGCGGGCTCAGGTCGTCATCGTGAGGAATCCCTTAAAACAACATAAAAAACGTCTGTGTATCGATTATTCGCAGACTATTAATCTATATACCGATCTGGATGCCTACCCGCTGCCACGCATAGATGACATGGTCAACAACCTTGCCAAATACAAGGTATTCTCGACCTTCGATTTAAAAAGCGCGTACCATCAGGTGCCACTGCAAGACTCCGACAAGAAGTATACGGCCTTTGAGGCCAATGGTCGGCTTTTCCAGTTTCGCCGCCTTCCATTCGGGGTCACCAATGGGGTGGCCGTCTTCCAACGGGCCATGGATGGCCTAGTCCGGCAAGAGAACTTGACGGATACCTTTCCGTATTTAGACAATATCACTATTGCCGGCCATGATCAAAAGGAGCATGACGCCAATCTTCAGAGATTTTTTGACGTACTCCGCCGTCGCCACTTAACGTTAAACGAATCCAAATCGGTGAAGTCGGTGCCATCGGTGAACATTCTTGGCTACTGGGTGGGCAACGGTGTTATTAAACCGGACCCAGAGCGACTTCGTCCACTTCAGGAGCTCCCTCCCCCGACGAACCTCGGCTCTCTTCGTCGGGCACTTGGCATGTTTGCTTATTACGCAAAATGGATACCACACTTCTCCGATAAAATACAGCCCCTACGGCTATTTCTGCCTTCAATCTCCTCAAACGACAGCTGGAGAAAGCCACGCTTCGCTCCATTGACGAAAATCTTCCTTTTGTGGTCGAATGCGATGCATCGGAGGTGGCAATCTCCGCTACCTTGAATCAAGGTGGCCGACCCGTGGCATTCCTATCCAGAACCTTGCAGGGTAGCGAGCTCCATTACCCCCCCATCGAGAAGGAGGCTACGGCCATCATCGAGGCTGTACGCCAATGGGGTCATTTTCTTGCTCGGCGTCATTTTACGCTTATAACTGACCAGCGCTCTGTGGCCTTCATGTTGGATAACCGGAGGCGCACGAAAATCAAAAATAATAAAATTCAACTCTGGAGGATGGAGCTGGCTGCCTTTGGATATACTATCTGTTACCGACCTGGCAAACAGAACGTGGCCCCAGATACCTTCACACGGGCATTTTGCTCCTCAATGTCAACGTTGACTCTGGCGGATTTGCATATGGACTTATGCCATCCTGGTGTGACCCGCATGTTGCACTTTGTGCGCTCCAAAAATCTACCATTTTCAACCGAGGACGTAAAAAAAACATGCTCCTCCTGTAGGATTTGTGCAGAATTGAAACCACAATTCTTTCGCCCATCAGATGGCTTACTCATACATGCAATGCAGCCTATGCAGAGGCTCAGCATAGACTTTAAAGGGCCATTGCCTTCGTCGACAAGGAACACCTACCTACTTACGATGGTGGACGAGTATTCACGCTTTCCCTTCGCCTTCCCCTGCCCTAATATGCTTACCTCTACGGTAATTAAATGCCTCGATCAGGTCTTTTCCCTTTGCGGGACGGCCAATTTTATCCACACTGATCGGGGTCCCTCCTTTATGTCGAGTGAACTTAAAAGTTATCTCTCCCAACGGGGAATCGCCTCAAGTAGGACGACACCATATCACCCAATCGGTAACGGACAGGTTGAACGATACAATGCCATCATCTGGAACGCTGTCCGTCTGGCACTAAGGTCACGCAACCTGCCGGACCAGCAGTGGGAAACGGTGCTCCCCGACGCGTTACACTCTATCAGGTCTCTTCTCTCCACATCTACTAATGTCACGCCTCATGAGCGATTCTTCAAATTCCGGCGTCGCTCTACACATGGGACGTCTCTACCGTCATGGTTGGTGGCTCCAGGCCCGGTGCTACTCCGGAGGTTCGTCCGGTCTGCCAAAAACGACCCTCTCGTTGACGAGGTGGAGTTAACGGAGGTAAACCCCACGTATGCGCACGTACGGTACCCTGATGGCCGGGAGACCACCGTCTCGCTCCGAGATCTGGCTCCCTGCCCAACCGGTCACACGGGCCCGAATGATGAAGGATCCCCCGACAATGATATCAACACTCCGCACCCCTATGAAAATGACGCCCCGCCTGGGACATCGGGGGATCTGCCGGCAACGCTACCGGATCAACTCAGGGAGCTGGACGCTCCCCGTAGGATGGCCACCCGAAACCAGGACGCCGGACAATCTCCAGCCACGACCCGGGATGAGGCCAGCTCAGCACCTGTGGGGACCCGCACCCGGAGTCATGATATTCCCAGTCCTCCACAGGATGATCAAGATGACGCGGACTCTACTGACTTACCGGTACGGGCCAAGCGACCCAGGGACCAGGACACGGTCCGGGGAGACGTGCCTTCCAGTCACAAGCAGAGAGCTAAACGGCTGCGGCTATTTCTGGTCCGCCTAGTCCGTTAAAGGAAGACTGGACTTCCAAACCTTTTAGGGAGGAAGAATGTCATAAATCGCAAGTAACAACTCAGGAAGTACTACTGGGCGGCCAGCTGGGGCGCCGTCCAGGGAGTATAAATACTCAGGCATGGGCCCACCTTGGGCAGAGACAATCTGGAAACAGGAAGCAAGTGACTGCTAACTAGACCGCCATGTTTTGTTACAAGTTGATTAAAGCCTTGCTTTATGTTCAAGTGCGTAGTGAGCCTTTATTACGTCACATTGTATTTATGTGGGTCTTCAAAAGACGCCTTCCTGACCAATGGAATGGAGCAATGGCCCTTACAAGAGCAAGTTTCCGTAAATAAGTACTTACTTAGTATTAGTATGCAAGTACTCTTTCAATATTTCTGTAATATATCTCCTGCTGTTCTCTGCATTGAAACAATTTTTTAAACTGCTAATGCTCACTTAGTACATTACATCAAATGCACAGAGGAAACTTGTTCGCTAGATGTTAAGAGAGAAGATGTTTTGTATTATTAGAAAAGAGACTAAAAATCCCCAAAGCTTTACTGAATTAAACACATATGGCACCGAAGAAAGAAAAGAAAGAAGTTGCATTTATATAGCGCCTTTCATGACCTCAGGATGTCTCAAAGCGCTTTACAGCCAATGAAGTACTTTTGAAGTGTTGTAATGTAGGAAATGTGGCAGTTTGCTCACAACCAGGTCCCACAAATTGTAATGTATTGTCGGCTAAAGAACAAGTCTCACCATCAGGGCACCTTTTTGAAAGCAATTGGTTATAAGGTTTTATTATTTTCTTTAATATCCTTTGTCTATTCCCATTGTTATTTCTTTTTAAAGAGTTTTAAGCAGTGAGTGCTGTGCAACATCACTGAGGAAACTTATTTAAGGAGGTGCTGTTTGACAGTGTAAGGAGTGGAATTGACACTGGTAATGATGTAAGCATTAACCCAGAGTGTTTCGGCTTCCATCATCCATATTCATTTGATTTCCTCACATAGTTGGGTTCAGTAATGCCTCCAAGCCAGGTCTCCCTCCCCCAGTGATTCCATCACAGTTTTTTTTTATTCTGCATTCATGGGATGTGGGCATCGCTGGCAAGGCCAGCATTTATTGCACATCCCTAATTACCCTTGAGAACAAAAGACAGCAGAAATAACCAAAAGAATGTTAAAGTGAATGTTAATTCTTTGCAATAGTTTTTTTCTTAAAAGATTACTGATGGGAAAAGTAACTCTTTAAGGAATTAATAATTGTATGGACTGAGTATTCAGTAGCAATGTAAAGTGCTATGCATCGTGTTGGAAATACAGTTAATTTTATTATCTATACTGGATTTCATTTTTAATTACAAGAAAATTAATAATGGGAGTAAAATGATAATGATAACTAAGAAAAGTTAATTTATTTTTGTGGTCTTAGCTTGTTTCTGTGTAATTAATCTTGGAAATTATATATTCTATACAGCTATTCCTGGAAGTGGAGATTATTATTTATACAATATTACAGTTTGCTTCTGCAAAACTGAGCACCCACTGTCACTTCAGTTAACTGTTAAACAAACACAATTCGACTGTAAATTAATAAATGCAGATCAATTGATTTACTTTTAGGAAGTGGTGCTGAAAAAGTAATTATTTCGTTTTGCAGTTGGTAAGATGTCATATTTAGAAAAAATTGTTTTTTTGATTAATTGCAGTCAGTTTCAAAACTTTCAATTAAGTCTTGCAAAATGATCTTGATTTATGTATCAATTAGCGGGCTGTCCCACTAGTTTGTGCTGATAATCAATTTATTTTGGTGGGTCACACAGTATAAGCAGCTTATTAAATCATGCACAATGGAACAAAAAGATTCATGTTCATATCCGGGAAAAGCTATTTAAGTGCTTGAAAAGTTTATGAGGTAAGAATGACATTGCTTCATTGTTATTTCTCAGTACTAACTGTATGGTGTAGTTAAGATTCAGTAACAGACTACAGTCTTTATTGACAAACACTAATAATTGCCACCTTTACCTGTGGACAAAACCAGACAGTAATCATAGAATTTCTTGGATTGGGAATATCACATCTTACATCAGCTATATTTGTGAACAGATGAGATCATTAACAGATGAAGCCTTTTAATTTTTTCTTCATTAACCTCTTTTGCAGTCGTCTGAAACGGCTGCTGATTTTGTCGAAGAGATATATTTTTGGTCATAGGCTTTTTGGTGTCACAAATAGATTGGTCATTCATGTTGAATAAAACTTTATGGTAGAGTCCTTTTTCTTTTATTTTTGTGGCAACCACTTAACACTGTGGTATTCTCCCTGAAATTGCTTGCCTGTCATTTTTTTTTAAATGTACAGGTTTTTTTTTTCTCCTGTCCAAATATTCTCCTTTTATTTCTTGAAAGTGTTATTTATGCTTGGGTAGTGTGCCATTGACACTATCTGCCCTTGGTACCTTGCCTAAGTGTCCATTCTTTGGACTGAATTTTGCTGGTGGGTTCGGAGGCAGGTCCGCTGTCAAAATCCAAATGATTGACAGCGGGGTGGTATCGCGCTCTAAACCCGCCTCCTCGTCAGTTTCCCTAGTGCCGGTTCTGCCTGCGCTTTGCAGACACGGCACTAAGCGACAGGTCTTTCAATTGTACTAGTTGAGAGGGTGTTTAAACTAATTTATTCACTATTTTCCCAAGTTTTCCACGAGGTTCCTGTCACTCGGGGATCATGCCAGGTAAGTATGTTGGGTTCTGAACAACTCTCCATTTCTTTCAATGGGTGACAGCTGCAAAAGTGGTTTAAAACCTACCATTTTACAGATGGTCACTTTCCATTCTCAGAAGCTTCAGGCTTGAGTATTTGGAACAGATTTTTAAGCTTTATGTATTTGGGAAGTGTTTGCAGTAAACTCTCTATTCACTGTCACCGCCTTGCAACATCATATCTAACCCTTGATAGATTGGTTCTGTCATCTAAACTTCACCTGCCATATGAATCATCACAATGGGCATGGTTTGTGCTCTGTCACCTTGGTCCTCCGAATCTGATGACGGATCAGCCGCAGCAGCAGAACCAGCCACACCAGCAGCAGCAGCAACAACAAAAGCGCCAACCTTCTCCTCAACCACCTGATGCTGCACAGGGCATCAGCGCAGGGCTGCACTGCGTCAGAAGTCATACCCCCAACACAGGGCATACAGGCAGAGGATGAGCTTCCTCAACATGACGGAGCAGCAGAGCCAAAGGAGGCTCAGGTCGTCGCTGACATTTGCGCTTTACTGGAGCAAGTCCTGCAGTCCAGAGGAAGGGGTGGACACGCCTTACCAGTGGCTGTCAAACTCACCCTTGCCCTCAACTTCTTCGCCTCAGGCTTCTTCCAGGCATCTGCAGCAGACCTTTGCGACATCTCGCAGTCGGCCGCACACAGATGCATTGCACAGGTAACCGATGCTCTCTTTAACAAGTCCGCAAATTATATTCATTTTGCCACTGATGAAGCCACTGTCAATGAGCGTGCGCTTGGCTTTGCCACTCTAGCTTTCTTCCCACGGGTGCAGGGAGTCATTAACTGCACACATGTGGCCATCAGGGCACTCCAACACAACCCAGTAGCACTTGTTAACCGCAAGGGCTTCCACTCCCTCAACGTTCAGCTGGTCTGCAACCATAGGAAGATTATCAAACATGTGTGTGCCAAGTTCCCTGGCAGCTGCCATGACTCGTACATCCTGCGCCACTCCACCATCCCTCAGCTCTTCGCACTGCCAAATAGTCTTGCCGGCTGGCTGCTTGGGGACAAGGGCTATCCCCTGAATATGTGGCTCATGACACCTTTGAGAGGCCAACAAATGAGCCTGAGGGATGTTATAATCAAAGCCTTATCTCCACGAGAAGTGTCATCGAGCAGACAATAGGCTTGCTCAAAATGCGCTTCAGATGCCTCGACAGATCTGGAGGAGCCCTTCAGTACACACCAGCTAGGGGCTCGTGAATAGTCGTTGTCTGCTGCGCCCTGCACAACATAGTGCAGCAGGGAGGATTAGTAATGGATGAGGAAGACACCGCTGAGCGCAGAGCCTCATCGGAGGACGAGGAGGATGAGGACAAGGAGGCTCACCATGAGGTTGGTTACGAGGATGAGGAACATCTGGAAGAGCTGGCGGTCCCATTGCGACCAGTACGCGAGCACGTTGCTGCCCCTCATGCCAGGGATACTCTTATCAGTGGCAGATTTCAATAACTTCATGCAGCTCATACATGTGGTTGCCACCCGCATACGCAGGATAGTATCACCCAACACCAACACCATGCAGCAGTCACACAATGATTCGTCCCTTGTTTTGACTCTCACCACCATTGCTGGGTGTGAAATGAGCCCTGACCCTTCACTCTGTCACTTCCAATTCATCACACAAATTTGCCAATGACCTTCAAGTGTGACAATTAGATGATTTATTAACAGTACTTCATAGAATACTAACGTGACATTGATAAAGAAAGACACACCCGAGTGACTACCCTTGTGACTATTTGATGGGATCTTTCTTTTCCGGGTGCTTCTATGTCATGCTACCCCTGTGGCTTCAGCAGAGGTAGAGGCAACCTCCTCATCTCCGTGCTGCGCCTGCTTAGACGCCTTTGGCGGTCGTCCTCTGGGTTTTGGAGCCACTGATGACTCCGCCAAAGTCTGCTCCTCCTGCGACTGTGCATGCGCAGACTCAGCCATCACTGTCCGGGGAGGCATCTGGGGCTCTGACCGAGCGGTTGGCAAAGGGGTGGAAGTCAGAGAGCTTGGAGTGGAGCCCCCAGTTCCTTGTCCCCTCCCACCATCATCCCTCTCATTAGCCACCCGCACTTCCCTGCTAGCAAGTAGCTGGAGAGCATCTTGCTGCACTTCAGTGGGGCCATGAGAACCCACCTCTACACTGACATCCCTCCTACAAAGGACCTCTATGAGCCTCTGGTTTCTCTCCTCCATAGATCTCCATTTTTCCCCACCTCTCCTCCATAGATGACCATCTATTTTGAAGAGAAACCATGTTCTCATGTGACTGGCACCGTGTCTCCTCCATGCAGGCGACCATCCTATCCATGGAGGAAGCTATAGTTACCAGTGAGTGCGCCACAGTGGTGCTCTTGTTGGAGATGGACTCCTCCATTCTCTGCACACTTGCAGTCACTGCGTTCGCAAAACCAGTCAGAGCCTCCTGCACTTGTTCCTGCAGCTCTAGGATCGCCCTCTTCCTGGATGGCCCCCGAAGCTCAGCGTCTGCATGCAGCTGAGCAGAGCTAGGAGACTCCTGCACCCTCCGATGAGGAGTCTCCACTGCTGTCAATGTCTCCACCATCTGCTGCTGCTCAGTTGTGATCTGTGAGACACCAGGTGACAACACTACTCTATCTTGCGACATACCCACCAAGGTGTGTGACTCTGCGCTGGTGCTGGGTTGCGTTGTCTGAGGTGACGCTGCGCCCTCAGAGGCAGGAGGCTCCTCTGAGGAGTCTTCTTGCTGTTGCTCCTGGACATTGCGGGGGGGCTCTTGATGGAGAGTGAAGACATCAGTTTGATATACAGGATGTCTACTGCAGACACATACCATTATCCACATGATGATCATTCATCTTGTCTTGACATCACACCCCATATGAGGCAATGATGAAAGGCATGCAATGGCATGGAAATTCATTCTGTCACCAGCTTCTTCTACTGAGTCCCTCTCTTCGTCCCCCACTTCCGGAACATCCACCACTCCAGCGATCTCCAGTGCTGCCTCCTCTGCAGTGATCAGATATGACATGGTTTGTGGAGGCCCTCCTCTCATTCTCTCCCTCTCCCTCTTATTGTGCGCTATCTTTTCCTGAAAGGAGGGAAAGAAGAGAAGGTTCAGTGGAATGGGATAGAGCTTTACACTGACAATTTGATGGAGTGGGTTGGCAATACCAAGTTGCCTCCTTTTGTGTTGTTAGTTGCTGTCATTGCATAACGATGAGGCTCAGTGTGAGGGCTGCATAGTAAGATGGTGACCTGATAATGTAGATAGAGTTAGAGGGATGGATGAAGGTATAAGGAATGTTGGGCTGTGTAGCGTTGTGCAGGAGTAGGGGTGGCAATGTAGAGTGGTGCAAATATGATGAGACGCACAGCAGCATCAAGGTATTTGTGGGTTTATACTCACTTTTCTTGAACTTACTAGATCATTGAACCTCTTGCGGCACTGCACCCAGGTGTGAACCACCACTGACAGCCCCTGTAACCTCCTGCGATATCTGCAGTCACGCTGCCTTTGTCTGCTGAGGAGGCCTCTTCCTGCCGTCCGCAGGGAAGAGAACCTCCCTACGTGCTCTCACTCCCTCCACAAGATGATGAAGGGACTTCTCTGTGATGCGAGGTGCTGCTCGTTGGTGCTGCAAGCTCATAGTGCAGAGACTCAAACACTGACAGCACTGAATGCTCTCAATTTGCAACTGACAGTAACTGGGGCCATGGCCCCTTTAAATAAACCGGCAATAATCGCGTCATCCGGTGACATCACCAGACCCACACCCTTTGATAGGGCTGGGAAACGAGCAGGGCGGGCCTAACAAGGCCCATTGGGGCAAGATTCGATTTATCAACAGGATCCTCGCAGCAGCGGGATCGCCCCTCGCCGCTGACCTCTCCCGCCTTGAAATTGCCCAGGTAGGCGAAATCGCGGCCTTTGTGTGTGTCTCACCAGTGAATGTCAGCAAGCTATTTGACTGTGAAGGGCCGAATAGTTGACCCACTCATCTTCTCAGTTATTATCAGTACCGATGCTACTTCCATGAAGGATCATTCAATAGTGATCAGAAGCAGTAACCCTGCTGAACTTCCCCTTCTCTCGCCTAATTGTAGAGCCTCTAATGCTCTCTGCTTGAGCTTTGCTAACTCAGCTGGACATCGGCCTCGCATTCATGGATTAGTGCTACACTGGCAGCACTTTACCCACAAGGCCTTTGAGGTGCTGTGTCATTTTTAATTTACCACAATCCAAACCTACAATTAGAAAGGATGCTGCAAACTAATTTGATTTTTTTGCACATCTTCGCCAGCCACAAGATAAAATATGCAGATTTGAAAGAAAAATATTTAATGTCATTGTGTATGTTCCAATTGTGTGGCACTCTTTGAAGTGCAGTTACAAGATAATGAATCCGTTAGTGCACGTAACAGCTGATGATGCCACAGGTTTGCTGGATACAGTCAGACAGGTTCAGTCCACAAATTCAAATTAGCATTGACACTGGAGTCCTGGGGAGGAGATAAATTTACAGATTGCCCCAAGAAAGTAGCGACTCTAATCAATGACAGAATTTCTGAGACAGTGAAGTCTATCTGATAGGTCTTTATAGGCTCGCCTTTGAAATAGCATGTAACTCGTTTAGCGCTTAATTTCCTATGTGGATTTTAGATGATGACCAGATTCCTAATGTCTGTAGAAATGACTTTGTGCAGATTAGAACTGTTATAAAGGTGAACAAAGGAAAGACATGCAACTACTGCACATGTTTTGAATTGTGTAGTAACTGAAAATGCAAAAATGTTTCCAGAGTGCCCTCTTAGGACTACCGGAGCATTTCTGTACAAAATAATGTATAATTTGATGAACATATTGAATATAAAGGGAGAGAATATCGAGGTAGAAATTCGTCATTGAAGTCAATGGGACTGAATATCGGGCGGTCCATTTTCCGCTACCGCCCAGGACAAATTTCTGCTCCATGATGTCTTCTCATTCCAATATCATGTTCGGCATCAGAAAAGGCTAAGAGCATATAATTGCATAAGGACAGACACATCTGTAGTTTAGAAATGAAAGGGCACTCAGTGCTAACATCCATCTTCTTTATACCAAAATACTGCCTACGTTGTTTGAAGACAGGATTTGAAGATTTGTAAGAACACTCTGATGTGTGCATTATTATGTCTTTTTGACTGGAGGTTTTGATGGCAGCAGCCCTCTGTAGGAGGGAGCTGGGTGGCTAGAATTTAGATTTTTGCATTAATATTGTCTGCACTATGTTCACTGCGCAATGCATTTTCTAAAATGGGACCAGTGGAGGTGCGCTAGTTATAAAAATTGCACACCATGCTTTGTAGTTCAGAACACATATCTGCCACATCAGTGTTTTTGAGTATCATCCTGCACCAACATATATTGATGATCAATAAATATTCTCATTTTTTGAGGGCCACGGGCTAAGAATTTCTAGTGCATAATACATGAGACACTTGGGCCTGATAATAAAACTTCTAACAAGAAAACCTGTGTTTCAAGATACTTAAATACTTTTACTTACTATCATCTCAACAATATTTTGACATATTTTCCTGGGAATATTCTCTTGTTAATGGATTCCACATTACATAAAACAGTGTTGTTAACTGCTACAGAAGGAAATGAACAGCGGGTTGAACTAATGGGCTTTGACTAATTTTCCCAGGAATGATTTCCTATGTAGTGTCTGTTAGTGCGTTACACAGTGAAACATTTATGAAGAACCTTTAATTAAATGGGAAATGTCCGACCTCTGTGTTTTGAACTACTGCATAAATTGTAATCCAGAAACAGAATGGTAGTTAAAGCAACACAGGGTGGTGAGTTCAAAGACATAAAAAAGTTTTTTTTTTTAAGTAGTTTTGTATCTAGCATGCAACCATATCTGTGAATAAGAAATTTGTTGCCTAAACTAGGTGGTCAGATTTGCAAGTCTAATTTGCACAGGCAAAGACAAAAACCAGATTATGTAAAGGCATGAACATTGAAGATATTTAATAATGCGGAGCTGCAAAATCAGATTGCTTGAATCCTATATTAGCAAGTTAAATTTCCACAAAAATATAAAAAAGGATTTGTGCAAAGTATGAAAGATGCTTGATTAAATAAAAATAGATTGCCGACTTCTACTTGCACATAAGAGCAGTGTTAATTAAATGTACAAATGTGCATTCTGGTGGCTTGTATCACTTAAGGCGACTTCAAGCATTCATATTGGCTTTTAGTAAACATACCCAGACGTGCTAAAATCCAGGATAACAAAAGTCTTTTCATGAATTATTCGTGAGGTGTTGCACCTTAATTTACTCAAATAATCCAGGTCTTTGAAGCAGCATTTGGAAAGATGCAAAAGCCTTGAGGTTTTTTAAGTCATAAAGGTTCTTGTAGTTCACTATAAACAGATCCATTTGATGCTTGCATTTTAAACAGCAGCAATGATCTTCACCTTGAATCCAAAAATACCAGGCAGTCAAATTGAACTGCTTGTAGGCTACAAAGCAATGAATTTAAATTTTATAGGTAAGTGCAAATGAATACAATGCCAATGAAATGAATGTAACTGACTCAATTCTACAATTATTTGTTGAACTGATTTTAAGCATGTTTCTAGAGGATCCAAGAGACAATTTTGAAATTGTAATTTATGCACCAAAATGTACTGTAAGTAAAAAAGAACACGAGGAGCTGATTATTTTTAATTTGTCTTTTTGGCAGACTTGTGTTGCTCAATTTTGTTATTTTTGATTGGTTGCCAGTGGAACATGCATTATGTATTTACTCTCACTACTAAAGGATGGCAGGCTAAATTGGCTCCCTGATGTAATTAGTTACTAGAGGCTCTATTGACCTGAATGATTGTTCGAGTCACCAGAAATATTAAGACTGCATCCTCTTTGCAAGCACAAAGCACCTAAGGTGCAAATGTGAGCTTGAGTGATAAAATGGAATTCAATAGATTTACATAATTTGGAACAAAAAAAAAATCATGTCCACAATGAGGCGTGTAAAAATGCAAGCTAATAAACCCTATAAAATCCATTTTCCATTTTTAAAATAAAAAGCGTCGCCCCTCAGATTCCAGGCGTAAAAATACACAGTTTTTTCTCTTGTTTGTATTTTGCTCCATTTAAGAAACCTAAGGCGAGAAATTCATTACAGCCTAGGAGTGGGCACTAACTTTGGAAAAGTTTGAGATTTAGCACCAGGCGCTAATGAATCTCGCTGCACACAAAATTCTGTGTCATCACTCAAAGAAAGGATGGGAGCGCTAAATCAAATGCTAACGCTACACTCAGAGCATTAACCAATATCAGGTGCAGTCTAATCGCTAGTCATCATTGCCAGAGGCTCTTTCCAGTTCTTAAAGGGGAGGTTCATTCATGCTGCAGAAGCTCATTCTCAGCATTGCCGCCTGTGAACCTGTGTCAGCAAACAAGAGCAGGTCAAGTCCAAGGAGCCGGACGACTCAACCAGCTGTACTCATGGCAGATCCATGCCCCAGGGAGAGAGCCCGCAGCTGTTCAGACCAAGCATTGGAGGAGTTGTTGTCCGCTGTGGAGAGACGGAGGGCAGTGCTCTACCCGGCAAGTGGCAGGAGGCCCTTGCCGCAAGTCTTCTGTGCCATGTGGAGGGAGGTTGCCCATCAGGTCTCGGGCAGCACTGTGGTCCCCAGGACCCACACACAGTACAGGAAGAAACTTAACGAACTCACTCGGGTGATCAGGGTGAGTCATTGCCTCAACAAATGCTACATAACACCGTCTGAACCACAGTCTGCACACACTGCCCAAAGCACCACACCCCCAGCGCTCACTCAGCAACAATCTCTACCTACCAACACTCACCCATGTCTCACACCTTGCACACAATGACAGCTATTCAACTATGGCAGGCACATCTCCCAAACACATTGCTCCACACTCACTCACACACTTTCCTTTCTCTTGCAGGCCAAAGTGGCTCACAAGAGAGGGGAGCAGGAGCGCAAAAGCGGGGGACAAGCCGACACCCAACCACTATCTGCGCTGGAAAATAGAATGCTGGAGATTATTGGGCGTCAGGTGGTGGGTGCCATGGCCACCAGTGACGTTGACCCCCTTGGGGACAACAATGGTATGTTTATCCCTACTCCTTCTTCTCACATTCCACTTCCCCCTCACCCCACAAGCCTTTTGTACTTTCCAGCTAATCATGCTGTATGCATGCCTTTCTCCCTTCCTGCCCCCCTTCCCTCACCTTAACCCATCTCTTGTGCCTTTATACTTTCAGATAATGAGCAAGCAGCTGAGCAGCCTGTCCCTGAGGGCACCATAGAGAGCGAGGCGGGAGAAGAGGAGGAGGAAGAACACACCACGTCACTGCATGTCTCACCCGCAGGCACGAGCTCAGATACTGGCTCTACTCATTCTTTAGAGGCTAGTATAGTAGCGGGATTTGCACAGGGTGATGCTCTGGGCACGAGCGAGCTGCAGCAAGGCCAGGGAGAAAGGTATGGCAATGGTATGGAGCATGAAGAGTCCGCCTCCAACATTGCACAGAGCTCTGCGCACACCATGGAGCCCATTATTTCCAGTCTGCAAAGGATGGTTGACTCCCAGAGAGACCGTGGCGACCCAGACCTGATGCCGAGTGTGATGGGCGATCTGGCAGCTTCCATTGCAGCACAGGCGGAAGCGACGTAGTGTCTTAGTGCTGTAACGCTGGCTATGGTTGGTACCATTCAATCTCAGACTGCTCTCTTGCAGTCTCAGCTTGATGCCACGCAAGCTCTGACTGCTGCCATCATGGCTGGGTCTACCACCGTCGACCGGGGCTTTCACAGTGTCGCAGCAGGCCAGCAATCTGTGCTCCAACAGATTGCTAGGGATGCTGAGGTGCTGCCCCGGGGGAGTGGCAGTGGGTCAGTGGAGCAGGAACCTGCTGTCCTCTCTCAGGATGACAGCATTCCTGCTCCCTCCACTGCTACTCTGCCATTGCCCGTGTCGCTGCCTGTCATCCAGCCAGCCCAGACTGCTGCCGCCCATGCTGAGGTGGTGCAGTCTACAGCCGGGCCTTCCAGGCCCAGAGCTGGTCAAGGACGTCCTGCAAGGCCATCTGAAGTCTCCCGCACGGACACTCAGCAGCCTTCCACCCGCCGTGTTGCAGCCACTGGGCCAACACTGCGTAGGAGCAGTAGAGTAGACAAAGGCACAGTAACGAGGGGCACTAAGGGATTGCACACAGGTGGATAGTAATTATTGTTGTAAAGATGTGTTCACTGATTATTGATAAATTTATGAATTCATTTCGGATAATTTTGTACTGTCTCTCATTTCAGCGTTGCGCTGTGATATGGCCTGCGACAGGGGTGGAAGGATAGGGATGTGATGAGTAATGGGGATCTGGGGTTGAATTTACTGGAGCTGCAGTCTGATGAGGCGGTCACGGACCGCCCTTCCGGAAGGCCGATTGAGTGGCTGCCTCCTCCCTCGCTCCTGTTCCTCCTCCTCGTCCTCCTCCTCCTCCTCATCTTCCTTGTCCTCCTCGTTGTCTTCCTCCTCCTTCTCTCCCTCTTCCTCCTCCTGAGGTGGTCCCGCAGTCCCTGGTGGCAAGGGCTGGGCCCTCATGATGGCCAGATTGTGGAGCATGCAGCACACAACGATGAAATGGGACACCCGCTCCGGCGAGTACTGGAGGGCTCCTCCCGAGGGGTCAAGGCAGCGGAACTGTTGCTTGAGCAGCCCGATGGTCTGCTCGATGATGTTCCTGGTGGCAGCATGGCTCTCATTATATGAGTGCTGTGCAGGAGTGTTGGGGTTGCGGAGGGGAGTCAGGAGCCAGGTGGAGAGCGGATACCCCTTGTCTCCGACCAGCCAGCTGTGAGCTTGATGTGGTGGCTGGAAGAGTGCTGGAACACTGGTCTGGTGCAGGATGAAGGCATCGTGGCTGCTGCTAGGATAGCGGGCATTCACATTGAGGATTCGCTGTCTGTGGTCACACACCAGTGAACATTAAGTGAGTGGTAGCCTTTGTGGTTACAGAAGACCTCAGGATTGTTATGCAGTGACCGCAAAGCCACGTGGGTGCAGTCAATGGCGTCCTGCATCATGGGGAATCCAGCTATCCTGGCAAAGCCACATGCACGCTCGTCCTGCTCCTCTCTGGTGATAGGGAAGGAAATGTAGTCCTTTCTCCTGCTGTAGAGAGCCTCTGTGACCTCCCGGATGCAGCGATGGATGGCGAACTGCGAGATGTTCGCTATATCTCCTGTTGCAGACTGGAAGGAACTGCTGGTGAAGAAATTGAGGGCAACGGTGACCTTGACTGCCACTGAGAGAGCCGTCCTCGTCCTGATCTGAGGCTGAAGGTCTGGTTGCAGGAGGTGGCAGAGTTCAGTGACCACCTCCTTGCTGAAGCGGAGCCTTCTAATACACTGCTCCTCGTTTAATTGAAGGTAGGAGAATTGCTGTCGGAAGACCCTCGGAGGGTAGGGCCTCCTGTTGAGAGCCCTGGTGGCCCTCCTCCTCCCTCTGGCCACATGTTCCAATCTTTCTCACTGCCTGCGCTCCCTCCGCAGCAGATCCTGGAGGGCGAGGTCGACTGCCAGAAGAGCCCCCCATTAATGTAAGGAAGTGCAGCAGTTGATATTTTGTGAGAATAAATATAACTAACTTTTAGAAGCTGCAACACTCCGGAGACTAAACAATCTTTGAATGACTGAATTCAACTCTTGAACTATCTCAAACTGACAAGAAAGCAGTGAAACACCACTAACCTGACAGCTGCGACTCATAACTAATGATCCCTTTATATAGCACCCCTGGAGCCGGCATCTGCCTGCTTGACCCCTCCTCTCCCTGTCGCTGTCGGGGCAAGGCGCTAAGGCAGGGGGTGATACTCAATTTGGCAGATCGGGCGGCCAGTGAGCATTGCACGCTTGCTGACATCATGATCTGCCTGGCGCTGAAGTCCCCGGCGCTAACTCATAGCGGTGATGCTTCGGGGGTGCCGAATTTGGTGTGCGGCGCTGGATTCGCCTCGCCGCGGCGCTACTGCCTCAGCGCTCCATTAGAGCCCCCGCCAGGCGCTAACTGGAGGCGCTAAGGTACCGAATTTCTCCCCCCGATTCCTCTCAGTAGCTTGGCTCTACCAACGCAGCTCTAAGCTGGAAAATTAAACCATTACAGTTCTGAATTTTCCCTGGAACCTGTGTCATCAGTCCAGGCTCTCAGCAATTTGCACTGTCTAGTAACCCATGGAAATGACTTTCAAGATTAGATGGCAGTATATAACCAACTAATGGCCCTCTTAGACCTCTCTTAAGAGTCTTAAGAGTTTGGCTTTTACAGTAACATTTTCAGCTGATAGGTTCAGCTGTAGAATGCATTTCACAATGGCTGGAAGTTTAGTTCAAAGAATACTGCTGATCTTTCTAGACAGGAAAGGTCATTTTGTTAGTTCTAAGAAAAATAAAACAAACTATGCTTTAACCTTCTCATAATCAAAGGGTATTCCATTAAAAAGCAACAGTACTCACATTTAGAAATTTAAACTGTTACAACAGTGTCAACTTGACTCAGTTGATAGCGCTCTCCTCTCTGCGGCTCAAGCCACACTACGAATCTGAGCATATAATCTAGCCTGTCATTGCAGTGCAGTATTGAGGTAATTTTGCATTGTCAGAGGTGTTGTCTTTCAGACGAGTTATTAAACTGAGGCTCTGCCTGCTCAGAAGGACATCAACAATCCTATGTCACGAAAGAAGAGCAGGAATTTCTCCTGGTTACCGAACCAGCATTTCTCCCTCAGTAACATCACCAAAGACAGATTAATATGTCATTTATTTGCTATGTATGGGATCTTGCTGTGCATAACTTGGCTGGTGAGGTGGAGCTGGTGCAGAAGGAGATGGTAGTGAGGAGGGTGGCCTGTTTTCCCTTCTGAGACAGCATTTTAGCATGTCTGGAAGGAGGAAAAGGAAGAGGACATGAAGACACAGCTGAGTGTCACAGCAACACAAAAGCAAAATACTGCGGATGCTGGAAATCTGTAAACAGCTATTGACAGTGCCAGCCCTCAGATGGATGTTAGCTGCAAGTGACTTTGTAACAGATGGCTCAGCTCTGCATTGTGCTCTTTACTGACCCAGAGCCTTTGTAACCAGTTTCACAAAGTAATTGGCCTTTAAGTGCACCTCTGCTTGTAAATTTGGATGGGACAGTATTAGCAGATGTGTGTAGTTTACTTGTGGCACAGTGTGCCCTAGCTCTCATTTCTCCGTTACTCTTCCTCTTCTTCCCCCCCAAAAAAATAAATAAAGGAAGATTCCCTTTGGGAAACCCATTGTCCCAATATTGTGGATGTAACAAAAAAATGGCAGTGCCAAAACACTTGGCACAAAGTCCCGAACATATGAACATAAGAAAATGACAGACAGGAAAAGACCTACTAGATATAGTCTGTCCCATATAGTCGCGATGCCCTATATTTTGTATCAGTCTTCACGGTAGAAGACACTAAAACCATCCCAATAATAGATAATCAAGGGGCTATAGGGAGGGGGGAACTTAAAACAATCACTATCACTAAAGAAAAAGTACTCGGTAAAGTAATGGGACTAAAGGTGGACAAGTCCCCTGGACCTAATGGCCTGCATCCTAGGGTCTTAAAAGAAGTGGCTGCAGAGATAGTGGATGCATTGGCTGCAATCTACCAAAATTCCCTGGATTCTGGAGAGGTCCCAGCGGATTGGAAAACCACAAATGTAACGCCCCTATTTAAGAAAGGAGGGAGACAGAAAGCAGGAAACTATAGACCAGTTAGCCTAACATCTGTCATTGGGAAAATGCTGGAGTCCATTATTAAGGAAGCAGTAGCAGGACATTTAGAAAACCATAATACAGTCAAGCAGAGTCAGCATGGTTTTATGAAAGGGAAATCATATTTGACAAATTTGCTGGAGTTCTTTGAGAATGTAACGAGCAGGGTGGATAAAGGGAAACCAGTGGATATGGTGCATTTGGATTTCCAGAAGGCATTTGATTAGGTGCCACATAAAAGGTTACTGCACAAGATAAGAGCTCACGGGGTTAGGGGTAATATATTAGCATGGATAGAGGATTGGCTAACTAACAGAAAACAGAGAGTCGGGATAAATGGGTCATTTTCCGGTTGGCAAACAGTAACTAGTGGGGTGCCACAGAGATCAGTGCTGGGGCCTCAACTATTTACAATCTATATTAATGACTTAGATGAAGGGACCGAGTGTAATGTAGCCAAATTTGCTGATGATACAAAGATAGGTGGGAAAGCAAGTTGTGAAGAGGACACAAAGAATCTGCAAAGGGATATAGACAGGCTAAGTGAGTGAGAAAACATTTGTCAGATGGAGTATAATGTGGGAAAGTGTGAGGTTATCCACTTTGGTAAGAAAAATAAAAAAGCAAATTATTATTTAAATGGAGAGAGATTACAAAATGCTGCAGTACAGAGGGACCTGGGAGTCCTTGTGCATGAAACACAAAAGGTTAGCATGCAGGTACAGCAAGTAATCAGGAAGGCCTTTATTGCAAGGGGGTTGGAGTATAAAAGCAGGGAAGTCCTGCTACAACTGTACAGGGTATTGGTGAGACCACACCTGGAGTACTGCGTACAGTTTTGGTCTCCTTATTTAAGGAGTGATATACTTGCATTGGAGGCAGTTCAGAGAAGGTTCACAAGGTTGATTCCTGAGATGAAGGGGTTGACTTAGGAAGAAAGGTTGAGCAGGTTGGGCCTATACTCATTGGAGTTTAGAAGAATGAGAGGTGATCTTATTGAAGCATATAAGATACTGAGGGGGCACGACAAGGTAGATGCAGAGAAGATGTTTCCCTCATGGGGGAATCTAGAACTAGGGGGCATAATTTCAGAATAAGGGGTCGCCCATTTCAAACTGAGATGAGGAGGAATTTCTTCTCTCAGAGGGTCATAAATCTGTGGAATTCTCTGCCCCAGAGAGCTGTGGAGGCTGGGTCATTGAATATATTTAAGGTGGAGATAGACAGATTTTTGAACAATAAGGGAGTGAAGGGTTATGGGGAGCAGGCAGGGAAATGGAGCTGAGCCCAAGATCAGATCAGCCATGATCTCATTAAATGGTGGAACAGGCTCGAGGGGCTAAATGGTCTACTCCTGCTCCTATTTCTTATGTTCTTATGTAATTATATTTACCATTAGACCTGCCCACATGCATAATACTACACTTTTCTAAGTTTAACATCATTTACCAAAAACGGGCCCATTCCCCAACAGATCGAGATCTACTTGGAGTATTCAAGCATCCGCTACAGACCTAACATATCTTGATGTCGTCCACAAACTTGCGGATCATTCCCCCAACACCTACATCTAGGTCATTAAAGAAAATAGCAAATAGCAAAGGTCCTAATACCAATCCTTGTGGGACACCACTGGTAACTGGTCTCCAAGCAGATCCAAATCCATTGATCACCGCAAAAGATTACCACTACTCCTACAAGATTCAATCTGTGAGTTACCTTATCAAAAGATTTCTGAAAGTCCAGGTAGACAATGTCTACTGGGTTACCCATATCCACTATCCTGGTGACTTCTTCAAAAAATTCAATCAAATTCATAAGACACGACCTTCTTTTCCAGAAGCCATGTCAGATGTCACTGATATGCTTTCTCTACCTGACTGACTAAGTGGAAACAAGAAAGGACCAAAAAATAGCAAGAAACAAGGTTGAGAAGTAACTCCAAAATGCTGCTGTTGTTGTGGCTGCCGCGAAGCACGAATTGAGGCCGAGTCAATATGTGGAACACATGGCTTTTAATTACATTTCTTCTGGTCAAAATGGCTGCTACAACATTTCTCTGCAAAACCCTGAGGCCACGCCCACTCCTTTTTTCATGCCTTAAGGGCAGCATGCGCCTTAAAGGCAAGGTGCCCGATTTATTGTCCACGGACGGAAAAGTGGATTGCACCCGTTTAGGTGGCGATCCGCCACACTGTAACTTTTAGTATAGGACTCTTTAAATGCACTTCTGTAACCAGCACACCCTAACAGCTCTGGTTGCCCCTTTTACATGGTGGCTAGATGACTGAGTGCTGTACTGGCATAAAAAACAGTAAATTGCATGGATATCACAATAACATAACATGGGTTAATGTTAACATAATGAACTGCAAACTGTGAGGCACTTAATGGCACCAGTGCAAAACCCAACTAGAAAATTGGATGAGGTGCTAAATGGGTAGAAATTTGGTATTATGAATCTACACCTATTTTTACAGTTGGTCGTGTTCATTAATAAGGTGTAACCAATCGGAAAATCTATCCTCCTGTCTGCATATAAAAATGTTTGACAATGCTTTGCTCATTTGTAAAATCACACAAATTGATAATGTAAATTACATTCAAACATGTCATTGTGTCCCTTGTGAGTGATGTCAGAGTGACATAGCTCTCCTTCCTCTTAAAAAACAACCTTTTCATGAAGACGGTGCCTCCTTACTTTTTCACTTGTTCTTATTTAGTTGATCAGCACTCACCAGAAAAATCAGGAAGCTAACTGGGAGGAGCTATTGAGCGCAGCAGTGTAAGCAAGTTGAATTAACAGATTTAAATGCAGTATTAAGCCCAAGGTGCTTCATCACTGTGGTGGTGGGACAGGAGCGGATAATATATGGAGGACTGCAGATGATGGCAGTATCTTGGAAATATTAGAATGGATGAATAGTTTGGAGATTTCCTCGATTAGCTTCAAGGTCAGGAAATATTTATGATGGTCTTTGCCTCAGGAGATTAAAAGGGGGAAACAGCGTCCAAGTTACAGTAGATTGTGGAAGTAGCAGAATTGATCCAAAATGCTCCTTTCTCATTCAATGATTTGTCATTTTCTTATGTAATCAACATTCATTGTTAGCACTCCCATCTATAAGAGGTTCTCATACTATATAGAATTCCATACCTGTATAAAAAGGCAGGTGAAATTTCTTATTTCTACTGGAATGTACAGTGTTCTGGAAGAGATCTCACATTCAAGTCAAAATGGCATCATCGTCAAACAGGAGTGTTTCAAATGACAGAATTAGAAAAAAAGCAACTTTTTCCCCCCAGTTCTTGTCTGTGACTGATTTGTGCTTTGATATCAAGGCATATGCAGGAAGCCAGACTGAGTCCTCCAATCAAAGTGAGAAACTTTGACAAACACAGAAGTAGAGCTTCAAAAAAAAAATCACACGGCTCTGGCACTAAGAGTGAGGCTATGGCAAAGACTAAGCAATAAAATGATAAATAAATAGAAAGCTGCAAAGCCGAATAGATTATATCTGGGAGTTCAAACTTGCCCAAGGGCTGTGCTCCTTAGTATGTGTAACAAGGCGCTAACAGCAAATATTTAATAACTCTTAACTTGCCATGTAATGCATGATGCTTGAATTGTTTTCAGTGATGACATCCAATTTCTACCTGTCAGTGCATTAAACTGATTTAGGATGAGTGATGAACAAATACAAACATGTGCAACTAAATCCATCCACAGTGGCTGTTGATACCCTGCAGATAAGATGGCTGAATTTTCATCAATTACATGGAGACTGACCAAGTTGTGATCATCTGCGAGTTTTACTTTGGGAACGCAAGTAAATAAAATGCAACTATCTGGAACTTTCAAATTAATGTGCGGTCAGTGACTTTTCACCTGCATTTTATATTATTGCACCATGCCCTTCCTACCATTCTTTAATTTGTCCCAACAAGAGACCAAGGCCACAATCTTTTCTCGGATGTAGGGGGTGGGGGTGGGGGGGGCAATTTTGCGGTTGGGAAAACCGAAAGAACGGGTTTCCTTCAGTTCACGCCGAATTTAATGATAGGACCTAATTATAATTTTTTGTCTCCGTTTCCCGGCCGCAGCCACCCAGATTGAGAGGCTGTCCGGCTGTCCGGTGGGTAGGCCTTTGTCACCAGGCTTCAGCCGGAGAGTGGAGAGGATGGAGGGAGGGATCGAAAAGGCCAGAGATGGTGGGGGGCGGGGGGCGGGGGGGAGAGGGAGATTGGGGGCCAGAGGAGAGATCAGGGGTTGGGGGAAGATTGGGATCCGGATCAGAAGGGAGATCGGAGGCCGGGGCCGGGGGAAAATGGGAGGCCGGGGGAAGATGGGAGGCCGGGGTTGGGGGAAGATCGGAGGCCGGGGCCGGGGGAAGATCGGAGGCCGGGGTTGGGGGAAGATTGGAGGCGAGATGGGAGATCGGAGGCCGGGGTTGGGGTAAGATCGGAGGTCGGGGTTGGGGGAAGATCGGAGGCCGGGGTTGGGGGAAGATCGGAGGCCGGGGTTGGGGGAAGATTGGAGGCGAGATGGGAGATCGGAGGCCGGGGCCGGGGGAAGATCGGAGGCCGAGGCCGGGGGAAGATTAGAGGTCGGGGCCGGGGGAAGATCGGAGGCCGAGGCCGGGGGAAGATCGGAGGTCGGGGTTGGGGGAAGATCGGAGGCCGGGGTTGGGGGAAGATTGGAGGTGAGATGGGAGATCGGAGGCCGGGGCCGGGGGAAGATCGGAGGTCGGGGCCGGGGGAAGATCGGAGGTCGGGGAACGGGGGAAGATCGGAGGCCGGGGTTGGGGGAAAATCGGAGGCCGGGGCCGGGGGAAGATCGGAGGCCGGGGCTGGGGGAAGATCGGAGGCCGGGGGAAGATCGGAGGCCGGGGTTGGGGGAAGATCGGAGGTCGGGGCCGGGGGAAGATCGGAGGCCGGGGGAAGATCGGAGGCCGGGGTTGGGGGAAGATCGGAGGCCGGGGCCGGGGGAAGATCGGAGGCCGGGGGAAGATCGGAGGCCGGGCCGGGGGAAGATCGGAGGCCGGGGTTGGGGGAAAATCGGAGGCCGGGGCCGGGGGAAGATCGGAGGCCGGGGTTGGGGGAAGATCGGAGGCCGGGGCCGGGGGAAGATCGGAGGCCGAGGCCGGGGGAAGATCGGAGGCCGGGGCCAGGGGAAGATCGGAGGCCGGGGGAAGATCAGAGGCCGGGGTTGGGGGAAGATCGGAGGCCGGGGTCGGGGGAAGATCGGAGGCCGGGGCCGGGGGAATATCGGAGGCCGGGGTCGGGGGAAGATCGGAGGCCGGGGCCGGGGGAATATCGGAGGCCGGGGTCGGGGGAAGATCGGAGGCCGGGGCCGGGGGAATATCGGAGGCCGGGGTTGGGGGAAGATTGGAGGCGAGATGGGAGATCGGAGGCCGGGGCCGGGGGAAGATCGGAGGCCGGGGTTGGGGGAAGATTGGAGGCGAGATGGGAAATCGGAGGCCGGGGCCGGGGGAAGATCGGAGGCCGGGGTTGGGGGAAGATCGGAGCGGAGGCGAGATGGGAGATCGGAAGGGTCCAGCAGTCCTCGCCTCCCTTTAGGTTCCGGGTTAAATTTAAATGGTCGTTAATTCTGAGGCACGCAGCTTCATTATAATATTTAAATGAGCCACCCGCCTCCTGCGAGTGTGTTGGTTGCCCCGTCCCATCTCCGTTAAAACTGGAAGTGGCTGGGTTGGAGGCGGGTTGTGGTCGGGTTTGAGATTTTTAACATTTTTACATCTCACCCGTTGTTGGGGGTTAAAATCCTCCCCCTCCCCCATAAGCCTCCATATTCTACAAATAAAGTTCTGAGTACAGTGAAAGTTTATCAACAAAACACATGCAACAGCATGCAAGTGACGAATGCCTACCTACCTAAGCACATCATAGGACCATCACTACAAGGACTGCAGTGGTTCAAGTAGATAACTCACTATCACCTTCTCAGAGCAGCTAGACAGGGGCAATAAATGTGGCCTTGTCAGCATTTCCTACATCTGGCACCTGCCTTTTTTGCTTAACATTGCAGTTGACAGAGCAGATTGTGAGGTAATATTTTGTCAAGCAAAGGAATAAGGCAGTTGACAGAGCAGATTGTGAGGTAATATTTTGTCAAGCAAAGGAATATGGAGAAGAACAGGAAATCTCCATCCTTCTGTCTTTGGTTTAAAAAAAGTGCTATATTACATCTTGCAAACATTTTCTAAACAAAATTCTGTTTCTTGTAGACGGTGAGAGCAAAATAAAATCCCAGAAGCTATGTATTAGGAAAACAGAATCATTTTCAGAGACAAATTTTGAGTTCTTGGTTGACTGCTTTCCTGATATAATGGACAGTCAGAGAGCAGATGGAGGATGAAGCATTGAAATATGAATTCTCGACAATACTGAGATAAAAGATTTCATTGCCTGCGGACCAATAATGACAAGACATTGTGGGAATAAAAAAATCCCAGAAACAAAGCAGATCTCAACTACCATTGCTGTCCAGACTCACATTATGGCTGGTCGTCCTGCCACATGAAGTGCTGATGTGGAAAGTCTGCTTGGTGAAAGAAATTAGTGGAGAGCAAAGGACAGATGTTTCTTGAAAGCAGAGTACCTGGATACTTTATTGTATGATGCATTCACCAAAAGTGAAGAGTAATTTTAAAACTCAACCTTTCAAGGACACCATCACACTCTGCCTAAGTTGTAGTAACTATGGTAACGTCTTAAGCAGTAGCTTGTATGCAGCTACCTTCTATGGGGAAGTATAATGTATGTATAAAGTTTTGTGTCTAACGTGTGTGTGCCACACACAAGATGTCACACATTTACAGGTGCAAAACAATCTTAAAAAATGGGAAAGAAAGCCAATCAATGACCTGAAGCCCAAACTTTACAAGCAGTTACAACTGACCTCAGCAATTCATAATTAGCTACAGTTATCTATGTAGAGTGGTAGCTTTAAAGTCAGTGGTCAGGTTAGTAGCTAAAAACCATGCTCGACACCCAAGACTACTTAGAAGCAATGCCATGGGAGGTCTGCTTATAATATGATAGATAATCTGTTTTCTAAACTTGAATGCAGAGGGGGCATTTCCAAAAGGCCTGATCCTACCCTCAGCTGATATCCATGCATTAAAGGCTAGAATGCTATGGAACCACTTCCTCCTGAAGCATAAATGCAGCATAACACTACAAACATAGTTGGTTACCTCGGCTGCTCATTTGATTGATTGTGTTGGTTGTGTGTTTGAATGAACTGTGATTTGCAAAATGCTTTCTATACTTATTAAAGTTTGATTTATTAAATTTGGACAGATATTTATATTAATGCCCTCATTCTGCTACTTTCTGTTCTTTTAAACCTCACTTTTAATATTTGGTAAGATTCTGGTTGTCTCTGTGTGAGTTCTTATTCATTTTCTTTCCTTTCTTGTGTTGTGTCTGTTTTTCGTAACTTTTTTGAATGCCTAACTCCCCATCTGAATGATTACATGGTCAACTGTGCCAGTAGTGCCAGTGGCAATCAGAAGAAGGTGGGGGTAGGTGTGAATAAGCAGATCTTAGGCTTAATTTTCACCCAATGTTAGACAGAGCCATTCTGCAGCCAGAGCACATTTTTATTTGAGGGCAAGTTCACTTTTCATGCAACACCCTCGTTCAGGGTTCAAAATTAGGATAATTAGCTGGTGGTGTCATTTTCTGTTTTTCATTGCCAGGAATGCACTAAAGTTGTTGGACACTGCATTCAGCCATTTTGGATATTGCACTCTCAAAAGGGAGTGTTATTACTTGCTGTAATCAAGCTGAGGTCATCCAAAACTCGGCTGCCCGTGTCCTAACTCGCACCAAATCCTGTTCACCCATCACCCCTATACTCGCTGACCCACATTGGCTCCCGGTTAAGCAACGCCTCATAGAATCATAGAATAGTTACAGCACAGAAGAAGGCCATTCGGCCCGTCGAGCCCGTGCCGACTCTCAGCTAGTCCCACTCCCCTGCCCTTTCCCTGTAGCCCTGCAAATTTTTTCCCTTCAGATACTTATCCAACTCCCTTTTGAAAGATAAGATTGAGTCAGCTTCCACCACCTTTTCAGGCAGTGCATTCCAGATCTTAACCACTCGCTGCGTAAAAAAGTGTTTTCTTACATCGCCTTTGGTTCTTTTGCCAATCGCCTTAAATCTGTGTCCTCTGGTTCTCGACCCTTCTGTCAATGGGAACAGTTTCTCTCTATCTACTCTGTCCAGACCCCTCATGATTTTGAACATCTCTATCAAATCTCTTCTCAATCTTCTCTGCTCCAAGGAGAACAACCCCAGCTTCTCCAGTCTATCAACGTAACTGAAGTCCCTCATTCCTGGAATCGTTTTCGTAAATCTTTTCTGCACCTTCTCCAAGGCCTTCACATCCTTCCTAAAGTGTGGTGCCCAGAATTGGAAACAGTACTCCAGTTGGGGCCGAACCAGTGTTTTATACAGGTTCATCATAATTTCTACACTTTTGCACTCTATACCTCTATTTATGAAGCCCACGATCCCATAAGCCTTTTTAACTGCTTTCTCAACCTGCCCTGCTACCTTCAACGATTTGTGCACACATACCCCCAGGTCCCTCTGTTCGTGCACCCCCTTTAGGATTGTACCATTTAGTTTATGTGTCCTATCATTCTTTCTACCAAAATGTATCACTTCGCACTTTTCTGCGTTAAATTTCATCTGCCACGTGTCCGCCATTTCATCAGCTTGTCTATGTCTTCCTGAAGTCTATCACTCTCCTCCTCACTGTTCACTATACTTCCAAGTTTTGTGTCATCTGCAAATTTTGAAATTGTGCCCTGTACACTCACGTCCAAGTCATTAATATATATCAAGAAAAGCAGTGGTCCTAGTACCGACCCCTGAGGAACACCACTGTATACCTTCCTCCAGTCCGAGAAACAAACGTTCACCACTACTCTCTGTTTCCTGTCACTTAGCCAATTTTGTATCCATGCTGCCACTGTCCCTTTTATTCCAAAGGCTTCAACTTTGCTGGGAAGGCTATTATGTGGCACTTTATCGAACGCCTTTTGGAAATCCATGTACACCACATCAACCGCATTTCCCTCATCAACCCTCTCTGTTACCTCATCAAAAAACTCGATCAAGTTGGTTAAACACGATTTGCCTTTAACAAATCCATGCTGGCTTTCCTTAATTAATCCACACCAGTCCAAGTGACTGCTAATTTTGTCCCTGATTACTATTTCTAAAAGCTTCCCCACTACCGAGGTCAAACTGACTGGCATGTAGTTGCTGGGTTTATCTTTACACCCTTTCTTGAACAATGGTGTAACATTTGCAATTCTCCAGTCCTCTGACACCACCCCCGTATCTATGGAGGATTGGAATATTATGGCCAGTACCTCCGCGATTTCCTCCCTCAATTCCCTTAGCATCCTAGGATGCATCCCATCCGCTCCTGGTGCTTTATCTACTTTAAGTGCAGCCAGCCTTTCTAATACCTCTTCTTTATCAATTGTTATCCTATCAAGTGTCTCCACTACCTCCTCCTTCACTATGTCTATGGCAGCATCCTCTTCCTTGGTGAAGACAGATGCAAAGTACTGGTTTAGTACCTCAACCATACCCTTTGCCTCCATGCATGTACTGGCCATAATCTTAACAGTCACTTGGACAAGTGTGAATTAATTAAGGAAAGCCAGCATGGATTTGTTAACAGCAAATCGTGTTTAATTAACTTGATTGAGTTTTTTGATGAGGTAACAGAGAGGGTTGATGAGGGCAATGTGGTTGATGTGGTGTACATGGACTTCCAAAAGGCGTTTGATAAATTGCCACATAATAGACTTGCCAGCAAAGTTGAAGCCCATGGAATAAAAGGGACAGTGGCAGCATGGATACAAATATGGCTAAGTGACAGGAAACAGAGAGTAGTGGTGAATGTTTGTTTTTCGGACTGGAGGAAGGTACGTAGTGGTGTTCCCCAGGGCTCGGTACTAGGACCACTGCTTTTTTTGATATATATTAATGACTTGGGCTTGGTTGTACAGGGCACAATTTCAAAATTTGCAGATGACACAAAACTTGGAAGTATAGTGAACAGTGAGGAGGATAGTGATAGACTTCAAGAGGGCATAGACAGGCTGGTGGAATGGGCGGACACGTGGCAGATGAAATTTAACGCAGAAAAGTGTGAAGTGATACATGGTAGGAAGAACGAGGAGGGGCAATATTAACTAAAGGGTACAATTCTAAAGGGGGTGCCTGAACAGAGAGATCTGGGGGTATATGTGCACAAATCATTGAAGGTGGCAGGGCAGGTTGAGAAAGCGGTTAAAAAAGCATATGGGATCCTGGACTTCATAAATAGAGGCATAGAGTACAAAAGCAAGGAAGTTATGATGAACCTTTATAAAACTGGTCCGACCTCAACTGGAGTATTGTGTCCAATTCTGGGCACCGTACTTTAGGAAGGATGTGAAGGCCTTAGAGAGGGTGCAGAAAAGATTTGCAAGAATGGTTCCAGGGATGAGGGACTTCAGTTACGTGGATAGACTGGAGAAGCTGCGTGTGCTCTTCTTAGAGCAGAGAAGTTTGAAAGGAGATTTGATAGAGGTGCTCAAAATCATGAGGGCTCTAGACAGTAGATAGAGAGAAACTGTTCCCATTGACAGAAGGTTCGAGAACCAGAGGACACAGATTTAAGGTGATTGGCAGATGAACCAAAGACGACATGAGGAAAAACTTTTTCACGCAGCGAGTGGTTAAGATCTGGAATGAACTGCCTGAAAGGGCGGTGGAGGCAGATTCAATTGTGGCTTTCAAAAGGGAATTGGATTAGTACCTGAAGGAAAATTTCTTTACAGGGCTCGAGGAAAGGGCGGGGGAGTGGGACTAGCTGAAGTGTTCTTGCAGAGAGCCAGCACAGGCTCGACGGGCCAAATGGCCTCCTTCTGTGCTGTAACCATTCTATGATTCTATGATTCTAGATGTGTCATATAACACACAGGACCAGGCAGCCAATGCAACAGTTACAGGGCCATCTCCTGACCCAGCAGAAGAACTGGAATATCCATCCCAAGAAGCACACACCGACAGCCAACAACCATCTATCACACTTCCTCCTCCCACTGGGGAATCACTTAGACAAAGCACTACATTAGATAGTAGATGATATATGCTTCACAAAGGGAAAGCACCAGGGTAAGCTGCACCGAGCAGACCGGCACCTCATTGTATTGTGGAGAAAAATAGGTTTATTTTATTTCACTTGTGTTCTGAGAGTTCAATTAGGATGGGGTGGATAGCAGGACAGGAATGGATTGGTATCCATGGTGATTGCTGTAAGGGAGAGGGCAGTGATAGACTAGTGTTTTGCTGCACGTTGTTGGGAACATATGAACATAGCCATTTCTGCATTCGGCAAAAGAGGCACTTTAAGTGTAGGTCACGCCAATTACAGCCAGTCTATGACTCATCGGAGTAGATTGTGACTTTGTATGATTGTGTAAAACGGGTGATAGCAAGTTGGCAGGCGTTTTATATCACTCTTTTTATTTCCATTCGGGAGAGATGTAAAACGGGCTGCCGACTCGCTTTCGTCCGTCAAGACCTATCCCAACCTGTCTGGAACTGGGGTCAGCAAGGATGTCTTGTGGCTGACTCTCAGTGTGCTGCTTTGCCAATAGTTGCACATGGGCCTCGTCTTCTGCCTTTTCCATGGTAATGTCTCTTTGAATGGCAAAGCTATACAATAAGGAACAGGCTACTTTGACCTTTGAGATCACTCTCCCCACCCTCCTCCCCCACCCCCCAGTTTGTCCAAGCATTTGAGCCTTAGTTTTAACATTCCAATGGTATGTTTGACTATGATCCTGGTAGCCGCATGCGCCTTATTATTTCACTGTACCTTAAATGGATCATGAACCAAGGCTGCAGAGGCGATTCTTTTTCTTCAAGGAGTCATTCATCCAGCCCTCCTGTCCCTTGATGACACCATAGATTGCCGTATAGGTGTCATGACTGCTACAGGATACTGAGCATTCACGTGATTAATTTTGTTCCCATGGTCACAAGCCAGCTACATATTAATAGAATGAAACAGTTTTCTGGTCATGAAGGCCGTGGGATTAGGCTCTGGGCCAATATGTCCACACGTGTGTCATCAGTAATGCTCTGAACTTTGGGCAACATGGAAAAAGTGCAGTAGATTCTCATACTGCTTTCACGGGGTAAGTAATGAAAGAATTAGCTCTGGCAAACAAGGCATCAGCTATCTGCTTTATGCATCATTGCACTGCTAATTGCCAAATTTGGCATATATCCTATGCTGTTGCGTGAAAAGATCCAATAGCATCAAAGTTCAAGGCTGTGGTCACCTTGCCAGCCAATGGAAGAGCCTATTGTGGAATCTGTCTGAAGATCTAGCTCAAGAAAATGGCACAATTCTTTGACTAAATACCTACTGGCAACCTGCCTCGGTTGATGCCCCTTGATCTGTTGAGACTGGTGCTGCTCCCAAACCACCTCAAATGTAAGCATATGTTCCTGTCATGCCTGGTCCATCTGTTCCTTCTCCAAAACGAGGAAATAGAGTGGTATGTCTCGCTGATGTACAGTTTCACAATTTTGTTTGCAGCCACTTAAACTGTGGCTGCAAACAAGTCACAGATGAAAAACAGGCTGCTGCTATTAAGTCCAAAATATGTAAAAGCTAGGCCACAACCAAAAAGAGTACCAAATGCAACGAAAACAATGCAAAAGAAAACTGAATGAGCGAAGAAAGTTACAGTAAAACAATGTTCTACAACAACAACAACTTGTATTTATATAGCACTTTTAACGTAGCAAAACGTCCCAAGACGTTTCACAGGAGTGTTAGAAGACAAAAAATTTGACACCGAGCCACATAAGGAGGAATAAGGGCAGATGACCAAAAGCTTGGTCAAAGAGGTAGGTTTTAAGGAGCGTCTTAAAGGAGGAAAGAGAAGTAGGGAGGCAGAGAGGCTTAGGGAGGGAATTCCAGAGCTTAGGGCCGAGGCAACAGAAGGCACGGCCACCAATGGTTGAGCGATTATAATCAGGGATGCTCAAGAGGGCAGAATTAGAGGAGCGCAGCTATCTCGGGGGGTTGTGGGGCTGGAGGAGATTACAGAGATAGGGAGGGGTGAGGCCATGGAGGGATTTGAAAACAAGGCTGAGAATTTTGAAATCGAGTGCGTTATATAAAGTCATTTAAGTGGGGTAATGATATTACAAGTACTGAGCTGGGGCGAGGCCTTCAACTTCCCCCTTCTGCACTCCCTTTATGTCCTCTTTCCTCAAAATTTAGAGGGCTGCCTTCTTATAGGGAATCAATAGACAATTATTGCAAGGGGTTCCTCCTATCCACGTTTGGTCATACCTAATATGTGCAACTTTTTCCTGTAAGCGGATACAAAACATATCTATGTTAGAATTTGGAGGAGCAAAGACAAACCCAAAGGCCCAGTTTACATGCTACATTGTGTGAGTCCATGCAGTTTGCATGTATGCAGCTTGTGCATGTAGTGATATTAATTTGCATATTTCTATACCAGCATGCTCTGCAATTACACGGGCACACATGTGCGTGTTCCAATGTGTTCAAAGATTGCCTGAATGATTTACACGCTGCCTCAGTGAAGTTGCACCAAGGTGAGAGTGAACTCTTGTTGGCAAACATTGTTAGGACGCATATTGAAATTAGACAGTGTGGGAACTCTTACCGTGGCCATTTTTATGAGTCCAGCAAATTTATTTTGCATCTGCTTCCATGACCTACAGATATTGGAGTTTGCATTGACTCACTCAACCACTTCCACCCAGGCATTTCTCAGTGCGTCTGATTAGAAGGTGTCCCTCAGCTCCAGAGAGGTTATTTCCCCCCAATCCAGAATCTCCTGCCAGAATGTTCTTAAGGGCAGCATTCTCAAAAAAGAGCAGCCCTGCTTCTGTTCCTCTTTGCTTCCACCATCAGCTGCTAGCAGCAAGACTTTGGGTCCAAAAATGCACAAGTCAGCAATCCTAGGAGTTCCGCCGGGATTGTGCCCACTGGTGAACTCTGCTGCTGACCCTGCCAGAGTATGTGGGGTCATGGGAGAGCACCCAATCTAAATATTCCCACCAGGTGCACGTACTACTAGAGGCATATCTTGGGTGCCCACCTATCCCAGAAGGCTGCAGAATGCCAGAAACCTTTTGACTGTGTCTTGGCAACTCTCTTGCTAAGAGGGTCACACTAATTTTTTTTTAAATTCCTCCTTGGAAAGTCTAGGCTGCGACTTAGGCTCAGACAGTCAATGTGGGCCGCACAATTGTCAGTCCTGGCTCTTATATTTTCTTTCAGACCCACTGATCTCCCTGGGCCATACACCATCTGCTAGGAGGCATGTGGCTGCACCCCGGGGATGAGGCTTGCTCCAGTTTCCCTTTAAACTTCTAAGTTGGAGCTAGACAGTCTAATGATTTCCTCAAGCAATTGAAGTCATGTTGTGCTGTTGAATATATATTATTCTTTTCTAGTACTCCAGAACATTCTGCCTTGATCTGGGTTGGGAATCAAGATTCTGTAATGTCCATCCAAACACTAATGTTTTAAATATGTTTTAATTGATGTCTAGAAATGCATAGAATGTGCTCTGGAAATTTTTACAGTCTAATCTAACATAAAAAGAATTTGGTACTGTAAGGGTTAATTGTTTGCAAGGGCCATTCACAATAGTGAGTTGGACCTATAATTAATTCCAAGTAACAGTTTCATATGCAAGGGTAGATCTTGACTTTGTGTGATAGTGTAAAATGGGTGATAATGAATCGGCAGCCCGTTTTACACCTCTGCCGATTTTTATTTCCATTGACTTCACTGGCAGCACTGATAGGAACGCTACATAAGGCAAAAATGCTTCTGGGTTTGGCAGGAAAAATCAGCTAGGGTTCCTATCCCTGTCTGCTATCCTGCACATACATAGATATCAGGTGAGGACAGAATTGGCTCAGAGTCCCATGGTCAATTAGGCTGCCAACACTCACTGTCAAGACTCACACATGAGTAACCCTCACTTGGGCAGGACACCAGAGGGCATCCAGCACCTACGCAACTCTACCCCCACAAGGATTCAATGCTTTCAAGGGAGAGAGAAAATTGGCACGACAAAAAGCTGCATAAGTAGTAAAACAAGTTATATTGCACAGAGGTCATACCCTGTGACATGATGATGAATACCCTTCTATGGATACAAGCCATCATCTCACATTTACTGACAAGATTAAAATCTACATGCACAGATGTTATCAAAAAGGGATCATGGGGGAAGTACAGAGTATATATATATATTAACCTTGTAAACAGGGAAAAGAATTACAGACGGTGCATCTAAATTATTCATGATCCATAGCCACATCCTACAGAGGGGCCTCCCTGGCATTGATCTTAGTGATGTGAAACAGGAAACAGTTAACCTTATTGTTTTGATGTACATCTGAATTTTAATTCCTTGAGGTCTGTTTCTACCATGAGTAATAAAAAGTGTACAAGTATAGATCTGTTTTAGTTTCTGGAGAATATCATTCGACTCTCCCAAAATACAATCGGTTTTAATTCAAGCTGATATTTTGCCAGTTTGATTGTCGGTGGGTTCATATTTTTTCATATGCTTTATTTATTTGCCCACTTATCTAACCCCCTGTGCTGAAGGCACTGGCTCAAGTTGGGATAGGGTTCCACAGGCACTAATAACCCTCTGATACCGTGCCTAAATGGTCATTCTTCAACACTCACTGTATCTCCATACAAGCCTAGACATTGAATGCTGTCAGGCTATGCACCATGATGGATATAATGAGCTGACTATGATCCTGTCCGCCCCCAAAATCCACACAGATGTACTTTCCAGCGGGGATTACTAGTTAGCAATCAGGAGTAGCAAAACGTGGCACATTTTTCCTTTCCAATGCCCAGTGGTCAGCCATGGTGCCAACTGCTACCTTGGCTTACAGCACAGAAGGAGGCCATTCAGTCCATCGTGCCTGTGCTGGCGCCTTGAAAGAATCTTAGTCCCACATCACCGCTTTTTGACTGTAACTCTCATCCTCAAGTACCTGTCCAACCCTCTTTTAAAATTGTTTATGGAATCAGCTTCCACCACCTTTTCAAAAATGAGAAGTTGCACAACACCAGGTTATAGTCCAACAGTTTTATTTGAAATCACGAACTTTCGGAGCGCTGCTCCTTCGTCAGGTAAAGTGAGGGAATACAAATCAGATACAAAGCATATATAGACAGAGAACAATGTGTTTCTGACTGCCCTCCATCACACCACCTCGGCACTCTGCAGTCAGAAACACATTGTTCTCTGTCTATATATGCTTTGTATCTGATTTGTATTCCCTCACTTTACCTGACGAAGGAGCAGCGCTCCGAAAGCTCGTGATTTCAAATAAAACTGTTGGACTATAACCTGGTGTTGTGCGACTTCTCATTTTTGTCCACCCCAGTCCAACACCGGCATCTCCGCATCATGACCACCTTTTCAGGTAGAGCATTCCAGATCCAGACAACTCTCCGAGTGAAAAAAATTCTCCTCATTTCCCCTCTAGGTCTTTTACCAATGATTTTGAATCTATGACCTTTAGTTATTGACCCACTCGCCAGAGCGAATAATTTTTCTCTACTCTATCGAAACCTCTCATCATCTTGAAAACCTCTATTAGGTCACCTCTTAACCTTCTCTGGTCCAAGGAGAACAGTCCTAACTTTTCCAACCTCTCCTCATAACTGAAGTCCCTCATCCCTGGTAACATCCTGGTAATCCCCCTCTGTACCCTTTCTAAGGCCTTTCCATTTTTCCTGAAGTGTGATGCCCAGAATTGCCCACAATATTCCAGCTGAGGCCTAACCAGTGATTTATAAAGTTCTAGCATGATCTCTTTGTTTCTTTATTCTATTCCTGTATTTATAAGCCTAAGTAACCCATATGATTTTTTAACCACCTTATCAACTTGCCCTGTCACCTTTAAGGATTTGTATATATTGACACCAAGGTCTCTCTGCTCATCGTCACTTTTCAAAATCGTGCTATTTATAGTATACTGTCTTATAGATACAACCAGAGATTGAACCTGGGACATTGCTAGACTGTATATCTCGGTACAATATTTACCCAGTAAATCATACAGAATTAGAAAAACCTGGAAACACTCAGCAGGTCAATCGGTATCAGTGGAAAGAACAGGCAATCTACGTTTTGATTGCTTATTTCTCTTCAGAACTGAAAAAATACGATACAAATGGGTGTTTAAAATGAGCAGAAAAGAGGGAGAGAAAATATCTGTCATTCCACTGATGTTTCCCCTCTCTGTTTATCTGTTTACGTTTTCTGGTTGATTGCCTAGAAACTTGGTTTTTGTACTATCATATTTGAACTCCAAGGACTTTTAAACTGGCAGTAATGTTAAACCTTTGCTGTCACTGGCTTGTGTTACCGACTGAAAACCTTTTCGCTTTTTACAATAGCAATTCAGGTCGGTGAGTGGAAAAGATAAATGAAGTCATTAAGCTGTTCAAAGGTTCATTGAAACTACAATAAGATTTCTGTGGGTTATCCACATATCGTTGTCTTCACCACAGACAAGAAATAACTGTGATTAAGTGTAAGTGGATTGGTTTGTTGGGCATTTAAATAAATGAGACCAGTTATCTTTTTCTGCTCTTTGTGTTATAATGAACCTGAAACCATTGCACAGATCTCATTTTATCAAGCTTTTACGTAGCGCCCTGAAGTTTAAACAGCATGAAGCACAAAACTAACTTGAACACTTTCCCCCATTTCCTCCTCTCAATATAAATTAAATAGTAGATCTGAGAAAGGCAACTGACATTGTTCAATTAAAAGCCATTTCATTCTGCAGCCACAATTTGTTAATTCAACAAAGACATGCGAGCACACATTTTGGCAATTTTAAAATTAGTTTTTGGTAATCCAGTTGCTTTGTTTTTCCGGCCAATCCTCAGAATGACAATAAGGAATTATTGAGTCCAACGATATAGATTACAAATTTAGATTGGTTTCAACCCATGTCAATTAACTGATATGAAGATGGTGCTTTGTTTTTTGTGATGTTCCTAGGTGTTACGCATTGTGACTTTACTCTCCAGTAGAAATATTCTTCTGAAGAAAATCCTTATTGTTCGAGAACTGATGCAACCATACCATTATTTTTGTTTGTCTTATTTGATGACAAAGCTCATGCTCACAGCCTATTGAATATATATTAAACAGCCTGTTGAATAAATATAATGTACTTTTCCCAGTCAAAGTATTTCCCTTAATATTCGTAAGGACTTTTGAAAAACTGAAAGTCACTAATCTAACTGAGGGTGGTGAAATTGGACCTTGTTGAGCCTGTTTTCCAGGTGGAAAATGGTAACACAGAGGTCCAACTTAGGGTGCCAACCACCCTCACCCAAACATTGTCGGAGACATGTCCAACATAATATTAGTTCCGGTGCTATAGGAGCGCAATACAGGTAAAAGATCCTATGCCACTATTTGAAGAAGAGCAGGAGAGTTATCCTTGTGTCCCGGCCAAGATTTATCCCTCTACCAACATTACTGAAAGAGATTATCTGGTCATTATCTCATCGTTGTTTGTGGGATCTTACTGTGCGCAAATTTGCTACCATGTTTGCCTACATTACAACAGTGACTACACTTCAAAAGTACTTCACTGGCTGTAAAGCACTTTGGGACATCCTGAGTTTGTGGAAGGTGCTATATAAATGCAAATTCTTTCTTTCTTTTAATTGATTCCAGGATTTCTTGGTTGGCCTCGTAAAGGGTGGAACCACTGTCTACTCATTACAAGGCCAATGATGTAGGGAGTGTCCGGGGGCGGGGACTCCCTACACTGGGAATTTGCACTTCCCTGGTTTGGTTGGTATATTACTGGAGGCTGGTATCGTGAGTGAGATGAAGTGTACCAACCTCAAGATGGATGCAAGTGGGAAGCGAAGGAGTGGGATGGGAAGGGGTGAGGGTCCAAAATGTTTTCTTTCACAAAAGTCTTGATCAGCCCCCTTACACCGGGGGTCGAAGAGATGATAGTTGGGGTCTTGGAGGGAAGGATCTGGGCAGCCTGTGACAATAGGCGGATGGGCCAATTTCCAGCTATATGTGCCCATAGTGCATTTCCGCTCACCTCATGCAAATTCAGTATCATCCCATTCACCCTGCAAACACTGCTGGGATCATGGCCAACAGATTTTTCAGGCCCCTGTGTTTTTTTTTAAATTTTCCTTTCTGCTATCTGAAAAGAAACTTCCAGCATTCAGAGCTTTAAGCCACACTCTTGGAGTTTTACTCTGTCAGGTCTCTAGACTGGAATGGAGTAGATGTATGTCGTAGGTCTGTCAGCAGATATCTCTGGTTATATTGAGTGAGGATGGGCACCATTTCTAGTCTTGAATACTAATTCCAGCACTCTAATAACATCTAGGTATGTGTAAACCACATAGTGTAGAAAGAATTTCAACACTAAAAAAAAACCTAGTTGTGTTGGCATGCTGTCAAGTTAGTTAATGCGTTAGTTAGACACTGGATTGGTTTGTCTATCCCTTCTTAGTGTTCAATGATATAACTTTGACCCATGTAATTCTGCAGGTGTGTGGTTTAAAAAGAAAATACCAAGTGCAAAAGAAAGTACATGTCTAACAACCGTCACATCGGATCCTGTGCTGTGTTGAATGAATTTGTGTGCTGATATATTCACTGTGTAAATTCAAGGCTTTAATATAATACCCTAAACTATTGAAGGTCCAATACAGAAATCCAACTGGTTCTCTTCATCTCCTGAAGATATTAACTGTTTGCTGGGATACAGTTTCACAGATATTAGTCACCCCTAGCAGGTCATGCAAGTGACCATTATTCATGTGTGAGCTTTGACAGTGAGTATTATCAGGATATTTGACTGCGAAGGGCGGGGAGAATCACAGCCAAGCCCTCACCTGATGTGCACATATTCATTTCCAGCAGGGATCGCTGGATAGCAATCAGGGAATGGCTGACTGGGCTGATATTCTCTTTCCTAATCTGGGGCACAATTGTAGTACTCTAACATCTGCACGACCACAACCACGACTTGCATTCATATAACACCTTTAAGGTAGAAAAGTGGCCCAAGGCGTTTGCAGAGTTGTAAGGAAAAAATGGATGCCAAGGCAAAGAAGGAGGCAGTAGGAGGGGTGACAAAAAACCTGGTTAAAGAGGTGGGTTTCAATACCTCTCTGGTTGAGATCAGTTAACTCAACACAGATTAGTGGATCCAAGCTGGTACTTTCCTGGGCACAGGTACTCACTGGACAAACTTTTTAAGGCATTAGGGAAGCCTTTATTTGGTTTTCAACCTTGGGTAACAGATATCCCAATCGTTATTTATGCAGTGTACTCCACAATTTTTGCCTTTTTTGGAAATCTCAGGACCATTGGTTAGGAGTTAACTTCAAAAGAAAGAAAGAACTTGCAATTATAAAGCTGTATTACATAAATTTGAATGCACAGAAAATCAATTGTAGGTTCTCAATTGTCAGAAATATTTTCTATTCAATCTTATAGCCTTTTGTAGTGTAGTATTAGCTTTAGTTATTTTGGATTGTCTTTCATCTCTGGATACTCTTTTGGCTTCTGTGGAGTGATTTAAATTGATAGAAAATATACACTCTGGTTTGTGTGGTAGTTTGAACCTCTTGGGGCCTTTTTTCTGGTGGGTAGTTTGATTATATCCTATTTTCAGATTGCCCCTGGCCTGTGCCTGGTGTGGCATTTTGCAATGAGCAGTTGAAGAAGTGACGGTGGTTTAATGCTCTAGTGTCTGTTGTTATGTAACCTGGGGAAGTGTAGCAGTAATCAGGAAAAAGGTAAAGAGCAGTTTGAAGCTGTCCTTAACACCGTTCCAGTCACTTATTTTTTTACTTATTTTCTTACAACTATCTGCCCATGAGCTCCAAAGTCTCGTCCTTAATGGGGTGGAACAGGACTTTAGTCTGATCAGATGACCACAGCTGGAGGCCTGCTCCTGATTTGCTGTTTTTAGATTCTTGCTGGATGTATTTCACCACTTGGCCAAAATGTCATTCCATAAACCTTGTGCTGGTTTTATTTATTATTTTCAGGAATTGAACACCTAAATACCACCAGTGGTAAATTTAAAATATTTAAATTAAGGTTGCTGTCTATATCCTGACCTGCCCTTTAGTAATAAAAAAATGAACTTTCCAGACTGACAGGCCTTATTTAAATATTTAAATTTTACTTCCCAGCAGTATTCAAGTACCCAATAATACCTAAAAAAATAAAGACAGGAGTTGCATTAGAAGGACATCTGGTTCTACTGTAGTATGGACTAGAAGAGTTTTTCTTGTTTAAAAAAAAGCCAAGGAACACTCTCTGGAGACTGTGATTTTATACTACCTCATTGAGCACTTGGCTTGACTGTGATGGGCCCCACTGTCAAATTGCTTGCCAACATATGCTGTTCAGCTTCACACATGAAGAATAGTCACTTGTGGAAGGTGCTGAAGTACTGCTGGAGCCTGTAGAACTGTACCCCTGTTCTCAATAAGATTAGTCAAGACCAAATCTAGTATTCAGGTCAAGTAGGTTAGTGGGCAATAGAATAAGTAGGCCCAAGAGGGAAGAGAGAAGAGACAGATGGGAGAGGGAGAGAGGGAAAGTGAATTGGGAGAGGAGAATAGGGAGGGAATGGGGAAAGGGAGGTGATGGTGTCGGAGAGGAAGAGGTGTGTGGCACTTGGCCAGAGTCCATTTCTTCAAAGTGGGGGAGGTCAATAGAGAAGGGGGGAAAGGAGGGGAGGGGGAGATTGATGGGGAGCTAGAAGGAGACATATTGGAAGTGGGAGAGGTAAGGGGAGAAGAGGAGCTAAAAGAGGAAGAAGACAGAGGTGGATGAGATGAGGCAACAGTTGCACTGGGCCACGGCAATTTTCCTCTCAGTATGGGTGGAGGTACAGTGGGCCAGGGCTTAATCCCATCTCCGGGGGGTGGGGGAGGGGGGGGAGGTGGTTGGTGTGAATGTTTTTGTTGTCATGTGGGGGACATTACAGAGGGTAGGTTTTTGGCTAAGGTTGGGGGTGGTGCTAAATTGCTCTGGGTGAGGGACTGCAGGAGGCATGTGTTGGAAGAGACCAAGGAATCTTAGCAGACTCGACGCAACATGTCCAGCAAATTCTGAGCAGCAACCAACAAAGCAAATAGAATGTTGAACTTCATAATCAAAACAATAGAATTCAAGTCACAGAAAGTCATGATTGAACTGTACAGTATTCTGGTCAAACCAAGAGACACTAAAGTCCTATAAACATGGACAACTGACTAGAAGAATAACTGCAAAGTTGTTACATTTTGAACACTGCTCATCTAAAGAAGTGCGCTTGGCTGTAACCCTCATGCCAGTTCAAGTATACCGTAATATTCAAGTCTCTGTCACATGTGTTCCTTGGACTAATCTATCTCTAAAACCCCTTTTACACAACAGAACTAATTCCACTGGAAATGGTTCTGTAACATATCTTGGTTTTCCTATTATTGAATCTGCCCTGTTTGTATTGTGATGATGTTTCAGCATCAATAAATAGTATGTTGTGATTTGTCATATTCACTTGTATCTGAATTCTTAATGATGACTTTCTTCTTTTCTCAAGAGCTGTAGTGAACAACGCCTTGCTACCTCCTCAGTAACATCTGCCTGCTTTGGGTAGCACAATGCTGTTGCTCAATGTCAGGCGGCTGATTGTCGATCATGACTTTAAAACAGTTACTTATGATCAAATCATATTTTTTCACTCCTGCCAGGCTGTTATTTAATGCTAAGGGAAGGTCTATATGGGTGAGCAATGCTGGAAATGCATTGCTGGCCAGTACATATAGATTGAGAGGTCAGCCTGTCCATAGCCAGGCACAAAATGGCGGACTCTACATAAATGGCACTGGCGACTGCTGTTTGTACTTGCCAACATCCAGCACTAATGGTTGGTGGCACTAATCAAAGCTTCCTCCAAAGGGAGTCTTGGTGCTTCTGACAGTGCTGTTGTTGCTTTGTTTACAGGGTTGTCTCTGACAGTATGTCTGCAATTTAAGGTAATCATGTAAAGTAAATGGGATATCCATTGCAGACAGCTACTTTTAAGTAATATATATATATATTATTTTTTATATTCATAAGGGGACTTGTTTTAAAGTGTGCTTTTAAAGATCATATCAAAATATTTGTGAAAGGGTCATTTTGTTTTTTCTATCAGACTTCACAGCAAAGTAGGTATGAAGGAAGTGACAAAGATTATTTCAAAGGAGGTTTTCTTGCTTTGAAAAGCCAATCTGCTATATTCAGAGCAGACTGGTGATTTCACACCCAGACCAAAAACATTACAGCAATGCTTAGATCTCTCCAAAATGATTGCACTAGTTCTCCAAATATCTGTGAAAACAGGTTAAGAGCAAACTCTCCTGAATGCTTTCATTTCCTACTCGAAGCATCCATGCTCCTTTTACAGTTAGATAAGTATATGACTAAGTGACAAGATCGTTAAGTAGAGCGTTGCACACTTAGGAAGCCTGTTTGGTTAAAGCTGCTTTTAATCCATCATTTTTAAAGTTGTATTTAACAGCACTCCAAAAAAATTGGCTTAGAATTCAAAGCTGTAGCCACTGGGGAAACACTTTGTAGTAGCACTAGGATAGGTAAACAAGCACAAACAACAGGCACTAAGGGCTTGCACAAGGGTGAGTCATAATTATTTCTGTTCACTATTAGATACAAATGGAATTGACTTGTTTGATAAATTTGTTTTTTGTTCTCGATTTGGTGTTGGTGTTTATTTTTGTAGTGAAGTGAGGGCAGGACCCATAAGATTGGACTGAAGGAAGGTAATCGGATGGTTGTAGTAAGGACGGTGGTAGGATTGTGGGACCATTGGTGTATGGGGATGGGAGGGATGGTTTAGGTGAAGCACTCTTCGATGAGCTGGTCCCTCAGAGCTCTGGCAGCGAGGAGCACTGGTGGTTGGTGCCTCTCCTGCTCTTCCTCCTCTTCCTGCTCCTCCTCCTGCTCCTGCTGCACTTCTTGCTGCCCAGGTGGTGGTAAGGGCTGATCCCTCATGATGGCACAACTATGCAGCATGCAGCAGATAATCACAAATCTGGATATCCACTCAGGGTGTACTGCAAAGCTCCTCCAGTACAGTCCAGGCAGCAGAAGCGTTGCTTGAGCACATCGATTCATTGTTCGGTTACATTTCTTGTGGTGGCATGGCTCTGATTGTAGGCCATCTCTGCAGCTGTACCCGGATTACTGACGAGAGTCATGAGCCATGTCCGAAGGGGATTTCCCTTGTCGCCAGTAGCCAGCCTGTAATTTGACTGCCTGGCTGGAATAAAGGCGGCACAGAGGACTGGTGCAGGATGAAAGTGTCATAACTGCTGCCAGGATACTGGGCACAGATCTGCATGATATGCTGCCTGTGGTTGCAAACCAACTGTACGATGAGAGAGTGGAATCCCTTTAGATTGATAAAGATACCAGGTTGGTGACAGGGAGAAAACAAGGTAAGGTGGGTGCAGTTTATGGCATGTTGCACCCTGGGGAAGCCTGCCATGTGGTCATTATGTCCTGCTTCACTCTGTCCATGAAGAATGAGATGTAAGTGTTTCTCCTGGTGTAGGGAGCCTCAGTGACCTCCCTGATACACCGGTGTAGTATGAACTGTGAGATGTTGCTGATGTCACCTGCCGCAGCCTGAAAGGAGCCCGTGCTCTGGTGCAAAGCTCGAGTGTGGCTTCAGCAGGTGACATAACTTGGTGACAGCCTCCTTTGTGAAGTAAAAGCACCTCATACATTGCTCCACAGTTAAGTTCATGTAGGAGAAGTGCTCCCTGAATACCCGCTGTGGATATGGCCTCCTGTGCAGTGCCCCCCTCCTCCTCTCTTGTCGCAGCTGCTCCTGCTGTTTGCTGTCGTCCTTGCTGCTCCCCCTCCTCCTCTATCCCCGAAGGTAGCCTTTCTAGACCACCCATGACTGCAGTCAAACTGTTTCTAAAGCAGCCAACAACAGTGCAACACCAGCAATATCTTCTTCTCAGCAGTCAATCCTAACTTTCCAGAGTCAGAAAACAGACCAAAAAACACCCAGAAGTTAACCAGCAACTAATCCGTAAGTACTGCATGATCCCTTTAAATAGCCCTGATGAATAATGCTTCCTGCCTGTTAGCACCACGAGTTGCTGAGCAAGCTTAGCACGTGGTGGGTCAGGCGATGCGGCATACCAAAATTGGAAAAAGGTCTTCCAAGAAGCACGGGATCCTAATTTGAATAAGTTTTTCAGTGTTTTCCATAGTTCTTGTGTGCGCTCTGGATGCCTATGGAGAAGACCGATCTCATATGGCGGTGGCGCACTTCCAACGCATAATGAGTGAGTGCTTCCTATCCATCATATTGGAGGCTTATCACTACACCTGCTGCATTCCCTCTATCCAATTGGTCACTTCTTCAAAAAAACTCTGGTAAATTTGTCAAAGGTTTGCCTTTACCAAATCCATGCTGGCTTTAATTAACCCATGCTTCTCTAAATGATTACTAATTTTATTTTTAATTATGAATTCTAAGTGTTTGCTCACAGTTGAAGTTATTCAGTTAAAAACTTTGTACTCCACTTTTGTAGAGAAAACAAATGGGAAGAGTGGTCTGGGGAGATACAATTGTCAGGAGTGCAGCAGCTCTCAGACATACAGAATAATTTCAGGCCAAAAAGGTTGCTTTGAGTTATAAAACCTCCTAATGGGAACTCTGACCAGCAAATTCCCAGATCTACTTAGTCTGAGAAAGAGTGCTGTTGAGTTCTGTGCGTTATGTAAGTAAATCTACCAAGAGTATTTATTACCTGTCTTTAAGTGGAAAAAAAAGCGTAGTGATGCTTTAACACAACAAGCTTTTTCAATGTTAATACACTCGGCATGTGGAAAAGGGCATTTTTTGTTACATGTTATGTGCTGGAAATTTAATGTATCACTATTAAGAAGCAGAGTAATGGTCAGATGCTGTGGATATGAAGCCATTTACTTGTCTGAATCCTATCTCTCCTAATGCAGGTTTTGTCATCAGTCAGAAGAGATCAGATCAGGGCTCTCTTGCTTGTCAGAACTTGGTGCATAAATGTTAAGATCCAGTTTCCCGAGAGACTGGCTTACAATCGCACTCTTTCGTTTCATAGAGTTTAGAGCGTCTTGAAGTCTGCACCTATTAAAATTTCAATGGTAAACTAGAGGATTCTGGTTGTGTTTTTAATTTAGAGCAGAGACAAGCCTTGGGCTGGATTTTGTCAATGGGGACGTGATGGAGGCAGGACTCCCACTTTTTGGGTTGTAGTCCCGCCTCCATCGACTTGTGGCCAACCCACTGTATTTTCCCTTGATTGACCTTGTTAAGTTCGCCCAGCGGGCTTAGCAGGCCAATCAAGGGTCCCTTGGATACAGGTGACGTCAGCCATTGAAATTTCATCTGTCAAGAGCTTTTGACAGATGAAATGTCAGCATTTGACAGCTCTGTGAAGCTGTCAAACACTGACAATATGATTTCTAACGTGAGTCCCTGTACTTAGACTCAGTTAGAAATCAATCCAGCACAGAAAGCAGAGACTGCAGCTTTTGACAGCTCCGCGGCCATTCTGCTTTCTGTGCTGTGGATGTGAGGGACTCCCGACACCTTAAGGAAGCTAGCCTGCAGGACAAAGTTAAGGTAAGTAAAAGTTCTTAAAACACTTTACACACACCAAACACACTTACCTCTGCACTCATGCACCCATCACTCACCTGCACACCGGACATCTCGACCCCTCCAAGCCCTCCAGACCGACGGTCCGCCTCGCTAAATCGGCGTGGTTCGGACCTGTCGGGAGGCCCACACTTCAGGGCCAAAAATAGGGATTAGGCAAAAAACTGCCTGTTAACTACCTGTTAACAGGCAGTTTATTGGCACTAATCCCCTTCCCGCCTCGGGGAGGTGGGTCCCAGCACAGGTCGGGTACCTGCCTCCTGTGAAACTGGCATGGGGGCGGGATGGGTTCGGGACCCCCGAATCTGCTATTTTCCCACCCCACACGCCTCCAAACCCGCCTCCACGGGTCAATGAAAATTCTGCCCCATGGTATTTGTTCTGCTAGCTACTGTCCAATAGTTGAATGCTTCTGGTGTGTGGAACAATATGATATGACAGATTAATGCCGGCTGGATTAAATGGGTCACTGAGTAAGGGTCTTAAACTGCTTGCAATTAATTCAACACAAATGCTTATGGGAAATAATTAAGAACTAGCCAGAAAAATGGCAACCTGCAAATGATTTTTTTACACAAATCAGTACCTGAACTCTTTTCACATCTGAACATGTTTCACATATGATAAAGTAAAGCCTTTTACCATGAAATGATTATTTTGCTTTTTAACTTGCTGCCATTCATTTCAAATATTGCATTAGTAGCTTTATAGATATGTGACACCTCAGTTTAGATTCCATTATCGGCAACAAGAATTTGTACTTATATTGCACTTTTAATTTACCAAAATGTCACAAGGCACTTGTTGGGGGAAGAAGATAGAGTAAGAGATAGGTAAAGAAGTTCGAGGAGATGACCAAAGGCGTGGTTGAAGAGAGGTTTTGAGAAGGCCTTTTTGAAGGTGGACAGAGATGGAGCAAGAGATGAGGGTTAATAAAGGAAAACTAGAGTGAAGAGAAAGATCGTTGAAGGCTTTGCCACTGATGGCTGAGCAGAGGGAGGAGGGGATCCACAGAAAACCACAGTCAGAAAACTGGAGGGTGGGAGCTGGGACACAGGACTGGAGGCAATTACAGAGATAGGTGGGGAGACACCACAGAGGGCTTTGTAGTTGAGGGTGACGATGTTGATATCAATGTACGGGGGATGGGAAGCCAGTGGAGGGTAGCAATGCCAGTCTCAAATTCCCCAATGCTTTCCTTGCCAGCCTCCCAAGCTCCACCTTCACAAATTCCAACTTGTCCACAACTCCATTTCCCACATCCTGTGCCATACTAAGTTCACTTGGTATGGGATAGGATGCAAATGATATAATTTTGGACAAGTTGGTGTTTATGTAGGATAGAGTTTGGAGGCTGGCAAGGTGAGCATTGGGGAATTTGAGACTGGAAGTGACAAAGCGTTTCAGTTTCAGTGGGAGTGGGAGTAAAGGAGGAGAAGAAGTGGTCAATATTATCAAGGTGGAAATAGATGGCCTTGATTAGCTGACCTTGAATTTAATGTATCTTTCCTACATCCATACTAGAGGCCTTTTACTCAAAGGAATTTGCCATTTGAGAGAATAACAGTCAAGCGTTATAGATGAAACATGGCAATTTAATGCAACAACTGAATAATTTATAGAGCAAAGAAAGCTGGTTTTCCATTGACAGCTTTGCTGGGTTAAAGGGTTATTTTGTTTGGAGTAGAAGGTAACAAATAAATGACAATAACAAGAAGAAGCACAGCCAATTTTAATTTATTTAGCAGCTCATTTGCTACCTTTTAATTATCAACTCTACTATCCAATGCTTCATATCTGATTCCCATTTCTGTTATATTTAGCTTGCGCAAGCAATAAAAAAGCACTTAAAACAACACTTGAGTGTAAGCAGCTTTAGAAGCCATAGAACAATGCATCCAAAGTTATCATATTATAAAAGCCAATAAACAATGATAATAAAAACAGAAAATGCTGGAAATACTCAACAGTTCAGGCAGCATCTGTGGGGAGAGAAACAGAGTTAACAGGGGTGCTTTTGCCAATGGGGGCGGGTTGGAGGCGGGACTGCTGCTTGTCGGGTTTTAGTCCCGCCTCCATCGACTTGTGGCCAATCCATGCTATTTTCCCTTGATTGACCTTGTTAAGCCCGCCCAGCGGACTTAGCAGGCCAATTAAGGGGAAGCCTCCAGGAGACGGGACCCGGCGCGGGTCGGGTACCCGCCTCCTGGGAAGATGGCACGGAGGCGGGTTGGGGGCGGGATGGGTACGCGCCCCCAGATTCTGCCATTTTCCCAGCAGTCCCACCTCCAAACCCGCCTCCCCAGGGCTGGCAAAATTGCCCCCAACGTTTCAGGTCGATGACCTTTCATCAGAACTGGAAAAGTTAGAGATGTAACAGGTTTTAAGCAAGTAGAGAGGCAGGGAAAGGAGGGTGGGGGTGGGAGGAAAGAACAAAAAAGGTCTGTGATAGGGTGGAAGGCAGGAGAGATTAAATAACAAAAGGGATGATGGTGCGAGGCAAAAGGGGATGGTAATGGGACAAGTAAAGGAACAAAAGATGGGTTTTAAGAGCTTTAAATGGCAATAGCAAAATCATCAGCAGCAGCTGGCCGAAAAAATGGGAGCAGTGGTTATGATCTGAAATTGTTGAACTCGATGTTGAGTCCAGAAGGCTGTAAAGTGCCTAATCGAAAGATGAGGTGCTGTTCCTCAAGCTTCCATTGAGCAGGAGGCCAAGGACAGAGAGGTAAGAGTGGGAGTAGGGTGGAGAATTAAAGTGACAAGCGACCATAAGCTCAGGGTCACGCTTGCGGACTGACCAGAGGTGTTCCGCAAAGCGACCACCCCATCTGCATTTGGTCTCCCCAGTGTAGAGGAGACTGCATCATAAACAATGATAATGTTCATTGCCGCAGCTGTGCCCGAAATATCACCTTCATAGTTAGTAAGGGTTCATGAGCCAAAGTCAAAATGATGGCTCAAACAGCGAAATTGTGGCGAATTTAGAACCTGGGAGGAACTAATGATAGGAAATGGTTAATATTTTGTGGAAACAGGTGCATGTTCTCAGATACTGTACCACAATGAGGCATTATGGTGCTTACCGACTCTGATCACATTTCTGGCCATAGGTTCATATCCCAGCAGAGCCCAGGTTTAGCTTGTATGCACAAAGAGTTTGTTAGATTTTGCTACCACCTGCTAGGTGTCGATATCCATTTTCATTTACTACAACCTTATGGAGATTCACAGTCCCTGAATGGAGGGATTTGTGAGGGAAGAGGTTAAATGCCCACCACTGACTTGTGAATCTGAACAGTGAATTGCTTTACTGAAGCTCAGTGCACTGGCTTCTTTTCAATGTGTCCCGTTCTAATTTGACAGCATCAATAGGGGCACAGAAATTGGTTTGCTTAGTGCCTGTGAACAATAAATGTTGATTGCCATTATTCTGCTAGTGTGGTATTAGGACCCTAGGTCCAAACAACTTTGAGGAGGCATATCAGCTGGAATAAAGGAAGTCAAAGCTGCAAATCCTCTATGTGGTTTTTCTCAATAACTATGTTTTGAGTGTACATTTTTTGTAGTTAAGTCTGCATTACAACAGATATAGTCAGAGTGCTATGGCATCATTGTTTTTAAAGGGCTTCCTGAGATTACTGCTATGTGTTTTAAATGAAATGAATTCCTGAATGTTCTTGAATTTTTGTCAAGTCCAGACTGGACAGCTGGCGAGCTTGAGGCACAGCAAGGGATGGGATATTTGGCTTGAGTTCTGAGGTTTTGCTGCTGATAGAAATTCATTAAAGACATCTGAAGCAGGTCTGTGTAATGTCAATGTAGCATCAGTCTGTTCTTTGCTACTGCAGCCAGGAGACAGTATAAGGTTTTGCTGGCCAGGTTTTCTGTGGCTGTTGGTTTAGGCTCCCTTTCTACGGGCTGCAGGGAAAAGACACAACTATAATCCTGGATCCTTATTTAGCATCTGTAGTGTAACAGTTATGCAGTTTAAACTACCTTGCTTAATTGTGTATGGAGTGAAGCCTGCTGAAACAGGCTTAATTATGCATATTATTGAGATGGTTTCCAGCATGGCGTGTTGCCTGGACTGTAGCGATGTGATAACCTGCTTTCCGTGTATTAATGAACTATTTTCGTTTTATCAAACTGCGACAAGCAGTCCATATGAATTCTGTAACAATATAAGGGTCAGAGCCGGCTGTGAGAAACTCGGACCAGGGACCAGTGTAGGTACCCTGCCACTGATTCACAGTCTACCCTTTGTGTGCTTTCTCTGCTGGTTAAGCAATGTCTCCATTGGGAGCTTAGTTATTGCAGTGAAGGAGCTGCTCATTTGTCTTTGCTTAAGAAGTTTACAATTAGTCCATTATAAGACCTGCTCAAATGCTTCCTCTCACTTTCATTGTTTCCTTTTCACTGTTTTACAGATTAGTCCTTCAAGCCCATTGCAACGTATGTAGGGATCAGAGCAATTCCACCTATGCCAAATATCTCTGTACAAATGCTGCATCTGTGCGGTAATGGTGCCTGGGACAGATCCGAAACAATGATGCTACACTGGCAATCCTTCCACTGCCTGAGGATTGGCACACCAGGGATTTCAGCTTAAACATTGTACATCTGTTGTAAAACAAGCAGACTATATCGCAAAGTATTTCCCAGTACTGAATGTTATAGATTTGGTAACATCTGTGTTGAATGTTCTGGATTACACTGGAATAATAACTATTTATTTTCCCTAAGTTTTAATCTCCTTATATTGGAGCAATCTTCATCAACCTTCAACAAAACATCAATACGTAATTTAGAGTCTTGAAGATGCCACTCACCAAGACTTCTTTCACATACTATTACTGTATAGGGAAACATATTTTGACTACGGTAATAAGGAATTGTTTCCTGTCGAGATGTTTTGTAATAACTGTTATTGCTCACCAGTCTTTGCTGTTTTTTTGATTTTTCTATTATGGGATTGCAGACTAATTTATAGAGATGAAAAGAAAAACAGTAAAATCTGAAGTAAAAAGAGAAAATGCTGGAAATGCATAGCTGGTCAGTCAGCATCTGAAAGTAAAAATACAGGTTAATGTTCTGATGAATGGTCCCACTTATAACATTAACCTATCTTTCTCCTTCAGACGATGACTGACTCGCTGTGCAGTTACAGCATTTTCTACGCTTAATTTATATGTAGCTGAGCTGCCATTAATGTTAAGAAATAATCAATGGTTAATCTAATTTTATTCCAATTTACTAGAATTTGCAAAAAGTGCAGATAGCTTTGAGAAGTGTTAGTGCCTTAGTCCTATAGCAGGGAACTTAAAAACTCCATAGAACTATGGGCACTTGCAACTGTTGCAAACCATGGCGTATAATAGAATACTGGATTTGTACACTCATTCATTTATTTGCAGTTTCCTATTGTCAATCGAAAGCCAGAAGGCGTTTTGCAATGCTGTCACTGCAACTCAATATAAATGTTCTTTTCCTAATCACACTGACTGACATTCTAGAAAGTCTGCTGGAAATGGCTGTTAACATTTTCTGATATTTTGCAATCACATTAGATGTCTTCAACCCACCCAAATCTAAAATATTTCATATACTATTTTAGATTTCATATATAAGGTATTTTGAAAGGAAAAATTACTCTACATCACTTAAACCAAAAATGAAGCCCCATTCTCCTGAAATGTTCTAATTCCTGAACTAACCAAACCTCTGAAGAAAGATTTGAGGACTGAGGAATTAAAAATGATAAAACGCAATCACATTTATTTGAAGATTGATTTGATTGATCATCCTGCTTAACTTTACAGGGCCGGGTAAGAGGAAGAAAAATCCACTCTCTTAACCATGAGCTCGGAATCAGGAACTCCCTGAAACACCTTCTTCTCCTCCAGCTTTCCACAAGCTCCATGTAACATTGAGTTTTCCTGTATTCATCCAGCAACATCAATCAATCCATAGATAAGGATGCATTTTATGTAGAGAGGCATTGCATTCACAGTAACTTGTTTGGCAAACTTTTTTTCACTTGGGGAGAGAAAATTGTTGTGCATTATATTTACCATAGTGACATGATGCTGTTTCTCAACATAACATACTCCATCTGGCAAAACTCTAAATGAGGTTGATTTCATAGGTGGGAGAACTTTATACAAGAACTATCTTTTCTCAGTGGCGTCAGTTATCCATACGTTTTAGTAGAAAAATATGTAATTGGCCCAAAATGCAAAAATTAAACAAGCAGAGAATACCATGGATGTGGGACATTCTCTTTATTCGTCTGATTAATCCCATTGAAAGTAATTGAAATTCCTGGAATCCTTAGATTAAAATGCAGGGTTGTGAAGATAAACTATCGAAAGACACTTTACCTTGCTTCTTAATATAAATTGAGGTGTAAACAATGGTCCAATTGGTGCCATAACAATGTCTGCTGCCACAGGTTTTTTTTCTTATTTGTAATTAAAATCAAGATGAAGAAAAGCTGTATTTAAATTTTGAAATTCACGATGGCTTAGTAAGATTTTCAAGTGTGCAGCTGCTCCATGCACAGAGAGGAGGATCCCTGGTTTGATTCCCGCTGTGCAGTCTTTGCTGAGTGAACTGATTTTTGGTGGTGAAGGATTACCCCTGGGCTAAAGAGGGGAAAATTAGCAAAGGTTCCCGATCCTAATCACTATCCAGTAACCCTTACTGGAAATTGCATGCATGTGCAGACATCGGATGATGGCACATTCGGACTCAGCTGTGATGCACCCTACTTCAAATAACCTGCTGACACTGTCGGAGCTCACACATGAATAATAGACACTTGGGTGAACTACCGGAGGATAATCATGGAACTGTACCTGAGCGAATTGACAATGACATCAGGAAGGGAGGGGAGAAAACTGGTGAGGAAAATAATAAAAAAATTTATGCTGTTACTTCAACTTACTGTAAACGCAATAGGAGATACTTCAGAATGAGCCGCGCTTGGCAGCAATCTGCCCTGAAAACCCCTATGGAGGTGACAAGACTCCTTTAATTTCTTAAGGGTGAAGATTACTTTGGAAGATACATTCCTTTCATATTTGTCATATGCTAAAGTTACGGTTTAATGGTTTTTTGGCTTAACTTTTTTAATTTGTTTTTTTATATATACAACCAAATGTGAAAATAGTTGATAGAAATGAAAATTTTACACACTTCAGCAAATATGTATTTGTCTATGCATTACTGATTAGATCTACTCCACAGAACTCGTAACATGCATCATTCACAGTTCTATCTGAATGTCTACTTTGAAAATCATTTTGAATGCAACAACTTGTATGCACTAATGAAATGTTTTATTTAAAATGAATTTAATTTCATGTATAGGCTGAATTGTGTAATGGAGGTAGTTACAAATGTTTAATGTTTGATGTATCTTTTTGGGAGATTGTATATATTGGTCAAAGTGGTAAGGATACTGTCATCTTCATTTTTAACCTTGAAGTTCTCCTCATTAAAGGTAGTAAAGGTATCTAAAGCAGCCACCCGCCTTTGAATGTGCTAGATAAAATGGACATTTTAATTGTACCCAGCTGGATAGTTTTATACAGTTTGGCAAGTATTGTGATTAATTCAATTAATTAAGTCACTAATCAAGTATCAAAATACTATCTCCTAATGATATGAACTTATAGTAAGGCTATAAAAGTTAGTTGCTGGCCAACATATTCAATCCACTATTAAAACCGCCAGTCACCTAGCTGATTAAAGTTCCAATATATACACAGTTACAGCAAGACAGCAGTTTTAATGCAAATTCTTTATTTGATGGTACTTTATACACTGACTGTGACAAAAATGTAAAAGTGTGAAGTGATCGCCATTATCATTTAAGGAGACCCAGATAGGACTGGGGAAAGCCAGGAAAAAGTGACAATGTGCAGTGGGGTGGAGGGGGAGGGAATGCGGTGAGAGGTATGTTAGGAGATTGAAAGGGCCAGGAAAGTGGCCGGTTTGTAATAGTATTTGAAGTGTGTTCTCATGCATAATGTGAAACTGAGCTGTACAGACCAGACCCCATTTAATCCCTGGTCTGTGCTAAATTAAATGGTTACAACTGGGGTAGTGATGGAGGCTGTTGCAATTTCTCTCAGTGTCCCTGGATTGGGGAAGAAAAATCAGCCAGGATTCCTGCTCCTAGTTGCTGGTCAGTGACTCCTGTTGTAAAATATACAGGTGGGGATGTCAGCAAGAAGAGAATTGGGCTCGGCTTTTCCCTCCCCCCTGCCAAAGTCAAATAGTGTGTTGGCACTTGCTATCTATACTCATATATGGAGAATGATCACATGGATGAAGTATCTGTAGAAGTCATATCCCAGTATGCATCAGTGTCTTCAGGAGAAGAGTGAGAAGTCGCACAACACCAGGTTATAGTCCAACAGCTTTATTTGAAATCACAAGCTTTCGGAGCACTGCTCCTTCGTCACCTCCTTCACCTGACGAAGGAGCAGCGCTCCGAAAGCTTGTGATTTCAAATAAAGCTGTTGGACTATAACCTGGTGTTGTGCGACTTCTCACTTTTGTCCACCCCAGTCCAACACCGGCATCTCCACTTCAGGAGAAGAGGATAGACATTTGGGGAAAAGAAGGCATTCTATGCATAGTAAGTGTGCTAGCATTCACTCACACTAGCATTCTACTACGCAATTGTGTAGGTGAGAGATTAGATTACTGTTTTTCCTAACCAATGTTTGGTGTTTCTAATGTAACTGTATTGCATCTTTTGTTTCATATTGCTTAAAACTAAGACTTCTCTTTAGATGATAAATTTCTATATAATATAAATGATTACTGCTGAGAGTAGTGTCTCAAATTGCTGTTTAAAGACTACATGGATGATGAATGGTGTCTCAAAATATCAGGATTAGCTGGAAAGATTGTTAGTAGTCAATTATATTGAATAGAAACACTATACATTTTCAGAAAGGTTGATCATTTTTTTGTCCCATTAGACTACAGTAATTTACCTGTTGGCAAACATGACTCCTTTTAATTAAGTCTAACTGAAACACGAAAAGCAAAAGTATATTTTCCTCAGTGGAATTCAATATATTATTTCTGTTTTAGCTTCAGATTAATGTGGAGCATCTACTCCTATGATTTGCCATCCTGATTATCCAGCAGAATTTTACAGGACAAAGCCTTGCATATGAAATTACCACATTGCAGTTTCTTTCGTTATTTGCATTTTGTCTCCTTTTTTGGGTGAATAGAACTACCCAATACTTCTTTTGTTATTTATGTTGTAATTGTTTTCAATCCAGTGCCTAGGGTATTGCCTAATCATATATGCAAGACCAACATTTGGGGACTCAATTATCCATCAACTTCCATTGTGTATTGGTAAAGTGCCTTCCATTATGACAAATAATGGAGGTGCCACTGTAAGTTTGTCAAAATGGCTGCCTATAGTAGTCACTATTGATTTGATAATGCCGAATTATGAAACAATTGCAAAACAGTATCTGAGGGACCATTCATGTTCAAACTTATTTCTGGAATGGAGCCACAGCCATTTATAAACAGCACACAAAATGAAGGCCACCTTGAAGCAAATTGAGTACACTTGATGAGAAGCTGTTCAATACAGCTCTCATTTCATAGGTGAAGGGGAATTAATAACCCATCAGCTCTGTATGCACAAGTGAGTTGAGAAGATTGTGCTGATGAATTCTGCAGACAGCAAATCGCCACCAAATATTTTGTTTATACCATTGATGTGAATTTATGGCCCAGAAATTCCGTTCGCAGGCCTCCCGCGGGCGGAGGGCTGCGATCTGGAAAAATCTGCGCCTAGACCGGAGGGCTCCCGGGAGGCGCACAGTTCTGCTTCTGGGGCTCTCCAAACTGCCATTGTGCAGGGCCCATGTATCCCAGAGGTGCAGGCGGTTCGCAGTGTCCCTGAGATCACGTGGGCCATGGGGAGCCAATCAGGAAGACCTGTCAAGTATATGAATAGAGATCACCCCCAAAACATAGTAAAACTTCAAATAAATTTAAAAAAAAAATCACATTTTTAAAATGACTTTAAATTACATAAATTAAGTATTTTAAACAAAAATTTTATTTTTTGAAAAAAATAATTAAAGTTTTTAACGGGGCTAAAAATAAACTTACCTTTCTTTAAAGTATTTTTAAATGATAAATCAGTAGAATTTTTTTTTAAAACTTTTTTTCAACTCTTATCCTGGTAAAAGCAGGCCTTACGCCTGCTTTTACCAGGCGCAAGAATTGTAAGTGTTTTCTGCGGGCGGAGGGTCTCCAAAAAACGGAACTCTCCACCCGCAGAGGCCCTTCTCCCGGGCAGGCGGAGGATCTGTCAAGAGCTTTTTTGCAGATCGGAAATGCCGGTTTCCAGCGCATGCGCAGTGCATGCCTGAAACCGGCATTTCCGTTGGCCCTACGGTTCTGCCTCAATATATAAGAAAAATTTGGGATAAGAATTTCTCTGGTCGTTAAGTATGCTGACATTGTAAATGCATATGTGGAGAATTCCTCTGTTGAGCTTTCTAACAAAATTGAAAACTTGACCAGAGAATTCCTTACTCATTGTCGGTATGTCAATGCTTTGTTTATTAAAGAATGCTTCATATAAAGTAGCCATTTCCCTTCTCCAGAAAATATTGTCTACCATCTTGAAAATTCCATTAGCAGGGATAAATGTTTGAAAATATAAGCAGATATCTGCTTAATGTTTTAATAATTTATCACAAAGCTAGTTTAAATTTGTACTTCCCTGACTACTCATCAGCCTACAGATTTCCACAGGGAACTTTAATCCATCTTGTCATATAATGTTACCACTAACTGCCAGTAACGGAAATTTTTCCAAACTCTACTTTGAAAACAGTTTTATTATTACAAGTTACGGAATTAGATAGTTAGCAAAATGTACATTAAGAAAATGACAAATTATTAATATTTTTGAAGTATATAGTGAGCTTGTGCAAGGGATTGTACTGAGTTTAGCAAAGCATCCTAATTTCAATGGTTCAATAAATTATACCAGAGAGAGACGATTGAGTAACTAAATACAGCTCAATACTTTACTCACACACAACAATGGTATAAATATTTTTATCATGGAAACCATTAAACTTCACAAATTTTGCTGTTCTGCAGAACCTTGAACTATTCATTACTCTGGGACAATAAAGTCTACAGGATTGCATTTTTTATCAATATTTACTCATAGAAATTCTGTTTTTTGGTTTTAAATTTACTTCAATTCCTGACTTGTATAATATAACAAAAGAATATTTCCTGTAGTTTTTCCCCCTATTTTTTATTTATAACTAAAGAGTATAAGTTAGAACACAAGCATTTGTCACATATTTAACAATGTTACTAAAAATCATTAGTGTTTGATGTACAATAATGAAAATGACCAATGATTTATCATAGTGCTGCATCCAGTAAGTTTATGTGCAGAATCACAAACTAAATTGTAATATTTTAACTTCCAACGCTACAAAAGTTAATTTGCAATTGCTTACTCGCACATACATTCAAGCATTTTATAAAGAGGTTCACAGCACCTTTTGTCAGAAGGCTGCTTTCTGATTGATGCACAGATTTATTAACCTTGAAGTATTGTTTAACTTGGGAAAGATATGCAATCCTGGTTTTGCAGTCCCAGTGGTCTTTGTTGTATCAGAGTGTTTCCTTAAATAGAGACCAGAAAAATAAATAGTGATGGTGTTCATTCAATTGTGGAGCCTTCTGACATATTTGTAAGTATGTTAAGGTGAAAAATGATAGACGGCTACCAAAATGGAGTAGTCCATTCTTTATTGGTTGACTTCACTTTCAGTATTCACAGGCACATCGGCAAATCCAGGCCCAATATTGTTACCAGTCTGACTCCACAGTTAAACCAAGCAGCGATTGACTGTATAAACAGTTCACATAAACAAAAAGAGAGAAAAAAAACCCTCAGCATTAATGCCACCATCCTGTTTTTAAAAGAAACATATGTCTCTGTGAAGCTGACTCATTATGGTATTTGTGTGTTAATATCTGATTTCTTCCCTCTCCACCGCTCTTCCCTCCATTTTTCACATATGAGCTTGGGCAGTGCGATGGGTCTTGGGGGAGCCTGGGACCTCTCCCCCAATGGTGGGCAGATGGCATATTTTCCAGCTGCATGGGGCAGATGGGTGCCAAAGATACATTTGTGGTGGTATGGGCAACTGCCAGCCCCATGTAAATGAGTGCCTTCCTGCTGGCTTCACAAACTTCTCATTGGCGTGCATTGACTGGTGCAACCCCAGCGATTCTGCTTGGATCACAACCCACAGATTTTCACAGCTTTAATGTCCAGCCATGTACATTTTCTAGCAGGGGGTTGCTGGATAGCAAGCAGAAGCAGAAACCGTGTCTTTCCACCTTTTTATTTGTGCGAGATTAAAAGTTCTCAGTTGAGTTGCTTGGTCTTGGTTCTGGTGCTTCATCATGGAGAAAACATGATGTTCTGTCTGCTTATTTTTTTAAAATGTATTCACAGGATGTGGGTGTTGCTGGCAAGGCTGGCATTTATTGCACATCCCTAATTGCCCTTGAGAAGCTGCCATTTCAGAGGGCAGTTAAGAGTCAACCACATTGCTGTGGGTCTGGAGTCACATATAGGACAGATCAGGTAAGGATGGCAGATTTCCTTCCCTAAAGGACATTAGTGAACCAGATGGATTTTTATGACAATCCGATAGTTTCATGGTCACCATTACTGATACTAGCTTTTTATTCCAGATTTATTTAATTAACTGAATTTGAACTCATGTACTCCAGATCATTAGTCCAGGTCTAGCTGGATTACTAGTCCAGTAACATTCCCACTGTGCTACTGTACCCTATCCAATTGATGTGTACTTCATGCATGTCAATCCAAAGTCCAGTAGTTGTGTCAGTAGCTGTTGAGTATTCAGCAGAACAGACTTCCATTTGAAGAAAGATAGAAAGGTGACTAGTAGCAATTTGAAAATTAGATGGAGGATAGTAATACAGAGGAAACAATAAAGAATTGAAAAAATTGATTGGAGGAGAATATTTGTCAACTTTAAAAGAATAATGCTGGACATGCAGGACCGATACATTGATAAGATCAGCAAGCTCAGGCTAAGTAGATACTAATTCTTCATAGTAATATTTTCTCAGTTATTGCTTTTAATTCATTGGATTTCTGTTCTAATTATCAGAAATATGGCTAAAGCCAGAGTATGGAAATGAAATTAATATTCAGGGATATAGAATTTTGAGAAAGGACAGATAAGGAGGTGATGTAGTCATATATGTTAAGGACAACTGAGAGGTAAATAAAGTTGATCCTGTGGGATGGGGAAAGCCGCAGAAAGAACTACTCTGGTTAGAAAACTCTTCTGTAAATATATCCAAACGACCACTAGGAGTTTGCAACATACCACCAGATCAACACAGAAAGGAAAGTTTACTCTGAAAGAGGTAAGAAGAGTGTGTGCGAATAGGAAAGTTATTTTAATAAACTTCAATCAACCCATATAAACTGGGAATACCCGTCATAGTTGGTAGATATAATGCATGACTGTTTTATGACTAAGTGCTGAGGGAAGCCACGTGAGGCAGTGCTCATCTTGACTTGACATACATAAATAACTTAGGCAATGTACAGAAAATAGAAGTTGTAGTACTCCTGGGGAACAGTGGCCACAGAATGATCAAGTTTAACATGATCCGGGACGCAATTATACCAAAGACTAGGAGCCAGGTTAATAACTTTAAAAAGGTCAAATTCAAAGGGATGAGGGAAGAATTGAAACAAATGGATGGAGGAGAATACTTGTCAACATTTCAGTAGAAGGCAAATGGAACACCTTTAAACGAATAATGCTGAACATGCAAGATAAGTACATTGATATGAATGTACACTGAATTTCTTTCAATAGGAGGACTGTCAGAGAAGAGTTGAGAGCATTAAAAGATGCAAATGGGCTTGAAATTGCTGATGAGCACAATAAAGTAAATATTCTGAATGATTACTTCCTCAAAGTATTCACAAGGGAAGACATGAGCAACATACCCTCTGCTGAAAAAGTGTACCAGGGCATAATTCCAGATTTCGATATAAATGAGAGTGAAGTCCTGGACAAGGTGATCCCAGATAAATAAATTCCCATGATTAGATGGCATTTATCCCATATTGTTGAGAGAGACTAGTGAGGAGATTTGCGAGGCACTGACAATAATTATGAGGGAGTCAGTGGACACTGGGGAAATACCAGTAGATTGGAAGCAGTGACAATACAGACACAGGCAACTTCAGATCTAATTCCATGTAAAATAATGGAATCGATTATTAGGGGTACACTTAAGATTATTTGTACAATAACAACCGAATAAACAGCAGTCAACATGGCTTTCAACGCGGAAGACCCTGCCTGACTAACCTCCTTGATTTCAAGGGCTCAATGTTGGGACCACTACTGTTGCTAGTTTACATCAAAGACTTGAGGGCTGGTTTTAACATTCGGTGGTGTAAAACGGGCAGTCGCGAATTATACACCGTGCCCGATATTCCTTTCCATTCACTTCAAGGGACAGGAAAATCGTGCGGGGTGTATAACGGGCAGCCAATGTGCTACAACCCAAATTCCACCACCTCCTAAAGTTAAAATCGGCCCTTTGGATTCTGAAAGTCAATTCAAATTGGTTAAATTTGCAGATGATGCCAAATCGGGAGGGCATCAGAAGCTACAGAACGAGCTAATGAAAATATGTGGGTAGTTCAAACAATCACAGACGAAATTTAATGCAGACAAATGTATATAGGAAAGTAGTGTATATAGGAAAGAAAAATGGTTAACATACATACTTTATGAATGGCGTTGAAATAGCTACGGATGAAGTTGAAAGAGAAATAGGAATCTTAGTAGACTCAGTGGTCAGCATGCCGAGCCAATGAGGAACAGCAATCAACAACGATAATGAAATGCTGAACTACACAGCCAAAACAGTAGAATTCAAGTCAGAGGAAGTCGTGATGAAACTGTACAGTGCTCTGGTTGGACTATATCTTCAGTACTGTGTCTGGATCTGGTTGTTGAGGAACAAGGGAGATATTGAAGCGGTGCAGAGAAGAGTCTGATCCCTCGTGTTGGGTATTGACTTGTGAATAAAGACTGGAGAGACTTGGGGGGGAAAAATTTGTTAGCGACCATTTTGGGTCGCTAACATCGCCTGGGCGCTAAATTTAGCGCCCGGCGAAAAATTGCGCTGGTGATCACTAACTTCAATTTTAGCGCCCCAAGAGGGAGGTGGCACGCTAATTCAAGCGCTCCACTTCCTTCTTAGAGTGCTAACCTTGAATATCGGGGTGGTGTGTTCTGCAGCGCTACACACTGGGCCACGTAGCGCTGCCCCATGGAAGGGCTCTTCTCCTCATTAAAGGGGCGGGCCCAAGCCCACAACTCTGCGGGGCCCTACCTAGACCACCGGGGAGTGGGGTCCCGTGCCAGCAGCCCAGCACTCAAAAGGAGTGCCGGGCTGCCAGATCGCGGCATGGACCCCGCGTTCAAAGACGCAACGGGCCGCGACAAGTAAGTCAGCCGATTTTTTTTTGCCCACCCGCCACCTCCCCTTTAGTTGGCGCCCCGCGAGCCTCCTGCCTCTCCGTTACCGCCCCCTGAATCGGTCGCTGTCATCACCCAGCACAGATTCAGGGGGCGCAGGCCAATTTTGCAGGCAGGGTGAAAACGGGGCACTGCGCACGATGGTGACGTCATCATCGCCTGCGCAGCGGAGCGGGGCGCTACCGGTTACCACTGCTGCTAAACTCCTGCTGAATTTAGCGGGAGTCGTTAGTGGCGCCGCGCCTGGGCGAAATGTCGTTTGCGCCCCGTTAGGCGCAAATGGTTTCTAGCCCTTGGGTTTTTCAGCCTGGAAAGGATGTATCTGAGAGGTGATCTTATAAAGGGATATAAAATAGTAAAGGGTATGGAAAAGACTGATCTGGAATATTATTTTAAATTAAACAGTGGGAGTAAGACAAGAAGACACAGGTTCAAACCAGCACAAAGTAAATTTAGGACTGCTATCAGGAGTTTCTTCACAGCGAGATTAATCAACATTTGGAATGGACTTCCAGATACAATAGTGGAGGCAATAAACCGTGGAATAACTTAAATGGGGGGAATATGGGGTTGTTCTGAATGGATGAATTGAGATGGTCAAATGGCGTTCCTCATCCATTAAATATTTTGTTTTCTTGTGAAAATATAAAAAAATGTTGTAATACGATTGAAAAGAAATATGAATACTTAAGTACTCTGAGTCATGAAAATGAGAAAATATGTCTTCTTGCAGAAGTAGTGAAGACATGAATTGCATGATAAATCAGGCTGTAGGTGTTTCATTAACACTGATGTATATGTTGGTGATTTATTTATGAATAAATCTTAACATTTAGGTGGTAAAATTTAATACAAAGATACTGTAACTCTTTAATAGAACATCAATCTGAAACTGCTGTAATTAAAATTTGTTATGTTAGGCTACGTAGTAGTTGACAGGTCTTGGTTTATGATGAACGCATCAAAAAGAGCAACCCAACCTCTTCATTATGTCATACAATTAGTATACCATTTAAAACTATCACAATGGAGTTAATGTTAGCTGAGATAGGAATGTGTTTCATTTTTTAGATTAGCCCATTTTGGTGAATATACATGAATAAAAAAAGCCACTAAATTTCATTAATATTTTTGCAACCTCCCAATAAAATACAGAAAGTAATTTCCAGGAATGCTTTAGAAGAAAATGTAATGATATTTCTTAGTTCCACCTTCCAGCAGTTTGGGACATTGACATTAACAGCTTTGGTTAGCTTTTCTTAATCTCTAATTTTCTCCTCCTGAAGACACCGACCCTGTTGGAATATGATGCCTTGGGCATCAAGCACCCTTCGATGCCTTGTCCAAGTGGCTATTATTCATGCTTGAGCCATATTTTAAATCCCTCTACTGCAAGACTTCATTTCTGCACATCAGGGAGAGCTGGGGTTGACCTTATGAATGATCACTATTTTCTGCAATAGTTTTCTGGAGAAAGGAACAAATTAATGGAGACACAGCTCATGGTAACTGACACAATTCTTCTCAATGCCTTTATAAATACTGAGTCTTATCGTTATGTTGCACATTTTCAAGATTCATGTCTTGGACCTCGTTAATATGTTGTATAACAAACTGTTATTGGTAATAAATAACAGTTATGGTCTTAATACTGAACGCTTTAGTGTCAAATTATTGTATCTTAGATCATTATTGATTTTGCCACCTTACATCATTATTTATATGAATTGCATTTTTATACTGAAGTCTTTGTCACGTGAAAGGTCACAACTCAAACTTACCTTTACATGCTTTTGTACCACAGGTGTTTCACTGTCTGTGCTATGCCATGAGAAACAGCAGAGTGAGAATCCACCCAGAGGCATGGTACAAGTCCAATTAATCAGTGGGCTGATGCTGAAGGTGGCTCCGTGAATTTTCAATAAAGCATTAAAATTATTCATTGGAGTGTGACAAAGTCTCAACAATTCCGGTATTAGTGCTCTCCTACAAGAGACAAAACTGTTAAACACAGACATATACAGGCAGGCAGGCATTTCATCATGAGAAAAGGTTATTGAATTAATTGGACAAGGGAATTGATAAATTGTTCCATTGCCCTTGTTAAAATGAATGAAAATAAAAAAAAGGTATTGAATTGTTCATGCTGCATACCAAGCTTAGTGGAGAAAGTTGGTCACCTGTGACACTTGAAAAAGTAAGAACTGGGTAACTGCAAACCATAAAGTACAATCTATATAAATCTTTTCAGCATTTCCATTTTTATTGTAATATTTCTATCATTCTGTGGTAAATTGAATGTTGTAATACAGAAGCTGAATGAACACTGATGCTAAAATAAAGATAATGTGTTTTTTTTCAAATAAAAAGCCTTTTGATATTTATTCTAATAGTTATATTGCTCAGAATTTTAAAAGCACGATTACAGTGTGTAAGCTGAAAGGTTGCTTGATTGGGTCTAACTAAAAAAAACTGTTGGTGCAAAAACATGAATATAGCAGATTTATACTTGCAACTCCGATGTCAATTTATCTCCTGAGTTGTGTCCAAATCCTGTCAAAACAGTACTTCCAATTTTTTAGAATATCCTATCTAGGTGATCATACATGAATAAAAAAGCCACTTAATTCCAACTATTTTTTTCTTTTTTGCCATTAAAGTCAATGCAAATAAATATTGGGTGGGGTATATAACAGGCAGCCAATCCGATACTGCCAGTTTTCCGCCACCTCCGAAATGTGAAAATCTATACTGAGTGATGTTTCACATTTTCAAGGTTAATGTCGGGACCTCATAAATGTGCTGTATTACAAATTATGGCCTAGAAATTCAGTAGCCCCCGAAAACAGGCACAGGGATCACGCTGTGGTTGGAACCCGCGCCCAGTCGGAGGACTGCAGGCAGCTTGTAAAATTCGGGCTGCCTGCTACTTTGCATGATTGTAGCGTTCGGCCGAGTGCTGAACATGCTGCTGAGTGGCTGAATGCTCGGTGAGGGCCCCAAGTTCGTGCGAGGCTAGCTCCAATTAAAGCTCGCCTGCACTACTTAAAGGCAGTCTGAACCTCTTAAAGGGGAGGTGCATTCTGCCTGCAGCAGGTGCTGGAAGTGCTTGTGGAGGCTACTGTCAGAGAAAGAAAAGTGAGTAATGGCTTGACAGGCCAGAGAAAGGGCTGCAAGATTCTCCGATGCAGCAATGGAGGCATTGGTCCAGGAGGTCAACTCCAGGAGAGAGGTCCTCTTCCTAAAGGGGGCCAGGAGCAATGCTTCTGTTAAGCTGTGCGACTGCATGACCACACAGTGGTCTGGAGGTTCCTGCGCAGGCTACACTGGCTTTTGAATAGAAAAACTGCATGCATGGAAATTTGAATGGGCTGCACAGCCTGTTAAAGGGCCCGCACACACAAAAAAAAATAGAGGGAACATTGGCCAGGAGGCCCTCCAGGCAACAAACGAGAGTGCAGTGGGAGCAGATAGCCACTGTGGTCAATGCCAGCAGTATAGCCACGAAGACTGGACTCAGTGCAAGAAGAAGTTTAATGACCTCACACGCGTGGTCAAGGTCCGTGAATTCATCTTCAAATGCCAGATCCCATATCTGCACCACTAGCCTCACACACTGCTCAATGCACCACACCCCCATCACTCACCTACCAACAATCTCTACCAAACACGGCTCATACCTCATATTCATAGCTTCACCTCACCCGCACACACTTACCACTGCTGCAAGACTCACACCCACATCTCACAGCTTGAACACACTGTCAACTATTCAACCATGTCAGGCACATTACCCAAACACATTACACTGCATTCACTGACACACTTCCCTTTCTCTTGCAGGAAAAGGTGGCGCATAACAGATGACAGCAGCCCTTAACCAGTGGGGGACAGGCTCGCCAGCATCATCTCACCTCCTTGGAGAAAAATGAGAAGTCGCACAACACCAGGTTAAAGTCCAACAGATTTATTTAATTTTACAAGCTTTCGGAGCTATCGCTCCTTCGTCAGGTAAGTTAGCAATGAGAGAATCTCCCAGAATTCACAATTTAAACCCAGACAAAATCTATTTTGGGAAAGGATAGCTCAGGTGCCAGCTCCCCAGAGGGCGAGGTTGCAAATGAGTTCTGCTGCACAGGACTCATATGAAGACCTCGATGGGGCGGCTGACAGAAGAACGCTGATGGGTATGCATCATGGGTTTAAATTGTGAATTCTGGGAGATTCTCTCATTGCTAACTTACCTGACGAAGGAGCGATAGCTCCGAAAGCTTGTAAAATTAAATAAATCTGTTGGACTATAACCTGGTGTTGTGCGACTTCTCATTTTTGTCCACCCCAGTCCAACGCCGGCATCTCCACATCATGACCTCCTTGGAGAAGACAGTGCTGGCCATTCTTGGCAGGGGCATGGCTGAGCCCATGGCCTGTGGTGGGGCTGAAGGGATACAAGATGCCGGTATCCTCATACGTTATCCTTCTTCTTACATCCCACTTCCCCCTTATCCCACAATCTCTTCTGATTGACAATCTGCACATGGTGTAAGCATGCACCTCTTGCTTTCCCATCCTCCCCTTGTGCCTTTCTCATTTCAGAAACCCAAGAAATGCAGCCTGCCCAGGCAGTGGTCGAAGAACAAGAGGGAGAGGAGAGTCAAGAAAAAGAAGAAGAATACCATCCCTCGATTTCACAATCCCAGTCACCAGCTCAGATACTGACACGCCACATACTTTAGAGGAGAGGTTAGATGCAGGATCTGCATGTGGTGAGACACCAGGCACAAGTGGCCTGCAGCCAGGGTAAGGGAAAGGATAGCTCAGGTGCCAGCTCCCCAGAGGGCGAGGTTGCAAATGAGTTCTGCTGCACAGGACTCATATGAAGACCTCGATGGGGCGGCCGACAGAAGAACGCTGATGGGTATGCACAATGAAATGCTTGGTGCATTGGCAGACCTGCCAGAAAGCCTAAATGCAATGTCAAGGAGCATAGAGGAGTCCAGCTCCAGCCTTGCAAAGGGCTTTGGGCAGAGCTTGGAGCCCATCCTTTCCAGCGTGGAAGGGTTGCAAGTTCCATTAACGCACTGATTGCTGAAGTCTCAGCTTTCATTGCAGCACAAGCACAAGCCACCCAATGTCTGAGTGCTGCAATGGAAGCTTAGACTAAAGTCATGCAAGCACAGACTGCTGCCATCATGGCTGGGATTACCTGTGTTGAATGGGGCTTGCAGGGTGTCACAGCAGTCCAGCAATCTGCACACCAGCAGATTACTAGGATTGCTGAGGCACTGCCCCTGGGGAGTGGCAAAGCAGCCATGGAGGATAGCCCTGCTGTCTTCTCTCAGGATGACAGCATTCGCCCTCCCACCACTGCCACTCCGCTAGAGCCCTTGCTGTTGCCTGTCAGCCAGCCAGCCCAGACTGCTACTGCCTATGCCGAGATAGTGCAGTCTGAAATCGGGCCTACTAGGCCTAGAGCTCCTCGTAGTCATCCTCCAAGGCCATCTGCAGTCTCCCCCACTGAAAGTCAGCAGCCTTCCACCAGCCATGTTGCAGCTACTGGGGTAGCACTGCGTAGGAGCACTAGAATCATAGAATCATAGAATGGTTACAGCACAGAACGAGGTTATTTGGCACGTCGAGTCTGTGTCAGCTCTCTGCAAGAGCACTTCAGCTAGTCCCACTCCCCCACCCTTTCTCCGTAGCCCTGCAAATTTTTTTCCTTCAGGTACTTATCCAAATTCCTTTTGAAAGCCACGATTGAATCTGCCTCCACCACCCTCTCAGGCAGTACATTCCAGATCCTAACCACTCACTGCGTAAAAAGGTTTTTCCTCATGTCGCCTTTGGTTCATCTGCCAATCACCTTAAATCTGTGTCCTTTGATTCTCGACCCTGTAAGGGGTTTCGGTTCAGGGTGCTTGTGCGGGGTTAGGCCTTCGTTGCCTAATACTATTGCTTGCTCTGGTCTCCGGCCAGCCTTGTTGCAATAAGCACCTGTGAGTGGTTCGACCCACTCGCCCTTACGGTTCTGACACTGGACTTAGGTGCGAGAGCAGTAATGCAGAGAAAACTCAGGTAGACCCGGTTGAATAGTACGAAATGGAAATCTTTATTGCATATTGTTCAAAATTACGAAATACATGTCATAAGCACAGATTAATGACAGTACAAGCTTACATACATTTATAAAACTAGGTTTAGGGAAACGAGGAGCGCACGACACATCGTAAAAGGGGACACACATTATAATTATCCTTAATAAAACCCCCCTCCCCTATCAATGCCTGCTCTAATCTAGATCTGCAGGATCGAGAAACATGCTCACCACTTGTAATACCTCGGAGAATTCTAAAACGGCGCTCGGCTGTTTTCGCTGCAACACCTGACCGTTCACGTGTTGACCAGGGGTCTCTGTACCCCACTTGTTTATTTGCTCTGCTCCGGCTAGCAGGCTAGACCGTCTGCTGCCATGAAGATCTGTGTTGACCTCGGATTCCTGATCAAAACCTATAGAGTTCAACAATGTTCTTATATTTCGGGCGCGGTCGGGGTTTACTGACCGCGGCAGCACGTGGCGTCTTCTTCTTCTTCTTGTCTTGTCTTGTTTCATCGGGCCTTCAAGTCCCTACACCGTTTACCGACCCTCGGGATGGTGCATCCGCTTACCGGCCTTCGCAGTCCAGCTCTTCACAGATCTTCTCGGCGAGCCACGAGGTTGACTCCCGAAAAATCAGCGGAACCAGAGTTCGGTGGGCAGCAAGAGCACAAGAGTTCAGCCCGAGTCAATAGTCAGCAGAGATAAGAGACTGATGGACGTTTGTTGTCTATAGTTATAGTACTCCGTTCCCTTATCTCCCGCCCAATCTTAATGTTCATCTTTTGTAAAATCTTGGCGCTCAAACTTCTCAGTATGGGGTGATTCTTGTTTGTAATGGGTTTCGGTGACACTTGTAACTGGCCAAATACCCGTTAATGTTTCTCCCATTGTGGAACCAGCTGGGAGCTTCCCTGGCGGTGTTTTGGGGGCCTCCGAAATATTTGTGTAAGCACCCGCGAATGGCTCTCTCATTGTAGAGTTGCGGGGAATTTGCGTATTGATGTCTTTTGGATGGGCCTCTGATTGCCCAGTACAATAGTCCTTACTTGTACATGGAAAACGATTCCAGCACTTATATCTTTGCTATTGTGTCGAATGCAGACATGTTGCATCCTGTCTTTACCAATGTTGGCTGCGTATTAACCAATCTTATACTGAAATGTTTATTTGAACGCCATCTTGTCTGCCCACTGAAAATTCTGGAAGCTTCTGCCACGAGGCGCGGCGGCCATTTTACAGGCTTCTTGTGTCCGTTTTGAAACATGACAGCATTTCGCTGAAATAAAACTACTTGAACGAAACTGTATCTCTCTGTCGTTATTTTTGAATCGCGATAATTTGCGAATTTTACAACCCTTCCGCTAATGGGAAAAGTTTCTTTCTATCTACTCTGTCTAGACCCCTCATGATTTTGAACACCTCTATCAAATCTCCTCTCAACCTTCTCTGCTCTAAGGAGAACAACACCAGCTTCCTAGTCTACCCATGTAACTGAAGTCCCTCATCCCTGGAACCATTCTTGTAAATCTTTTCTGCACCCTCTCTAAGGCCTTCACATCCTTCCTAAAGTGCGGTGCCCAGAATTGGACACAATACTCCAGTTGAGGTCGGACCAGTGTTTTATAAAGTTCATCATAACTTCCTTGCTTTTGTACTTTATTCCTCTATTTATGAAGCCCAGGATCCCGAATGCTTTTTTAACCACTTTCTCAACCTGCCCTGCCACCTTCAATGATTTGTGCACATATACCCCCAGGTCTCTCTGTTCATGCACCCCCTTTAGAATTGTACCCTTTAGTTTATATTGCCTCTCCTTGTTCTTCCGACCAAAATGTATCACTTCGCAATTTTTTGTGTTAAATTTCATCTGCCACGTGTCTGCTCGTTCCACCAACATATCTATGTCCTCTTGAAGTCTATCACTATCCTCCTCACTGTTCACTATACTTCCAAGTTTTGTGTCATCTGCAAATTTTGAAATTGTGCCCTGTACACCCAAGTCCAAGTCATTAATATATATCAAGAAAAACACTGGTCCTAGTACCGACCCCTGGGGAACACCACTGTGTACCTTCCTCCAGTCCGAAAAACAACCGTTCACCACTACTCTCTGTTTTCTGTCACTTAGCCAATTTCATATCCATGCTGCCACTGTCCCTTTTATTCCATGGGCTTCAACTTTGCTGGCAAGCCTAATACGTGGCACTTTATCAAACGCCTTTTGGAAGTCCATGTACACCACATCAACTGCATTACCCTCATCAACCCTCTCTTTTACCTCATTAAAAAACTCAATCAGGTTAGTTAAACACGATTTGCCTTTAACAAATCCATGCTGGCTTTCCTTAATTAATCCACACCAGTCCAAGTGACCGTTAATCTTGTCCCAGATTATCATTTTTAAAAGCTTCCCCACTACCGAGGTTAAACTGACTGGCCTGTAGTTGCTAGGTTTATCCTTACACCTTTTTTAAGCTGGGTTTATCCTTACACCTCAAAGAGCACTCAAGATGGCTCCTGGGCTGCCAGCTCCCTAGGGAGCTCCTTTGCCATCCTTGGCCATCCGTTGCCATCCTTTGCTCTTTTTCCCCCCAGTCTCCTCTCTTCTGCTGTTTAAGTTCCCCTGGCTCTAATAGTGGGTGCATTTTATCCCTAACTGCAAGTTCAAGCTGCAAGGTTAAAGTTACCTGAGCCCACTGCCCATCCCCCGATCATGCCTGTTCTCATCAGTGAGCATTGGCTCTTCACTTAAACTTAGCTTCCAAATTCCCAGACCTCTCTGCTGTCAAGACTACGCTTCTCCACTGGACTAGTGATCTAGTGACTAGTGGATCACGAGTGGAGCTCGGGGCCAAGGATCGCGAGAATATCAGTGCTAATTTGATCCTGTGAGAGACAACATCACTCATGTCCGAGGCCGGGACCCAGGAGCGAGGATGAGCCCAGCAGCGAGGTCAAGGCCCAGGAGTGGCGCAGCGTGGACCAGCAGCGGGGTCGGGGCCCAGGGAAGGTGCGGCATGGGCCAACAGCGAGGTCAGGAGGACCACAATGCATCCTACGAAACCCAGGCAGAGAGGACCTGCGGGAAGGCGGGAGGAGGACAGTAGCATTATGTTTGTGTGTGTGTGCTAGGCCGTTGTAGCAGAGCCTGGTCTCCGATCGTCTTGGATCCCCTTGCCATTGGACCAAGACCTTGCTCTGTCAAGCCCGTAGCTGGTGTGCAACGGCCACCCCACGTTAAAAGAATTCACGCACAAGCATCTTCCACCCACTTTAAAATGAAGTTCGGGACCTGGAACGTCAGGACCCTCATGGACAACCCCAACAGTGACAGACTGGAACGCCGTACTGCTATCGTTGCCCAGGAGCTCAGACGTTTCGACATTGACATCGCCGCCCTAAGTGAGACCCAGCGGGCAGGGGAAGGCCAGCTCAAGGAGCAAGGCGGTGGCTACACCTTCTTCTGGAAAGGCAAACCTGAAGAAGAACGCCACCTCCATGGGGTAGGCTTCGCCATAAAAAATGAACTAGTTGGGCGTCTCAGAGACTCCCCTAGTGGTATAAACGAGTGCCTCATGACCCTTCGGCTCACCCTAGCCCCGGAACCAGTGCGCTACGGTCATCAGTGCGTACGCCCCAACACTGGAAGCCACAGACGAGACCAAAGAGGAATTCTACTCCAGCCTCGAACAAGCCCTGTCCCGAGTCCCAACGGGCGACAAGCTGATCCTCCTTGGCGACTTTAACGCCAGAGTTGGAAAGGACACAGACCTGTGGGGAGGTGTGATCAGCAGAGAGGGGGTAGGGAAAGCCAACTCCAACGGTACCCTCCTCCTGTCGAAATGCTTAGAACATGGCCTTGTCATAACCAACACCTTGTTCTGTCAGAGAGACAAGTACAAGGCTTCATGGCAGCACCCTCGCTCCAAGCACTGGCATCTGCTGGACTACGTTATCGTCCGAGTGAGGGACCACAAGGACGTCCGCATCACCCGCGCCATGACAGGAGCTGACGACTGCTGGACCGACCACCGCCTAATCCGCTCTGTCATTTCCATCAATGTAGCCCCAAAACAGTGGCGGCAACAGAAACAATGCCGCAGGAAAATCAACGCAGGAGCACTCAAAGACCCCGCTAAGAAGGCCCTATTCAGCCTGCGTCTCACAAACAACCTGACGACTCCCGGTGATGCAGAGTCACAGAGTACCCACAGCGCCTGGTCTGCACTCAAGGCCTCCATAATCAGCACCTGTGAAGAGACGCTCGGTCATTCAACCAGGAAACACCAAGACTGGTTCGACGAGAACGACCAGGAGATCCAGGAGCTAATAAGCCGCAAGCACAAGGCATTCCTGATCTGGAAACAGCAACAGAACTCGAGAGCAAGAAAACAGCTCTACAGACGCCTGAAGGCCGAGGTCCAACAACAAACTCGTGACCTAAAGAACAGATGGTGGGTGGAGAAAGCGCAGGAGATCCAGCAGCTAGCCGACAACCACGACGTGCGTGGATTCTTTAGTGCAGTCAAGAGCATTTACGGCCCAAGCACCCAAGGTCCTACCCCACTGCGGGCCAAGAATGGAGAGGTACTCATCAAGAACAGAGAGGCAGTCAGTGCCCGCTGGAAGGAGCACTTTGAAGACCTCCTTAACCGAGACTCTGTCTTCGACGTGAGTGTCCTCAACTCCATCCCACAGCATGCTACCCGTCACCATCTCAGCACAACCCCAGCCCAGCATGAGGTTGAAAAGGCCATCCAACAACTGAAGAACAACAAGACCTCAGGAGCAGATGGAATCCCCGCCGAGGCACTAAAGCATGGCGGAGAAGCACTACTGGTGCGAATTCATGAACTCATTTCTCTTATCTGGAAGGAGGAGAGCATGCCAGGGGATCTCAGAGACGCCGTAATTGTGACCATCTTCAAGAAAGGTGACAAGTCCGATTGCGGTAATTACAGAGGAGTTTCCCTGCTGTCTGCCACAGGGAAAGTCATTGCAAGAATCCTCCTCAATCGCCTTCTCCCAGTGGCCGAAGAGCTCCTCCCAGAGTCGCAATGCGGATTCCGCCCACTAAGGGGCACAATGGACATGATCTTCACCGCACGTTAATTACAAGAGAAATGCAGGGAACAGCACCAACCGCTGTACATGGCCTTCTTTGATCTCACAAAGGCCTTCAACACTGTCAACCGTGAGGGATTATGGAGTGTCCTCCTCAAATTCGGCTGCCCTCAAAAGTTTGTCACCATCCTCCGCCTGCTTCACGACGACATGCAAGCCGTGATCCTGACCAACGGTTCCACCACAGACCCAATTCACGTACAAACTGGGGTCAAGCAAGGCTGTGTCATCGCACCAACGCTCTTCTCGATCTTCCTGGCTGCAATGCTCCATCTCACCCTCAGTAAGCTCCCCGCTGGAGTGGAGCTAATTTACAGAACAAACGGGAAACTGTTCAACCTCCGTCGCCTCCAGTCCAGATCCAAGGTCGTCCCATCCTCTGTCGTCGAATTACAGTATGCAGACGATGCTTGCGTCTGTGCTCACTCAGAGGTCGAACTCCAAACCATCGTCAACACCTTCACCGAAGCGTACGAGAGCATGGGCCTTACACTAAACATCCGTAAGACAAAAGTCCTCTACCAACCTGCCCCCGCCACACAGTACTGCCCCCCGATTATCAAAATCCACGACAAGGCCTTCAACAACGTGGACCACTTTCCCTACCTCGGGAGCCTACTGTCAACAGACGTCGATGACGAAGTCCAACACCGCCTTCAGTTTGCCAGTGCAGCCTTCGGTTGCCTGAGGAAAAGAGTGTTTGAAGACCAGGACCTCAAACCTGGCTCTAAGCTCATGGTCTACAGAGCAGCAGTGATACCCGCCCTGCTGTATGCCTCAGAGACATGGACCATGTACAGCAGGCACCTCAAAGCACTGGAGAGGTACCACTAATGCTGCCTCTGCAAGATCCTGCAAATCAATTGGCAGGATAGGCGCACCAACGTCAGTGTTCTCGCTCACGCCAACATCCTCAGCATCGAAGCTTTGACCACGCTCGATCAGCTCCAATGGACGGGTCACATCGTCCGCATGCCCGGTACGAGACTCCCAAAACAAGCGCTCTACTTGGAGCTCCGACACGGCAAGAGAGCCCCAGGTGGGCAGAGGAAACGCTCAAAGCCTCCTTGAAAAAGTGCAACATCCCCACCGACACCTGGGAATCCCTGGCCCAAGACCGCACAAAATGGAGCAGAAGCATCCGGGAAGGGGCCGAACACCTCGAGTCTCTTCGCCGGGAGCAAGCGGAAGCCAAGCACAAGCAGTGCAAGGAACGCACGTCAACCCAAGCACCCCACCCACTCGCCCCTTCAACCACCGTCTGCCCCACCTGTGACAGAGACTGTAGGTCCCGCATTGGACTCCTCAGTCACCTGAGAACTCATTTTTAATGTGGAAGCAAGTCATCCTCGGTTCCGAGGGACTGCCTAAGAAGAAGAAGAAGATGCCTTTTTTTGAACAAAGATGTAACATTTGCAATTCTCCAGTCCTCTGGCACCACCCCCGTATCTAAGGAGGATTGGAAGATTATGGCCAGTACCTCCTCAATTTCCACCTTTTCTTCCCTCAGCATCCTAGGATGCATCCCATCCAGTCCTGGTGGCTTATCTACCTTAAGTATCGCCAGCCTTTCTAGTACCTCCTCTTTATCAATTTTTATCCCATCCAGGATCTCAACTACCTCCTCTTCCACTATGACTTTGGCAGCATCTTCTTCCTTGGTGAAGACAAGTGCAAAGTACTCATTTAGAACCTCAGCCTTGTCCTCTGCCTCCATGCGTAGGTCTCCTTTTTGGTCCTTAATTGGCCCCACCCCTCCTCTTACTACCCGTTTACCATTTATATGCATATAGAAGACTTTTGGATTCACTTTTATGTTAGCTGCCAATCTATTCTCATACTTTCTCTTTGCCCCTCTTATTTCCTTTTTCACTTCACCTCTGAACATTTTATATTCAGCCTGGTTCTCACTTGTATTCTCAACCTGACATCTGTCATACACCCGCTTTTTCTGTTTCATCTTACTCTCTATCTCTTTCATCATCCAGGGAGCTTTGGTTGCCCTACCTTTCCCCCTTGTGGGAATGTACTCGTACCATCTTCTCTTTAAAGGCAGCCCATTGCTCGCTTACATTATTGCCTGCCAATCTTTGATTCCAATTTACCCAGGCCAGGTCCATTCTCAACCCACTGAAATTGGCCTTCCTCCAATTAAGTATTTTTACGCTAGATTGTTCCCTGTCCTTTTCCATAGCTTATCTAAACGTTATAATACTATGATCACAATTCCCTAAATGTTTCCCTACTGACACTTGCTCCACTTGACCCACCTCATTCCCCAGATTCAGATCCAGCAATGCCTCCTTCCTTGTTGGGCCAGAAACGTACTGATCAAGAAAGTTCTCTTGAACACATCTCAGAAATGTTTCCCCCTCTCTGTCCTTTACACTATTACTATCCCAGTCTATATTTGGATAGTTGAAGTCCCACATTATCACTACTCTATAGTCCTTGCACCTCCCTGTAATTTCCCTGCAAATTTGCTCCTCTATATTCTTCCCACTAGTTGGTGGCCTATAGAATACATCTAGTAGTGTAATGGCACCTCTATTGTTTCTTAACTCTAACCAAATAGATTCTGTCCTTGACCCCTCCAGGACATCCTCTCTCTCCAGCTCTGTAATATTCTCCTAAATCAATACTGCCACCCCACCTCCTTTCTTTCCTTCCCTATCTTTTGTGAACACCTTATATCCAGGAATATTTAGTACCCAATCCTGCCCTTTTTTCAGCCAGGTCTTCATTATCGCCACAACATCATATTCCCATGTAGCTATTTGCACCTGCAGCTCACTAACCTTATTTACCACGCTTCATGCATTTACACACATGCACTGTAAAGCTATCTTAGACCTTCTTGTATTCTATCTTCGTCTGGCCCCACCTAATACTGTACTATTTCTTACTCTAGTGCTATCTGTCTCTCCCAATCGTTTGTGCACCTTGTTTATCCTTTCTAATGCTACATCCTGGTGCCCATCCCCTGCCAAATTTATTTAAACCCTCCCCAACAGCACTAGCAGAGCCCCCTGCGAGGATATTGGTCCCAGCTTTGTTGAGGTGCAACCTGTCCATCCTTTACATGTCCCACCTCCTCCAGAACTGGTCCCAATATCCCAGGAAACAAAAGCCCTCCCTCCTGCATCATCTCTCCAGCAACGCATTCATCTGCTCTATCCTCCTATTTCTATACTTACTAGCTCATGGCACTGGGAGTAAACTGGAGAATACTACCTTTGAGAGCCTGCTTTTTAATCTCTTTCCTAGCTCCCTAAAGTCTGCCTGCAGGACCTCATCCCTCTTTTTACCAATGTCATTGATACCTTTATGGACCTCGACCTCTGGCTGTTCACTCTCCCCCCTCAGAATGTTCTACAGCAGCTCAGTGACATCCTTGACCCTGGCACCAGGGAGGCAACATACCATCCTGCAATCACTAGGATAGGGAAAGGCACATGCAAGACAGCCACTAAGGAATGCACAAGGTTGCTTAATTAAATTTTTGATGTAATATTGGATGGAAATATGGATAAAGCTTGATTCGGAAGTTTGCTTTGTGGTGGCTTTTATTTCAGCATTGTGGCCAAGATGATGCTGTGATGGTCAGTAACAGAGGGAAAGTAAGGTGTGGGACTAGTGTTGAATGGGGAATCGGGGTTGCGTTCAATCGTACCGCACATGGATGATTCACTCCCAGATAACCCGGCCAGAAAGGGGCTGTCTGCGTTGCCTCCTTCCTTCCGCTTCCTCTTCTGCCTCCTTCACATCTTCCTCCTCCTCCTCTTCCTTCTCCTTCTCCTCCTGCTTCTAAGCTGGTGGCCGTATCCCTGGTGACAATGGCTGTACCCTCATGATGACTAGGTTGTGGAATATACAGCAGACCACGATGAATCGGGCCACACGCTCTGGTGAGGAGCATAGGGCTCCTCCCGAGTGGTCCAGGCAATGGAAGCATTGTTTAAGAATGCCAATGGTCTCCTCTATGATGTTTCATGTGGTAGCATGGCTCTTGTTGTACACATGCTGGCCACGTGTGGTTGGGTTGCAGGGCAGAGTCATGAGCCAGGTGGTCAAGGGATTGCCTTTGTGGCCCAGTAGCCACCCTTTGGTTTGTCTTGGTGGCTCACAGACTGAGGAAACAGCAGACTGGTGCAGAATAAAAGCATCATGACTGCTGCCAGGATACTGGGGATTCACCATCAGGATGTGCTGAACATGGTCGCACACCAACAGCATCTTCAGCGAGTGGTAACCTTTGTGGTTGCGGTACGACTTAGCATTTATATATGGTGCCCGCAAAGCCACGTGCGTGCAGTCGATTGCCCCCTGCACCATGGGGAAGTCCGCTATCCTGGCAAAGCCATGCGCACGGTGCGTCTGCTTCTCTCTGGTCAGAGAGAAGACAATGAAGTCCCCTCTCCTGGCATAAAGAGCGTCTGTCACCTCTCTTATGCAGCAGTGGATGGCGATCTGCGAGATTTTACAGATCTCGCCTGCTCCAGCCTGGAAGGATCCCGATGCAAAGAATATCAGGGCCATGGTCACCTTCACATCCACTGGCAGTGCTGTCCTTGTCTTGGAGTGAGGCTGCAGGTCTGGTTGCGAGAGGTGGCAGAGTTCTGTGAGCACCTCCTTCGTAAATCGCAGATGCTCCAAACTCTGCTCCTGGCTCAGGTTGAGGTAAGAGAATTGCTCTCGGAAGACTCTAGGTGGGTAAGGCCTCCTGCTGAGCGTCCTTCTCCCCCTCCTCCTCCTCCCTCTGTGAGCAGCTTGTCCTCTTCTTTGCTGCCTCTGCTCCATCTCGCTGTCATGCTGCAGGCCAAGGGGGATAACAGCTAAAGCACCCATGACTGGGAGTAAATGGTCTGACCAGAACCCTTGAAGTCAGAAGCAAGGCCTTCTCCACTTGCTGCACCACTCCCTGTCACCTCACCAACTTTAAGTAACTCTAGAAAGCTCCAAACAGTTCCTCAAACTTACACAGAACCAGTAGAAATCAAAAAGCAAGTTACCTGAAAGTTATTGATGATCCCTTTAAATATTGCTGGTGGTGGAGGGGGGAGGCGGTCCTTCCTGCTGCTGAATGCATGATCATGTGAGGTTAGGAGAGGATGTTAGCTCCAGTGATGACGACAAAAATGGCAGTGCTGGCATCAAATTAGCGGACGTCACGATCTGCCTACTTACCATACTTCTAGTGCATGCTCCTAACGGCCACCCCATCACCCTCACCAAGATGGCGTCCAGCACGGCCCTCACCAGAAGTCCGCACGTGCTGCTCAGAAGCCATTTTGGTCCCAACTCAGCACCCGTGGCGCCCAAACAACAGGTGCTACGGAACCGAATTTCTAGGCCTATATCAGTAATAAGTAACAGTTATGGTCTTAATACTGAACACTTTGGTTTGAAATTATTGTAACAGCTCATGATGGATTTTGCCATTCTTAATTGATGAATTTGTATGAATTGCACTTTTACACTGAAATCATGTAATTTGAAAGGTTACAATTCAGGTTTCAGCTGAGACAGCAAGCATTAGCAGGCTATACAGGTGGGCATCACAACAGAGCCCAAACCTGTTCTTGTCCAATCTCTACATTTGTGGTAGTTGTTAATTGGATAGGAATCAGAAGCAGACACCCTGCGTGACATTTTTTAATGCACCGTGGCCACAAGGACGCCGAGAACAATTGTAGTGTTAGTACTGCTGATCTGGCTGAGATCAGCTAACTCAGCATGGACCAAGTATAGACCCTAGGACCTTTCTTGTTTGTATTACTTAATTCCTCGCTGCCTCAGTTGGTAAAAGCACTGATCATCAGACAAGCAGCATCACCTAGCTGAACAAAACCCCAAGTAAATCTATTTAAATATATTTCTTGGCCCCAAATTTGCGGTCAGCAGCAAAGTGAAAGTGTTTACTGCGGGCCCCGGAGTCGCTTCACACAAGGATCTCGCAATCCCTGTGTCGAGAACTTTGGGTTTTCCGACCTTCAAATCAATTCACTGGAACGTAATGGGGATCCCCTTGTTCGAACTGCTGTGACGTCAACAGGCTGTCTAAGCAGCCAATCAAAAGGCAGAATTCTCACAGACAGCGAACAAGGAAGTGAGTAAGCCCATAAAATTCTAAGGGCTAGAAATTCGTTATAGCCAAGGAATGGGCGATGTCAGTAGAAAGGTTGGAGAATTAGCGCCAGGCGCAAATGGTGTTTGGAATATTTTGTGGTCGCTCTTATTTTACCTTTGCGCCCAGGAGGATGCTGTGATACGCCATGAGACAGGGATTGTATGATGGAGATGTGGTGAGCTATGGGGATCTGGGGTTTCATTCATGTGAATCGGAGTCTGATGAGCTGGTCACAGACAACCCATTCAGAAGGCCGATTGTCTTGCTGCCTCCTCTCTCCTTCCTGTTCCTCCTTCTCCTCATCCTCTTCCTCCTCGTCCTCCTCCTCATCCTCATCCTCCCTTGCCTCGTCCTCCTCCTGAGGTGGTCCCACAATCCCTGCTGGCAAGGGCTGCACCCTCATGGTGGCCAAGTTGTGGTACATGCAGCAGACCACCATGAAATGGGACACACACTCTGGCGAATACTGGAGGGCTCCTCCCGAGCGGTCAAGGCAGCGGAATCGTTGCTTCAATAAGTCGATGGTCTGCTCGATGATGTTCCTGGTGGTAACATGAGTGATGGCCTCTGTGGTTACAGAAGATCTCAGGATTGTTATGCGGTGCCCGCAAAGCCACGTGGGTGCAGTCAATGGTGCCCTGCACCATTGGGAAGCCCGCTATCCTGGCAAAGCCACATGCACGCTCGTCCTGGTGATTGGGAAGCCAATGTAGTCCCTTCTCCTGCTGTAGAGAGCCTCAGTGACCTCCCGAATGCAGCGATGGACGGTGAACTGTGAGATGTTAGATATGTCTCCTGTTGCAGACTGGAAGAATCCGCTGGCAAAGAAATTGAGGGCCATAGTAATCTTGACTGCCACTATGAGAGCCGTGGTCGCTCTGGTCTGAGGCTGGAGGCCTGGTTGTAGGAGGTGGCAGAGTTCTGTGATTACCTCCTTGGTGCAGCTAAGCCTTCTAATATACTGCTCCTCGCTTAATTGAAGGTAGGAGAAGTGCTCTCGGAATACCCTCGGAGGGTAAGGCCTCCTGGTGAGAGCCCTAATGGTCCTCCTCCTCCCTCTGTGCACATGTTCTCGTATTTCTCACTGCCTCCGCTCCCTCCGCCGTAGATCCTGGAGGGTGAGGTGGGATGCTAGTACAGCCTCCATTAATGTTGCCAAGTGTAGCAGTTTGAACCTTTGAAGAATAAATGTAGTTACTTTTTAGTTGCCAGAAGACTCCTGATACAAAAGAACCTTGAAATTACTGAATGAAACTGTTGCAGTGGGTGAAACTAAAAAAAAAACATTGAAACTGCAGTAACCTGACAGCTGCAAGTGATTACTGATGATCCCGTTAAATAACTTCCCTGGAGGCAGCTTCCTGGTGCTGCACACCAGCTCTCCCTGTCGGTGTTTACTCCAGGTGGTGAGGTAAGTGGCGAGAATCAATTTTGCAAATCGGGCGGTCAGTGAGCGTTGCACACTCACTGATGTCACGATCTACCTGATGTTGATGTTCCTGGTGATACCTCTTACTGGCGGCGCTATGGGGAGGCCGGATTTAGTGTGTGGTGCTGGACTCGCCTCGCCCCGGCGATACTGGTCTAATGCCCCATTAGTGCCATCTACTGGCACTAACGGGAGGCGCTAAGGGGACGAATTTTTCCTCCTAACTTTTTAAAATAATGTTTTAGAATGCCTGCTCATGCGCCAAATCCTGAAGTTGAGGTCAATTTCAAAGGCGGAATGACGGCGAAAGCTGCCAGTTCACCATCATCCCAACTGCAAATTCCGGGCCCTTATGTTTCCATTCAGTGACTTTCAACAATTTGAAAATAACTGCTGGATATTACCCTGAGGCCCAACATATTAACTTTGCCTTCTTGAGATAAATTTTTTTTATAAACTGTATATGGTGGAAATCTGGAGTAAAAACAGAAATTACTGAAAATACCCATCAGAACTGTCAGCAACTGAAAAGGGAAAAGACAAGTTAACATTCAGTGTAGCGCTTTCACTAGAATATTTATTTTGAATGGCAATGATAGGTATATTTAATTCTAAGCACAAATTTCAAAATTGTCCCTGTGGTTATTGAAGATGCTGCTGTAGGTATAATTTGGCATTCATTCACACAATATTAATTTTAATAACTAATGCACTAATCTTCTCTTCCTTTTTATCAAATACAAAAATTTCAATTAAAAAATATATCAACTAGTGTTTGTTAGAACACTATTGGATACAGGATGGTTAAAAAAGAAAATTTGCATTTAAGCCAATTTTTGTAAATGAATATATAATAGGTTTTATTTAATTGAAAGATTTTTTAAACTTTGAAATTGAAACATCTACGTGGTCAATGTGCTAATTAATGGCTCCATAATTTTTAATTAAGAGGGTTTACTCCAGTTGTTCTACATTAAATGTTAATTGGAAGGCTACATGAAAATTGGTGAGTATGCCTCAAAGGGAAGCTAAGCCCTAATTATAACTGTGTGTGAGCTGAAGGATTTTGCACCTCTGGAATCAATTTTTAGTTTTGTCCAACAGAGAGGACTGCTGTTCCTTCAAATTACATACAGGAACTTGGACCAGGAAATTAGACCATCACTACTGTGTCACAAAATTGGTTATCAAAGGTGATAATGTAAACAAAGGAGAGTACATTTTAATTACTAAAACTTTCCAGGGGAGGAATTTGTCTTGGAGCAACTTCTTTCTCTTCACTAGTAAAGTTAATTCATCCTGAATCATCTTATTAAAATCAAAGGCTTTTTAAACAATTAGTTTGGTATTGGATGGCTATATCCAACACAGGAAGTGCCCGTGACAATAAAAACCATGCATCTTGTTGTATCATTACTTCAGAAAGAGGAAAAATATGTTTTGCTCAATTGGATACAAAATAAATATTAAGTGCAAGCTGAACGGGCTATCAGCTTGACAGTCAGAATTTGGATTATTGCTGTTTTCATTGAGGAGTGTCAATGAACCCATGTTGAAGGACTGTGGTGACATGTATCCAATGCTTGATCTCTGGGTATAATCTAACGGTTATTGTATTATTTAGATGCAAAGTGAGCTGATATACAATTTTTCTTAAATGATTATGGTAAGATATTTGTCTCAGGGTCTGAGTAACTGAACTGTAGACAGGTGAATTAAAATTAACGTGCTATGATTAAGGTCTCTTTTGTCACCTTGTTGCTGAATTTTGAATAATCGACCTGTGCAAGATGTATATATTTCCCAACTGACAGTAAAAAAAACACATTATTTAATCTACACATTTGCCTAATTGGAAATATTATAGAATATTCTTAATAACAAATGTGAACATTAGCCTAGAACTTGTGACATGAATCTTTTCATTGCTCTTAGTTTTGAACTTCTATTCCAGACCAATATGGTCACTTAGTGCTTTGTATCTGGTACCTCTAAATCCGCCATAGACTTGTCTTGACTTCTTTTTGATGTTAACACAGATTCTTGCTATCTGTTTAAAAAAAAACAGTTTCATGCTTATCAAAGTTTATGTGCTAGTGCTGCAATACATTGGAACACTTCAGCATCCACTGTAAGCATGTAACACTTCTAGATACTTATAGCAGAGACAGATAGAAAGTCATGGTCCCTTCTCTCTGCCCTTACAAAATACCATTTAATTTTTGATGGGTACCCCTACCGAACATTGTTATAAGAACAGAAGAAATAGAAGCAGGAGTAGGCCATACGGCCCCTTGAGCCTTCAGTAAGATCATGGCTAATCTTCTACCTCAACTCCACTTTCCCGCCCTATCCCCATATCCCTTGATTCCCTTAGTGTCCAAAAATCTATCGATCTCAGTCTTGAATATAATCAACGACTGAGCATCAACAACCCTCTGAGTGAAGAAATTTCTTCTCATCTCAGTCGTAAATGGCTGACCCCTAATCCTGAGACTATGACCCCTAGTTCTAGACTTTCCAGCCCGGGGAAACAGCCTCTCAGCATCTACCCTGTCAAGTCCTCGAAGAATATTTTACTTTTCAATGACATCACCTCTCATTCATCTAAACTCCAGAGAGTATAGGCCCATTCTACACAATCTCTCCTCAAAGGACACCCCTCTCATCCCAGGAATTAGTCTCATGAACCTTTGTTGCACCCCCTCTAAGGCAAGTATATCCTTCCTGAGGTTAGGGGAGCAAAACTGTACATAGTACTCCAGGTGTGGTCTATATAATTGCAGCAAGACTTCCTTACTTTTATACTCCAATCCACTTGCAATAAAGGCTAAAACACCATTTGCTCTCTTTAAGTAGGATCATTAATTGTGGCAAGTTGTCATGAGTTTTGTGCTGTAAGCCCATGCCATTAGGAGCCTCCTTAAAGATGTAGGATCCCTACAACCAGCAGATACAGGAAACTCCATCAGTCTGATCTAGATATAAATTCTAGGTCTCAGAGGTAATATGGTATCTTGGTAAATCAAACTTTGTTCACCCTGTAAATTGGGATGACTAATTATTGTGCTGAAGTATATATATATTGTTCGCTTTTTTATCATACAGAAGTGATATAGACTTAAATCAGAGAAAGTACCAGCTTAAATGCTTTCATCACCACAGATTCACTTTCAAATGCAGATCAATGGCATCAGGCAGCAACTGTATGGCTGAATTTATGTTCATTCTCATAGTTAACATTCCAGGCAGGCAAATTTATGTTCCTTATTTTCAGGTTGTTGATCTAATATCTACTTCCTACATGCACAAATATAGCATGCTGAGGATTGCATTAGTGATTTGGAAATGCTTTGGGAATTGAATGAATTCTTTATTGTGATAGAAGTGATTTTTCTTAAAGAAAAATGAAACAGCCCAACTCTTGAAGACGTTGTAAAAATCATGGATAATTTGGAAAGCCAGAAGAAGGAGAAGAGATGATTAAGGGGTTATACAGCACTCAGTGGGAACTCAATCCGTTGTGGGAAGGCCTCCTGAAGTGGTCTCATGCCTCAAGGCTTTAACGCGCTCAGTAGTCTCCTGAGTTACACTGCCATTCTTGCATTGATGTGCACCAAAATCACTTCACACTGATGCAAAAGTGACAATATATGCAGAATCTATTCCTTTTTATCTTACCAATTGAAAATTCCTCTCTCCCCATAAAATTTGAGTCCTCACTGCTCTTTGAAGTAGCAAGTCTCAGAATGCATCACACACAGCAACACAGTCAGATTGATAAAACAGTTTGACAAGAATATTTTAGTAGTAAATAAAAGAAGAAATGGAAAATTAAATTAGATTAAACAAAGCTAGAATTGTTTGTGCGTTGAGGGGCAATAAGCTTAAGAATTTCCCACCATTCCACAGGCGTGGAAATTACAGAGGCTCTGGCCACAATCTTCCAATCTTCCTTAGATATGGGGGTGGTGCCAGAGGACTGGAGGATTGCAAATGTTACACCCCTTGTTCAAAAAGGGGAGAGGGATAAACCAGGCAACTACAGGCCAGTCAGCCTAACGTCAGTGGTGGGGAAACTTTTAGAGACAATGATCTGGGACAAAATTAATTGGCATTTGGTAAAGTATGGGCCAATAAATGAAAGTCAGCATGGATTTATTAAAGGCAAATCCTGTTTGACTAACTTGATTGAGTTCTTTGATGAAGTAACGGAGAGGGTTGTTAAGGGTACTGCAGTTGATGTGTATATGAATTTTCAAAAGGCGTTTGACAAAGTACCGCATAATAGACTTGTTAGCAAAATTAAAGTCCATGTGATTAAAGGGACAGTGGCAGTGTGGATACAAAATTAGCTAGGCAACAGAAAGCAGAGAGCAGTGGTGAATGGTTGTTTTTCAGACTGGAGGGAGGTATACAGTGGTGTTCTCCAAGGGTCGGTATTAGGACCACTGCTCTTTTTGATATATATTAATGACCTGGACTTGTATACAGGGCATAATTTCAAAGTTTGCAGATGACATGAAACTTGGAAATGTAGTAAACAATGAGGAGGATAGTAACAGACTTCAGGATGACATAAACAGACTGGTGAAATGGGCAGACACATGGCAGATGAAATTTAACGTAGAGAAGTGCGAAGTAATGCAATTTGAGAGGAAAAATGAGGAGAGGCAAAATAAACTAAAGGGTACAATTTTAAAGGGGGTGCAGGAACAGAGAGACCTGGGGGTGTATGTATACAAATCTTTGAAGGTGGCAGGACAAGTTGAGAAGGCTGTTAAAAAAAGCATTTGGGATCCTTGACTTTATTAATAGAGGAATAGAGCACAAAAGCAAGGAAGTTATGCTAAACCTTTATAAAACACTGGTTAGGCCTCAGCTGGAGTATTGTGTTCAATTCTGGGCACCGCACTTTAGGAAGGATGTCAAGGCCTTAGAGAGGGTGCAGAAGAGATTTACAAGAATGGTACCAGGGATGAGGGCCTTCAGTTATGTGGAAAGACTGGAGGAGCTGCGGTTTTTCTTCTTAGAGCAGAGAAGCTTAAGAGATGATTTGATAGCGGTGTTCAAAATCATGAATGGTTTTGATAGAGTAAATAAGGAGAATCTGTTTCCAGTGGCAGAAGTGTCAGTAACAAAAGGATACAGATTTAAATTGATTGGCAAAAGACATGAGGAAACATTTTTTTATGCAGCGAATTGTTGTGATCTGGAATGCACTGCCTGAAAGGGTGGTGGAAGCAGATTCAATTGTAACTTTCAAAAGGGAATTGGATAAATACTTGAAGAAAAAAATACAGGGTTATGGGGAAAGAGCCGGGAAGTGGGACTAATTGGAAAGCTCTACCAAAGAGCCGGCACAGGCATGATGGGCCGAATGGCCTCCTTCTGTGCTGTATTATTCTATGATTCTAACTATATGATTTATAAATCTCCTGTAGGCAAAGAGTTGTTCATAAGGAATGTAGCCTTACCATCAGCAGCTTCAAGGGGAACAGATAGGGTAGATAGAGAGAAACTATTTCCGCTGGTTGGGGATTCTTGGACTAGGGGGCATAGTCTAAAAATTAGAGCCAGACCTTTCAGGAGTGAAATTAGGAATCACTTCTACACACAAAGGTTGGTAGAAGTTTGGAACTCTCTTCCGCAAATGGCAATTGATGCTAGATCAATTGTTAATTTTAAATCGGAGATTGATAGCTTTCTGTTAACCAAAGGTATTAAGAGATATGGGCTAAAGGCGGGTATATGGAGTTAGGTCACAGATCAGCCATGACCTCATTGAATGGTGGAGCAGGTTCGAGGGGCTGAATGGCCTACTCCTGTTCCTATGTTCCTATGCTCAAGACACTGTGAAAGGTTGTATCCCAGATCAGTTTGGATTCATCTTTCTTTCATCCAAAGGAGTAATAGCTGAGCAGTGTGAGTCTGAATCAATCTGCACTGTAATATTTATGATGCGGAGATGCCGGTGTTGGACTGGGGTGGACAAAAATGAGAAGTCGCACAACACCAGGTTATAGTCCAACAGTTTTATTTGAAATTACGAGCTTTCGGAGCACTGCTCCTTCATCAGGTACAGTGAGCACTGTACCTGACGAAGGAGCAGAGCTCCGAAAGCTCGTAATTTCAAATAAAACTGTTGGACTATAACCTGGTGTTGTGCGACTTCTCATTTTTGTAATATTTATGGCATTCTCCATAAAGGTGTTGAAAAAAGGAATACGAGTGGATTTGTAGCTCTGCTGTATGTTAACCTGGATCTTAGTGTGACTTTGGCCAATTTCTCTACTAAAATTGATCAGAGTTTATGTAATAGTTTGTCATTTATGGTATGCTTTGGCATGGTTACCAGCTTGAGAAGTTCAGAATGCATTTTTTGTTTTGTTTTTACTTCATCACCTTGAAGGGGGCCGCAATATCATGATTCAGAAAATGTTCAGGCACAGAGTAAGCAGCTCACAGCTGATATATTATTAATTTTATTTCAACATCCTTGATGTCCATCGACCTGCCCAGTTAATCTTTCATATGGCTATCAAAGGGATGGTGATTATTTGTTATAACAAATAATAATTTTGAATACCCATTAGCACTCTACTGATTAAATAAAAAGAACTACTATCACACAACCAATGGATCAGTCTAAAGCTCTGTAGCCCTACCACACCGAGTCAAGAGAGCCACATGTCCACCAGATGTGTCATAGAGCAAGCAATAGGCATTCTGAAGATGCGCTTCAGATGCCTTGACGGATCTGGAAGAACCCTTCAGTACGCACCAGCCAGGGTCTCCAGAATCATCGTCGTTTGCTGCACGCTGCACAACATAGCGCAGCAGCAAGGATTGTAGATGCAGGAGGAGCACGGCGCAGAGCGCACAGCCTCAACAGAGGAGAAGGAGGAGGAGCAGGTGGAAGACGAGGAGGAGAAGGAAGAGGAACCTGAGGTGGAGATGGCACTAGCAGTGTCGCACATTGCTGCCCGGGAGGCCCAGGATGGCCTCATCATGGCCAGAGTTAATTAACTTGCTCCAATGCACCCATATGGCTGCCACATGCTGTACTAAGTCCCCCCCACCCCCAGCACCTGCCCAACAACACCATAAAGCATCCTTACAATAACCAAGCCATTCCTCTCTCCCAGACCCCTAATGCTCGATGTTAAGTAATGTCTCACCATTCACTCCAAGTGACAAAGCCTATGCCAAGGTAGCAGGCAAAAATGGACAAGACCGGAAAGTAGTGCAAAGAAATACATTTATCTGTGTCATCAAAATAACTGAAACTTAACACTAACTTTTTTTCATACACCCATGTGCATACCCTTGTGCATCTACTTTCGTGCCTTTTTTCTTTTCCGAATGCTTCTACAAGGTGCAACCTCTGTGGCTTCAGCAGAGGTAGAGACAGGCTGCTCACTTCCCTGCTGTGACTGCTTATACACTTTTGGCGGACGTCCTCTGGGTTTTGGAGCCTGTGATGGCCCCGCCAAAGTCTGCTCCTCCTGCAACTGTGCAGGGGCAGACTCGGACATTGGGATCCGAGGAAGCATGTGGGGCTCTGACTGAGGGGGAGGCAACGGGGAGAAGTGGGAGCACTTTGAAAAGGGGCTCATTTCCATGTCCCCTCTCAGTATCATCCCTCTCATGGGCCACCCACACTTCCCTGCTAGCAAGGAGCTGCACAGCACTGGGGCAATGAACGCCCAAGTCTATGTTTATATCCCTCCTAGAGAGGAGGTCTATGAGCGTCTGCCATCTGTTGTCCACAGCTAGCATGTGCTTTTGTGACTGGCACATTTGCTGCTCCATGCAGGTGGCCATCCTTTCCATGAAACAGCACATCATCACCATCTCCTGCGACATGGTGGTGCTCATGTTGGAGGTGGACTCCTCCATTCTCTGTACATTTGCAGACATCGCGACTGCAAAAGTGCCAGAGCCTCATGCAATTGTTGCTGCCCCTCCAAGAGCACCCTCTTTCTGGATGGCCCCCGAGGCTCAGCGTCTGCATGCAGCTCAGCAGAGCTTGGAGCGTCCTGTGCCCTCCGGTGAGGATTCTCCACTGCTGTCCCTGTCAACACCATCTGCTCTTGCTCACTTGTGAAGTGTGAGACACCAGGTGACAACGCTACTCTATCTCGCACTGGACCCACCGAGGTGTGCGTATCTGCGCTGGTGCTGGGTGCGCTTGGGTCTGGTGATGGTGCACCCTCAGAGGCTGGAGCTTCCTCTGAGGAGCCGTCTTCCTCCTCCGACTGGACAGTGAGGGGGGGCTACTTGATGGACCTGTGGGAGAGTAACGAGATGATTTAGAAATGTTATATTAAGAATGGGTAACGTTACCATTATGCACATGATGAAAATTTACTGGCTGTTGACATCAGTCATCATATGAGTGACGGTTGTATGCCATGTGGCTGCATGAGATGTAATTCTGTCACCCGGTTGCTGGGATGTCCCCCTCTCTCTGTCTCCCACCACCAGCAGCTCTGCAACTCGTGATATCTCCAGGGACTCCTCCTCTGCTGGAGTCAGTTGCGTGAATACTGGAGGGCCACCTCCAGTTCTCTGCCTCTCCTGTGTGTTCTGGGCTCTTTTCTCCTGCAAGGATGGAAAGAAGAGAACTTTGAGTGAGAGTGATAGAATGAGTGTAAGGAATGGAAGGGGTTACATCTTTAGAGGGTGACTATGATGGAGTGGGGTGGCCTCCTTCCGTGGTGTTATTTGCTATGATTGCATTAGGATGAGGGTGAGTGTCGGGGTGGTTAGTCAGATGGGGATGTGAGTATGTACATAGAGAGAGAGGGATGGGTGGACCTGGAAGGTATGTTGGTGTGAGGAATGATGTGCAGGAGTAGGCTTGGGAAGGCGGAGTGATGGGGATGTGGTGACAGGCACATCAGGATGAAGGTGAGTGTGGCATTGCAATCACTTTTCCTGACCTCATGAGATGATTGAATCATTTCCTGCACTGGATCCACGTCCTCCTGACAACATCGCTGCTGCTGGCCTCCTCTGCTATCTCCAACCAGGCCCTTTTGGTGTCTTTGGGAGGTCTCTTGCGCCTATCTGCAGGGAACAGGACCTCCCTGCATGGTCTCACTGCCTCCACCAGAACATGCAGGGATGCTTCACTAAATCTGGGTGCAGCCCTCTGCCTTTGTGTATCCATCATTTAACATTTGGGACAATACTCAGACATTTCTATTTCACCTTGCACACTCCTCTAGCAGCCTTCAAATGAGTTGTGTGCAAGGCTGCTTTAAATATCGGCACTGGAAACGAGTCGTCGATGACATCATCAGACCCGCTCCATTTAATTGGGCCGGGAAATGCACATGACTGCTTTAAGTGGGGCCATTAAGTTAAAGTCGCACTGAACATTGCGCTGAGCAAAACATCGCATTCCCGACCCGCTACGCAGCCCGCACGCACCCGAACCTACTCCAAGATAAAAATTCCAGCCCAGAAGTCCCAGGCCCTCAAGATGTAAACCTCTGAATTTGCTTTGTTAGTTGGTTGGAGAATTTTATTGGAAGAATTAGGTTTATTTTTCTTCAATCTCTATCAATGTTTTTCGCACATCAGGCCAGATTTTGCGGTCAGTGGCAAATGAACGGAGCCAGCCATTCGTCGCACTTGATTTGCCCATAGACTTTCTACGGGTTTTTCCACTAGAAGTTCCTGTCAGCCAACCATCGAAAAAGTGCAGCACCCTCTACAGGTCATCTGGGACATGTGTAAACACAGCAAACAACTATGTATCTCCTTAACCAATCATATTGAAGAATCGTTAATGAGCAGCGCAGTGTCTGAACCAGGAAGTGCCAGTTAGAATATTTAATTCAATATCAAATCAGGTACAGAAAGCAAAATAAAGAGAGGGAAAGAAAGATTGAATTAAGAGAGAGAGATAAAAGAGACAGAAAGAAAAAGTAAAAAAAATAATTGAAATCTGAAGGAATGAGACTCCACACTTGTAAAAGTTAATTTTCAGTGCCAGAGTGGTTGTTTGGCAGTAATTAAGATTTACCACACCATTAACTTCGGTCCCTGCCACAAACTCCATTCCCTAACTACTTCTCTCCCTGGTAACTGTCTGAGGCTGAACCAGACTGTTGGGGGCCTTGGGACGTTTTACTACATTAAAGGCACTATGTAAATGCAAGTTGTTGCTGCTGTTGTTGTTGTACAAGTGTACTTACACTGGAATGGACAAGCCTGGACTTTTTCTGCTGAGTTTAGGGTGTATATATCATGTAAGTACAGCAAATTCACACCGTTCAATATATTTCAATGCTGAGTCTCTGGGCGAGATAGCACAGCTTCTGGAGGAGCAGGGCAGCTCAGACAGCAACTTCCAGATTTCCATGTTTAACCGCATGTGCGGTTGTTGGAAGTTGCTGTCCGATTTACACTTTAATAACGGTGAGCGCTGTTAGCCTCACTGTTATTTCTACAGAAAAATCCGGCCCATTCATTATTTTTTTCTGTATGTCCTTAACATCGAAGGTGGAAGTGAGCTCTACTGCTCCAGAACCCTTTTGGGACACACTTTGTGTGGCTTTGTTCCCCACAATAAGAATCATTGAAAAAAAATAAAGATTTCATTCATAGTTACTGTAGGATCCTAAAATTATAAAATTTATCAGAGAATAATTAAAATATGTTAATATGAATGTGTTGATTTTAAATCTAAGGTTTCCAATGACCTGTTAAGAACTCTTCACATATCATTCTTTTTGGCCTATAAACTAGGCCTTCAGCAAAATAAGGCTTGCAATAGAAAAGAAACCTGCTTATCTGCAAGCCCATTAAAGAGTATAAGCCTCCCCTGATAAATGTAGAAAATTGGTGAGAGCAGAATTAGATTACCTCCTAAAGGTAAATTCCAGGAACACCAGGCAGAAAGCATAATACCCCAGTGTACTTACAATTGTTTGCCATCTCAAGTGTAAAATAAAAGTTCACCAATACTTTAAATGGAAAATTGCACACAAGAAGCCATTTTAATCAATATTTAGGATTTTATTTTATTACTGGCAATATCCCTGATCAGCGTGAAATGGAAGTCTGCCCCCCAACACGTGCATTGCTCATAGTACAAGATTATTCTTTTGATTTTCTTCCTCTCTCCTGCACAAAGTTCAGGTCAGGTCATTAATATCATTAACCTGCCATATATGCTGGGAAATGTAAAAGAAAAGGCATCAGTCATAAATTTCACAAATTTTACTATTTAAATTTGCTTTGTTTGCATTTAATGTCACAGCTTGGGAGTGGGAATGGGTACATTGATAACGTCTCTGGAGTCTCTTGTTACTTAAAAATACTATTAAGTTGCTTACAATTACATAGGAAATACATAATTAATAAAACAGTAAGGCCAGCCTTGGATATCAATTCCAAAAAGAGCCTCAAATCAATTATATTTGGATTGTGGAGGAGACTTGCATTCTAAAAGAGAATCTCAATTCTTAGGCACTGATTAGGTCATAGTTACTGTAGGCTCCAGAACTAGCCGCGCCTCTAGCCAAGCTGTTCCCGTACAGCTACAAAACTGGCATCTATCCGACAATGTGGAAAACTGCCCAGGTATGTCCTGTCCACAAAAAGCAGGACAAATCCAACCCAGCCAATTACCGTCCCATCAGTCTACTCTCAATCATCAGCAAAGTGACAGTGCTATCAAGCGGCACTTACTCACCAATAACCTGCTCACTGATGCCCAGTTTGGGTTCTGCCAGGACCACTCGGCTCCCGACCTCATTACAGCCTTGGTCCAAACATGGACAAAGGAGCTCAATTCCAGAGGTGAGGTGAGAGTGAATGCCCTTGACATCAAGTCAGCATTTGACCGAGTGTGGCATCAAGGAGCCCTAGTAAAACTGAAGTCAATGGGAATCGGGGGGAAAACTCTCCACTGGCTGGAGTCATACCTAGCACAAAGGAAGATGGTTGTGGTGGTTGGAGGGCAATCATCACAGCCCCAGGACATCGCTGCAGGAGTTCCTCAGGGCAGTGTCCTAGGCACAACCATCTTCAGCTGCTTCATCAATGATCTTCCCTCCAATATAAGGTCAGAAATGGGGATGTTCGCTGATGACTGCATAGTGTTCAGTGCCATTCACAACTCCTCAGATAATGAAGCAGTCCATGCCCACATGCAACAAGACCTGGACGACGTTCAGGCTTGGGCTGATAAGTGGCAAGTAACATTCGCACAACACACGTGCCAGGCAATGACTATCTCCAACAAGCGAGAGTCTAACCACCACCCCTTGACATTCAACAGCATTACCATCGCCGAATCCCCCACCATCAACATCCTGGGGGGTCACCATTAACCAGAAACTTAACGGGACAAGCCACATAATTACTATGGCAACAAGAGCAGGTCAGAGGCTAGGTATTCTGCGGCAAGTGTCTCACCTCCTGACTCCCCAAAGCCTTTCCACCATCTACAAGGCACAAGTAAGGAGTGTGATGGAATACTCTCCACTTGCCTGGATGAGTGCAGCTCCAACAACACTCAAGAAACTTGACACCATCCAGGACAAGGCAGCCTGCTTGATTGGCATCCCATCCACCACCTTAAACATTCACTCCCTCCACCACCGGCGCACCATAGCTGCAGTGTGTACCATCTACAAGATGCACTGCAGCAACTCACCAAGGCTTCTTCGGCAGCACCTCCCAAACCTGCGACCTCTTCCACCTAGAAGGACAAGGGCAGCAGGCGCATGGGAACACCACTACCTCCAAGATCCCCTCCAAGTCACACACCATCCTGACTTAGAAGTATATCGCCGATCCTTCATCGTCGTTGGGTCAAAATCCTGGAACTCCCTCCCTAACAGCACTGTGGGAGTACCTTCACCACACGGACTGCAGCGGTTCAAGAAGGCGGCTCACCACCACCTCCTCAAGGGCAATTAGGGATGGGCAATAAATGCTGGCCTTACCAGTGACGCCCACATCCCATAAACGAATAAAAAAAATTAAAAAATTAAATATTAAATTGGGAGAAGGGGAGGTATTATGCTGTAAAACTGTCAGGTTTAAATCATTCACTATTCAAAATTATCATTAAGAGCTTTAACTTCTTTCTTTATCAAATTGCTAAGTTCCTTGCCTCCCTACACTGTCACATCTCACTGATAAACTTATTCTAATGAATGATGCAAAAATACAATATAGAATCTGTGGCATATTTCTTGTCACTTTCTGTCCTCAAATCAAGTACAGACCCTATTAAACCCCTCCCTGAGAGGAACATGGGAGAAAGGCAGAACTGTCATGATTGAACACAAGGATTGGTGGAAATGCAGCTCTGTGTCCATAATACTTCAACTTGTATTGAGCAGATGGAAATCCAATTCGAGTTACTTTACAGATTTTATTATACATCTGTTATCTTGAGTAAAATGTCCCCTGCTGTCCCAGAAGTGTCACACAGTGTGACATGTTCTTCCATGTGTTTTGGACCTGTCCAATAATGATTCCCTTGTGGAGAGCAATCAACTGTACAACAGGTTATGCAAGTCAAACCCAATTAGACTTAAACTCAGTCTCTTAGGATTCTACCGGCATACTAGCCTGGACATCCATACCTTTATGTTTCTGGATATATTGCCTATATCAGCTATGATAACAAATATGCTGACTGATTCAGACTGATTGTAAGTAGAACAACGCTGTCTCAGTGGATTGGCACAGTGGCTGACATGGTTCATCTTGACAGAATACCATCTTCAATGTGATTGAAGCCCCGATTTTAACTCAGGGCGCGAGTGCGGTGTGGGGGTAGGGCACGGTGCTGATAGAGTTGTGCTGACATGAGGCCTCACTACAATATCCCAGAACTGATTTCAGCCGGAACCCAGTAGGAATGCCATGGAGGCTGGCAGGCAGGAACAGAAAATCACACGGCAGCAGGCCACCTCCAGGGACCCAAAGAAACTGCCCCCCGTAAGTCAGGTAAGTGCGTTGGGGTGCGGGGTCGCCTGGTGATCCTGGCCAAGGGAGGGGACAATCCCGGGGCAGTAGAGCACTCCTATTCCTTCTGGCCCAAAGGAAACAGTAAAACATGTACTTACCTTCTCAGCCCTCTTCTGAGCCTGCTCCTGCGTGGCGCCAGGTTACCCTAGTGAGACCGGCGCCGAACGTGTGACTGCGCGTTAATATCCCGCTGGGATCTGGATTACATCATCAGACCCTGATTTTCGCATTTCAATAAAGCCATCATGTGCGTGGGGTGAGGCCTCGCACGCTGGCCAAGACGTGCCTGTAAAGATTATGACTGTGAAATTGGGTTCCGTAGCGCCCGTTGTTTCGCCGTTACTCGTGCTGATTTGCCTCCAAAATGGCATCCGGTATGAGTCGCACCGGACGCCATCTTGGTGAGGGGTTAGCGTGGGCGCAGTGAACACGCGCCGGAAGTATGCAGAGTAGGCAGATCATGACACCAATCAGTGTGTAACGCTGATTTGACGCCAGCGCTGTCATTTTGGAACTCAACACTCCAGCTAATGCTCTCGATTAAGCTTGCACAGCGGAACACGTGTTCAGCAGCAGGAAGGACCCTCCGCCAGCGCTATTTAAAGGGAACATCAACTGCTTACAGGTAAGTTACTCATTGATTTCTATTGGCTATTGCCAAGTTTGTAGAAGTGTTTGGTGGTTTGTACAGTTATTTAAAGTTGCTAAAGTCTACAGGGAATGGTGTGGCAGGTGCTGAAGGACTTTGTCCTGACTACAAGGATTCTGCACAGTTCACTTACTTCAAGACATGGATGCAGTAGCAGGCATTCCACTTGGCCTACAGCTTAACAGGGAGAATGAGCAGAGGCGACACAGATCAGGACAAGCTGCTGGAAGAGGGATGAGGAGGAGGGGGAGAAGGGCGCTCAGCAGGAGGCCATATCCGCCCAGGGTGTTCAGGGAGCAATACTCCTATTTGAACCTCAGCGAGGAACAGTGTGTCAGACGTCTGCGCTTCAGTAAGGACATCCTCACTGAAATCTGCCACCTGCTGCAGCTACAACTGCAACCTCAGAGCAGGGTAAGGACCGCATTGCCAGTGGCTGTGAAGGTCATGGTGGCCATTAACTTTTATGCATTGTGCTCCTTGCAGGCTGGAGCAGGAGATATTTGCAGCATCTCCCAGTTTGCCATGCACTGTTGCATAAGGGAGGTATCTGAGGCTCTCTATTCTAAGAGAGCTGAATACATTTCCTTTTCTCTGGCCAGAGAGCAGCGGGCGGAGTGAGCACACAGCTTAGCCTGGATTGCATGCTTCCCCATGGTGCAGGGTGCCATTGACTGCACACATATCGCTTTGTGGGCGCTGCGTGTAAACTCTGAGATGTAACACTCCCTCAATGTCCAGCTGGTGTGCGACCATACTCAGCAAATCATGCAGGAGAATGCCCGGTTATCCTGGCAGCAGTCATGATGCCTTCATTCTGCGGCAGTCCGCTGTGCCAGCTGCATTTGAGCCACCGCGACAAACCAGAGGGTGGCTACTGGGCGACAAGGGTTATCCGTTAACAACATGGCTCATGACTCCGGTGCACAACCCATGCACACGTGGGCAGCATTCATACAACGAAAGCCACGCTGCCACATGAAATATCGTAGAACACACCATTGGCGGCTGAAGCAATGCTTCCGCTGCCTGCACCGCTCTGGAGCAGCCCTGGAGTACTCGGCAGAGCTGGTGTCAAGACTCATGTTGGCCTGCTGCATGCTGCACAACCACGCCATCATGAGGGCACAGGCCTTGCCACCAGTCATACGGCAACCAGCTGAGAAGCAGGAAGAGGAGGAACAGGAAGAGGAGGAAGAAGAGGAGGAAGAGGAAGGGAGGAGGCAATCCAGACAGCCCCTTTCTGGCTGGGCTGTGCGTGACAGACTGATCAGGCTGCGATACCAGTAACCGCAACCCCAATTCCCCATTCACCAACAGTCCCACACCTTCCCTTCCCTCTGTTACTGACCATCACAACGTCTGCTTGGCCACAATGCAAAAATAAAAGCCAACACAAAATAAACATTCCAAAACAAAATTGTATATCAAACCATACCATATTGTATACTGACATGAATCTTGTCATTCATGTGGAAATGACTTATGAAATAATACTGGGCGGCCTGCTGGTGGCGCTGTCCAGGGAGAGTATAAATACTCGGGCATGGGCCCAGTTTGCTCAGGACATTCTTTAACAGGAACGAGTGAAGGACACAACTAGACCTCCATGTTGAAAAACAGTTGATTAAAGCTTTGTTTAACACTTAGACCAAGTGCCTAGTAGTTTTCTTATGTCATATACAATTTCCCATCTTGCCCATTCTTGCTGGTTGGCAAGTGGCCTTTTAAGTTGTTTGATGATGAATGGGAAGCTATGAATTGACAGTGACCAATGGGGGGATGTAAAAGGGGTGGCTGATTGTTTGCAGGACTGCTTTGTGTCAGTGGCATTGGGGGTGGGGGCGGAAAAGTGGCTGTTGCATGTGATTGTGAGATGGCTCCACTGGTGGAACCTAAGTGAACCTCGCAATAATTAGGGCATCCCTGGTATCCCGGGCAACAATGTGCACAGCTGGTGGTGCATTGTCCTCATCACCTTCCTCCTCGATTTCCTCCTCCTCCTCATCTTCCTCCCCCTCGGAATCCTCCGAAGAGGATCTGCGCTCTGCCCCTTGGTCCTCCTACAGGTCCAAACCTCACTTCTGCTCCCCTCTCTGCTACTGCCCTCTCTGTGCTCCCCTCTCTCCTGTGCAGCTATCGATCTGTGCCCAGCAGGCTTCTGCTGGTTCTGTTGCTGCTGTTGTTGCTGGTGCTGTTGCTGGTCATCTTTGTCTTCATCTGAGGTCCAATCTAAGGCAGAATAAGCAGCACCCATCCTGATCTGATAGATCCAACCTCCAAAGTGTAGAAGAAACCTCCAAAGTCTAGAAAATTGACTCTCAGCAAAAGTACTGTGAACACTCTTTCCCACGAGCAGGTAAGAAAGCAGCTGTGTATACTGAGTATTTAGTGCCATATTTCCCTGAGATTGTTTGACCCCCCTCAATTGCCGCTGTGGTCTCGCCCTTGCTTTCACTGGCGAGTTTCAGGAAGCCCAGGAAACCTGTGGATCACACGTTAAACTGAAAAATCTGTGTCAATATCGCTCAAATTGAGCGATTAGCATATGGTAATAGGCAACTTGCCTCTCTTGAGAGGGTTGCGCGCAAGCAGCCTAACGTGCTGTAATTAAATGTGGAAGTTGGCGGGTTGGAACCAGCTTCCCGACGCACTGTCATTTTGGCCGGTTTTAACCCCCCCACCTGCTCCCAAACCCATGTTAAAATTTCCCCCAGTGTATCAGATGCATATGCGTGCTTATAGTAATAGCCTAGCAATCCAGCGATTGTGAGTTCTAATCCTACTATAGCAAGCTGTGAAATTGAATTCCACAGTTCTGGTATTTGTGAGCTAGTTTTTAAAAACCCACCTCGTTCACAAATGTCCTGGAGGGCAGAGTACCTTCTGCTCTAATTTTTTTGGCACCTCTTCAGGATGGGTGCCTTCTACAGCTGCAGGCACCCACCCTGATAATTAAAATGACCCGATCCCTGAGGCTTAGAGACAGAGTCAACATCCTCTGCTGCAGGCAGCCAGGAATCCTGCTTTGCTGCACGTGTGTCAGTGGAGCAGGAGCCCCAGAATTTCAGGGCCAAAATGTATGATGTGGTGGGGTTGGGTAGAAGTAGGGGCCAATATACAAACTGAGGAAGCAGGGAGTGAGGATGGATGGAATAGGATTCTACAGGAGCTGGTAGAATCTTAGGGGCGGAAATTCAGTGGTGCCTCCATTGGGGCGCTAATTTTGCCGGGGCGCTACTTTTAGTGCCCTGAAAAAGTGAGCGCCCCGCGCCGTAAATTCAATGGTAGCATCCCAAGCAGGAGGCGGAGCGCTACTGGAAGCACTCCACCTCCTTCCTGGGGCGCTACAAGTGACTATCGCGGCGCTACGTGCAACAGTGCCACGCACGTTGGCACGTAACGCTGTGGTATTGCAGGCCTCCTCCCCTGATTATATGGGAGGGACCTAGCGCTGCACGCACCGGGGCTCTGCTTGACCACCGGGGAGCAGGGTGCCAGGAAAACAGCCCGGCACTCAAGAGGAGTGCCGGGCTGAGCGATCGCGGCCGGCACCCTGAGTAAAAAAATGGATCGGGGCAGGTGCTGGCAGGCGGCCAAAAAAAAATGGCCACCTGACACCTGCCCTTTAACTTGCGCCGCTGCGGCTGCAAAATCGCCACCCTGACCCTGTTGGACATATTGGCATATCGTCCAGCGATAAGTCAGGGGGCACAACCGAAGTTTGCGGCCGGGGTGCGAGCGGGACGCTGTGCACGCTGATGATGTCATCGCCGGCGGCGCAATGCCGCGGGGCGCTGCCGGCTACCGCTGCCGCTAACCTCCCGCTGAATTTTGCAGGAGGCATTAGCGGCGCTGCGCCCGGGAGCTCGGGGCTTTGCGCCCCCGGGGGCGCTAACGGGAGGCGCAAAGCAACCCAATTTTTCCCCCTTAATCTTTACAGTCCTTCACAAAGGCATTATATGGATTTGTAGAAAACTAGGTCGTCATGTCAAATAGAAGGTAAGGAAAATTATTTCTGGATAATAATTAGGGATCTGGGGCATCCTGGAGCTTGCCTGATCACGTATGAGGTATTAGCAAGGAATTTTTGCCAGAGGACTCCTGAATTGGCTACAGGTCTTTAGTTTTTGCCCTTCCCAGGAGATGAGAGCTGGGGGAGTAGGCAGATTTTTGCTGCAAGGGAATAGAATCAGCCAATGGATGAGGGCAAACACATATGGGGCTGATGGCCTTTTCTTGTCTTGTACACTTAAATCAGATAGAAGAATCATAGAATGGTTACAGCACAGAAGGAGGCCATTCGGCCCGTCGAGCCTGTGCCGGCTCTCTGCAAGAGCACTTCAGCTAGTCCCACTCCCTCGTCCTTTCCCCATGGCCCTGCACATTTTTTTCCTTCAGGTACTTTTTGAAAGCCACGATTGAGTCTGCCTCCACCACCCTTTCAGGCAGTGCATTCCAGATCCTAACCACTTGCTGCGTAAAAAAGTTTGTCCTCATGTCACCTTTGGTTCTTTTGCCAATCATCTTAAATCTGTGTCCTCTGGTTCTTGACCCTTCCGCCAATGGAAACAGTTTCTCTCTATCTACTCTGTCTAGACCCATCATAATTTTGAACACCTCTATTAGATCTCCTCTCAACCTTCTCTGCTCCATGGAGAACAACCCCAGCTTCTCTAGTCTATCCACGTAACTGAAGTCCCTCATTCCTGGAATAATTCTCATAAATCTTTTCTGCATCCTCTCTAAGGCCTTCACATCCTTCCTAAAGTGTGGTGCCCAGAATTGGACACAGTACACCAGTTGGGGTTGAACCAGTTCGTAAAGGTTATAAAGATTCATAAATATTAACTACTTCTCAGCTATTATGAATTGTCAATACAAAACAACAACAACTTGCAATTATACAGTACCTTTAATTTAGAAAAACATCCTTAGTTTCTTCACAGAGGCATGAGATAAACAAATTCTGTAACATAGATCTCTATGCTGCTGACAATAGCTCAGTGGGTAACTACACTCTTTGGTGTAGAACTAAGTTATACCAACTGTTTGTGGGACCTTGCTGTGCGCAAATTGGCTGCCGCCTTTCCTACATTACAACAGTGACTACACTTCAAAAAATACTTCATTGGCTGTAAAGCGCTTTTGGACGTCTGGTGGTCATGAAAGGTGCTATATAAATGCAAGTCTTTCTTTTTCTTTCTTTTGGGCACACAGTGAAGAATAGGCACTTGGGAGTGGGTCTGGAGGCCGGCCGTCACCCATACCCCAGCAAGAGTCAGCACTTTCAGCAGAAAAATGAGGGAGATCTCCTGGTGGCAGATGGTGTTTTGGTTCCAATCTATTGGTTAATCTCTTCTCATTATCATGTGTGCTAAAACTGTTACCTGTGATTAAATGTTCTGTTTATAATTACACTGGTTATATTGAACACCCTGAATCAGTCTTGGTACTTCAAACACTTTAAAGTGCTTTAATAGTCAAATTGAAATGTAATTACATCACTATTTGGAGGCACACTTCTGTTGACACTTCTTGCTTCACTGCACTTTTGTAGATAGATACTAGGTGAAGTCAACCCATTATAGTACTGTTTAAGTGCCTCTAGAGGCACTCAAAATGTATTTCAACTCAACCAAAAGCATTTCCAAAAATCAGACAGTTTTTACAAGATGATCTGAACCCACTGTAAGTGGAACACCACAAGATAGAAAAGTGCTTCACCTTGGGAGGAGTAAAGAAGTGACATTTTCCTTCTTGCTTTGCCTGAAGCACACCTCCTGTCATTATATTACAGAGTAAAATTAGTGGCGGTTGGGATTGCTGGAGAAGGAACATAAAAATGCAGCACAGATGCTCAACCAGAAAGAAGACAACAGTGACAGAGCTTTTTGTCATGCAGAAGGCATTTTTCAGCCTTATGTTTGCTCCAGAAAAAAGGGGTCAAGTTAATACTTGCTTCTGACGTACTGTAGATGGCAAACTGGTGAGGTTGTCTGTTGTTGCAACTAAAAGAATAAAATGTCCTTGAAAGTGCAGATAGATCAACGTACTTATTGCTATGAATGTGAATAGCAATAGTCAGTGAAAGCAATTTGCATTTGTGCCTGCTTTCTTCATCAAATGAGTAAAATTACAGCCCCAGTCTACTATTTCATCCTTCTGAACTTCAATTGAATGTATAGAGTACAGCTGATCTTCAGTGGCATTGCCCACGGGTATTTGGAGGACGATTCTGATGTTTAGCTGCTAAGGTGAAACTGTGTCTAGCATGGTGGGGTAGAAACTCATCTTGGGTGGGAGTGCACAATAGGTGGTATTGCATTGGCCACCCGCTATATGTCCACCCAATATTCCGAGCATTGCAGTCAATGGCATTGACTAACGGGCAGGGCATTTAACAGGCCGCCAATGTACTACCGCCTGAGACAAATTGCTATCCTGGTCTGTCCCTCTAAGGCCATTGCTTAAATAACTCCTATGGGAAGTTATCTAAATGGACTAATTCTGAAGTCAATTAGAGACTAATAATTGAGGGCAGCTTTGTGCAAATTCCTGGCTCCTGCCTTTGAGGAGAGGCCAGGTTAACAAGATCACAAAAAACAAAACAGAAATTACTTGCTTTCTTTGTCATTTTTGACACTATGGGAGGTATTTGACAAAGTTGTACATGAAAGGTTATTTAAGCTTAAAGTAACAGCTACTCAGAGTAAGAATGGATAAAGTTAACAGAATGCTAGGAAGCAGTGGGTGCATCCTAGAGGAATTATGCTGGGGGTGGGATGATCAGTGGGTGTCCCAGGGATCAGTGTGAGATCCGCACTGTATCTGATGACATTAATGATTTGAATTCTGAAGCTCAATGTAAATTGGTCAAAATCGCAGATTGCACTGAACTAGAAAAGGGCAGCTGAATCTGCGAAGGCAGCTCAGAAGCTACAAATTGAGCTAGACAAAATATGTAAGTGGATAGAATAGTGGCAGGAGCAATTTAATATGTTCAAGTGTAAGTGCTGCATTTAAGGAGAAAAAAATGGGTGACATTGGTACTCAATGAATGATGTTGAAGTAGCTAAAGGTTATTAGATCTAGGGGGTTAAGTAGACTCAATGCTCAGCATATTCAATCACTGCAGAACAGATATCAACAAAGCAAATAGAATGCTGAACTATCTAGCTAAAATGATACAGTACAAACTGGAGAAAGTCATGCCCATACTGCATGGTGCTTGGTCAAACTACTTCTTAAATGTTGTGTCCAGGTTTGTTCACCGAGATCTTGAAAATCTACCTCTTGGTCTTTTCATCCTTGAAAGGAGGCATCTGAGAGGTGATCTTATACAGGGATATGCCACTGATTGTACCCTAGACCTTGGGAGAGCCTGCAACCCCATGAAACTAAATAGCCCTATTTTGCTGCTGCCTAGCTCTGATGTCAAAGGTAATGAATTCCCCAGTTCTCTGCTAAAGTGCAGGTGAAAATTTCCTGGTGGTCTCACACTGTCTGAAGCAGTAAGAAGCAAGTACAGGTCTGTGTAGGCACAATGCCAAAAGAAATCATTGCAAGATGTTGTTCCCAAGATGTAGAGATTGCTTTGTGAGTGTAACAGCAGGAAACTCAGAGCTGCAGTACCACTGGCCCGCATTATAATATATTTAAATGAGGTCACTCTGGACTTGGCGGGTGGATTGCAGGAAGGTCCAATAATCACAAAGGAATGCTGTGGATTGGGTTTGGGGCAGAAAACTGGTATAAGTGGCTTTCACTTCATCTTGTTGCCAAAAAAGTAACACCTGCTGATTATTTGCTGAAATTACACCAAAAATGGCATGGAAATTCTAGGCCATAGACCACAACTCAGCTCAAAACTGAGAAACTCCAAGATTCAACTCTTCCAAATAACAAGCTAAAAGATCCTTTTCAATAGGCAATATTTTACGTCCCAAAAGGAAAACTGAAGAGTAAGAGAAACTATTCCATGAAGTAATTTCCATCTTGTAAATACCAGATTGAATCGCTTACTACTTTTGTCACCCTTCAAAACAACTATCAATAGTTGGAAGAACTTTCTCAGAGTGAGCAACTACTTGGACCAACTAGTTGGTCCCTACTGACCGAGGAGAAGTGAATATTTTGTCTCCCCAATGAATACCTTCACCACAAGGGAGTCCAGCTCTTCAGCATCAGTAACATGCTCCGTCCATTGGTAGCTGCAAATTGCATTGAGGTCCTATGTACGTCATCGTACCCCAATTTGCATATCTTAATGAGGAGCTGCTTGAAACAGGTGGCCACTCTAGCTGCCCATTTCCAGGACTATATGGAAATAGCAGTATGTGGATTACAGTGAGAACAGGAAGGTAAGACGTATACTGCCATTTCCCCAGCGCTATTGTCCTCTTCTCATCCAAAAATAGGGTTGAAAATCAGACCCAATTTTTGTTTATGTGACTGCACAAATCAAAACCTTGGATTTTTTGGTTGGAACTACACTGAAGTAGATAGACTGGCCTGGAAATACATTATAACCCCTATGTAGTGAACCTGGTGGTTCAGTTAGAAGTTGTATTGTCCAAGGAATTATAGAAATCCCAAATTATTCCAGGGAATAGATGCAATGTGAATATTTTATGTAGAGTGCACGAGAATCAAGAAAGAAAATTTAAGTGGATGTAATAACTGAGTTAAAACCTCAATCTAAAGTTTTTTTTCATTTGTTCACGGGATGTGGATGTCGTTGGCAAGGCCCTTGAGAAGGTGGTGACGATCTGCCTTCTTGAACTGCTGCAGTACTTCTTTGTGAGAAGTCGCACAACACCAGGTTATAGTCCAACAGTTTTATTTGAAATCACAAGCTTTCGGAGCTGCTGCTCCTTCGTCAGGTGACGTCAGCAGCAACTCCGAAAGCTTGTGATTTCAAATAAAACTATTGGACTATAACCTGGTGTTGTGCGACTTCTCACTTTTGTCCACCCCAGTCCAACACCGGCATCTCCGCATCATAGTACTTCTTTGTAGCAGTTTGGTATAACTGAGTGGCTTGCTAGGCCATTTCAGAGGGCAGTTAAGAGTCAACCACATTGCTGTGGGTCTGGAATCAGATATAGGTCAGACTGGGTAAGGACAGCAGATTTCCTTCCCTGAAGGACATTAGTGAACCAGATGGGTTTTTAGGACAATCTGGTAGTTTCATGTCACCATTACTGACACTAGCTTTTTATTCCTGAGTTATTTGATTAACTGAATTTAAGTTCCCAGCTGCTGTGGTGGGATTTGAACTCATGTACTAACCAGACTATTAGTCCAGGCCTCTGGATTACTAGTCCAGTAATGTACCTGTAACCACTATGCTACCATACCCTAAAGAGTTTTTATTTGATCGTTTGAGGTGTCAATGAACATATAGGGCTGGAAAAGACCTTTGCAGATCCATCAGGCTGATCGCAAAGCTCAAAAATGACCATAGTGTCCTCCAGCCTCTAATAGTTCTCAATAATTTCCTTCATCAAAAAATGATCCAGCTCCATTTTGAATGTGCTAATATTATCCACATTCACTGTTTGCCTAGGCAGCCTTTTTGACACATTCATTCACATGCTGCATTTTACTAAGTAGCTTGAGTTCATGGCCTTTGGCTGTCAAAATTGTGGTTGTGGCAAACAATATTATGGTTCAGTCTATACTCTTTAGAATCTTGAAACTTCAGTTAGTTCTCCCCTGAGACTTTTTTAATGTGCTGTAACAATTCCTTCAGGTGCCGAATCTGTAGTACCTGTTTAGCTGCCCTCTGTATTCTCTCTAAAACCTGCATGTCTCCATTATGGTTGAGTGTACACATTACTCCAGCTGGATGCAAACCAATGCTCAAGATAAGCTCACGATTACCTACCGGGATCTATGCTCAATTCATCCTGGATATACATCCCAAGATCTTACTTGCAAGATCAACAGCACATTTAAACATTATGACTGATTATCCAAATTGAAATCTGTTTAATTGCAGTTTCATATATACTGCTAACAACATCTATGTTGGTTGAGGAAATAGCTACCATTTGGGTTTACAACAATACGGATTTTAATGATCTTTGTTATAAAATATAAATGTAACCTAGTATTTGAGTACTCTCATCTTTTCTTAGTTACAAAAATACAAAGCTTAGTGCTGAAATGGAAGTGCACTTGCTCCACTACTGGGAGTGCAGCCAGTACAAGTCTCATTACTGAATATATTTATAGCAGTTTGTCTGCACACGATTTCATGAAGTTTTTTGAAGTTGGGAACATAGCAAGAGGAGTAGGCCATTCAACCCCTTGAGCCTGTTCCACCATTCAGTTAGATCGTGGCTGATCTATATCTTAACTCCATCTACCCGCCTTGGTTCTGTAACCCTTAATACCCTTGCTTAACTAAAATCTATCAATCTCAGTTTTGAAATTTTCAATTGACCGAGTTGTGAGAGGAATTGATAAAATGGAGATTAAGAAGTTATTTCTGATTAATTAAAAGAATAAAGTGAGATGGCATGGTTTGGAAGAAAAGACCAAATTGGGAATGTGATGTAATGACAGCAGACTCATTTAAAAATGACTGAATTATAAGGACTAGTTGCTAGAAATGTCTCTTTGCGCACTAAATGTGGGTAAATGTGGGTTACTTTAGATTTTTTAAATTATAATTCACATGCTACATTTTGCTATTTCATTCAGTTGGATGTGGGAGTTTGAATGCATTAGAACAGATACATGACTGAAGAGCCAGTTGGAACATACTTGCAATAATACTGCTGAGCCACTAAGTGCCTGCAATTCATCTAATGAGCTGAAATCTGCAAAACTTTGTTAATGGCGTGGTGCAGTGTGAAATCCTCTACTGCTTTTTATCCTGATTGGCTTAGCTGAACTTGTAGGAAACCTGATATACCCAAAACTCCAGTGTTCATTTGACACCTTAAAGCAACCTTTCTGTTTCTTGCAAGTAAAGTCATTGCAGCCTGTGTTAAAATTATTGGGCCGTATTTTGCGACCCCCACGGGTGCGTACGAGGTGTATACGCGCCCACAGGGGCCGCGCAAGTTCTGGGTTTAGGCATGTGAAGTGCATGCGCTGAAAGCCGGCACTTGCGATCTGTCAAGAATTCTCGCATCCGCGGGAGATGGGCCTCAGTGGGTGGAGAGTTGCGCTTTTTGCACAACTTCCGCCCACTGAATGCCTGTCACATTCTTACGCCTGGTAAAAGCAGCATAAGAGTTTTAAAAAATAGAAAAATAAAATTTGATCACTCATTTATAAATTTAAAACATTTAATTTTTTTTTAAAAAATTAAATTTTTGTTAAAAATATTTAATTAAATGGCATTTCAATTAATTTAAAATATGTAATTAAAAAAAATATATATTTAATGTGTTGGTGTATTTTTTAAGTGATCCCCATTCATACCTATGACAGTTCCGTACGTAGAGAACTGTCAAAAGTATGAATGGGGATTCCCTTCTTTTATTGGTTGGGCCGGCCCACGTGATCCCAGGCGCGCCTACGAACCGCTTGCGCCCTGGGATACGTGGGGCTCTGCCCACGCGGATCCGGAGAGGCCCAGGATCGCAAGCCGCCATTCCTCCCGGGCCTTCGTAGACATTTTGCAGGTCGGAGGCGTCCGCCCGCAGGAAGCCTCTGATGCAAATGTTGGCCCAGTGTTTTCCCCAGCACTCCTAACTGACTATCTGATAAGACTTATTACCCGGTCTAACTCTATATGCTCCCCCACCTCTGGAACAGCCTGATAATTATTTATAAACTGTAAGGAGCAAATCATATTCCATACCCCAAGAGGCATCATGTGTTAGTGTTCGAAGGTTTTGCACTCTAATGCAGAACAAATGCAATTCATTTGTGCCTCTTCGGTTTCAGATGTCTTAAAAGCTTTGGTACATATTCATGGAATCTTAAAAGTGCTAATTAGATTGCACTGTAAGGAAAAGCGATGAAGCATGCAAACATTATTATACTTAATGGAATATGTAGTGCAAAAGAAATAATTACAGTTTTGCTTTGTTTTATTCCCCCATAATTTTCTTCAGTCATGTGGGTGGAACCACTATATAATTGGACGTAAAATAGAATGGCCTAGAAATTGGATAAGGCCCAGAAACGGGTGCGGGCAGGGCGAAGCGCATTGTGCTCATGCCCGTTCAAAGTGGTGCAGGGAGCACACAAAATTCATGCTGCCTGCTCATATAATGATTGCAGCATTGATCTCAGTGCTAAACACGCTGCTGATTGTCTTAGCGCTGAAAAGGGGGGCAATATCGGGTGCAGTCTACCAGCCAATAAAGTTTGGACTAGGCTCTCTGCACTACTTAAAGGGGAGGTGCGTTGTCGCAGAAGCACCTCATTGTCGTTGTGGAGAGAGCCATGGCCCAACAGCCAAAGGAAAGGGTGAGGAGATTTTCAGATGCGGCACTGGAGGCCTTGGTCCTGGGGGTTCAAAGACACCATCAAGTCCTCTACCCGCAAGGGGGCAAGAGGCCTTCAAGGCAGGACACCAGAAGGCTGTGGGAGGAGATCCCTGAAGCCGTCACAGCGACAAGTATTATCCCCAGGACCTAGGTCCAGTGCCACAAAAAGTTTAATGACCTCATGAGTGGTCAAGGTGAGTGAATGCATCATCAAATGCCATATCCCACCATCTGCACCACTAGCTTCACACACTGCTCAATGCACCAAACCCCCATCACTCACCTATCAACAATCTCTAGCAATCACCACTCATACCTCACAATCATAGCTTCATTTCACCCACACACACTTACCACTGCTGCAAGACTTACACTGACATCTCGCACCTTGCACACACTGCCAGCTATTTAACCATGGCAGGCACATCAGCCAAACACATTGCACCGCACTCACTGACAAACTTCCTTTTCTCTTGCAGGCAAAGGTTGCTCATACCTACCGGGAGCAGCAGCAGACAGGTGGAGGGGAAGCCCATCTGCAGAACTTGACAGAGCTGGAGGAAGCAGTTCTGGACATCATTGGAGGGCCAGTCAGAGTCTGTGGCAAGTGGGGAAGTTGAAAGCATTGCTGATGATGACGGCATGCTCATACCTAATCCTTCTTCTCACATCCCACTTCCCCCTCATCCGACAATCTCTTCTCACTTACAAGCTGCAGATGGTGTATGCATGGATATTTTGCTTTGCCCTCCTCCCCTCACCACAACCCGACCCTCATGCCTTTCTCCTTTCAGATACCCAAGAACTCCAGCCTGGCCAGCCAGTTCCTGAAGTGATGGAGGAGGAAAGTGAAGGAGGAGAAGACACATCGTCACTGCATCTGACACTGGCAGACACCAGCTCAGAAAATGGCACCGCGCGGACTTTACAGGGTAGTATAGAGGCAGGATCTGCACGTGGTGAGTCACTGGGCATGAGTGGGCAGCAGCCAGGCCAGGGGGAAAGGTTAGCTCGTGTGCCAACTCTCTGGAGGGCGTGTTTGCACACGAGTTCTGCTGCACAGGACTCAGATGATGACCTCGATGGGGCGGCCTTCAGAAGAAGGGTAATGAGCAGGCACACAAAAATGCTAGGTGCAATGGCAAGCCTGCCAGAGCGCTTCTTTTCAGTGTCAAGGAGTATGGAGGAGTATGACTCTAACATTGCACAGGGCTTTGCGCGGAGCATGGAGCCCGTGATTTCCAGGATGGAAATGATGGGCAACTCCACGAGAGACCTTGTGGACCCAGCCATGATGCTGCGTGTGATGGGCGATGTCGCAGCTTCCATTGGAAGCGGAAGCAACTCAAAGCCTCAGTGCTGTGATGGAAGCTCAGACTTCTGCCATCGTGCTGTGTTTACGAGTGTGGAAAGGGGCTTCCAGGATCTCACAGCACTCCAGAAATCTGTCCCCCAACAGATGGCCAGGAATGCTGAGGCGCCACCCCGGGCGAGTGGCAGTGGCTCCGTGGAGCAAGAACCTGCTGTCCTTTTTCAGGATGACAGCATTTGTACTCCCACCACTGCCACTCTGCCAGTGCTCTTGCTGCTGCCTGTCAGCCAGCCAGCCCAGACTGCTGCCGCCTATGCTGAGGTGGTGCAATCCACAGCCGGGCCTTCTAGGCCCAGAGGTGCTCGAGGTCGTCCTGCAAAGCCACCTGCAGGCTCCCCTACTGAAAGTCAGCAGCCTTCCACCAGCCATGCTGCAGCTACCAGGGGAGCACTTCTTAGGAGCACTAGAGTAGGAAAAGCAACACGAAAGACAGATACCAAGGGAATGCACAAGGGTGATTAGTTGTCTTTGTTATTTTGATTTTGATTTGATAAATCTATAAATTATGTTTGGAATGTTTTTTTGGTGGCTCTCATTTCAGCTTTGTGCCCAGAAGGACGCTATGATGTTCCGTGGCAGAGGGATGGTAAGTTGGGGAAGTGGTGAGCAACGGGGATCTGGAGTTTCATTCATTGGAACCGGAGTCTGATGAGGTGCTCATGGACAACCCGTCCAGAACAGGTATTTGCTGCCTGCCTCCTCTTCTTCCTCCTCCTCCTCCTCCTCCTCCTGAAGTGGTCCCGGAACCCGTGGTGGCAAGTGCTGCACCCTCATGATGACCAAGTTGGTGGAGCATGCAGCAGACCACCACAAAATGGGACACCCACTCCAGCATGTATTGGAGGGCTCCTCACAAGCAGTCAAGGCAGCGGAACCATTGCTTTAGCACCCCAATGGTCTGCTTAATGGTGCTTGTGGCACCATGGCTCTCATTATGTGATTGCTGGCCATGAGTGGTGGGGTTGCGGAGGGGAGTCATCAGCCAGGTGTAGAGCGGATAGCCCTTGTCTCCGAGCAGCCACCCTTGGGTTTAACGTGGTGGCTGGAAGATTGCTGGCACACCGGACTGGCGCAGGATGAAGGCATCATGACTGCTGCCAGGATATCAGGCATTCATAACATAGGAACATAAGAATTAGGAACAGGAGTAGGCCATTTGGCCCTTCAAGCCTGCTCGGCCATTCAATAAGATCATGGCTGATTTTCTACCTTATCTCCATTTTCCTGCACTATCCCCATATCCCTTGATTCCCTTAATATTCAAAAATCCATCGATCTCTGTCTTGAATATACTCAACGACTGAGCCTCCACAGCCCTCTGGGGTAGAGAATTCCAAAGATTCACCGCCCTCTGAGTGAAGAAATTTCTCCTCATCTCAGTTCTAAATTGCCGACCCCTTATTGTGAGACTGTGACCCCTGGTTCTAGACTCCCCAGCCAGGGGAAACATCCTCCCTGCATCTACCCTGTCAAGCCCTGTAAGAATTTTGTATGTTTCAATGAGATCACCTCTCATTCTTCTAAACTCTAGAGAATATAGGCCTAGTCTACTCAATCTGTCCTCATTGGACAATCCCCCCATCCCAGGAACCAGGTCTCTCGCTAGTTTACTCTCATATTCTATTTTCCCTTTCTTTAGCAATTTCTTGGTCCTCCTTTGCTGAATTCTAAAATCCTCCTAATCCTCAGGCTTACTACTCTTTTTGGCAGCATTATAAGCCTCTTCCTTTGATCTAATACTATCTTTAACTTCTCTTGTTAGCCACGGTTGGACCTCTTTTCCTGTGGGGTTTTTGTGCCTTAAAGGAATGTATATTTGTTGTAGATTATGTATTAATTCTGTAAATGCTAGCCATTGCTCGTCCACTGTCATACCTTTTAATGTAGTTTCCAAATCTACCTTAGCCAACTTGCCCCTCATACCTACGTAATTTGCTTTGTTTAGATTTAAGACCCTAGTTTCGGATTTAACTAAGTCACTTTCAAACTCAATATAAAATTCTATCATATTATGATCACTCTTCCCTAAAGGCCCCTTTACTATAAGGTTATTAATTAACCCTTTCTCATTGCACAATACTAGATCTAAAATAACCTGTTCCCTAGTTGGTTCCTAGTTGATCTAGAAAACTATCTTGCATACATTCCATAAATTCGTCCTCCACACTATTACTGCAAATTTGGTTTGCCCAGTCCATATGTAGATTAAAGTCCCCCATGATTACTGTATTACCCTCGTTACATGCGCCTCTAATTTCCTGATTCACGATCATGATGCGCTGGACGTGGCCGCACATTAAGTGAGTGATCGCCTTTGCGGTTACGGAACATCTCAGGATTAGTATGCAGCGCCCGCAAAGCCACTTGTGTGCAGTCGATGGTGCCCTGCACCATGTGGAGGCCCGATATCCTGGAAAAGCCACATGCGTGATCCTCCTGCTTCTCTCTGTTCAGAGAGAAGACAATAAAGTCCCTTCTCCTGGAGTACAGAGTCTCTGTGACCTCCCGGATGCTGCGATGGATGGCGAACTGGGAAATGTTAGCTATGTCTCCTGCTCCAGACTGGAAGGATCCGGTAGTGAAAAAATTGAAGGCCACGGTGACCTTGAGGACCACCAGGAAAGTCGTTGGCGCCCTGCACTGAGGCTGCAGGTCTGGTTGCAGGAGGTGGCAGAGTTCTGTGCCCACCTCCTTAGTGAAGCAGAGCCTCCGAATACACTGTTCCTGGCTTAAGTGCAAGTAGGAAAAGTGCTCTCAGTTCACCATAGGTGAGTAAGGCCTCCTGCTAAGAGCCAGTGCGGGACCCGCCGGAAGTTGGCAGAAGCGAGGTGGCCTTAACGGCTGGCGCTAAGGTCTCCAATTTTGTAGCCAATAAGTTTTGAAGCTTGCAATCCGCTATCATAAATTGCAGGTCTTATTCTATATAATCTCAGCATCACTGACAAAGCTACCATACAAAGTATAGTTAAAAGCATTCCTATTTAAGAAGTTAACTTAATTTACCAGAATTTCTATGTACTCTCCGTCAATTTTGTGGTGGATATGGGGGTGGGGTAGTGGGGGGAGGTGTGTGGCAGGGGCGGAAAGGGGCTTGAGAATGCCCTCCTCCACATCCCTATCTCCTGTTGCTTCCCATTGCCTGGCAGCTGGGCCCAATAGCAAAGGGTGCACAGACCCCTACATGGGCGAGCATGTGAAAATGAGATGCTAATAAATTACAACGGGCCAACTGCAAGACTTAGGGGTAAAAATTCAGTTGGTTGCGCCTCCCGTTAGCGCCTTAAATGGGCGCTAATGGGGCGTTAAGGCGCTAACGCCCGGGCGCAGCGCTGTTTGCGCCGCTCGAGAACTTAACTTGAGATTGTGCGGCGGCGCTAAAACTTACCGCTGCGACCACCTGCGCGCGCAGATTGTGACGTCATTCCGTGGTGCAACGCCCTTGGGGCGCCCTGGAGCGGAAATTGAGTGGCGCCCCCTGCCTTACCACCTGGCGCTTCCAACGACCGGAAGACTGGAATGTTATCAATCGGTGTGGGGCTGGGGGGGGCGCTATTTAAAGGGGGCCTCTTCCTGTCTTTTTCTGTGGTCGACATTTATGCACCACTCGTTCTGAGAGAGAGAGAGAGATTCGGAGAGAGAGAGAGAGAGACTTCTACATTGACTCAACGCTTTGTGAGGTAGTTTTGCCTAGTTCATCCTAACTTTGCTGCTACTTTCGTTGCTGTACCTCATTACTTTTCTGGCAAAGAGAATATGGGGGCTGCAATGATTGGGGGCGTCGTCCTGCTCCAGCTCAATCGGAGGATAGTGAGACGCAGACAGAGAGTGGCAATGATGGCCAGACGGAGGAGGGCCATCAGGCGCATGTACAGGAGAGCTTACCCTCCCAGGGTATATCGTGAACAGCTCTCCTACATCCACATGTCCGAGGAGCTGTGTTTGCGAAGGCTGCGATTCAGCAAGGAGGTGGTCACTGAGCTCTGCCACCTGCTGCAGCCAGATCTGCAGCCTCAGCTGAGGTCCAGGACGTCTCTGTCGGTGGCAGTGAAGGTCACAGTGGCTTTGAACTTCTACGCCACTGGCTCATTCCAAGCTGCTGTTGGGGACCTCGCCAATATCTCCCAGTTTGCGGTGCATCGCTGCATCCGGCAGGTCACCAATGCCCTCTTCACAAGGAGACGAGACTTCATCTCCTTCCCTATGACCCCAGACAAGCAGCATGACCGTGCTATGGGCTTTGCGAGGGTAGCGGGCTTCCCCATGGTGCAGGGCGCCATTGACTGCACGCATGTGGCTTTGCGTGCTCCGCGAGAGAATGCAGAGGAGTTCCGGAACAGAAAGGGGTTCCATTCCTTGAATGTGCAGTTGGTCTGTGACCACAGACAGGTGATTCTCGCTGTCAATGCCCACTATCCGGGCAGCTGCCACGATGCTTTCATCCTGCGCCAGAGTACTGTGGCAGAAATTTTCGAGGCACCGCATCAGCCAGTTGGTTGGCTTCTGGGGGACAAGGGGTACGCATTGAGCACCTGGCTGATGACACCGCTCCGTGCGCCAAACACCCCTGCTGAGCTGCGGTACCAGGAAAGCCAACAAGCAACCAGGAACATTATTGAGCGCACAATCGGCGTGCTCAAACAACGATTCCGCTGTCTGGACCATTCCGGAGGAGCCCTGCAGTACTCGCCTGAGCAAGTTTCCAAATTCGTAGTGGTGTGCTGCATGTTGCACAACATGGCAATCCTCAGGACGCAGCCAATGCCACCAGGCCTTGCAGCACCACAAGAGGAGGAGGAGGAAGAGGAGGAACAGGCCGAGGACGATGATCAGCAGCAGCACCAAGGCAGGAGGGCGGCCCACAATGGTCAAACTGCAAGGGCCGTCCGTCAACGACTAATAGCAAGCCGCTTCTAGGGCCCCTGCCAGTGCTACAAACACGAATCAACCCAGCACGCAACCCCTAAGCCGGCCAAGGCACCAATAATTCCAACCACCAGCCATGTATATTTTGAATACAGAAACTTATTTATTGTACAAACTCTGTGTGTGTCAATTCCTCATGACAAACTCATAGAAATAAACACAAAAAAACAGTCAATAACATAACTGGTTCTCACAACCTGGAGATAATGTCCAAAACACTAAACAAAAGTTGGGCCATGAACCTCGGCCTTTAATAAAAAAATGACCAGCATTTTGGCACACCTCCTACTTTTTGCCCTTCGAGGGTGATCTCCTTCCCTTGCGCACTTCCCCCCTTCTAACCCTACTGCTCCTCCGTAATGGGACCTCAGTGGCTGCAGCAAGGCTGGTGGAAGGCTGCTGCTTGTCAGACCCTGACACTGCAGATGCCCCTGAAGGACGGCCTCGACCACTTCTGGGCCTGGAGGGCCCGGCTGCAGACTGCACCAACTCTGCATGGGCGGCAGCAGTCTGTCCTACAGGCGGTGGCAAGTGCAGTGGAGAAGTGACAGTGTTGGCAGCAGGAATGCTGTCATCGTGAGAGAGGACAGCAACTCCCTGCTCGCCCGACACACTGGCACTCCCACGGGGCAGCACTTCAGCATCCGGAGCAATTTGCCGGAGAACAGATTGCTGGCCTGCTGCGGCGCGGTGACAGCCCCGGGGACATGTGCACGAACCATCGAGGATGGCAGCAGTCAGTGCTCGCGTGGCCTCAATCTGAGTCTGCATGAGAGCAGTCTCAGATGGATTCCTGGCAGCCAGTGACTGAATTGCAGCAGTAAGCTTTAGTGTGGCATCCGCCTGTGCTACAGCGAAGTGCTCCACACTCCTTGCCAGTGCCTCAATGCATTCGGGCACCCTTCCCACTGCACCCATGAGCTCAGTGTGCATGCCCACCGCCTGGCTGTTCATTTCTGCAATCAGCCGCTCCTCCTCTGCGTCCATTGCATTAGGAGTGTTTGGCATACTCTCCCTCTGGGGAGAAGGCTCCCGTTCTTCCCTCCCCCCCCCATGGCGTGGCTGCAGCCCGCTGGGTCCTGGAACTTCACCATCATCAGCCCCTTCCCCCCTGCTCCCCCGTTCTTCCCTCCCCCCCCAATGGCGTTGCTGCAGCCCGCTGGGTCCTGGAACTTCACCATCATCAGCCCCTTCCCCCCTGCTCCCCTCCGGGGAAGGCGTGTTCCCAGTGTGGCCATGGGCTTCCTCGGGAGAGGGTGGCACTGATGCTCCGGCTTCCTCTTCCTCCTCAGCTGCAGCATCACTCCCAGTGGCAGCTTCAGGGACCATCTCCTCAGCTGGTGAATCACCATCTGAAAGCAGGGAGGTACAAAAGTGGCTTTAGCGTGAGGACAGGGTGGCAGTAAGGGAGGAATAAGTGCAGCGAGTTAGCAAGTTGGATTGAAAGTGTCAAAGGCTGGTATTGTGAGGGACAAGTGGAAGGACAGAGGACAAAAAGGTGATGACCTTACCATTGCTGTCCACAACGGGGTCGGCGTCTCCAGTGGCGACGGGACCGATCACCCGGCTTGCCACAATCCTGTGGACGCGCTCCTCCAGATCGCTGAGGGGTTGCAGCTGAAGCCGCCCTCCACCCGTCCGTTGCTGCTGTCTCCGATTATGAGCCAGCTTAGCCTGCAAGAAAAAGGACAGCATCTGAGTCAATACACAGCCATGGTCTTGCCTGATGTGCCTCCCATAGGTGAATAGCCCTTACAATATGCAGCCATGGTCTTGCCTGATGTGCCTCCCAGAGGTGAATAGCCCTTACAATATGCAGCCATGGTCTTGCCTGATGTGCCTCCCATAGGTGAATAGCCCTTACAATATGCAGCCATGGTCTTGCCTGATGTGCCTCCCATAGGTGAATAGCCCTTACTGTATGCAAAGTGTGGAATGTGTGTGTGTGTTTGATGAAAGGGCCATAGGTGTTGCATGAGTGTTGTGCATTGGGGTTTTAAGACCCTCTGGCCATAGAGTGAGGTTGAGATGGAGGGATGGAGAGGTATTGAGAAAAAGCCACTCACCCTGACGACCCGAGTGAGGTCGTTGAACTTTTTGCGGCACTGGACATGGGTCCTGGGCACCATGCTCCTGGAGGAGACGCTCTGAGCCACCTCCCTCCACACTCTTCTGAACTCGCGTGGCAAAGGCCTCCTGCCACTCTCCGGGAACAGCATGCATCGTCTGCGCTCCACTGCGTCAACCAGAGCATCCAAGGCCCGCTCGGTGAAGCGATGAGCGCGTTCTCTCACCCTCTCCATGCTTGGCAGCAAAATGGATTACAGGTCTCTCCAGGCTGAGATTCAAGGCTGCAATGAGCAGGGTGTGGCTGGGGAGCAAGTGGCCCCCCCCGCTTTAAGAAGTGTCCGGCGCCAGTGTGTCTGTGTTCCCTCGCTAACTGGCAGCAGCTGCGCTGCGCTCGTGCGCTGAGGTAGCGCCTCACTCCTAGGCCTTTGCGCCTTAAGAGAGGTGTGCAGCGCCTACTTTAGCGCTCCACTCACCTCCCGGGGCGGTAAAAGTGAAGTTTCCTGTCAGTGCCGATAATTAGCGCCAGGCGCTAATATTTGCGCGCGGACGATATTTGCGCCCCAAATGGGGCGCGACCTAATTTCTAACCCTTAGACTTCCAAAGTCCTAATGGCAGTTGGGACTCTCATTTTTTGGGGGTACCTGGACCTTACAGAGTGTGGCTTTATACGGCCCTTGATTTTAAAAAACATGTTTTTGTAGGCAGCGCGGAGGCGATAAGCCTTGGAGACCAGTTGCAGCTAAGCTCGGTGCCCATTTCATCAAGACTCCCTATTGGAGGTTAGGGAGCCTCCATCCTTGATGCAAATGACCCCAAGGTCAGAAGACCGGCCAGGGTTAGCGGCATATTTTCGCGGAGGGCGGAATTCCCACCCCTTCAGTGATGCACCTCCATCAACAGGTGAGTAGAGAGCCTAGTGTAAGATTTGGATCACAGGTCACACACAGATTACCCAAAGGGTCTTAGGAGTTGTAAGGCATTTTATTAAAGAGCTACAATTTAAAGCATAATCAGATATTACTCCATGCGATTGAAATAGATACAGTAGACATACAACCCGTGACAGATGAGGGCGATCTATGGCCCTGGAACGGAATGGAACGACAGTACGGTGGTCTCGGATTGGGTGGATTCCTGCAGTCTCCTGCAGCGGTCACTTCCGTTGGGTCATCCCTTGAGCTGTTGGAGGTGTTAGGCCGTCAGCCACCTCAGAGGCTAAACTTGACCAAGGTGTTAGGCCGTAGCCACCTCGGGGAAGCCTTTGCCCCTAACTGCCTGATTTCCTCTCTCGGTCATCTATATTTATAGTTATTTCGGTGGGCTGGTGATTACCTGGTGTCAATCATTTGTTCTCCATCCTATTGTCCAATTACAAGGGAGAGGCTACCTATAACAGCCCCCTCCTAGCTTTATGAGGTCATTTTCCTCCTTATCTCTGTTCTAAAGGTCTTGTTGCCCTCTTGTAGACAGCTTGTTTATCCTACAGCTCCTTGCTGCATCCCGTATCAGGACTAGCTATGCCCACTCGAAGTCCTGTTTTTGTGTTCTGACCTCGTAATTCAACTCTCTGTACAGCTAATTTTCTGACATGACTGGAATCTTTCTGTGTCATCAACTTCGACAAACTGCTGATCTACGGAACTTGTAACAGACTATTATTTCTTTCAATCCACGATTTCCTACACTAGGCCAATATCTTTATGCATACATTTAATAAACCACAATGGGATTACTTCAACTCATGGCTGCACATTTATCTGGCATAAAATCAGCATTAGATCTTTGAATTTCACATTAGGATCTGTCGTGCCTGATCTGAGGAAGCCCACTTGAAACAGATGTTAGGCTGTTTAAATATGCAAATCAGGGTTCTACGCCAGCTGGTGATCACAGAACTCTGCCACCTCCTCCAAACAGACCTCCAGCCTCTCACCAGGATGACTTAAACCCCAGATCCCTTTTGCTCACCACATGCCCATCATACCATCCTTGTGTCATGCCATATCACAGCATCCTCCTGGGTGCAAAGGTGAAATGAGAGAGACCACAAAATATTGCAAACTCCATTAATAAATTTATGCATAAACATATCACATGTATCACATTCATTCTAATAACTAATGATCCTTGTGCCTGCCATAGTTGAATAGCTGTCATTGTGTGCAAGGCATGAGATGTGGGTGTGAGTGTTGGTAGGTAGAGATTGTTGGTGGGTGAGTGCTGGGGATGTGGTGTTTTGGGCAGTGTGTGAAGCTTGCGGTACAGATGGTTGTATATAGCATTTGTTGAAGCATTCAATCACCCTGACCACCCGACTGAGGTGGATCTGCCATGAGCACACCTGCTTCAGTCCTCCGGCTCCTTCTCCTTATTATGCTTTTCCTTGCTGAGGCAGCTGCACAGCCAGCAATGCTGAGAATGAGGTGCTGCAGTATCAATGAACCTCCCCTTTAAATACTGGGAAAAGCCTGTGGCAATGATGAGTTGCGATTCGACTGTACTCGATATTGGTCCACCCTTTAAGTGTAATGCCAATGAGCTTGGACTTAAAGACTTGAATTAGCGCTCCAATCATTTCTTTGAGCAGTGAGAATGAATTTTGCTTGCAGTCTAAAGCATTAGCACCTGGCGCTAATTCTCAGACTTTTCTAATGATATCGCCCATTCCTGGGCTATAATGAATTTCTAGCCCTTAGGCTTTTCAGCTTTGAAAACAAGCATCTGACAGTTGATATAGAAGTATATAAAATTGGAAACTTTATGGAAAATGTAAATCCAGAAAATTACTTTAAATTGTGAGAGTAGGACACAGGGACACAGCTTCAAAGTGGTAAAATGCAAATTCAGGATTGATATCAAGATGCTTTGAGTGTTAGGTTTAAAAAAAACATCTGCTAACCATTCTATTTTTCAGCGTGAACAGGGTGATGGCTGAAGAAAATTGCCTTTGTGTTCTCTTAATTCATTTTGGAACTAAAGAGTAAACATCAGCTGTTAATTAAGGTTGCTGGAGTTGGCATTAGTTTATGGGAAATTCCATGACTTGCCTGTTATACCCCTGCACAAGTTCTCCAAGTCTATTTTTGATCCCAGCAACCACCAGAGCAATATTTGTGAGATATCTATCTGTGTTACAAATTATCTCTGGCTGAATCCTGCTGTGATGTTACCCAATACCTTGCCATCATTTAGATTGTGGTGGAGAAATGCAGTTGCCGACCTCAGAGGATAATCATTCCCCCTCGAGGTGTCAAGAGAAATTCCAGTCAACTGTTAGCCTCGTGGCTTTGTAAAAAGTGATAATCAAGAGACAAAGCCAAGTTGAGCTCCACTTCCGATCACCACCTCCACACTGTTACAAAACAAAACAATTATCAAATCATTTCCAGAATACAACTGGTGCAACTTTGTGGCCATGCTTCTCATGTCTTCATTGTTAGTGTCCAACTTAACACATCCCACCCCAGTGATTTTTATATAGCTTCTATTTGAAGCACGCACCTGACTAAGTACGACTTACAAACGTAAATGACCACTCCTGGTCTCAGACCAACTTTTTTACTTGCTTTTTAAAAAACTTGGTGCAGCTTTAGTTTTGGCTTAAAGAGCCATATTAGTCTATTTGGTTAACTTGGACCTGGAAGATGTCTGGCCCATTCACCCACAGCAATGGTCAACAGGCACTCACAAGGTGACTCATGAAAAGTATGAAGAAAAAGGTAATTTCGTCTTTGATCACAGTGTTGTGCTATCAATCTAATATTATAATACTCTTCTACAAAATGTCAAAAAGAGTTCTAATTCCTACATTCATATTGTTAATAACAATTATCTAATCTTAAGGCAATATGCAGTCAATGACAAATCTAACAAGTCCCACATTTTACATACACAGTACAATTCAGGTCTCACTCTATTCTGAATTGAAATGTACCCATTTATGTTTAAAAGTTAACTAAAACTCTTGAGTTATGGGTGTCATTCTAGATTTATACTGTGAAAGCATCTGGAGTAGATTTGATTCAAGAAGAATGATATTACTGGCCAAAGCCCACATTAGCAACATATTATGTCTCAGTTATGATAAAAGGTTATATGAGTACTTTGCATTTGTCTTCACAAAGGAAGTGGATGATGTGAAGGTTACACTAAAAGAGAGGGAAATTATGGCCAGGATAGATAGAGAGGACCTCCTAAAAAGATTAGCATTACTGAAAGTTGGTAAGTCACCTGGTCTGGATGGAATGCAGCCTAGGTTGCTGAAAGAAGCAAAGGTAGAAATGTGAAGGAATATGCCATATTCAGAAAAATACACCATCCTATGAAATTTTTTTTACTTTATTAAAACATGACAAACTGGGCTTGAAAATCTGGAAGCCTTAACAATCAAAAGCTGTAAACAGCATACAGGCTTTTGAGATAAGATAAGTTGTTGACACTGAAACAATGGCCCTATTGAAACAAGAGGTTCCTAAAGTCTGAAGCCTTGGAAAGAACACAATGGTACACCCTGTTAAGGTGTTATAAATAACACTTTGGAAAGAAACACAGAAAAGAAGAAGAAACATATGCCTTCGTAAGAATGACATCAAATAGATGCACCTGTTACAACTGTTTTTTATGATAAGCTTGAGACACCTACACAGCAGACATAATTCTTAATGCAACCAACTGAGGTAACTAAGAAGACAATGGTGCATCCGGTTGAGGTGTTCTAAATGCAAAAGATACAAACAGAAGACCTTGGTAAGAATGGCATCAAGTGGGGGAGGCACCACCGTCACATTGTTTTTGGGTTGAACTTGGAACACCTAGGAGACACAAGTCTGCTTGCTACCAGCTGAACTGACTGAAAGAATAGAAGGGGTCAACAGAAAAATGACTAGAGATAATTAGCTTACATCAGCAGAAAACTTCAAAGGATATACCACTGAGAAAGGGTATAAAAATTGGACTTTCAAATGGGAAGACAGATTCGCTGAAAGGGGCAAAGCGATTCTCAGGCTTCAGAGGCAGGCTCTGTAAGTTTTCAACTCTTTGAGTCTCGGGGATCAAAGGTATTTGATTTTGGTGGATATCCTGGAATAAACTAAGAACTGTAAAATGTAGAGAAGTTAAGATTTGAGAATAAGGATCTCTGATAATAAGATTGTAAAAGCTTTTGTATTTGGAACTGTTAATGTTGCGACTGAATCACCAACTGTAATTACATGTCGGTTCTTTAATAAATCTATATATTTTTAGAATTGTCTCACATAGTACTTCTGTATCAAACTCATGAACTCAATCTCTGTACGCTCTTTGGTGAGGAGTTGCAGAATTCTGAGGGAGTTTTCCAGACTCTCATAATATCCGGGAGGTTACAGTCTAGCTAAACTTATTAAAAGTGCTAATTGGAGGACGGTAACATCTTCAGGCTGTTCCTTTCCTTTAGGGAGAGATAGTCTGGACCTTTAGACCCAATTAAGTGTCTTTAGGATTCGGCTACCTCTAACTTTAGTTGAAGGTGAACGTCTGGGGAATACGCCTGATCCGGTGTAGCCCAAAAGGGGCTAGGACTAGTAATAATCCCTTCAGAAATAGCAGAGGCATTGGTTACAATCTTTCAATCCTCAATGGATTCAGGAGTAGTGCCGGAGGACTGGAGTGTTGCTAATGTTATAGGACTATTCAAGAAAGGGGAGAGGGATAAACCAGGAAACCACAGGCCAGTCAGCCTAACATTGGTGGTGGGGAAGTTATGAGAAACTATTATCAGGGACAAAGAGAGCCAGCATAGATTTGTTAAAGGCAAACCATGTCTGACTAACTTGATTGAATTCTTTGATGAGGTAACAGAGAAGGTTGATCAAGGTAGTGCAGTAGATGTTGTATATATGAATTTTCGGAAGGCATTCGACAAAGTGCCACACAGGAAGCCTGTTAAGAAGATGGAAGCCCATGGAATTAAGGGGAAAGTGATGGTATGGCTATGGAATTGGCTCAGTGACAGGAAGCAGAGGGTGGTGGTGGAAGGATGTTTTTCAGACTGGGAGGTGGTTTGCAGTGGTGCTTCCCAAAGGGTCAGTTTTGGGTCCATTACTCTTTAATTTTTATAAATGACCTAGATTCGGGTGCAGGGAGCAGCATTATAAAGTTTGCAGATGATACCTGTCGCAGATGCGTCTGTCCATGAAAATACTGTTAGGAGTGACCACTGCATAGTCCTTGTGGAGACGAAGTGCCATCTTCACACTAATGACACCACCCATCATGTTGTGTGGCACTACCACCTTGCTAAATGGAACAGATCTAGCAGCTCAAAACTGGGCATCTGTGAGGCATTGTGGGTCATTATCAGCAGCAGAATTGTATTCCACCACAATCTTTAACCTCATGGCCTGGCATATCCCTCACTCTACCATTACCATCAAGCCAGGCGACCAACCCTGGTTCAGTGAGGAGTATAGAAGAGCATTCCAGGAACAGAACCAGGCATAGCTGAAGATGAGGTGCCAACCTGGTGAAGTGACAGCACAGGACTACATGCATGCTAAACAGCAGAAGCAGCATGCTATAGACAGAGCTAAGTGATTCCATAACCAACGTATCAGATCAATGCGCTGCAGTCCTGCCACATCCAGTAGTGAATAGTGGTGGACAATTAAACAATTAGCAAGAGGAAGAGGCTCCATGGACATCCTTATCCTCAATGATGGCGGGGCCCAACACGTGAGTGCAAAAGACAAGGCTGAAGTATTCAGCGGATGATCCATCGCGGCCTGCTCCTGAGGTCCCCACCATCACAGAAGTCAGTCTTCAGCCAATTTGATTCACTCCACATGATATCAAGAAACGGCTGAGCACACTGGATACAGCAAAGGCTATGGGCCATGACAACATCCTGGCTGTAGTGCTGAAGACTTCTGCTCCAGAACTAGCCGCGCCTCTAGCCAAGCTGTTCCAGTACAGCTACAACACTGGCATTGGCATCTACCCGACAAGGTGGAAAATTACCCAGGTATATCCTGTCCACAAAAAGGACAAATCCAATCTGGTCAATTACCGCCCCATCAGCCTGCTCTCAATCGTCAACAAACTGATGGAAGGTGTCATCGGCAGTGCTATCAAGCGGCACTAGAAGGACAAGATCAGCAGGGGCATGGGAACACCACCACCTCCAATTTCCCCTCCAAGTCACACAGCATTCTGACTTGGAAATATATCACTGATCCTTCATCGTTGCTGGGCCAAAATCCTGGAACTCCCTCCTTAGCAGCACTGTGGGATTACCTTCACCACACGGACTGCAGCGGTTCAAGAAGGCAGCCACCACTGTCTTCTCAAGGGCAATTAGGGATGGGCAATAAATGTTGGCCTTGCCAGCGACACCCACATCCAGTGAATGAATAAATTTACCAAAATAGCATACTCTACTAACATAGTAATGGCTTGATCAGACCATTAACAGTGTTTAATAAAAACAAACTGCACTGGAACAAACTATTATCTCAAATGAGACTGTGCTCATTAGGATCTTAATTAAGATAGCTCTGGCAAAAGGCTGAAATACCAAAGAAGAAACACTTTGATGGTAATAGTGAAGTGTTAAATTATAGAATAGATAAGACAAAGACATCCTTTAAAATTAAAACAAATACAGAAAATGCTGGAAACACTCAGCAAGTCAGGCAGCATCTGTGGAAAGAACTGACAAGTTCAAGTGTGGACTCTTCATCAGAACTGGAGCATATTACAGATTAACAGCATTAAAAAAGGGACAAACCAAAGGGAAGGGGGGAGGAAAAACACACATACACGAGAAAAGAAACAGACTGACCTGTAAAGTGCTTGAGTGCAGAACAGGATATAGCTAAATGGCAGAAGTGATATTAGCATGAGGGAACAGGAGGCAAAATGAGTGAAATCAAAGAAATTAAAGACATTTATGAGGCACAGAGAAGAGGAGGTGAAGGAGAAGAACAGGACAGGTAAATGCCAAGAGTTCAGACTGTGCTGCCAGCATGGTGTTCTGACAGAGGGTCTCCAGCCCAAGCACAAACCCCTCCCATCCCATCCATTTCCCCCTTCAGGAAATGCCAGTACACAGATCCTATATCACCAGCCCATCCTGCCAAAGAGAAAGTGGGAACTGTAATTCTGATCTGAAGTTATTAAAGTTAATATTAAAGCCAGAAGGCTGCAAATGCCAAGTAGAAAGATAAGGGGGGGATTTTAACTGGGAGTGGGTTTTAGGCTGGCGGGAACCGGGGCGCGCATCAAAGCCGCCCAATGTCATCAGTTTGTAGCATGGGCTATTTTAACTCCTGGGCCTCATTTGCATTCCATTGGCAAAATGGGCAGAAAGAGGCTGCTGTCTGGCTTCAGGCATGTCAATATTGCAAGGTCTGGAGGCCGTTTGCAGGTACCAAAGTAAGTTGCACAGTGGGTGGATTGGGGTTTCTGCGAGTGGGAAGGTGGGGATGTAGGTGAGTCAGGTGAGCACCTGGGCCCTGTTAAAATGGTTAAAGGCGGGAATCACGCAGGAACAGGGCAGTAAGTCTTTGCACAGCTATTTTAACTGTGTGTCTGCCCCTTTTCCAGTGGACAGGGTGGGTTAAAATTCCCCCAAAGGTGTTATTCCCCAAACACCGCACAAGGCCAAAGTCAGAGAGGTCAGAGTGAGGGTGTGAGAGATTGAAGTGGCAAGCAAAAGGGAGCTTATGGTTACACTTGTGGACAGAACAGAGGTATTTGGTAAAATAGTCACCTATTCTACGTTTGGCCTCCCCAGTGTAGGGGAGTCTGCACCATGAGCTGCCAATACAGTATACTATGTTGGAGGAAGTATTTAAATTGGTGTGCCACCTGAAAGGAGTGTTTGGGGCCCTGCACAGTGGTGTGGAAGGTGAATCGGCAGGTGCTGCATCTCCTGCGCTTGCATGGGAAGCTCCCAGAAGAAAGTGAGGAAGTGACAGGAAGTGTTGGTAATATAGAACGGGTGTGCCGACCTTTCCAGAGAGGGAGTAACCATTTTGGTGCATTGGACTGCTGATCCTTTGTAGGAAACCTGGTTGGTATTGACCTGCTTTTTTATTGTCCCAAGTTCTTAGACTGCTGAATTGTGCTCTTCTTTGCCAGCTGTATCCTATTGTCTCATGCTAATACTACCTTGATCGTTTAACCATCTCCTGTTTTCCACGTTACAGGTCATACATTTTCTCTTGGGTGTGTATGTGTTTTCCCTTCCCCTTCCTTTTGTTCTGCTACTATTTAAATGCTGTTCATTTGTAATAACCTCCAGTTCTGATGAAGGGTCCACATCTGAAACATCAACTTATCTGTTCTCTCCATAAATGCTGCCTGACCTGCTGAATGTTTCCAGCATTTTCTGTTGTGTGTTTTTCAGGTTTCCAGCACCTGCAGTCTTTTGTTCCCTTGTATTGGAAAGTCTTTTAGTTTAATGCTCCTCAGTCTCCTTTTGTTATTCTGTTTTCTAGAGTGTAGGGCAACCTCTTGCTGTAACACTAATTGCAATAGCCACAAACACAATACGCACTGCTTACGCCTCACTCTTCAAAAAAGAAACTACAGAAACACCTTCGCCTGCTCTTTATCAGACACAATCAGACAGGGTCAGCTATATTATCGTTCTGTAGACTTATTTGTCGTTTATAATTTTCCCTTACAGATCATAACCACTCAATTTACACTATTCTCCACAGTGTAGTACAGACAAGCAGGCTGAATAGTTTATAATGGCATCTGACACCTTAATGAATGGATCAACCAGTCTGAAGCACACTTCCATACTGCCAGGCAGGCAGTTATTTTTTTCTTAGTGACTGGTTGAACATGACAGTTCAGCTGCGAAATTACAGCAAAGCAGATTGAAAGCTCAAAGCTGATAGAATATTAACTCATAACAAGAGTTTATGAAAAGTATCCAGATAATTGTAATCAGAAGCGTGTTGAAGCAGTGGATGGGAACATAGAGAGGATGGCAACAAACTGTAACGCAGTGCTGACAATTTGCCTGATAAAAAGTGTTCAAATTGCTAGAATAATAAAAATGATTGTGTACTTAAAAAGCTGGCTACAATTTTATTGCTGTCATAAACGGTGGGTTTAAACTGTGTTTACTACTTCATGTGAGATTAAAGTGGAACTGAATGATAAATGCATAAAGTACCATTTATTGGTTTGTCAAGGTGTGAGTTAAGTTATTTTATTGTCAGCTCTTAACCTATATTCGGATCAATGAATAATAATTAAACCAGTTAGAACGAACTGTAAGAAGTAAAGACAAATGAAGAGATTAACATAATGGTTATTTGAGAAATGCTCTTAAGTAGGTTCATGATATCAGCTCAGAGAATTTGCAGAAGTAAAACTGCATTAACATCTAAGTCTGGAGAAGAATGTGCTCAACTTCTAGCAAAACTTCTGCAACCATAACTCAAGCAGTAGGTCAGTAAGATCCAGTAAACATAGTAACTAATAACTTAAGCGCTAACATAGCAAAAGTTTCATTCTCGAAACAAAAACCTAGCGGGGGGGGGGGGGTGATTTCAACCTGACCCACTCGGCAGAAACCGGGTGGTTGGGAATTTAAATGCCTCAAGATACGTATCTGCCCTGCAGCTGCCAACAACCCGCTCTCCGTGATTTTAACCTGCTGCAAGGACACCCGCCTAAAGCCCGTAGGAGCCTTCTTTAAATATGCAGATCGCGATCCAATGACGTCATTAGGACCCAACTACAATTTTAACTTGGATGTGAGCAGGGAAATTGCTGCAGGACAGGAGAGGACCAAAAGAGTTTGTCTTGCCTTTGTTGGGCCAGGAGGGGCAGGATTGCTCCTCCATGCCCCACAAGGAAAGCTTAGGCCACCCCTGCCCTGGACTCCCACCCCCAAGCACAAGACCCCCGCGAGACACCATCAGAACCCAATCCCACTGCCTACCTTGCATCAGCAGGTGGTCTCCGGTGGGCAGGAAATTAACTCGCCAGCGATGATTCCTACCGGAATTACCGGAGTTAAAATCCATAATGTTGAAGCGAATGAGAAAGGAATTATTCAATTAAATCCTAATCTGTGCATATCTTTATTATTTTATTATAAAGTGCTGAGCTACGTCTAAACATCTTATCATCGCTACTGAATAAGAGTACATCTAGGGCAGAAGCAGCAAGGCAGGCTTCAGGAAACATTACAGTTACATGTGCGATCATGCAGCATTTCACCATTCACTGTGCTCTCTTTCTCACTCCCCTGCAGCACTAGGTTTTTGGTTTGAGTCTTTAAATATCTTGTATGGAACCCTTAAATTGTTAATCACTGCATTTGTTGTGGGCAAGTATCATTCTTTGGGATCCTTGATCATTTGGCTGCAGGAGATCTGGGCATGATCTATATTGAAATGTTAGTTTTAACTTGAATTGAGCTCATGCAGGTTTAAAAATCTCCTCTTCAGCATGAAGCCGGGGGGAGGGGGAAATATCTATTAAAGCTAGATGGGCCAGTGTGTGGAACGGATTTGTATCTGGCCTGTCTTCTGAGCATAAAGATGAGGACCATTAAGTCACTCCTTTGAACCATCCAGGCTCTCTGTGTTATGTTTGCCTGATTAATTTTTAAAACAGTAGGAGTTAGTTGCTAGAGGCTTCTACCTGAGGGGCGGTGGGGGGGGGGGCGTGGGTGGGGGAGAGGGAGGAGGGGGGGGGACGTGGGTGGAGGGGGGGGGGCCGTGGGTGAAACATAGAAACATAGAAAAATAGGAGCAGGAGTAGGCCATTCGGCCCTTCGAGCCTGCTCCGCCATGCAATATGATCATAGAAACATAGAAACATAGAATCTAGGAGCAGGAGTAGGCCATTCGGCCCGTCGAGCCTGCTCCACCATTCAATACGATCATGGCTGATCATCCAAGTCCAGTACCCTGTCCCTGCTTTAATCCCCACAGTACACATATCCCACCCTACCCCCGTAACCCCACATATTTAATTCCCCCTAACATATCCCATCCTATCCCCATAACCCCACATATTTAATCCCCCCCTAACACTAAGGGTCAATTTATCATAGCCAAATCAACCTAACCCGCACATTTTTGGACTGTGGGAGGAAACCGGAGCACCCGGAGGAAACCCACGCAGACACGGGGAGAATGTTCAAACTCCACACAGACAGTCACCCGAGGTCAGATTCGAACCCGGGTCCATGGCTGATCCTCTATCTCAATATCATAATGGGCCAGAAATTCGGGTCTCTACGGGTGAGTACGCGCTGTGTACTCACCCGTAGACCCAACGAAAGTGCCGGTTTCACGCATGCACTGCGCATGCACTGGAAACCGGAACTTCTGTTCCCTTGAAGGAAGGGGTTCGGAGGTCAAACGCGTGCGCCGGAGAAGCAGCGCGTACGCCTGGAACTTCTGGGGTTTTTTCAGGTTTCTCTGTGAGGGTAAGTCCCTAGCAGCTGCGCAGGGAAAAAGCAGGCGCAAGGCCTGCTTTTAACAAGGTAAGTGGTGAATTAAGTAATATTTAAAAAAAATTTCCACAGGTTTATCTTTTTTAAATACTTTAAAGAAAGGTAAGTTTATTTTTAGCCCCGTTAAAAACTGTAATTAGTTTTTTCAAAAATGTAAAATTTTGTTTAAAATAGTTAATTTATGTAATTCATAGTTATTTTAAAAATGTGATTTAAAAAAAAAAATTATTTGAAGTTTTAGTTAGGTTTTGGGGCCGATCTCTATTCATAGATTTGACAGGCGATTCCCTGCTCCGATTGGCTCTCCATGGGCCACGTGATCCCAGGGGACGCTTCGAACTAACTGCGCCCCTGGGATATGCAAGCACTGCACACCGGCAGCTGGAGGAGGCCCAGGATTGGAATTCCACGCGGGCCCACAGCACAACGGCAGGCGCGCTAGGTAAGTGCAGGTCAGGGGCTTGCACCCGCGAGAAGCCTCCGACCCGAATTTCTGGCCCAATCTCCCCATACCCCTTGATGCCTTCTGTGTCTAGAAATCTATCTATCTATCTATCTATCTCCATCTTAAATATATTCAGTGACTTGGCCTCCACAGCCTTCTGTGGTAGAGAATTCCACAGGTTCACCGTCCTCAGTGAAGAAATTTCCCCTCATCTCAGTCATAAATGTCCTACCCCGTATCCTGAGACTGTGACCCCTCGTTCTAGAACCCTCCAGCCAGGGGAAACATCCTCTCTGCATCCAGTCTGTCTAGCCCTGTCAGAATTTGATATGTTTCAATGAGATCCCCTCCCATTCTTCTAAACTCTAGTGAATACAGGCCTAGTCGACCCAATCTTTCCTCATACGACAGTCCTGCCATCCCAGGAATCAGTCTGGTGAACCTTCGCTGCACTCCCTCTATGGCAAGTATATCCTTTCTTAGGTAAGGAGACCAAAACTGCACACAGTACTCCAGGTGTGGTCTCACCAAGGCCCTGTACAACTGTAGTAAGACATCCTTGCTCCTGTACTCAAATCCTCTTGCAATGAAGGCCAACATACCATTTGCCTTCCTAACTGCTTGCTGCACCTGCATGTTTGCTTTCAGTGACTGGTGTACAAGAACACCCAGGTCCCTTTGTACATCAGCATTTCCCAATCTAGCACCATTTAAATAATACTCTACCTTTCGGTTTTTCCTACCGAAGTGGATAACTTCACATTTATCCACGTTATACTGCATCTGCCATGTATTTGCCCACTCACTCAACTTGTCTAAATCGTCTTGAAGCCTCTTTGCATCCTCCTCACAACTCACAATCCCACCTAGTTTCGTGTCGTCAGCAAACTTGGAAATATTACATTTGGTTCCCTCATCCAAATCATTGATATATATTGTGAATAGCTGGGGCCCAAGCACTGATCCCTGCGGTACCCCACTAGTCATCGCCTGCCACCCCGAAAAAGACCCATTTATTCCTACTCTCTGTTTCCTGTCTGTTAACCAATTTTCAATCCATGCCAGTATATTACCCCCAATCCCATGTGCTTTAATTTTGCACACTAACCTCTTATGTAGGACTTTATCAAAGGCCTTCTGAAAATCCCAATACACCACATCCACTGGTTCTCCCTTATCTATTCTACCAGTTACTTCCTCAAAAAACTCCAGTAGGTTTGTCAAACACGATTTCCCTTTCATAAATCCCGTTGATATTTTCTAAGTGTCCTGTTATCACATCCTGGGGTGTGTGGGGGGTGCGGAGTGAGGGGGATGCAGAGTGCGTTGGCTGATTTGATTGTCAGGTCTATTGCCAACCCTAGGCAAGAATGAGGTAGGAGGTCTAGCCCTCAAGTTCTTGTCCAGAGACAGGACAAAAGGACAGGAAAACACATACTAGAGGTCAGAAGGTAAGTGATGTGGAGAGAGACATGGTAATTTCCACCCTTCCCTCACCTTCACATGGTCAATCTCCGACTCTTCCCTTCCCTTCCTCGACTTCTCTGTCTCCATCTCTGGGGATAGGCTATTGACAAACATTCACTACAAGCCCACTGACTCCCACAGCTACCTGGACTACACTTCCTCCCACCCCGCTTCCTGTACGGACTCTATTCCATTCTCCCAGTTTCTCCGTCTCCGCCGCATCTGCTCTGACGATGCCACCTTCCACACTAGTGCTTCCGACATGTCTTCCTTTTTCCTCAACCGAGGATTCCCCTCTACTGTGGTTGACACGGCCCTTGACCATGTCCGTTCTATTTCCCGCACTTCTGCTCTCAACCCTTCCCCTCCCTCCCGGAACCAACTTCGTCCTCACCTTTCACCCCACCAGCCTCCACATTCAACGGATCATCCTCCGCCATTTCCGCCACCTCCAGCGTGATCCCACCACCAAACACATCTTCCCCTCACCTCCCCTTTCTGCATTCCATAGGGACTGCTCCCTCCACGACACCCTGGTCCACTCCACTATCACCCTCAACACCCCTTCCCCTTCGCCTGGCAACTTCCCGTGCAAGCGCAGGAGATGCAACACATACCCTTTTACCTCCTCCCTTCCCACTGTCCAGGGCCCCAAACACTCCTTCCAGGTGAAACAGCGACTTACTTGTACTTCTTGCAATTTAGTATACTGTATTCGCTGCTCACGATGTGGTCTCCTCTACATTGGGGAGACCAAACGCAGATTGGGCGACCACTTTGCGGAACACCTCCATTCAGTCCGTGAAAGTGGTCCCGAGCTTCCGGTCACTTGTCACTTTAATTCTCCACTCCACTCCCACTCTGACCTTTCTGTCCTCGGCCTCTTACACTGTTCCAATGAAGCTCAATGTAAGCTCGAGGAACAGCACCTCATCTTTCGATTAGGCACTTTACAGCCTTCTGGACTCAACATAGAGTTCAACAATTTCAGACCATAACCTCTGCCCCTATCTTTTTTTCCATTTGTTTTTTTTCTCTCTCTCTCACATGACAGCTGTTGATCATCCTGCCAGTGCCATTCACACTTCATCTGGAGTCATCTTTTGTTTCTTAACTTGTCCCATTACCACCTCCTTTTGCCTTGCACCATCATTCCTTTTGTCTCTTAATCTCTCCTGCCTTCCATCCTATCACAGACCTTCCCTTTTGTTCTTTCCTCCCCTCCCCCTTTCCCTGTCCTTGCTCTTGTTTAAAAACCTGTTCCATCTCCAGCTTTTTCCAGTTCTGACGAAGGGTCATCAACCTGAAACGTTAACTCTGTTTCTCTCTCCACAGCTGCTGCCTGACCTGCTGAGTATTTCCAGCATTTTCTGTTTTTATTTCGGATTTCCAGCATCCGCAGTATTTTGCTTTTGTGTTGTGGTAAGGGCCTAGGCTGGTCTACCTTAACAAGACAGTGAGCAGTCCAGAGCATGCCTTGGTTTGATTCACTGATAGAGATGACTAAAAGAAGGTGTTCTTTAACCAGCTAACTGGGACAGTGTGGCGTGGTTTATTATTTTCTTTAAAATGAGGAGCGATTAAAATTAAGTTAAAGTAAGGTGCGGTTTGTTATAACTGTTACACCTATTTTCTGTTACTGACTGTAAAAATAAGCATCTTATTAATTTGTAACTGGGCTCATCCCACTAAAGTGTTAATCAATTCACCTCTCTGAAAATTGGAGCACACAAGGGCACGTGCAAGTCTGTGGCACCCACAGTTCTCTGGGCTATGCTGTCAAATAACAAGGTACTGGGCAATTAAACTCCTGATTGTAAAGGACATGGGAGTAATTTTAACCCCCAAGAACAGATGGATTGGGTGCGAGTGAGGAGTTAAAATTAAAAAAAATTCAAGCCTGACCCCAACCCGCCCACTTCCGACTGTAATGGAGATGGGTCGGGGGCGGACGGCCAAGCTGCTCTCAGGTGGCGGGTCAGTCGGTAAAAGGTTTTAAGGAGGCTGCGTGCCTCCATTTTCACAGGCTTTTAATTTTTTTACCCGTTTCAGCTGGGTTTCCCAGGCCTTGGAAAACCTGGCAGGTAAAAGGAGGCGAGAAGGGCCGGATCCATGAGGTAAGTGCATTTACAGCATTAATTGTGGGCCAGGGCAGGAGGCTGTTAATTTCAGCAGGACGTCTGGGAAACCTGTACTTCCGGGATTCCTGTCCGAATGCCTCCCCCCCATCCCTGCTCCTTCCCCGCCTCTCCATAAATATCGGGGCCATGGAATCGGATTATGGAAGAGACGCGTGATGATCAACCCCAGAGAATATTTAGAGCAGATATGAAATTCGTAACCATGGTTCCAATTTTCGGCTTTACTGCCCGGGAGGTAGTGCACTGAAAATCACACTGGAGGACTTACTGCCCTACTCATGCTGACGCTAGGCTGCTGCCATTTTGTTGAGCCCTTGATGTGGGTGGCCCAGGAGCTCACCAAAAACAGGCAGGTGTCTCATTAGCATATGCAAATCAGGGTTCTATGACATCAATAGGAGCCCAATGTAATTTTCAGGTACCAATGGGCGGAGTGTGTAACACTCATGCTTTGTCCATTGGTACTTGTGTTAAGTGGCCTAACAAGCAGTCCTTAAAGGGACTGCTGGAAAACACGCACAAAAAGTTAAGTTAAAGGCTTTAAAATGATTTTTGTGGGGTCAGGAGGAGCAGTAATGCACTTTCTAGCCCACAAAAATCGACCCTTGTGATGCCAGACTCTCCACAGCCCTCCCCCAGGATCGCCTCCCCCCCTCCCCTCCCTTTAACTTACTGGGACTGGCTGGGCTCCATAGTAGAGCCATTGTACTTTTGGACCCCTTTGATTGGTAAGTTACTCAAAATCTGTGAGCGCCTCGCCAGCGGAATCGTAATGAGACCCAACCATGAAAATTGGTCAGGCCTCTCGCCAGTGACATGAGGCGGGTGGGTGTGCTCCACTCACTGTCTACCAAAACCAAAAATTGATCTCCTATGGCATTACATATGAGAAGTCGATGAATATGGTCACTCTCTTACCTGTGTCAGGTGACTTCGTGTTCTTGATTCTCTGGGGAGAATTGTAACCCCCAAGAACAGGTCCGTTGGGAGTGGGTGGGAGTAAAAATGATTGATTTTTAGAAGGGGAGCACAACCTGGCTCCAACGCGCCCACTTAACAAGGCGTGTTTTACAGGGACGTGTTTGGATGTCGGCGAGAAATCTACTCGCCGAAGTCAGGGATTTCCTAATTGGATGCGGGCGGGTACTTATTGGCACAATTAACGTCCTTAGGAGACGTTAATGAGGTATTTTTAAATTGTTTTTCACTTGGCTCCAAATTTAACTTGAGCAGCACGGGTTTCCCGGGGCTCGGGAAACTGAGCAGGGTAACAGAGGAGAGTTTGAGCAGCAGTTCAGGTGGGTGTTTCAACTTGTCATTGTCCCATCTGAATAAAACCTCAATTATTGCAGCTGCTGTCTCAGTTCCTTCTGGCAAATATTTGGCAGAGAGTGCTTGTGTGGATAATTTTTTTTTCAACCTTTGAGTATTTCAAACTGACAAGATCAGGATGGGAGACGCATTGGATGTGTTTTACAGTACATCAGAAGAGGAAGACCATCACCATCCACAATAGTGACAATGTGCTGTGGTGGGATCAGCACGTGCACAGGAGAAAGGTGCACGGGAGGGATTTACACAGGACAGAAGTGCATAGGCGGGAGTTGCACAGGAGAGAGGTGCATAGGCGGGAGTTGCACAGGAGAGAGGTGCATAGGTGGGGGTTGCACAGGGGAAAGGTGCATAGGTGGGAGTTGCACAGGAGGGTGATGCATAGGTGGGAGTTGCACAGGAGGGTGATGCATAGGTGGGAGTTGCACAGGAGAGAGATGCATAGGTGGGAGTTGCACAGGAGAGAGATGCATAGGTGAGAGTTGCACAGGGGAAAGGTGCATAGGCGGGAGTTGCACAGGAGAGAGATGCATAGGCGGGAGTTGCACAGGAGAGAGGTGCATAGGTGGGAGTTGCACAGGAGAGAGGTGCACAGGTGGGAGTTGCACAGGAGGGAGATGCATAGTTGGGAGTTGCACAGGAGGGAGATGCATAGGTGGGAGTTGCACAGGAGAGAGGTGCATAGGCGGGAGTTGCTAAGGAGGGAGGTGCACAGGAGGGAGCATCCTTGACCTCTCGAAAGAGCAATGCTTCCGCAGGCTAATTTGTCATGTCAGCTGATGGTTGACATCTGCAGCCTCCTACAAGAAGACCTGCTCCCTGCTGGACCTGGTGGCCAAGCAGTGCCTGTGAAAGTGACCACCGACCTCAACTTTTTCGCTTTTGAATCCTTCCATGCCGCTACCGGCGGCATATCCAGAATCTCCCAGTTGGCTGCACATAAAAGCATAAGGCAGGTCACTGATGGCTTGTTTGCCAGGACCGACAATTATGTAAATTTCCCCTGTGATGGCAATAACCAGAATGAGCGGGCACTCGGATTTGCTTCTCTGGCTGGTTTTCCCCATGTACAAGGTGCCATCGATTGCACACACGTGGCAATCCGAGCACCACCACAGCAACCAGGAGTTTTTATAAACCACAAGGATATTCGTCCATTAATGCACAGCTGGTATGCAACTATAAGAAGAGGTTCCTGCAGGTCTGCGCCAGATTACCTGGGAGCTGCCACGATGCCTTCATACTGAGGCAGTCCAACATCCCAGACCTTTTCGTTCCAGGAGCAGACTTAAGGGTTGGCTCGTAGAAGACAAGGGATACCCACTTCAAACTTGGCTCATGACACCAGTGAGGGACCCCACCAATGAGGCACAAAGAGATCCATTGGAATGTTGAAGATGCGCTTCAGGTGCCTAGATAGGTTTGGAGGTGCCCTTTAATACTCGCCAGCTAGGATGTCCAGAATGATAGTGGTGTGCTGCGTCCTGCACGATATTGTGCAGCAGAGAGGATTGCAGGTGGAGGAGGACGAAGGGGCTCGTCACTCATCTTTGGATGAGGAGAACATGGGGGAGGAGGAGGAGGAAAAGGCAGATGAGGATGGGGCACCCGCACCAGACCAGCCGCTTACATTGCTGCCCAGGATGCCCTAATATTACTCGTTCATTTAGTGTGAAACATAACAAATGAAAACCTCCGGTCCGCTCCCACCACCAGCACCATCCCCCACCCCCTCCCCTTGCACTAAACAGTCCTCCAACCACCCATTCACCCATTGCACATCTGCCCAATGGGTTCCGGCATGTTTTGACATTCGTCATGAAATAAGTGAAAGGCTGAGTTGGCCCTTGGGACGCAATAATGGGCAAGATGTGGAAGTGGTGTAAATCATTAAATTTTACGTGGCATTATAAAAAAAAGGAAACTTAGCAACATAAAATGTTGTCAAACACCTGTGTGCATACCTTTGGTGAGTTACAATTTCTTCAACTTACACTTCCTACGTGGTGCATCCTGTGTGGCTTCAGCAGAAGTAGAGGCAGGTTGCTCAGATCCCTGCCCTGACATGCTTTTGGCCTACGCCCTCTGGGTTGTAGAGCCTGAGGCCCCCGCCAAAGACTGTTCCACCTGCACCTGTGCAGGGGCAGACTCGGCCAAGGGGAGACAAGGCAGCATGTTGGGTACTGGTTGGGGGTGGGGGGTTCCAACAGGTGAAAAGTGGGAGCGCTTTGAGTGGAGTTTCCACTTCACGTCCCCTTTCGCCTTCATCCCTCTGCTGGGCCAGCGCCACATCACTCCTACCACTCTGCTGGAGAGCAGCTTGGTGCAGATCAGTGATGCGTTGTAAGGCCACGGATAAGGCATCTGTCACCCTGCTTAAGGCGGTTGACAAGTTGACATCCACAGTCTACATGGCCGTGGTCATGGCCCGCATGGACTCATTTAAGAGCCTTGCTTGAAGCTCCATGGAGGCGGACTGTCTCTCCATGGCAGACATTCTCGCAATTCCCTGGATTACCAATCCACTAGCGATTGAGTTGGACTCCTCCATCCTCTCCGCTATCATGGAAAATGTGTGTGGCAAGCCTGTCAGTTGCTGGCTAAGTTGCTGATGCACCTCTAGCATTCTCCTTCTCAACGATAGCCCCTGGGGTTCAGCATCTGTGTCCAGCTGAGCAGAGCTTGGAGAGGATTACTCCCCCCGACGTGAACTCTCCACAGCTGTCCCTGCTTGTGAGGTATGAATCACCAGGTGAAAACCCAACTAACTCTCTCACTGGATCCACCGAAGTGTGTGTATTTGCGCTGGGGCATGGCTGTAGGTCCTCAGAAGGAATGAGATCCTCTAAGGAATTGTCCTGATGGATGTCCTGCGACACTTGCTGTACGCGTGAAGGCCCTGGAAGACAAAAGAAAGGGATATAATTTAGTGGCAAAGTCACAATCTTGACGATCACCATACGCAGTCTTCTCATAGTTCAGTCATTGATGAAATGAAGTCAGCATATGTATGTCAGAGATATTTGTAATTCTGCCACCAGCTATCTGCGAGCTTCCTTTCTCTCCACCTCTGACTGAGAGGGACACAGATGTGGCACTTAACTCTAGGGCATCCTCCTCTACATCTGTGAGCTGTACTATTTGTGGCTGCGTACCTTTAGTCCCTTTCTCTTGCGTTTTGCACTCTTTTCTCCTGCAAGGGGCGCATAAACAGACCTGTGAGTGAGTGAAGATGAGGTATTCACTTGATGGATGCAGTGCATTCGGTGAGGTTGACTATGAGACACATGCATCACATTGCATAAGGGCTGGGGTGAGTGTCAACGGTGGATGGATAAATGGGGAGGTGATGAAGCGCATAGAAAGTGAAGGCTGGGTGCAGCTGAAAATTGAGTGTGTGTGAGGAGTGATGTGATGGCGATAACTTAGCATGACACAGTGAGGGGGGGGTCTTAAAGCACAGGAATTGAATCAGCAAATGTACTCACTTTTCCTGACCTAGTTAGGTCATTAAACTGTTTCCAACATTACATCCAACACTCCTGCTGCTCACCTCCTCAGCTACCTCCAACCACACCTTCTGGATGAGAGCAGCAGGTTTCTTCCTCCCATTGCTGGGGAAAAGTAGGTCTCTCCTCCTCCTGACTGCACCTAGCAGTAATTCCAGTGAGGTGTCATTATATATGGATGCTGCTCTTGCTCTATGTCCACGATCCATCCTGAACACCTCCAATTTCCATTTGTGCACTGTCCCTTTAAATACAGCTAAAATCGCACCATGCAGGTGTGCATCACGCCCGCTGCGCAGCTTGGAGACGCGAAACCTGGAAGTCAAATTAATTAGTACAATTGAGTTGCGATCGCAGATTCTGACCTGCTCAGTTGACCTCCGGATTTCCCCCAGGCATGAAAGCCACCTTCAGATTAATATCGAGGCCACTTTGTCTCTCTTCTGCTTCTATCTCTTTCTATTCTATACTGTATCTCTCCTCTAACCTTTTATCCCTTCTCTCTCTCTGTTCTCTTCTGGTTCTCTATCTTTTCTCTTTTTTTGGGTGGGTGGTATGGTATGGTGAGGAAAATAATTACTAATATCTGTAGACTGCATTTAGGGTGGGAGCTGTGGGGAAAATGTGACCCTCAGAGGCTCTCTTCCCATCCACTCATCCAGTCACTCGCTCACATTGTGTCCCTCAACCCATTTATTAATTCCCTTTCCTACCATAACTCACTCCTATCACTACCCTTACCTACTGCCCTTGGAATGACCTATTTAACCACTGTTTCTTCCCCTCATCCTCACTCCATAGTCACTCAAACTTAACCCCCATCTGCTCTATCTCTCTCCCATTTGCTCTCCCAGAGGCTGGATACTGAGAGGGCACCAGCCCCTTCACCCACAACCAGTTTCCTTCCTCCCTTTCATTCCTATCTGTTTACCTCAAAGAGGCATTGCTTTGTTTTCAGAATTATAAAAAATGAAATCAAATTAGGGCGAGGAAGAAAAAAACTGTCTACCTTTTTGTTTATGTTTTAACTCTCTCTCTCTCTCTCTGACATTTGAAATTAGAATCTCACAGGTGTATGAGATGAGTAGTGACCGTTTCTGTCAACGAAGCACAGGTGGAGATGATTAATTGGCTTTAAAATTTTTTTTAAATTGAAGTAACATTAAATGAAAAAAAACACTCTTTATTTCTCTTTCACCTCTCTCTTCTCTGACTCTCTCACACCCATCTCTCTTTGACTTCAATCTGGCTCTCTCACACCCCACTCTCTGACTCCAGTCTCCCTCTCACACCCACCTCTCTGACTCCAACCTTTCTCTCTCTCACCCCTCTCTCTGACTCATCCATCTCTCTCACATCCACAACTCTCTGACTCAGTCTCTCTCTCTCTCTCTCTCCTCTCTCTGACACCAGTCTTGCTGACTCCAGTTTCTCTCCCTCTTTTAGCTTAATATGCCTCTTAAATTTACAGAACACAAAACAAAAGTTAAAACAAGTGTGTAATCAGAACACTAGTTATTTTCTTTCTCTCTTTCACACACTCAGCCTCCTTTTTAAAAATAAACACGCAGTATAAATGCTTTCTCAGTCAAGCTTATGAAATGTGTTCCTTGTTTTTCAAAATTATTTGAAGAAAAGCTATTGGTTATAAAGTGCAATGGGCCTAAAAAAATCCCTACTGCTCTGACTCCTTAACCTTTTTGTGCTTCTATCCATCTCTTTCTGTTCTTCTCTTCTTTCAGGTGATGGATGGTGGGTGGTAAGACATTTGGGGTTGGGGGAAAATGTCACCATCCCCACCTCATTCACTTCCATTGTATCTCATACTCCTTCACATTCCCACTATCTCTTTCCCTTCCTACTACAAAAAGTTAGTAAACAGAACTCTGTCATTCTCAAACACATACAGGCACCACAGACACAGACAGCCTCTTTGTGCTTTAACATACATTTGAAATCTGTCCTTTAAAAAAAAATCATTTGAAGAAAAACTACTGAGTAAATAATGCTAGAAGTTAAAAAAAATCCATCAGGATAACTAACTGAATGCTATTGATGCAGCCTGAAAATTAGGCACACTGCATGCTTACACTGCACAATCCAGAGTGACAAGTGTGGGCAAAAATATTAAGTTCAAACCCAGGCTTTTGGGAAAGGCAGAGACCTTCAAGTCAAAACTTTAATAAAGGCATTAAAAGACAGAAAAGACAATTCAATGAATAAATGTAACCATGCTATTGTGATACATGTTTTTTTTAAATCATTTAGGTTGTTTAAATATTTATTTTGGACTCTAGAAATTTCAGTTACTGAGAAAAATGGTGGATGAAAAAAATTCAGAAAGCATTTTGAGCAATTTTTGAGAATCTGGTGGCCCAATTGTGTAATCACAGTCTTATTATAAAATACCAGCTGTTGTGTGTCACACAGTGTGACATGTTTAACATTGAAAATGCCTGTCATGGTGCCCCCTACAGGAGTAGCAGGTACTGCAGGTGTATATATTTGGTGTTTTCAATTAAACCGCAAGAACTTCATATTTAATAGATAGAAGCAGCAAGTGTTTATAATGTGGCATAGGACTGTTTGTATTTATTAGAATACAATGCCAAATGCTCAATCTGAAAAAAACATTTAATATTTATATAGTCTCTTGAAAATAATGAAAAGAATTCTGCTAGAATGTTATGGAAAGCTCAGACTACTGCAAAAGAATATTGTTTCAACAAATATGCTTTCTGATGCTTTGCAATACAAATAAGCAAAATAACTCTGGATGGTAAATGTATTGGGTGAATAAAGCACTGTCAGCTGTTCCCACTTGAATCACTTCAATCATGTCCAAGTTGTTCCGATGTAGATTAACTCCCTTTGATGTGATTCAGCGAGTAGTGTATCATTTATTGCACGTTCAAGCTTCAAGTTTAGGGTAATTACTTTTTTAATCTCCTAGTAAAAATGAGCAACCACTGTAAGAGTAAACAGTTTAATTTACTGTAGACCATACTAATAATACAAAGTAATCAGACATATGTACAGCTCTCTTGAATACAAAGAGAGAAACCCATGGATTACAATGACCACGTCAAGTAACTGGTACTGTCAATGCACATCAGTATCTTTTGGTTATAACCCTGCTGCTTTACATCTGGAAAGGCTGGAACGGGTTCTTTGTAACATCCCATGTGAATGCCAGGAGTGATTTTTGTGTGGTTGTTCATACCATTGTACACTGGTCAGACAGAGTATATTGAGCAAAGCCAGCATGCTATTAGTGCTTGATGGAACCGAACCATATGGGAGTTATATAAATGGCTGTAATTGATTACAGAATTGAACCACGTCTTCTATAGAAATAAAGCATTTGTTTTCCAAGTGCTTTGGATGTTATTTCCTATTTCAGCTTGCTTCTCTGTGATGCTTCTTTTGAAACGGAATTTAATATATTCAGTCAGCAACATACACCCGTTGACGAGAAGAACTGTATCAACTCCATGGCAACTTGTTTTCTTGAGTGTATTGTGCCACAATGGTGCCAGATCAGAGAGAAACCATTAATGATAGATGTAAAAATTGTATCATAGTGTAGGACTCCAGGGTCAAAGGTCAACATCCATGACCATTGGGTATCTGATCTTGTTGTCGCTCACCAAAGAATAGTGGATTTTACATTGTCTATGTACCATCATTAGTAAGAGCGAAGATCAGTCAGTGTGCAAGTACCAAATCTAGCTGGCCCAGGAATGCTTCAGATGGTATTACACTTTTATATTGTAAATTCTGATATGATTGCAGTGATTCAACTAACTGTCCTTCATAATGGCTGTCTTCCATCTAGGATCATTGAGGATAGTGCGGAGTCCAGATATTAGGTTCTCGGATGGATCTAAATAATTAAATAGAAAAGAAAATCCATGAGTTTTATTTAGTACATGTTAAAATATTTGACAGATTAAATTCATTACAGACTAGAAAATGAATTGCATCAAAACACATAAAAAATCTGAAGCAATGTTAATGATGTCATGTGTTAATGAGGTGATTTTAAGCAAATTTAATGTTTTCCAGAAATGTTCCCATTCTATGAATATATGTGCCTAATACCTTAGCATTTTGCTATCGCATCACCTTAGCATTTTTATTGTACTGAGCAGATCTTTGTCAATTAAAGCTTTCTTAACCCTTGGAGGACTAAATACAATTTCAGCTTTTAAAATATACATGCTTGCTTTCATGAATCTATAATTTCTCTAAATTTCTAATATGGATTACTAAAATAAACTCATGGAACATACGAGGGGTAATTTTCAACTTCCCGCTGGAATGTAAAACAGGTCTTGCGGGTCGGGCGGCCATTATAAAACCACCTGATTTTACTTTTCATTCAGATCAACAGAACGGAAAATTGGGCTGTTTCTCTAACAGGCACCCAAGCTGCAATGCTGGCTTTACGCTGCAGTGGTAAGTTGAAAATTAGGCTAATGAGAAATTTTGATTCATAATATTTTGAGAAAACTAAAAATTGTATTATTGTATTGCTGAAATGCTATTGCTGTCTTCAGAGGGTTCTAGTATATCACATAATTTTATGCTTGAAATTGCACTCTGTGACATTAGTAACAGTACGAAATTCCTCTGTTCACTATTTTAATAAAAGTATTAGCCTGTTCACAATACATAAGAACATAAGAAATAGGAGCAGGAGTAAGCCATTTGGCCCCTCGAGCCTGCTCCGCCATTAAATAAGATCATGGTTGATCTGATCTTGGCCTCAACTCCACTTTCCTGTCCGCTCTCCATAACCCTTGACTTCCCTATAGTTCAAAAATTTGTCTATCTCCACCTTAAATATATTCAATGACCGAGCCTCCACTGCTCTCTGGGGTAGAGAATTCCAAAGATTCACAACCCTCTGAGAGAAGAAATTCCTCCTCATCTCCGTTTTAAATGGGCGACCCCTTATTCTGAAACTGTGCCCCCTAGTTCTAGATTCCCCCACGAGGGGAAACATCCTCTCTGCATCTACCCTGTCAAGCCTCCTCAGAATTTTATATGTTTCAATAAGATCACCTCTCATTCTTCTAAACTCCAATGAGTATAGGCCCAACCTGCTCAACCTTTCTTCATAAGACAACCTCCTCATCTTAGGAATCAACCTAGTGAACCTTCTCTGAACAGCCTCCAATGCAAGTATATCCCTCCTTAAATAAAGAGACCAAAACTGTACGCGGTACTCCAGGTGTGGTCTCACCAACGCCCTATACAGTTGTAGCAAAACTTCCCTACTTTAATACTCCATCCCCCTTGCAATAAGGGCCAATATTCCATTTGCCTTCCTAATTACTTGCTGTACGTCCATGCTAACATTTTGTGTTTCATGTACCAGGACCCCCAGATCCCTCTGTACTGTAGCATTTTGTAGTCTCTCTCCATTTAAATAATAATTTGCTTTTTTATTCTTCCTACGTAAGTGGATAACCTCACATTTTCCCACATTATACCCCATCTGCCAAAGTTTTGCCCACTCACTTAACCTATCTATATCCCTTTGCAGATTCTTTGTGTCCTCCTCAAAACTTGCTTTCCCACCTATCTTTGTATCATCAGCAAATTTGGCTACATTATACTCGGTCCATTCATCCAAGTTATTAATGTAGATTGTAAATAGTTGAGGCCCCAGCACTGATCCCTGTGGCACCCACTAGTTAAAGTTTGCCAACCTGAAAATGACCCATTTATCCCGACTCTCTGTTTTCTGTTAGTTAGCCAATCCTCTATCCATGCTAATATATTACCCCTAACCCCGTGAGCTCTTATCTTGTTTCAGTAACCTTTTATGTGGCACCTTATCAAATGCCTTCTGGAAATCCAAATACACTACATCTACTGATTCCCCTTTGTCCACCCTGCTCGTTATACCCTCAAAGAACTCTCGCAAATTTGTCAAACATGATTTCCCTTTCATAAAACCATGCTGACTCTGCTTGATTGTATTATGATTTTCTAAATGTCCTGCTACTACTTCCTTAATAATGGACTCCAGAATCTTCCCAATGACAGATGTTAGGCTAACTGGTCTATAGTTTCCTGCTTCTTGTCTCCCTCCTTTTTTGAATAGGGGCATTACATTTGCGGTTTTCCAATCCGCTGGGACCTCTCCAGAATCCAGGGAATTTTGGTAGATTACAACCAATGCATCCACTATCTCTGCAGCCACTTCTTTTAAGACCCTAGGATGCAGGCCATCAGGTCCAGTGGACTTGTCCACCTTTAGTCCCATTAGTTTGCCTAGTACTTTTTCACTAGTGATAGTGATTGTTTTAAGCTCCTCCCTCCCTATAGCCCCTTGATTATCTATTATTATTGGGATGCTTTCAGTATCTTCTACCGTGAAGACCAATACAAAATATTTGTTCAAAGTCTCTGCCATTTCCCTGTTTCCCATTATTAATTCCCCAGTCTCATCCTCTAAGGGACCAATGTTTACTTTAGCCACTCTCTTCCTTTTTATATACCTGTAGAAGCTCTTACTGTCTGTTTTTATATTTCTTGCTAGTTTACTCTCATAATCTACCTTCTCCCTCTTTATTTTTGTTTAGTCATCCTTTGCTGGTTTCTAAAATTTTCCCAATCCTCTGGCCTACCACTAATCTTCGCAACATTGTACACCTTTGTTTTCAATTTGATACCATCCTTAACTTCCTTAGTTCGCCACGGATGGTTCATCTTTCTCTTAAAGTCTTTCTTTCTCACTGGAATATATCTTTGCTGAGAGTTATGAAATATCTCCTTTGATGTCTGCCACTGCTTATCTACCGTCTTACCCTTTAATCTATTTTCCCAGTTCACTTTAGCCAACTCTGTCTTCATACCTTTGTAATTGCCTTTATTTAAGTTCAGGACACTAGTTTGAAACCCAAGTTTCTCACCCTCAAATTGAATTTGAATTCTAACATGCTATGATCACTCTTCCCTAGAGGATCCTTTACTATGAGATCATTAATTAATCCTGTCTCATTACACAATATCAGATCTAAAATAGCCTGCTCCCTGGTTGGTTCCACAATGTATTGTTCTAAGAAAACATCCTGAATACACTCTATGAACTCATTCTTTGCCAATTTGATTTGTCCCATCTATATGAAGATTAAAATCGCCCATGATTATTGTAGTACCTTTCTTACAAGCCTCCATTATTTCTTGATTTATACTCTGTCCTACAGTGTAGCTACTGTTAGGGGGCCTATAGATTACTCCCACCAGTGACTTATTTCCCTTATTATTTCTTATCTCCACCCAAACTGATTCTACATCTTGATGTTCTATGCCAATATCATTTCTCACTACTGCACTGATCTCATCCTTTATTAACAGAGCTACCCCACATCCTTTTCCTTTCTGCCTATCCTTCTGAAATGACAAATACGGCTGAATATTCAGCTCCCGGCCTTAGCCATTACAGAGAAATGGTTGCAAGGTGACTATCAGATCATACCCATTTATTTCTATTTGTGCCGTCAACTCATCTATCTTGTTACGAATTCTGCGTGCATTCAGATAAAGAGCTTTTAATTTTGTCGTTATACCATTTTTCCCTACTCTCACTCTACTTTCTAGTGCACTCTTATATTTATATGTTCTGTCCCTTCCTGTCACACTCTGGTTATCATTACCCCTATCGCTACCCTGCACTATTGCCTTCTCCTTTCTCTTTGACTTTTTAAATTTCTCCTCACCTGAACCCTCCCCCCAACTATTTAGTTTAAAGCCCTAGTTATTCAATTCGCCAGGACACTGGTCCCAGCATGGTTCAAGTGAAGCCCGTCCCAAAGGAACAGCTCCCTCTTTCCCCAGTACTGGTGCCGGTGCCCCATGAATCGAAACCCATTTCTCCCACACCAATCTTTGAGCCACGCATTCATCTCTCTGATCTTATTTACCCTATACCAATTTGCTCGTGGCTCAGGTAGTAATCCAGAGATTATTACCTTTGTGGTTCTGCCTTTTAATTTAGCCCCTAGCTGCTCATAGTCCCTCAGCAGAACCTCTTTCTTTGTCCTACCTATGTCATTGGTGCATACATAGACCACGACAACTGGATCTTTCCCCTCCCACTCCAAGTTCCTCTCCAGCCCAGAGGAGATGTCCTTAACCTGGCACCGGGCAGGCAACACAGCCTTCGGGACTCACGCTCTCGGCTGCAGAGAACAGTATCTATCCCCCTAACTATACAATCCTTTGTTAAATAGCGGACAAAGGAACTTCATGCAAAGGCATTAACGGACGGGAAGTTCCTTGGAGCTGCTCCCGCTCCGCCATGGTAACTTTGCTGGAAATGCGGCAGAAATCCCGTTTGAGGGGATAAATGGTGTTTCCGCTACGCTTCCAATGAAGTTATGGCAGCAGAGCGGGAGCAACTCTGAGGAATTTTCCGGCCATTGTGTTTGTAACTAACATCATAGTGTGATGTCAGCCCGTTTGTCTTCAAGCTTTGAATGGTGGATACTAACTATTCAGCGTGGACAAAGTACTGCAAATGTAGTAGAAGATGCTATTAAAGATTTATAAACTGTATATAATCATGAAACTTTATTAACTCTTTCATCTCCTTGTGATGTCCCAGGTTCTGGAAATAATAACTTGTCCACTGTAATTATGATTAAAAATAGCCAATTAATTGTGTGATTGCCTGTGATTACCTATTTTCTATTTTCACTCATCACTGGCCAGCTACATGATTGTTGCATTTCACTCATTGACTCTGAGTGAACGAGAATAGCTATTAGTGTCAAACTCAAAAATATAAGCAGGTGTCTTTTGTTTTAAATGTTAAACTTTTTTTGGCACACTGGTTTAAGCTCCCTCAATGGAGGAACTAAAATTAATCTAAACACCGGTCTTACTGTTTTACTACTAATGATTTCCAATTCCCATGCCAGCCATCCTTATACCCAGTCAGAATGAAATTGCTCATTTGTGATGAATTGTGGGCAGATTTGTGTGGTGTGCTGATGCCCACCAATCTCATTTCACATAAGATCCTTATAGTTGTCAGAGTAAGGCTGGCTTTGATTCAAAGGCAGGCCTTAAGGTGAAGTGACAATGCTCTCGTCCACTGTGCAGGGTTCTTTTCAACAGTTGTGATAAGCACACAGTTTGATAAGATTATGATTTCATACAACAGTTAATAGCCTGCTCATCATGCACATGCAAACAGATCTGTTATTCCCATACTGCACTCTTAATACTATCTGTGACATTAACTAGAGCTAAACGCCATTGGTGGCACAAAATACTGCAATTAATGAAGGCATAACAGCATGACAAACTTTGCAAAAACAAAAATGAAATGAGATTAGACAATATTTTCTGTGCCCTGTAGCTAACCACCTTATTAAACCATTAATGTACTCTGTGTGATTGCCTGTGATTACCTATTTTCTGTTCCACTTTATATGTCTACAATCTTTCTAACAACGTATCACATCAGTTTTGTATATATCACTCCAGATCCTATTTCTGTATCAATATTATAATATCAACTGCGGCACAAGTACTTAATAGTCCTGACACTCTCTGATTTTGAGCTGATGACAGCAAAAAGATCAATTATATTCAGGTGCTTTATAAAGGGTTATTAATGGAATCAAGAGTTTTGAAAGGTTTTGCCCCTAATTCCAATGAAGGTGTAACTGTGTTGTGTAACTTTCAGTGTTATGAAAACCAATTCTGTTTATTACACATGCAATTCGATTTCCAGCGTAAAGTCAGAATTGCACACGCAATACAATTTCAATGGATCCGTTTGAAAATAAATACGAATATGTGTTTGCATATGCACAGAAATTTGAATTCGGCACTCAGCCAAAGAGTTACCAGGCAAAGTCAGCAAAATGGCAGAGTGAGACGGAGAGCTAAAACCTGGTCAAATTTAGTAACTGGAACATCATGCTGGATTCTTGAGCTGCTGCAACATCACAATTGTAATTTTTTGAATGCAACTTATTTGACAGCCAGCAAAATTACTGCCTACACCAAAGTCCAAAGTTCAAGCAGTACAGTTAACTTTCTTTGAACAGAAAAACACAGGCGCAAGCCTGTGAAATATTAATTCTCCCATCTGATTCAGTGCTTATGGGCGTCTATCTCTTTGTTTCATTTTCCCATTTTCTGTACATGTATATGTGTTTCTCTCACCTTATCTGTCTCTGTCCATATGTGAGTAATATGTCTGCAATACCTATGGGCGAGAAATTCAACTCACGACCCCCGTTTTTCCAGCATAAAATTGGCATACAGCCTAAAGATCCTTAAAGGGACCGTTGGAGGCTGCTCAAAAAATGAACAAAAGAATTTTCAGCTTTTGTATTTGTGGGCCTAGGAGAAGCAGGAGTGCTCCTCCTCAGCCCACAAAAAAAATCTAGCACATTTGAGGCCCCTCCAGGATTGCCTCCCCACCTCAGGCCTCACCTGCTCAGGGTAGGAGCAAGCTGATTCCCCACCTACACCTAAGGCCGAGCTGCAGTTGGTGCATCCGTTTGGCATCTGTAACCAGCCGATGGCATTTAAATGAAGCCCGATGCTGAATTTGACAAAGCCGGCACGGACTGGTGTGCGGAGCCATCGCTCTGCCGATTTTACGCCCATTTTGGGCACAATTTGAATTTCTTGCTTTATGTCTGCACGTCTCTCCTCATTCCTGGTCCAATATGTGAATGGTAACATAGTGGTAATGTCACTTGGCTAGTAATCCAGAGGCCTGGACTAATGATCTAGAGACGTGAGTTCAAAACTGGAATAAAAAGCTAGCATCAGTAATGGTAACCATGAAACTATCAGATTGTCGTAAAAAATCCATCTGGTTCACTAATGTCCTTTAGGGAAGGAAATCTGCCGTCCTTACCTGGTCTGGCCTATATGTGACTCTAGACCCACAGCAATGTGATTGACTCTTAACTGCCCTCTGAAATGGCCTAGCAAGCCACTCAGTTGTAACAAACCGCTACGAAAAACAATAAAAAGAATGAAACTGGACGGACCACCCGGCATCGACCTCGGCACCGGCTGCGGACACGGCAACGGCACATCCAGCCCAGTCAACCCTGCAAAGTCCTCCTCACCAACATCTGGGGACTTGTGCCAAAATTGGGAGAGCTGTCCCACAGACTAGTCAAGCAACAGCCTGACATAGTCATACTCACAGAATCATACCTTTCAGCTAATGTCCCAAACTCCTCCATGACCAACCCTGGGTATGTCCTGTCCCACAGGCAGGACAGACCCACCAGGGGTGGCGGCACAGTGGTCGGGAAGGAGTGGCCCTGGGAGTCCTCAACATTGACTCCAGACCCCATGAAGTCAGTTTGGGTTTCCGCCTAGACCACTCGGCTCCCGACCTCATTACAGCCTTGGTCCAAACCTGGACAAAGGAGCTGAATACTTGAGGTGAGAGTGACTGCCCTTGACATCAAGGCAGCATTTGACCAAGTGTGGCATCAAGGAGCCTTAGTAAAACTGAAGTCAATGGAAATCGGGGGGGGAAACGCTCCACTGGCTGGAGTCATACCTAGCACAAAGGAAGATGGTTGTGGTGGTTGAAGGTCAATCATCACAGCCCCAGGACATCACGGCAGGAGTTCCTCAGGGCAGTGTCCTAGGCCCAACCATCTTCAGCTGCTTCATCAATGACCTTCCCTCCAACATAAGGTCATAAATGGGGATGTTCGCTGATGACTGCACAATGTTCAGCGCAATTCACAACTCCACAGATAATAAAGCAGTCCATGCCCGCATGCAACAAGACCTGTACGACATTCAGGCTTGGGCTGATAAGTGGCAGTTAACATTCGCGCCACAGAAGTGCCAGGCAATGACTATCTCCAACAAGCGAGAGTCTAACCACCTCCCCTTGACATTCAACAGTATTACCATCACCGAATCCCCCACCATCAACATCCTGGGGGTCACCATTGACCAGAAACTTAACTGGACCAGCCACATAAATAATGTGGCAACAAGAGCAGGTCAGAGGCTAGGTATTCTGCGGTGAGTGTCTCACCTCCTGACTCCCCAAAGCCTTTCCACCATCTACAAGGCACAAGTAAGGAGTGTGATGGAATACTCTCCACTGGCCTGGATGAGTGCAGCTCCAACAACACTCAAGAAGCTCGACACCATCCAGGACAAAGCAGCCCGCTTGATTGGCACCCCATCCACCACCTTAAACTGTGAAGGAATAAGCCATATAACCTATTCAGAAAAATACACCATTCTATGAAAGAATTCTGGCCTTATTAAAACATGACAAACTGGGTCTGGAAATCTAGAAACCTTACTATGAAAAAGCTGTGAAAGCTTTCTGGCTATAGAGATAAGATAGTTGTTGACACTGAATCAATAACCTTATTGAAACAGAAGGTTAAAGGCTCCGGTAGTCTGAACCTTTCAGAATCAAACAATGGTTCACCCTGTACAAGGTGTTCTAATTTACACTTCGTAAAGAAGCACATAAAAGTAAGAAACATCTGCCTTCATAAAAATTACATCAAGTAAAACACACCTGCTGTTACACCGTTTTTTATGGTAAACTTAGAACACCTAGAGAAGAGACATAATTCTGTAATGCTACCAGCTGAGGTGACTGTAAGAATTGCAGGGGTCAGCAGAAAAATGACTAGAGATAATTAGCTTACATCAGCAGAAAACCTTAAAGGAAATACCACTGGAAAAGGGTATAAATATTGAACGCTCAAATGGGATAGTAGACTCGCTTTAAAGGGGCAAAGCGATTCTTAGCTTCAGAGGCGGCTCTGTAAGTCTCCAACTCTTTGTACCACGGGGATCAAAGGTATTTGATTTTGGTGGATATCCTGTAGAAAACTAAGAACTGTAAAACTGTAGCGAAGTTAAGATTTGAGAGTAAGGTTCTCTGATAATAGAATTGTAAACTTTCTCTTTTTGGAACTGTTAATGTTGCGATTGACTCACCAACTGTAAATTACACATCGGTTCTTTAATAAATCTATATATTTTTAGAATTGTCTCACATAAGACTTCTGTATCAAACTCGCAAACTCAATCTCTGTACACTCTTTGGTGAGGAGTTGCAGAATTCTGGGGGGGTTTTCTGGACCCTCATAATATCCGGAACGTTACAGTCTAGCTAAAGTTATTAAAAGTGCTATCTGGAGGACGGTAACATTTTCAATTTGTTCCTTTCCTTTAGGGAGAGATAGTCCGGACCTTTAGACCCAATTAAGCGTCTTTAGGATTCGGCTACCTCAAACTTTAGATGAAAGTGAACGTCTGAGGAATACGCCTGATCCGGGGTAGCCCTAAAGGGGCTAGGACTAGTAATTATCCCTTCAAAACATTCACTCCCTCCACCACCGGTGTACCGTGGCTGCAGTGTGTACCATCTACAAGATGCACTGCAGCAACTCACCAAGGCTTCTTCGGCAGCACCTCCCAAACCTGCGACCTCTTCCACCTAGAAGGACAAGGGCAGCAGGCGCATGGGAACACCACCACCTCCAAGTTCCCCTCCAAGTCACACACCATCCTGACTTAGAAGTATATCGCTGATCCTTCGTCGTCGCTGGGTAAAAATCCTGGAATCCCTACCTAACAGCACTGTGGGAGTACCTTCACCACACAGAATGCAGCGGTTCAAGAAGGCGGCTCACCACCACCTTCTCAAGGGCAATTAGGGATGGGCAATAAATGCTGGCCTTGCCAGCGACACCCACATCACATAAACGAATAAAAAAAATAAAAAATAAAAATTGTACATGCACAAAAGGAATAGTGCTGCAGGCAGACACTCCTACAAAAGAACTGTGTGGGCGCACTGAAAGGTCTGTGCATGTGTACACCATGGCTTTCAACAACAGTCTGTGCATATCTCGGATGACTCTTCAGTGGGCCTATTTTCCTCTGTGGCAAATCACACAAAAGTATGAGAGCAGCCTTAAAGCATTTCAAATTAAAATAGCTCCCTTACCTCCTCTCAAGTTGTATCAGATCTTAAGCAGTTCTGTGTCCCAATACCTTCATCTTCATAACCTTATAAATGCTCCCTAATCCTCTCTTTTTATTGTATTACTGTAGTAAGAATTGGTCTATGTGTGCAAACATATGTAGATGCTCACCGAGTGATCATATAAATAAACCTCCTTTACATGAGACCCACTGAGAAATCATCTTACAGTGTAAAAGTAATTATTTGTGGGAATAAGAGGTGACATCTTGGAAAAGAAGAGGATTACTAAAGCAGTCTCTTTATGGTGGAAAACCCAAAGAGAAAACCATTTTAAATATGGGATATAATTCAATGTACAGGTGCTTCACTTTGTATATGTTCAAACACATTTCCAGCCAGCTGCAAGAGGTGTCTGCTAAACTGGGTCATTCAAAATGTTGATGCCATAGCAAAGTTAATGAGATGCATGGATAACCAAGTATTACCACCTGCCAGATGAATTGGGGCCCTTTTTCTCCCTGTTGCACCTGTCCCACTGAAAAAATAATTTGTAAACTAAAGAGCAATATCAATTAAATTAACTGTTGATTGATATGTTCTGTAGACTTTGTTCAATGGCAATCAGTGTTGTTAGAGGTTGGGGTGCAAACGTTGTACCACTTTTTCATTGCATTTTGAAATACTTTAAACTGTTAGATCTTTCCTGATTTTAGCATATGAGATTTCTAATCTTGTGCAGATTTGTGGTTGATCCTAAAGCAAAATACTGCGGATGCTGGAAATCTGAAATAAAAACAGAAAATGCTGGAAATACTCAGCAGGTCAGGCAGCATCTGCAGAGAGAGAAACAGAGTTAACGTTTCAGGTCGATGACCTTTCGTCAGAACGGTCTGACGAAGGGTCATCGACCTGAAACCTTAACTCTGTTTCTCTCTCTACAGATGTTGCCTGACCTGCTGAGTATTTCCAGCATTTTCTGTTTTTACCTGTGGTTGATTCTAGTTTTTTTCAAATGTAATATTAACAATTCCACTTACTGTGAAATAGGTCTTTTTCTTAGTCTTTTTATTTAAAAAAATATTAGCAACTGTTTTTGACCAAAGTGAACAATCTTTTGCTTAGTTTAGCACTCAACCTGCAAAAGCGTTTCTACACAAAGATAATCAACGTGATAAAATAAAATATTACCAGGTAGGAAATGACTGGAATAAGAAGTAGATGTACTTTTATTCTGTGTCCTGTTAACATGCTTTTCTATCCATGGATTTGATTTTGAAAGGTAACTAATCCTGAATTTGTGGTGAATTGGAACTGGAGAGGGGTGAAAGATCAGTGCTTATGTCTGAGTGGACTAGGAGCTTTAGAAAACAACCCCCTGCCCCAGACTAACATAGTGCTTTGTGTTGGAGATAAGAACAAAATCTTCCTGTGATATATTATTTCTTTTAATTCATTCTCTGGGTGTGGGCATTGCTGGCAAGGCCAGCATTTATTGCCCACCCCAACTTACAACTGAGAGGCTTGCTCGGCTACTTCAGAGAGCAGGTAAGAGTCAACCAAATTGGTGTGGGACTGGAGTCCTTATCGGCCAGACCAGGTAAGGATGGCAGATTTCCTTCCCTAAAGTACAACAGTAAACCAGTTGGGTTTTTACGACAATCCGACAGCTTCATGGTCACTTCCGCTGTTACCAGCTTTTTTTTTATTTCCAGATTTTTGAAACTAAATTCAAATTCTCAAACTGCTATGCTGTGATTTGAGATCGTACTCTCTGGATTATTAGTCTAGGCCTCTGGATTACTAGTCCAATAACATAAAGATAGAAAGCCTTTGCTATATTCATATTTTCACAGTTGTCATTAACAAATTTTATTTATGCCACATGCAGAAAACATTCAAAAATATTTCTTATATTTGGTTATTCTAAGAACAAAGATGTTTATACCGGAATCTTCCATTGCAATCCATTTTCTTTAAAAAAAAAACTCAATGGGTTGGCCTTGAAACATAAACACATTGGGATCCTTCCACTATCCGGCATCACCATCATGATTCAGCTGTATTCAATTGAAAATTTATTGTAAAATTGAATATTCATTGAGACAACCCATAACCACAACTGGGCTTCAACTGATTTTTTAAAAGTCATTCATGAATGCTACAAAAAAGCAGCTAAAGTAAGGATCCTTTTAAAGAACAAACCATTAATCATGCTTTATTTTAATTGAAGAACATATCTGAAATTATTGACAGAAAAAATTGAAGTGTTTTGCATTCTTTCCTTAGAAGTACAATATTCTCAGACCTTCTACAATTACACAGTTGTGTATAATTATAGCTTGTCACTTGGAGCTGCAGTATACAAGGGGAGGCTGCAATATACTGATGTTAGCTGTCATTTGTAGACTAGAGACAAATAAGGCAGTGGCAAGCCATTTCTGCAGAAGACAGCTTTCAGCAAAAGAAGCTGAACTTGGAATATTAATCTTTAATCTGAGCAAACTATAGGGAAACTGGAAAATTACCAATTTACGGGAGTAAAGGTACATGAGCAACCTGTGGAAAATGTTTTCATCAGAATGGAGCGTGTTTATACCTCCGTATCTATGCCCCTTTCAAATAGTTTGCTTTTAGTCTTCTTCATCAAAGATGGCTTCAAGAAGAATGACACTTTAGGGTAATTTGGTAAATTGTAACACTCAAGTTGTCATTTTATAAATGAACCAATTTACATTGTAATTATTTATACTGGTCATTGTGTTAGACTCGAGTGGTGGCAGATTTCTAAATACTCATAGGGGAATTGCTCTGTGCCAGCCAGTTTTCCAATGGGTTCACCTGATTTTGGCCAGTGCAGACTTCGAATTTGAAGATTACACTGAAAATATACAAGTGCACAAGTGTCAGGGAGTCAGATGCTTAAAGCTATTAGAGAGCCAGGGCCCCAGATACTCACCATTAGACCAGTTGGGAGCATGATGAACACAGGCCATTAAACTACAAGAAAACAAGATATATGCCACAAAAATTACCATGTAAAATCACCAACATGAAAGGCGATAAAGATGGTTCCAGTAGAACACTAAATACATTGGAAAGTGAAACAACATGCACAGCCCTGTACAGAAATGTGTATCCCCATTGTGAACAAGGTTTCAAATATCTTGGAATATGTCTGTTCGTTTAAAAGCAGATTAGAAGGTGAAGGCTGACAAATTAAATTCCAATTGAATTCCTAATTCTGTATATGCTGTGAGTGAGCGCTAAATCGAAAACAAGACTGAGAGGTAATTTCACTTATTTGATAACAATAGACAGTTTGAATGTCTTATGAATGCGCATTATACTGACCAAGAAACATGCACTTCACCAGTGCAACAAGTGTATATTAGTTTATTGATTATACTGACAACTTCATAAAATGTGCAACAGCCAGTATTGACTAAAATGCAATATTATGCTGGAAATCTATTATAATTATGGTGGATAAAGCATATTTAATAATTATCCCAGACTTCGCACTACACAAGTTGTCAAATCTTTTAGAATGATAGAGAATTAAACCATAATTAATACTTCCATCAGCATAAACTGCTATTTAGAGCAAATATAAGTCCTGAACAACACTTTAGTGTGAAAGTGGTCCTACAAACTGCGGAATAACATCTATTAAATATGATGGCAGGCAGAACTACTTGCCAACAGTGCAATGGATGTGCATCTGACCCAATGCATGGAACTGTCAGGTCCAGTCCCCATTTGAGGAGCTAACTAACTATAATAAATAATCTTGAAGTGCAGAAAGTGTTTTTTTAAAGCACTCTCACAGCATTAGCAGAGGATTTGGCAGGTGGCCATCACATACAGAATATATCCCACGGTGAATACATGCAATATTTTCCTGCTCTTGAGCTATGCAGCCAGGTCTTCATAGAATACTCTCCATACTGCATGCCATCGATATAGACTTAGTTTATCTGATGTTCCGCTAGCAATGTTTCAGCAAGTTTATATTCATACAGCAATCTTAGTAGATAGCACAAATTCATCAACCTGAGACAGGTTGCTCCTGTGATAGTTCAGTGAGTGAATGCACTGTATGGTGTAGCACTGAACTATATGGACCAGAAGGTACAGGATTCAATTCCTGGTCTGCACTGAGTTGGCTGATCTCAGCTAGTGCAGCATTTCGAGCACTATAGGTGACATCGGGTGAGGACAAGATGGGCCTTAGCTATGATGGCCCTCCGCAGTTAATAGCCTACTGACGCTCATTGACTAGGCTCACACATGGTGGTGGGTAAAATGGATGCCTGATTCGCTGCCATCCATTTTTCACTCAGTGATAAAAGTGAAATGCACCCAACAAAGAATGGCAATCCCAGAATGGGAAGAGAAGGACAACAAATTTGTGGCTAAAAGGAAGAACAAACATATTTATATATATGTTGCACACGTGGGGGGGGGGGATTTTCAAATGCGCCACCTGGGCAGTAACCTGGAGGAGCAGATTACCCGCTGTAGAACCCACCTGATATTCATTCCATTTGAAATTAAAATAAATATAGGGCAGGCAGTGACAAAGGGAGTGGGTGGGTAGGGGCAATGGGGTGCGGAAAGGCCACCATCTGAACCTCCAAATGTGAACATGGTGGAGACAACTGTATACAGTGGAGCAACAGGGGGCATTTTAAAGCCATACATTCTGTCCTTGGTTTAAATTAATACTGTGATTTGACATTATTATTTGTAATTAATGAAATAGTAAAACTTACAGCAATTTGGGAAGCAAAGACAGAGGCCGCGATTTTATTAATGGAGGTGGGTTGGGTGCAGGTCAGGTGGTTTCTGGCTTCCAGTCCCGCCCCCAGCTGCATCCGGCCCACAGACGCGATTTTGCCTTGAGTGACCTTGTTAAGCCCGCCCTGCGGGCTTGCCAGCCAATTAAGAGGAAGCGGGTCATATGACGTAATTTCATGACGCGTCATCTGCCGGTTTCCTTAAAGGGACCATACACAATTTTATTTTGACAGTTGATTTCTCAGTGTTTGACAGCATTGAGGTGCTGAAAACATTGACAATCACTGCACAAAGGTGACCTCTTGCACCCAGGCTCTCCAATGACTCCCTCCATAGTCTGGAATAGATGGCAGCTGCAGGTGAGGTGACGGAAGCGATGTCACTGGTGAGAGAGGTTCTCCCAATGAGGTGGCACTGGACATGGATTTAAAAACTTGTAACCTAAAGAAAAGTGTAAATGTATTAAAAATGCAGTTCCCAACATTTTCTTTCCTCTGAGACTCACCATGTGCAACATTGGATCCTTCACACCACTTCTGCAGCTGTCATCAATCCAGAAACATTACAGCAAACTCACAACACGCCACACTTACCTGGCGTGGTGTCCGGACGTCGGGAAACCCGAGCCAGAAGCGGCAAAATTCAAAAATAGACTGTTAACTACTGGCAACTGCCTGTTAATAGGCAGATAATTGTCTTTAATCCTCTTCCCGCAGCTAGGTGTCGGGTCCATTCGCAAATCGGGAACCCGACACTTGGGAAAATTGTTTGGAGGCGGGTTGACGGCGGGATCGCAACCCGCTGTCAATCAAAATGATTTTAACCTTTGACCCGCCTCCAAACCCGCCCTGAGCTCCGGCAAAATCGCGGCCCTAGAGTTAGTTAAAGCTGAGGAATTTCTCTGTTGTATGTGCTGAGGAACTTGGTGATATTAAACTGTGATACTACAGTGCCACCACTAATAACATTGTGACAAGCTTATATAGGCAGATTCCAATATAAATGTGGACACAGGAATTCACATTGGAAATGCGTACAGACATAAGATTTTTAATATATTACTAGTAGATGTCCCATGGTATTGGTCACAGTGAGTCAAAGGATTTCTTGTTTTTATAACAACAGAGTTGTAGGTAATAACATTAGGACCACTAATTTAGAGTGACTGAATTAGTCAAATTCCACCTTTATTAAAATTTATTCAAGATTTTTACTAGTGTTTTCAGGATTGAAATTCACAACTCTGTCCACTATTCCATGAAAACTGTAAATGACTGACGTATATTTATATTCCTTTATAGAATCATAGAATCTTACAGCACAGAAGGAGGCCATTCAGTCCATTATGCCTGTGCTGGCTCTTTGAAAGAGCGGGCCAATTAATCCCATTTTCCCTGCCCTGAAAAAAAAATTCCTTTTCAAGTTTATATCCAATTTGAAAGTTACTATTGAATCTGCTAACATCACCCTTTCAGGCAGCGCATTCAACTGAAGTGAATGGAAATTAAAATCGGGAGAGATGCATATTGTGCGGCTGATCCGATATTGCCCGTTTTACACTATCACCCAAAATCAAAATTACCCCCATTTTGTGCCCCTGCCAAAGTTGAATTTTACCCCCATAATTTTTTGAAATGTTTATTTTGTTTAAAACTCTTATTTCAGACTTTAGGAATTTCAGTTTCTGAGACAAAAATGGCAAATGAAAACTTTTTCATAAAACATTTTGAGCAATTCGTTGAACCTGATTGTCAGATCAGACAGATGATTTTACACAGGCAAAAACAACCCTTATAAATGTGAGCATAGGAGCTTATAATGAGAAAATCTTGTCACAAAATGTGTGACAAAATTGTGGCAACTGGAAGTCAAGATGTGTGTATATATATATAAAATATCCTGTTCTGCGCAACTTGACTTCCAGTTGTCACATTTAAAAAAAATATATATAAACTATTCTCATCACCACCACTGGCAAAAAATGTGCAATAATGTGCAATCAAGTGCAGCTAAACTGTGGAAACAAGTAACTCTTCCATTTGATTTGTAACTATCATAATGTGACCATAATCTGCTAACAAAGCAGATCACATTCATAATACCTCACAGACAAGGGCAAAATTCAATGAAGTGCAAAACAGATAGAAATATTTAAAATTTGAAAATTCTGCACGATATAATGCTCAAAATAAAAATGAATCTAGCTTGTTACATTTAATGGGCAGAGTGGTGGAGTGTGAAAACCCTGGAATCATTTAAGAAACAATTAGACACAGCAGTGAGCAAACTGTAGGGATGTTCTGGATGGATGGGTGCATGACCTTCCTCATCCATAAATATCTTGTGAGGTGCAAGATTATTTTTTTCGATTCACTGTTTCTGCTAAAGGCACCAAATGGTCCCAACTCAACGTGGGCTGGATTTTCCGGGTGGTCAGCAGGCGTGATTGGTGGTGGGTTGGGTTTGAAAGTGTTTTTTTCCCCAGCGGGTCAGGACCCTGCTGTGAACCCGCTGCCACGCGCCTTTCCCCGATGTCAGGTCTGTCAGCGCTGAGCAGACCCGACACACAGCGGCGAGTTCACAGCGGTGGACCCAATTCAGGTAATTAGTGGCTTGTTTAGAGCCACTTAAGAATGAATTTGAGCTCACCTTCTGCATTTGACAACTCACCCACGAGGTCCACACTGGTCTGTCAAGCTGAGGCGGGAGTTCAGTGGCCATTGAATCAGCTGTTGAGTTGACAGCTTCAAATGTAAAGTAATAGCTCCCACCTTACAGAGATATCTTCCCTCAGCCACAAGTTCTTCCTCACTGCATTTCCACAACAGACTCACCATGCTGTAAGTCTTTACACAAGTCTCCATCCAGTCTGACCTCATTACCTCTCTCACCATTGACAGATCGCTTCTGTCATCTCCACTTCACCTGCCATCTATTAAATCATCATGGATGCCCTTTATACTCTCTCACCTTGGTCCTCAGAATCCCACCACGATCAGCCCCAACACCAGCAGTACCAGGCATACCAGCAGCACCAACAACACCACCACTAACCTTCTCCGCAATCACCTGATGCTGCACAGGACAGAGGGCATCAGCACCTGACCACATTATTAACCTCGGCGGGTCCGTGGCGGGCGACGTCAGTGGCGGTTCCCGACCCCACTGTGGTCTCAATCCCGTCCTCTGAAATGAATTTCCCTTGATTGGTAAGCCAGCCTAGTGCGCTTCCCGGTCAATTGGAGGAAGCAGGTCTGGTGATGTCATTTGATGACATGTCATCAGCCAGTTTCCTTAAAGGGACCATGGCCAACTTTATTTTGACAGTTGTGCTGTCAGTGTTCTAAAGCATTGAGGTACTGCAAACACTGACAAGCACTGCACAGAGGTGCAAGGCTGCACACAGGCTCTCCCATGACTCCCTCCATATGCTTATGGATTGAGTCACAGCACACAGGGAGGTCCTCTTCCCTTCCTATGAGCGGAAGAGACCTCCCCAGGAGATCAACACTGCCTGGTTGCACATAGCAGAGGAGGGCACAAGCAGGGATGTGGTCAGGAGGACCTGGGTGCAGTGCCGCAAACCTTTCAATGATCTCAGTAGATCATGAAACGTTACTGCAAAGCCACACTCAACCTCATCCTGCTGTGCCTCTCATCACATCCCCATCACTCTGCCTTCCCTACCCTACTCCTGCACATCCTTACTCACACCAAATTACCTTGCACCTCCACCCATCCCTCTCTCTCTATCTATATTATCACATCCCCATCTCATTGCCACCCCTCACTGTCATCCTAGTGTAATCATACCAACTAACAACACACAAGTGCAGGCACTTGGGTGTTTTATGCAATGTTCATGTAAAGTTTCTATTAATGTGATGTCAAACATTGACACCTTTATTTTCAACACTTTGTGTGCATCTTTGGAAGTGGCTTAGTGAGTTGCAGTGAATGATGAGACATAACGGTACCTCTCGCAATGGTCATGAGTGTGAAAGGAATGGCTTGGGCATTGTAGGGATGCTTTATGGTGCTGGTGTGGGGTGGTGCCAACCTGGCGCATCATGTGGCAGCCAGGGTGTACAGCGTCTAGTGAAGTAAATCTGGCAATGGTGAGGCCATCCCTGGCCTCCTGGGCAGCAATGTGGTCAGGTGCTGATGCCCTGTGTCCTGTGCAGCATCAGGTGATGGAATAGATGGCAGGTGAAGTAGAGATGACAGAAGCAATCTGTCATTGGTGAGAGAGGTAATGAGGTCAGTCTGGATGGAGACTTGTGTAAAGACTTGCAGCATGGTGAATCTGTTGTGGAAATGCAGTGAGGAACAGCTTGTGGCTGAGGGAAGATATCTCTGTAAGGTGGGAGCTTTTACTTTACATTTGAAGCTGTCAACTCAACAGCTGATTCAATGGCCACGGAACTCCCGCCTCAGCTTGACAGACGTGGTCCACGACCAGCGTGGACCCAATGGGCGAGCTGTCAAATGCAAAAGGTGAGCTGAAAATCATTCTTAAGTGGCTCTAAACAAGCCACTAATTACCTGAATTTGGTCCCCCGCTGTGAACCCGCCCCTGTGCGTCGGGTCTGCTCGGCGCTGAGAGGCCCGACATCGGGGAAAGACGCGTGGCAGCGGGTTCACAGCGGGGTCCCAACCTGTTGGGGGAAAAAAAACACTTTCCAACCCGACCCACCACCGATTGCACCTGCTGACCCCCCCGCAAACTGCAGCCCAGAGTGTCAGCAATGAGAGAAGCAATCTCCTAATGCTGCATTCACATTATACAGCTGCGATTGCTGGCAGCCCCAGTTTCAATGGCAGTGCTATAATGTAAATGAAGTAGAGCTGCAATTAGTGGCAGTATGGAGGAAGATCTTGACATGTTTTTTCCGTGCACCATTAGTGGTAGCTCCGTATACAGCCGCTGCTGGTGAATTACACTGTTGCCAGCTGCCATTCATTTTTTGGCTGAGAGTAGGTTCTACCCATGCAGCTCAACAATAGTTTTTTTCAGTTTGCTGGCCTGTACAAACATCCCCAAGCCAGCAAGCAAGGGTAGCCAGGAGCTGAGTCCTGTGATATAAATCTGTTGGCTCTGAAATTCTCCAAATGTAGCTAGTGTGCACTGCAGAGCACCAAGAGTAAAGACATACAGAACTGTTTCTATCTGAAGCAGTTCTGTGTAATACAAGAGCACTTATTTTTTATTTGTTCATGGGATGTGGGCATCGCTGGCAAGGCCAGCATTTATTGCCCAACCCTAGTTGCCCTTGAGAAGGTGGTGGTGAGCCGCCCTGTTGAACCGCTGCAGTCCGTGTGGTGAAGGTACTCCCACAGTGCTGTTACGGAGGGAGTTCCAGGATTTTGACCCAGTGACCATGAAGGATCGGCGATATACTTCCAAGTCAGGATGGCGTGAGACTTGGAGGGGAACTTGGAGGTGGTGGTGTTCCCATGCGCCTGCTGCCCTTGTCCTTCTAGGTGGAAGAGGTCGCGGGTTTGGAAGGTGCTGCCGAAGAAGCCTTGGTGAGTTGCTGCAGTGCATCTTGTAGATGGTACACACTGCAGCCACGGTACGCCGATGGTGGAGGGAGTGAATGTTTAAGGTGGTGGATGGGGTGCCAATCAAGTGGGCTGCTTTGTCTTGGATGGTGTCGAGCTTCTTGAGTGTTGTTGGAGCTGCGCTCATCCAGGCAAGTGGAGAGTATTCCATCACATTTCTGATTTGTGCATTGTAGATGGTGGAAAGGCTTTGGGGAGTCAGGAAGTGAGACATTCGCCACAGAATACCCAGCCGCTGACCTGCTCTTGTTGCCACAGTACTTTTGTGGTTGGTCCAGTTAAGTTTCTGGTCAATGGTGACCCACCCAGGATATTGATGGTGGGGGATTCGGCAATGATAATGCCGTTGAATGTCAAGGGGCGGTGGTTAAACGCTCGATTTTTGGAGCTAGTCATTGCCTGGCACTTGTGTGGAGCGAATGTTACCTGCCACTTATCAGCCTAAGCCTGAACGTCGTCCAGGTCTTGCTGCATGCGGGCATGGACTGCTTCATTATCTGAAAAGTTGCAAATGTCACTGAACATTGTACAGTCAACAACTAACATCCCCACTTCTGAATTATGATGGAGGGAAGGTCATTGATGAAGCAGCTGAAGATGGTTGGGCCTAGGACACTGCCCTGAGGAACTCCTGCAGCGATGTCCTGGGGCTGTGATGATTGACCTTCAACCACCACCATCTTCCTTTGTGTTAGGTATGACGCCAGCTAGTGGATAGATTTCCCCCCAATTCCTATTGACTTCAGTTTTGCTAGGGCTCCTTGATGCCACACTCGGTCAAATGCTGCCTTGATGTCAAGGGCAGTCACTCTCACCTCACCTCTGGAATTGAGCTGTTTTATCCATGTTTGGACCAAGGCTGTAATGAGGTCTGGAGCCGAGTGGTCCTGGCGGAACCCAAACTGGGCATCAGTGAGCAGGTTATTGGTGATTAAGTGCTGCTTGATAGCACTGTTGATGACACCTTCCATCACTTAGCTGATGATTGAGAGTAGACTGATGGGGCGGTAATTGGCCGGATTGGATTTGTCTTGCTTTTTGTGGACAGGACATACCTGGGCAGTTTTCCACATTGTCGGATAGATGCCAGTGTTGTAGCTGTACTGGAACAGCTTGGCTAGAGGCGTGGCTAGTTCTGGAGCACAAGTCTTCAGCACGACAGCCGGGATGTTGTCGGGGCCCATAGCCATTGCTGTATCCAGTGCGCTCAGCCATTTCTTGATATCACGTGGAGTGAATCGAATTGGCTGAAGACTGGCTTCTGTGGTGGTGGGGTCCTCAGGAGGAGGCCGATATGGATCACCCACTCGGCACTTCTGGCTGAAGATGGTTGCAAACGCTTCAGCTTTGTCTTTTGCACTCACGTGCTGGGCTCCACCATCATTGAGGATGGGGATATTCATGGAGCCTCCTCCTCCCGTTAGTTGTTTAATGGTCCACCACCATCCACGACTGGATGTGGCAGGATTGCAGAGCTTTGATCTGATCCATTGATTGTGAGATCACTTAGCTCTGTCTAAAGCATGCTGCTTCCGCTTTTTAGCATGCATGTAGTCCTGTGTTGCAGCTTCCCCAGGTTGGCCACGCATTTTTAGGTATGCCTGGTGCTGCTCCTGGCATGCTCTTCTACACTCCTTATTGAAACAGGGTTGGTCCCCTGGCTTGATGGTAATGGTAGAGTGAGGGATATGCCGGGCCATGAGGTTACAGATTGTGGTGGAATTCAATTCTGCTGCTGCTGATGGCCCACAGCGCCTCATGGATGCCCAGTTTTGAGCTGCTAGATCTGTTCTGAATCTATCCCATTTTGCACGGTGGTAGTGCCACACAACACGATGGAGCGTGTCCTCAGTGTGAAGACTGGACTTCATCTCCACAATGACTGTACGGTGGTCACTGCTACCAATACTGTCATGGACAGATGCATCTGCGACAGGTAGATTGGTGAGGATGAGGTCAAGTAGGTTTTTCCCTCGTGTTGGTTCTCTCACCACCTGTCGCAGGCCTAGACTGGCAGCTATGTCCTTCAGGACTCAGCCAGCTCAGTCAGTAGTGGTGCTACCGAGCCACTCTTGGCGATGGACATTGAAGTCCCCTACCCAGAGTACATTCTGTGCCCTTGCTACTCTCAGTGCTTCTTCCAAGTGGTGTTCGACATGGAGGAGTACTGATTCATCAGCTGAAGGAGGATGGTAGGTGGTAATCAGCAGGAGGTTAACTTGCCCATGCTTGACCTTAAGCCATGAGACTTCATGGGGTCTGGAGTCAAAGTTGAGGACTCGCAGGGCTACTCCTTCCCGACTGTATACTACTGTGCCGCCACCCCTGGTGGGTCTGTCCTGCCTGTGGGACAGGACATACCCTGGGATGGTGATGGAAGAGTTTGGGACATTGGCTGACATTCACTTTACGTCTGACTTTTTGACTTTGGAACATATTTAGTGGAGTGATATTTTAGCTCAAATGTTTAGTGAAAGAAAGAAGAAATAACTTGCATTTATTTGGTGCCTTTCATGACTTTGGAACGTACCAAAGCGCTTCACAGCCAATGAAGTATTTTTGAAGTGTAGTGTGCCATGAATAGATTCGCAAAGCTGTGGCTGTTCCCCCAAAGAGACGCAACACTAGGGAAATTGTATAGGCAACAGGACATAGTATTCTAAAATACCATCAGAGTACCTGAACCTTTACAAATCCACTCCCCTGAGAGAGGTGATCTAAGATAGGGGTGGAACAAAGGCTTTTCAATGCCTGCAGCAAAAGACTGTAGGATGGAATATAGAACAGCAAGCATATTTTAGCTCCTATTTAAATACAAGCAAAGTAACACGTTCTTGCCAAGTGTTCTTATTAAGCATTAAAACACGTGCAACTTTTTTTTCAATTATTGGTTCTTTACCTATAAATAGACGTGGTTCTATTTGCAAAAGCAAATAGATAACTGCAAATTAATAACAAAGGGAGTGATGGAATGGAAAATTATAACTTGCAGGGAAAGTAGTTCAATTGAACCTCATCAATCTTATTGACAGATAAAGATGTTGTCTGAATAGTAAGAAGTCTTGTAGATGAGTATTAAATATATCATGTACCCTCCTTTTCCTACACACATGTATGTAGACACACACACAGATATAGAGACACAGACACACTAATTAATATGACACCCAAGGGTTTGTGATAGAAATGTGGTAACGTTTCCCTGATTACAGTATTTCCTCCTAGTGGCAAGTGAGGAACAGCACGGAACTGACAAGTCTTGTCAGCAATGGCGCTAATCTGAGTATTAATGAGGATGCTTGGCAGTAATCAGCTCTCACAAATTGTCATTCAAAATAAAGTCTAAAGTTGGAAAACTAGGCAAACATCTCATCAGAATTAGTTCTGGTCAGAAGATCATTTTGACGGCTGTGAAAACCCTCCAAGGGATTGAATTGAGGAAAAGGAGTTCTACGGAGCAGTCAATTTTGTCTGAAGCTCTTTGCAGTTTGTAGAAATTACAGTTTACTTTAGAAATGTACTGAATTGAGTATTCAACAGAAACACTCAGCAGGCACAATGAAAGGAAACAACCAAACTTCAGACAACTTATAAGGAGTACACAAAATATTAATTCCCAGCACTGATCTAGTTTCAACATTTTATCTACATAGTAAAACAAGGTCTTAAAGTGATGTTTACCACCTACTTCATAGCACCATTAAGTATATTTAGAGGAATCATTAGCATAGTGACCTTTTGTTGCTGGATGATGATGTCACGGTAGTTCAAGCTGCAGACGAAAATTAATTATGATGTGGAACCCAGAGATTTTCTTTCATGTTAACCTACCATGTTTTATATTCATCTCACAAATAACAACATATGGGTAGAAGATAAGTCTGACAACATCAGAACTATTAGCTTTCTACAAAAATAACAGAGCTAATGAGAAAAGGCAGGCTGCTATTATCATTTGGAGAACTTCAATGTGTTATGTCACTGTTTCTTTTTTCTATTAATCTTTTCTTATCTGTAGATGTGTAAGTGAATGCTGTTGCATATCTTTTTATCCCAAACCTCTAAATGATCTTTATGAAATAAAATATTAGGGTGGACATGTCTTATGCCAAGAAACATTTCTGATGTGACATCTGATGTATGAACACCAATATATGGAATTAATATTCCTATTTTTTCAGACATATATTGAGGTTCCTATGGAAGAAAGCCACAGACGCCATTGTTTAGGTTACAATATCTAACATTAAACAGAGGAACTGGCTGTTGGTGCACACGTGTGTTATTAATATCTTTGCTTTTGTGAATAAGAAATTATATTTCTGTATAGATCACTATCAATCCACATTGCACCTAAAATGAAGAACTGATTTTTTTTTCTTTCCTCTTCTCTTCATTTTTCTAATATATATATATTTTTGGAGAGTCTTGGATTTTCTATTTAAAGTTTCCACAAATGACATATTTCATTAGTTTACATGCAGAATTGACCATTCTCTGCTTCAGTAAAAAATTACTTTGCATTCTTTAAACCACGATGCAGTGAGGCACTATATAAATATTTAAATGACGTGTCAATATAGTTTCAAACCCACTCAGAGACTGCAGCACTGCAGTGAAATGGCCACGGCCAGTGCCAGCAAATCCAGGGCATCGTTCCCTTTGTATAATCTTTATTCCAAATTATTCTCTTGGCTAAAAGGCTGATTTTTAGGATTCTTGTTGCTTTAGGGATGGAAGTCGTTTTATAGATACAAAGTATTTTTTGACCTTATAATACTGGATGATTAATCTCACTGGAGTCATTACAAAAGCACTAAAATACGTGAAATGTTTTACCATTTCTAAAACTGCCTACTCCAAAACTGTTAAGATGTCCTACTCCCAGCATCTACGTACATTTGCAGAAACTAGTTCCCATTTCTTAAAAAACTGCTTGCAAAGGGAAAAATGCATGTATGCCAATAATACATACCAATAGGCTGAGCAGCAATGCAAAAATATCAAATTGAGTTCTCAATACTAAATAATAGGCAGGATGTGCAGTTAGTAAAGTGAGTTTCTTCACTATGTGCAAAGCTGACGCCTTCTTTCTCAATGAATGGTTTCATTTTGGTAATGTTAGCCGATCTCCAATGGTGTTTTCATGCGGTGAGTCTAATTTAGTACATTGCTATGTCCCCTACCAGTTGTGCTTTGTTGCAGTTTTGTGAAAATGAAATTTAAGCCAACCAAACGTAAGAGTGACACATACATTGTATATCAAGTGTGATCTACCACTTGAAGTGTGACAGACACAGGCATGCTATATCAAGTTCAAATGTTATTACGTCTCTGTTGAACTTTATATTAAAAATAAAACAGATCTATTGATATATGAAAATCCTATAATGTGGAATATAAGATGTTAACTGTATAAACTTAAAATTAACATTTGTTTCCCTTCATTAGTTTAATGTGCCTGCCTTGTGACTTACCCATTTTAATAAAGAGTACAAGAAAGCAAGAATAGGTGAGAGACTCTGACTACATAAAACATTAAATATCTTTTCCAATGATTAATGTTTAGCACAAACTGTCACAGATGCTGTGGAGAATTGTTTGAGATCATACTTGTACAATACTTAAAACAAATGCTTGGAAATGGCAATGTTGCATTAAAGTTCCAAATCTGCAGAGTAGTTTATCATCGCTAATTCTTCAAACCCTAATTAGTAATTTGTATATCCGATATAAAGGACAACTCATTTAACCTGATACCCAGCAGTTGTTCGAAAAGAAAAATTCTGCTGAGCGTTCTGGCATCTGGAGTTCAATAATTAAATGCAGCAACCATAAGTAATACAAGATATTTAATGCATACCAATTACCCAGCATGTTGCTCAAAAATTGGTTTTCTCTGCTGTGCTTCCTTTAAATACCAGAAGCAGGTTATAAAATGTACCCGCGACACTTTATACTTTAGTAATTGTTGAAATGTGCAGTGTAACTACAGTATATTTGAGTGAAATTTCACACGTTATTGCGAGCAAACATATGAATATTTATAAAATGGTAATAGACAAATTTCATCTTTGGTAACCAACTAGGAAAATATGTACTTTAATTTTTTACAAATGTATTTTTTCCCCGAATAATTGAATCACATACAATAGTACTTGCAATTGTTTACAAAATATATAGTCTGTTCACCCTACAGTACCTTAGTCCCCATTGGAACACGGTTTACTATTAGATGAAATCATGATAGGTAAACTAATTTCTGTGATGATGCCAATCACTCCAACCACCTCATCTCACACTGGGTTACAGTTCCTCAACTCTTTCCATAAAGTGGTCCTTTGCAATCAACTGAAATGTAAAATGCATGACAGTCATTAGACACTAGATTGGAACAGAGTGTTCCTTTGTTACTTGTAAATATAGATGTGGTCTTCCTGACTCTAGTAAGTGACAGTATACCTCATCTCTTACCAGTTGGTCTTTCAGGATTCATAAGAGAGATTAAACATGATCCTGGTTAAGTTCAATACATCAATAGGTTTGTGACTTTTGAGTCGCAATGTCCACTGGGATATTTCAAAGAATATGACCTGAGCAAAAACTGACATTCTTTGAACCACTCATTGAATTATTATGAGTGACGCTCTAAGATTCTGAAATCCCAGCATAACCTTCCTATTACATTCTTGCAATTGCTTGATACATTCGCTTATAAGCATTTCAGCAAAAAGGACACAAAGGTGTGTAGATGGGAATCTATGGGGGTGGATATTTGAATGACCTTCTATCAAATACTAGGTGTCCTCAGTCACATCTCACAAAAGAGACATAACAGAAAGAAAAAAGACAAAGCTGGAAATCTTTAAAAAAACATAGGAAATGTTTACAGTAGAAAACAGGCCTGTCAGCATCTGAAAAAAGATAGGTTAACATTTCATGTGGAGAACCTTCGTATGATGAACAATCTCTACCTGAAACATTAAAGTATTTTTTTAGATGCAGATGGACCTGCTGTGATTTTCAAGTATATACTGTTTTTTATTGCAGAAGCAGTCATGAAGTATTAAGTGATTAAATGAGAAAGGCTGGAACCTGTGCTATACCTTTTCTGATTGGTTTCTAGGATATTGTATGAGATATTGGCCTGATTTTCAAAGTTTGCATTTTTCTAGCAACTTTGCCCAAATTTCCGTCATGTTAAAACCAACTTGTGATTTTTTTTTTTTGCAAGCCTCTGTCATTCAGCTAGACAATGTTCTAGGACATACTTTATAATTAAATGACTGTATCTAACACTAAAATACAAATACCACATAAAAATATAGTAAATTCCATACTTGTATACACTATATAGTGAGATGGTTATCCTGATAACTGCTGGATGTAGCAAAATTCAGCTTCAATGCTGAATTTTCTAAGAGATTTCAGTATGGGTCTACACTGATATTTCAAATAAAAAGCCTTATAAATTCTGATGAATCATAGCATTCAAAATCTAAATACTCAAAACTAATTTGAGTATTTAGATTTAGAGTATTATTTTTGTTAGGTAAGGGTATCAAAGGATATGGAGCTATGGTGGGTAAATGGAATTGAGGTACAGATCAGCCATGATCTAATTGAATGGCGGAACAGGCCCGAGGGGCTGAATGGCCTACTCCTGTTCCTATGTTCCTAATTATCAAAATGTTTTTAGGATAAAGGAATCATGACAGACGAATTGATCCAAAAAAAATACTGTAAAGCTATCATGCTTTAGATTCAATTCCATTATAAAATTTAATTTGTCAATAATAATCTCCCCTCCCTCAAAAGAAGGATCTAGAAATTGGTTTATAAATCTATTCCAGATTCCTCGGTTATACCCCTTCAGTGGTACATAATTACCATCAGAGATTTTTCATAAATTTGACAATAGGGAAGTGTAGGTTCCTGGGTTTTGAGTTTCTCTATTCCCTTACTGTTGTAATATTTCACTCAAAAAAACTCAATTAGAAATCAGCTTTCCCATTTATGCCATTATTATTTCATGATGATTATTCTCAATAAATGAGGCAATTATTTTCATGCACCACTCGGATGAATTAAATTCTATTCTATCCATTTGTGGCAATGTACAAAGTGTGCAGTGTATCATAGGAGCAGTAATGCAGGGTGCACACTGCTGCTACCATTCTAGTTCATGTTTGGTGCTGCATGGACTTTAACCAAATGATTCGACTACAACCACCCTAATACTGATCTAGCGCAGTTGATAATCCCCTTCCCTCCATTATCAAATTTTAGGGCAACATTCTCCACAATGGCAGTGCATTTGTGCCATTTGAAGAACTTGATATTTGATTTTTGTGTGTGTGTGTGTGGGGGGGGGGGGGGGGGGGGGGGAGGGGGGGTGATGGAGGAATTGTATGTAAATGGCAATTTACATATTTATCTGATGATATTTAATACATGATGTGTTGATGGATAGATTTGAAAAAATTGTACACGGCACACTACAGATGTCTATTAGCATCAGTGTGATAATAGAATTCTTGCTCATACAGTATATATGATTTCACTATATTACTGGTTCTCAAACTGTGGGGCCCACTCCACTGTTTGGTACAGGTCTGTCCAGGTGGGGGTGAGGACAGGAGCCAGAATTCATGCTTCTTTATTTTTAACTTTTCTGAATGGTAGCGCTGTAGTGCTGCTATGGTCTGATTGGTTGCAGTTGGTGTCAATCATGCTCCCTCCCAATCATCTCATGCTCCTTGTGCTTAACCTCTATGAGGAAATGCCCTCCGCTTGAGGACAACTAATTACAATCCACGTAGGATGATCAGTAAAATGAAAGTTGTGTTTGGCAACAAATACATCAGCGAAAAATATGTGCTTAGAGGAGATGCAAACCCCTCTGTTCTAGAGAAATGTGGGATTCAGCGACCTGCTCCTTCCATACTCCTGCATCCCACCGTGTAACAGCACACACTGCAGCATATACAGAAACAGTGTTGCATAGACATATATAGGAGAAAAACAGCAAAACAAGTGTTATAAGGGGAGGAAAAAACAGAGCAGTGAAAAGAAAGAGAAAAAACAGAAGTAAAGTAACACAAGAAACATAAGTGGAGGCTAATGCAGCCTCCTGCTCAACTCATCTAATCTGATGTCTCCCGTCCATTTGAATCTATTGCCACTAGAGCAAGGGAGTTGGCAGCTGAGCTGTGAGGAAGACTGCTCCACATCTTTAGTGTGGATTTTTCAGAGCAGTATGCACTACACAACAGGGTCGATTTCAACCCAGCCCGCCTGGTGGGAATGGTGCATGGAGCGGTGGTTAAGATGGTGGGATTTAAGATGGCAGGAGGTAAGGTGGCGGCGGGTTTGCACTGTATTCCCAAGGCATTCCCGCCCCCTACCATTTTACACTTGCCCTGGAAGGGTCTAATTTCAATGGCAAAGTCACATCCTGCTCATATCATTGGGCGCACATGCCATTTTAACTGTGGGCCCGACTAAGGCCTTCACAGTCTCAAACCTGTCAGCAAAAGCTGGTGGCAGCCAACGTCCTGGCCACTGGAGTCCCAGGCAAGTGAGATTTTTTGCCTAATTTTTAAAGGTTCCTTGTGAGCCGGGAAGAACATTCCTGCTCCTCCTGGCCCCATAAGAATACCTCAGGCCTCCCCTTCCCCAGGCTTTCCCCACCTCCCTCCGTCACAGACTTTCTGAAACCCCCCCCTTCCAATTCCCTATTTACCTTGCTGAGGTCCAGTTTCATGGGCTGCCCCCATGAATTTGGCTACTGCCCGCTGGCAATTACATAATTCCTGGTGGGAGTTGGGTGGGAGTCAGTCGGAGCGTGCAAATGAGGCCCTCGAGTTAAAATCTCCTGGGCCTCACGCTCCACTTCAGCCCCCGCACCCTCGATGTCCACCCTTAGTTAAAATCGGGACTAACGATTCTGTTTGTGGATTCTCCCAAAGCAGATTGTGCCATGATAGTTAAAAGAAATGGATCAGAAAGAAAAGAACACAGCTTGGCACGAAGAAGTGAAAGTTGTTCACTAGGACATTGAAAGTGGTAGTCTTATGGAGGAAACACACAAACAGGGGCTGCTAAGCAAATAGTAAGCCAGACATATCAGAAAATGAACAGGAATAGTTAATAGAAAGAGGAAAGGAATGGAGTCAGCAACTTACCAAAATAAAGGAAATTAGATTCAAGTGGAAAAAAGAAATTTGGGGGGCCAATTCAGGCATAAGAACAACTTGAAACTCGTGTCAAGAAACCAGTATATTATTTTTCTAATACTTGGTTACCACATTATTCATCATTATGTCTACTCCAAAATGCTAAAAATGCACCAAATAAAGTGTTAAAAATCTATTTTTTTCTGTGAGCATGCCTCCCGAATCAACCTAGATTAGAAAATAGTGACGTTATTTCATATCTCAGAAATGGTGATAGATGTCAATTAGCTCTACTTAATTAAAAGGGCAATTCTGTATAACATATGCATATCACATGAGGTATGCATGACTGTGTTGGGAGCAGTAGGATTTGAGAAGATGAAATCCCTTTCTAATGGTGGAATATATGGAATCCTACGGTTATCCATTCCCAATATCAATCAGTGAACTATTTTTATTCACCCACCACACCCAACCAGTTTTCTGTCAGTTCTCTGTGACTGGTGTCTCCCACTGCTCCCAATGCTGAAAAAGGATATGTGATGGCAGAGGGCTGTAATGGGAAAAGCTAAAAAGAAGAAAAGTGGAGACTTTGAGAGACAAAAGTTTCACTCAACTTTAAAAGTTTTAAAGAAGAAATGACAGCCAAATGACCTGTCTGCATTGGAAAAATACATGCACCTTCAATTATTCAAGTTTTTAATTCAATTGTTTAAAGTTTTTTGTTTGACTTTAAAATTCCGAGATATTTCTATGTGATCTAAATGGATAGTCTCAGATTCTTACCTTTGTGGTCTTAACTCTATTGCCAGAAGCGCACATCCATCCTGAATTATCTGGTAATGTCTTGCACTCCTCTCCCTCTACACAGGGGTCCATCTCACACCACCATTTCCCAATAACAATGGAAGCTTTAGAAGGTCATGGAATAGATAAAAGAAATGACTAATGAATCATTGTACAAGGAAGAGTTTCACTCAGTGTAATATGTTTTCTGTACTCTTTCTAAACAGTCTTCTTGATACTATTTTGAGAAGCCACAAAAATAAACCGAACAGTGGTGTAAAATTTAAACACATTTCATTTTTTTTTAAAACATTGTGAATGATTTTGGTATTCCCAGTTTTGCAAAGTGCTGCATCTGCTATGCTGCTAGGGAAGATAAACATTCAATGCATACATTTAAGTTCAAACTGGTCCAATCAGAGTCCCATCACTGCATCACACATGCGTATGTAGGGTTTCAGGTATCCGCCACGTAAACAATTCCATCAGTCATGGTCATTTGCACGCTTCAGATCTGCTGAGATAAAGTGTTCAGCTGATTTTCTCTTGTCTTAGGTCAACAGCAGGGTCTGTTTACCTTAAGCTCAATTTGCATTAGGTAGAATTGTAGAACATCACTTCTCAAGGAACCACATTGGTATGGTGCATTGATACCATGCTATACCATAGAATGGTAAAATGTGGTTTTGCACAGAACTTCCGTCAAATGCTTTTCCCCAGGGAAGCAAGAAAAATTGTAGGGTGGTTCACCATGGGCCATTATTGCTCACCTCATTGAAAGCAATATTGACAGTGGGTTAGAACGAGGCTGCCAGGTTACATACCTCCCTTGCAGCTGGGGGAATAGCACGTAATCTGGATTGATCAAAAGAGAAATATTTAAAATTTGTATTTACATTTTTCTTTTACCCTAAACTTACTTGCCAGTCCTATTATATTTTATATTTAAATCTCTAGCCATAAACTGCTCCAAATTTTGCATAGTAAGGTAAATATACCCGTATAAATCTATGCCTGTCATGATAGAATATCCAAGTAAATCTTTTTCCCCAGTTGACAGACAAAGATCAAGAGGTAGGCTTATTTCCATTACTGGAGTACTGTAATCATAAAAATGCTTGGATTTAAGCAAAGCATTCCAAAAATTGTAATCATCTTTTGATAGTTTGTGTGAGTCAACACCTCAAGAGGCAAATGAAAAATGATCTTTAATTTAATTTAATTTAATTTTTATTTTTGAAAATAGCAAGGCCTAGGAATTTGTCTCGGGCGGAGGCGCAAGGTGGGCGGCATCAGATCGGCCGCCCGTTATATGCCCATCAATGGAACTGAATATGAGGCGCTGCGTATAACGGTCGACCGAGCAGATACTGCCCATTTTGCGCCAGAGCCCCGAGACAAATTTCTAAGCCAAAAAGTTACATTCCTAGCCATGGTCATAACCTGGGTTCAAACAGACCGGGGTGGTCTGTTGCAAATGACGGATGGTTGAGGATTGCTAGGCTGCTCAGCTTTATCATTGGAGAATGTAAGTACCAGCGTATCATTACCTCAAACTATACTACTCATTTTGTTACCTAGAGCAGAGGTGGAGAACTGAAAAGTCGCCTAGTAGAGGAACAACCACTAATATGAGACTAGGATTGCGAAGGTAGTGCAGCAAAACCCAGCACAACTGTCAACCAATACTTTTACTGTGGACTAAATTATTGTAGGATGAATACAATCCATTGTTCAACACCACCATCCCTCAAGTGAATGTACCCCAGTAGACAGAAGTGCAGGCGGGGGTGGGAGGATTTAAAAGCAGCAAGAGAAATGTCAAGGCTCTAGAGCAGAGCAGATCTAAACAAAGCAAACTACGTAGGTATGAGGGGCAAGTTGGCTAAGGTAGATTGGGAAACTACATTAAAAGGTATGATGGTAGACAAGCAATGGCTAGCATTTAAAGAATTAATACATAATTTACAACAAATATACATTCCTTTAAGGCACAAAAACCCCACAAGGATCAGTGCTTGGGCCTCAGCTATTCACAATCTATATCAATGATATAGATGAGGGGACCAAATGTAATATATCCAAGTTTGCTGATGATACAAAGCTAGGTGGGAATGTAAGTTGTGAGGAGGATGCAAAGATGCTTCAAGGGGATATTGACAGGCTAAGTGAGTGGCAAATGGAATATAATGTGGAGAAATGTGAAGTTATCCACTTTGGTAGGAAAAATAGAAAAGTAGAGTATTGTTTAAATGGTGAGAGATTGGGAAATGTTGGTGTTGAGAGAGACCTGGGTGTCCTTGTACTCGAATCATTGAAAGTTAACATGCAGGTACAGCAAGCAATTAAGAAAGCAAATGGTATGTTGGCCTTTATTACAAGAGGATTTGAGTATCAGAGTAAAGATGTCTTATTGCAATTATATAGGGCCCTGGTGAGACCACACCTGGAGTATTGTGTACAGCTTTGGTCTCCTTACCTAAGGAAGGATATACTTGCCATAGAGGGAGTGCAACAAAGATTCACCAGACTGATTCCTGGGATGGGGGATTGTCCTATGAGGAGAGATTGAGTAGACTAGGCCTATATTCTCTGGAGTTTAGAAGAATGAGAGGTGATCTCATTGAAACATACAAAATTCTTACAGGGCTTGACAGGGTAGATGCAGGGAGCATGTTCCCCCTGGCTGGTGAGTCTAGAACCAGGGGTCACAGTCTCAGAATAAGGGGTCAGCCATTTAGGACTGAGAATAGGAGAAATTTCTTCACTCAGACGGTGGTGAATCTTTGGAATTCTCTACCCCAGAGGGCTGTGGAGGCTCAGTCGTTGAGTATATTCAAGACAGAGATTGATACATTTTTGGATATTAAGGAAATCAAGGGATATGGGGATAGTGCAGGAAAGTGTTGATGGGGTAGAAGATCAGTCATGATCTTATTGAATGGCGGAGCAGGCTCGAGGGGCCGAATGGCCTACTCCTGCTCCTATTTCTTATGTTCTTATAAAAGACATTCTTTTACACAGCCCCTTTAAAACAGGATTCGAAGACCATTTTAGATCTGCCTTGCATTTGTTCATATTAGTGTTTTCCTTTGGAAATGGCAATATATCTGTTCTGCTAGCTTCAGCAACATTTTGTACAGCCTGGAATATAGCTGAAGGGATGTACTTATGTCACCAGCCGTCTCCAAATGGCAATGAGAATAGGAAATGATATCTTTCAAGATCATACTTGCACATGAAAGGAGTAGAACTCGAAAGAGGACGTGAAATTATTTTCAGCCAGCAGCACCTGCATTAAAATTGCAATTGCCTATTTTCTACAAATGTCATTGGGAAATGGATTCCAACAGGGTGGTGGTGTATAGCCACTATACTTAAGAGGCAGGGACAGCTGCTGCATTGACCAGAATAGCCTTGGTTTTGGCCATTACAAATTCCATGAAACAAGAATGAACTACATCCCAATGCAATAGGTCTGTCCTATTAATAGTGTAGAATCAAAGAAAACAGGACAAAACTAAAAGGCTTGCTTAAGCCTTATATACTTCAGTGTTATTTTTTTACACTGAGATTTATTTCAATATTCCCTATTTCTGAACACTTAACCTATCACCATAGATAATAATGTGGAAGAAACATAGTACATCAATAATGGGTTTTTAAATCTATCGTGAGGATATGAATAAGCCATTATTCATTGTAAAAGAGAGAGAGACTAACAAAATGACACCCCAAACGGTAATCATAATGCAAATATAATGTAGTTAATTTCAATATGCAGTAAACAATTATTAGTCTTAAAAATGTCTGGAAAAAATAAGCTTTTATATAATGTTTAACATACAATGTTATCATTTATAGTGATTTGTTCAGTTGTAGTATTCCAAAACTGGGAGTAATGTCGAGTGTTTTCCTTTACAAATGTATTTAAACGTGTTTTTGGCGTCTAACATATGGTTTATATAAGCTATCAGAATGGAGAAATTGTAATTTTATTCCTGATTTGTTCTATAACAGAAGTTCCCTGGCTCAGCAATTGCAATATGTAATAGCTTTTTTTTTACTGTCTTGCTCCACTTGCCACGACTGAAAATTGCCGTGCTGAAATGTAATGTAAATAAAGAACCAGAATTTCAGGCAGCAGTGGGGAGACAGTTAAGTACGGCTTATGAAAAGATATGAGACAAGATCATTTTTTCAGCCTTTCTTTGATAAAAATGTAATTAATTTAGTAATTTCTTCAATTAATGGGACATGGTTCTCACAGTCTCATTAAGATGCTTTTAGTTTTGTAAGAGGATTTTAAAAGGAGATGCAGCAAAGCACTAAATTATTTTACGTCCAGAGAAAATAAATGTGAATCTTCTCAGAGTATACAGTATGTGACCCGTAGATTACCTATTACTTTAAAGCCCAATCATGCTGAATAGAGTGAGACACTGCACTTGCTTCTTTCATTAGGCTGACATTGGCTGCTGTCCAATGAGATTTTGAACTTGGGAATTTCAGAGGTTATGACCTGTAGGATTAGTTGGCATCAACCCTGTGAGTAATGTGCCTACTGCAGTTTGCAACTTACAATAAACAGCAACATGTACTCTATGCCAGTGTTTCTCAAACTGGTGTCCTCGGACCCCTGGGGGTCCGTAGAGACTTTCCAGGTGTCCGTGACCGGAGGCGGCCGAAGGTAATTTCAAGCCTGCTCCTCTTTATAAAACTGACGTTGATTCAGTTCTTGCAAATTATTCTCAACGGCTGGGCCCGCCTCCTCACAGAGGCCCGCAGCTCTCACTCACTTTGCAACAAGCGCTCCCTGCCGGTCGAGCCGATTCGTCTCCCTGGCGCCGCGGCCTTGTGCCATGTTCCCAACACGTGATCAGAGCACCTGCGGGGCCCTTCAAACACGTGCCTGAACGTGTTCACATAAACACGTACAATCCCACAGTGCAGCTGTTACAGAACATGCCAGTGGGACAGTGTGGTGGTGAGTCAGGCTTCCAGCAGAATCCCAGCAGGTGCACGGGTGCTCGCGTCCTCACTCACCTTGGCCAGCCTGCTGACGGCTTTAAAGATTGTCCAGCACTAAGTGGCTAATAGTGGTCATCTGTTGCTGCGGAGTACCCAGAATTGGTGTGAGAAGGAGGCGCACCCATCTCACTGATATCGGTAAGTAAATACCTATTTTCTTAAAAGCATTATTAAAACACTCCTTACATACAGTACCTTCATATTATGAGTATTATATAGTTTTATAATTTAGATGGGGGGGTCCGTGATTACTAATCTATTTGAAAAGGGGTCCTTCAACCAAAAATGTTTGAGAACCACTGCTCTATGTAACACCTACATATGATAGAAGGTAGGCATAGTTTTCAGTATCAGAGATTTAGAGATATAATATTGGACCAACTAAATGGTTCCCAATAACAGAAATGTTCAAAGTTTCCAGAACCAGTTCTTCTGAAAAGGGGTCCGAGGACACCAGTTTGAGAAACACTGGCATAGAGTACATGTTGCTGTTTATTCTAAGCTGCAAACTGCAGTAAGCACATTACTCACGGTATTGTATAGATAAAGAAATGTATATATGGACTTTCAGAAGACATCTGTTAAGGTGCCACATAAGAAGTTTGTTTTGAAAATTAAAAAAAGTTATTCGTGGGTTGTGGGTGACTGCCGCATTTATTGCCCATCCTTAGTTGCCCTGAGAAGGTAGTGGTGGGCCTTCTCTTTAAACCACTGCAGGCTTGTGGTTATGATGCTCCCACAATGGCAGGGAATGCCAATATTTGTACCCAGAGATGATGAAGGAACAGAAGAATATGTCCAAGTCAGGATGGTGTGTGAAATGGAGGGGAATTTGCAGGTTACGGTGTTGCTACAATTGTCCTACTCGGTGGTAGAAGTCTGGTAAGCTTGGAAAGTTCCTGCATTGCATCCTGCAGATAATACATACTGTAGCCACAGTGTTTGAGGAGGTGGATATTGAGTTTGGGGGGTAGGATGCCAATCAAGTGAACTACTCTGTCCTGGATGGTGTCAAGCTTTTTCAGTGTTGTTGTGGCTGCACCCACCCAGGCAAGTGGTGAATATTCCATCACACTCTTGACTATAACCCTGTAGATGGTGAAGAGGCATTCAGGGGTCAGAAGGTGAGCTAGTCATTGCAGTGTACCCAGCCTCTGTCCTGCTCTTGTAGTCATGGTGTTGATATGGCTGATCCAATTCAGCTTCTTGTAAGTGGTGGCTCGCAAGATGTTAATGGTGGAGGACTTTGTGATGGTGGCATCATTCAAGGTTAGGGGAAGGTTTTGGGCATTTGTTTTGCTGGAAGCAATCATTGTCTGGCTCTTATATGGTGGGAATGTTACCTGCCACTTGTCAGCACAAGCTTGGATGTTGTCCTGCTGCAGTCCAATATGGGCTACTCCATTACTGAAGGAGTTGTAAATAGAGCTGAACATTGTAGAATCATTAACAACAGCCACACTCTTGACATTATAACAGAGGGAATGCCATTGTTGAAGCAGCTGAAGATGGTTGGGTCAAGGAACTCTGGCACATTAGACCACATAGTATTAAAGGAAATGTAGCCTTATGGATAGACAGGTAGCTGTTATGAATTTGTGTCTTTTTTTTTGTTTCTTACCTTGATACTTCAGCTCCCATGGTTTATGAGGTTACCCATGGTTTATGGTGATTTCTTAGCTCATTATGGCCTCAGAAGTGTTTTCACTGGCCCTGATATCTAGGTAAGTTTTGGTAAAGTGCTCGGGATAATGAACAGAAAACCTTTCTTTATAAGTTTCTTTGGCTACTGGATTTATCCTGTGCCTCCACAAAACCTTTCTCACATCTTCAAATACAGACAGAGGGCTGGATTTTGTCTTGGGGTCGGGTTGGGGTTGTGTAATCTGCATTTCGTGTTTCCCCCCCGACTCCAGATTAATGTGGATGAATAATGCAATTTTCAGTTAATTGGGCAATTGAGTTCCAGCATGTGGGAACCTATGAACTAATTAGTGTTTTCAGTCTGAAAGTCGCCTCTGATGATGTCATCATTGCTGACTGCCTAGTCTCAGAGACTGTTGGTGAGAGAGGACCTGCCTGGCTTGCTTTTGATTTGAGTGGACCTGGATGCAAAATATGGGGGGGGGGGGAGGAGAGGAGAGAGGAGAGAGGAGAGAGGAGAGAGGAAAGAGGAGAGAGGAAAGAGGAGAGAGGAAAGAGGAGAGAGGAGAGAGGAGAGAGGGAGAAAATGAATTTTTTTTGCATCCAAGTCCTCTCACAAAGGCCAGGCAGTTTCTGAAGACATTCAATGCAGCAGCATCAGAGGCGACTTTCAGACCTAATACTACTACTACCTTCATCACATCTCCGTTGTAATAGTGGACCTGCAGCTGATAGTCAGCTATCCACTTGTGCTCCTGCCAGGTTTCACTGGAGTGTTTCACACCAGGCGTACTTCACGTCAGAAAAGGGTTAAACTAGCTAAAACGTTTCAAAATGGCATTACAGAGCCAATTTAGAGCTTGTTAAGGGCTTTAATGGCTTCTCCCGCCTCTTGGAGGCGGGACGGAGTCAGGAACCCCGCGACTGATTTTGTCAAAATTGCGTGGAGTCGGGATGGGGTCGGAAACCCCGACCCCGCAAATTTAACCCCCCACACGCCTCCAAACCCGACTCCATGGGTCATTCAAAATCCAGCCCAGAGTGTCCCAACATCAGACCTCATTTCAAACTTTAACTATCAAGTGAATTTATTGAACAATAGATGAACAAGAAAATAAATAACTGAAATCCAATAAATATACATTTATAGTAGATATTATACCGCAAGAACTCCTCAAAAAGAAAAATAATAAATGTTAAACTATTTTATAGTTAACCTTTATATACAGTTTACTTTTCCATCTATAGTCTTATCAAATGTGGAAGTTAACTGCCCTGAACCATCTCTTTAAAAATTCTAAACTTACTCAATGATTTGAAAAGTCCAGGTTCCTAAATATTTGGCCAACTGTCAGCTAAATCCAATAGTAACACAAAACTAAGCAAATCACACAGTATTTTATTTGAATGTACCTTGTTTCCTCCCTCTAGCTTGTAGCCTCAGAGACAATTGAACAAATCTTTGCACCATTTGTATCAAATTAGGCAGAGGCATTCTGAATGTATTTGTTTTTGAAACCCCCTGGACATTGCAGATGCCCTAACTATGATCTTTCAAAAGTTCTCCCGATTCAGGAACCGTTAATTTAGATTGGAAAATTGCACATGTTAAGAAAGGTGAGAGAGGAAAACCAGGGAATTATAGACTGGTTAGCCTAACATCTGTTGTCAAGAAATTACTTGAGTCTATAATTAAGGATGGAGTGACTGAACACCTTAAAAATTTTCAGCTGATCAGAGAAAGCCAGCATGGATTTGTAAAGGGTAGATCATTCCTGACGAACCTGATCGAATTTTTTGAAGAGGTGACTAAAGTAGTGGACAGGGTATGTCTATGGATGTTATTTATAGGGCCTTCCCAAAGGCTTTCGATAAAGTCCCTCATAAGAGACTGTTAGCTAAAGTTGAAACTCATGGAATTGAGGGTAAATTATTGACCTGGTTAGGAGATTGGCTGAGCGGCAGGAGACAGAGAGTAGGGATAATGGGTAGGTACTCTAATTGACAGGATGTGACTAGTGGCATCTCACAGGGATCTGTGTTGGGGCCTCAACTATTCACTGTATTTATTAACGACTTAGATGATGAGATAGAGAGCCACATATCCAAGTTTGCCGATGACACAAAGATAGGTGACATTGTAAGCAGTGTAGACAGAAGCATAAAATTACAAAGATATATTAATGGATTAAGTGAATGGGCAAAACTATGGCAAATGGATTTCAATATGGGCAACTGTGAGGTCATCTACTTTGGACCTAAAAAGGATAGGTCAGAGTATTTACTTTCTAAGTGGTGAAAAGCTAGAAGCAGTGGAGGTCCAAAAAGACTTAGGGGTCCATGTACTTAGATCATTAAAATGTCATGAACACGTACAAAAAATAATATCAAAGGCTAATGGAATGCTGGCCTTTATATCTAGCGGACTAGAATACAAGGGGTTAGAAGTCATGCTACAGCTATACAAAGCCCTGGTTCGACCACACCTGGAGTATTGTGCTCAGTTCTCACACCTTAGGAAGGATATAATTGCGTTGGAGTGAGTACAGCGTAGGTTTACTAGGATGATACTTGGACTCCAAGATTAAATTACGAGGAGAGATTGCACAAACTAGGGTTGTATTCCCTGGAATTTAGAAGATTAAGGGGTGACTTGATTGAAGTTTTCAAGATATTAAGGGGAACTGATAGGGTAGATAGCGAGAAACTATTTCTGCTGGTTGAGGAATCTAGGACTAGGGGACATAGCCTAAAAATTAGAGTCAGGCCTTTCAGGAGTGAAGTTAGGAAACACTTCTACATGCAAAGGGTGGTAGAGGTTTAGTACTCTCTTCCGCAAATGGCAATTGATGCTCGGTCAATTGTTAATTTTAAATCTGAGATTGATAGATTTCTGTTAACCAAAGATATTAAGGGATATAGGGCAATGGCGGCTATATGGAGTTAGGTCACAGATCAGCCATGATCTCATTGAATGGTGGAACTGAGGGGCAAAATGGCCTACTCCTGTTCCTATGTTTTCTGTACACCCTTTCTCATGCTGCAATTAACTTTCAACTAATTTTACTTGCTTTGTTACCTACTCCATATTCTCAAACGTTAAGGTTCCTATGTATGCCAGCCCCACAAAATGAAGGCACAAATGGAAACAATGATAGAAAAATAAATCCAATGATTAATCTCTTCATAGTAATGCTTATTTAGCTTCTTTTGTCACAGAATATATTCCATACTAAAACATATCAAAGGTTTAGTTAAAAAAAAATCAATTTGAAATTCTTTGGAAAGATTACTTTGTTATTCCTTCATATTTTGAATTTAAATACAGTATTGATCATTTTATTTTCAAAATGTCTCTGCTGCTGTAAATTCAGGTTAATTGTTCTAGAAATGAAACTACACTCCTGTAGATTGAGTTCTACAACTTTTGTGTACTGATTTATTTTAATCTACACAACGTCTTATAGATCACGATTTCCAGCAAGGAGAAAAATCATTTGACACACCAAGTAGAGTCAGTGGGACATGGTCTTCCAGGTATAGTTAGAATAGATGAAGGAGGTTCCTGACAGGACAGGTTATTTACAACATGAATAACAATGGAGAATCATTTAAACAAGTATGAAATTATTTTCTAATATATAAGGACTATGGCATTCATTCCTCAGGTATTCAGGACAACTTTCCCTTGGATTGCACATTCCAAATAATATTGGGTGGAAATCCAGGGCGCCTGTGATTAGTGGTTTAGGTTTCAATAGCTAAACATAAGCCTATAAATTTGATTGTTCCCAAAAACTCACTCAGCAGAAACTGATCAATACGTGTGTACTTAAACTGATGATCATTTTCACACTTCATGCAGGTAATGAACTGTTTAATCACCATTTCTTTTGATTTGGCCATAAGTACACATCCAGTGAGGAAATCAGAATGACCAAACAATGGCTGCTCATACTGTTCACAAACTCCTGTTTTTTTGATTGCAACTTTTTTTTAAATTTAAAATTATGAAAGGTTTTGATAAGAGTCGACACAGAGAGAGGTTTCCACTTGTGGGGAAGAGCAAAACTATAGGCCATCAATATAAGATAGTCACCAAGAAATCAAATAGGGAATTCAGAAGAAACTTCTTTACCCAGAGAGTGGTGAGAATGTGGAACTCACTACAACAGGGAGTAGTTGAGGCCAATAGTTTAGATGCATTTAAGGGGAAGCTAGATAAGCATATGAGGGAGAAGGGAGTAGAGGATTATGCTAATAGAATTGGATGAGGAAGAATGGAAGTAGTCTCGAGTGGAGCATAAACACCAACATGGACTGGTTGGGCCGAATGGCCTGTTTCTGTTCTGTATATGCTATCTAATTCTATGTAATATGTAACTTCACCATTCTTCTTGACAAGCTCCATGAAAAGCAGAATGGCTTTTTCTGGATTCAGATAGCAGCCTATTAATCAAGTTTACTTTACCTGGATTTGAATTATCAACTGCATCAAAACTGGCTCAGAAACCCAAAGATTTTGGAAGAAAATTAGGATGAAGTATCCTGACTTAGGGATAGCTAGCAGGGTAATGTGAAAATGGAACAGCAAATGCTGCAGATTTTATAAAGGACTGTGTGCATAAATTTCAATGTGACTGTGACAAAAAATGATGCACTTTTGACTAGTTCTAGTTGGTAACTGTACCTTTAATGCAATCAAAATTGCTAAGGAATTAAACCAGCTGCATTCAGTCATATCCCAGACAAACTCATTACGTTGCTGCAAGGACCCTTGCTTCATTGTCTCTGAGGCTGTTGGCCTGAGGAAGGAACCAAGCTACACAATTGAAACAAAAATATACTGTATCATTTGTTCAGCAATGTGCACGACTGACAGCTCCTTTTGAATTTAACTGACAGTAATCCAAACTCATAAGGCCTGCTAACTGGGCCATATTTAATACTGTTCAAATCTTGGAATGTTGATCTGGAATCTTTGAACAGACTAGTAGCCAGACCAATTAGCTCCCATTATCGGTAGGACTATAATAAAAAAAGAATAATTAAAAATTACAAAAGTTAATTCTAAAATATTGTTTAGTATTCGAGATTTGATCCATTTATTTTTCTCATTTCAAGCAGTTAGTATAATCTAACAGCTACTGTAAATATATATATATATATATTTTGATAATTTATTCACTTGTTCATCTATCATTCAATAAATTTGTTTGGCATTTAAACCTGAAATATTGTTACTCTGTTTTCAAACATGTCAAGAGAATTCTATAGAGGCACAGGATAGAGCTAAAGAAAAGTAAAGAATAGTTTTCTGTTTATTTTCCTAGGCTTTCTATCAAAACCTCCCTAGATATGAGAGCTAGTGAGCATATTGTTGAGATTATAAAGGAGCTAAAACTCACCTTTGAGAGTAGTCTAATACACAGAAGCCAAAATAGGAACAGAGGAACAGGAGTAGGCTATTTAGCCCCTCGAGTCTGTTCCACCATTCAATGAGATCATGGCTGGTCTGTGACCTAACTCCATATACCTGCCTTTGCCCCATTTCCCTTAATACCTTTGGTTAACAGAAATCTATCAATCTCAGATTTAAAATTAACAATTGACCTAGCATCAACTGCCATTTGCGGAAGAGAGTTACAAACTTCTACCGCCCTTTGCGTTTCCTAATTTCACTCCTGAATGGCCTGGCTCTAATTTTTAGGCTATGTCCCCTAGTCCTAGATTCCCCAACCAGTGGAAATAGTTTCTTTCTATCAAATCTATCAGTGCCCCTTAATATCATTAAAACTTCGATCAAATCACCCCTTAATCTTCTAAATTCCATGGAATACTTGTCCAGTCTCTTCCCACCTACATCCGCGACTCTTCCGACGCCCTCCGCCATTTTAACAGTTTCCAGTTTCCCGGCCCCAACCGTCTCCTCTTCACTATGGACGTACAATCCCTCTACACCTCCATTCCCCACCAGGATGGCCTGAGGGCGCTCCGCTTCTTCCTTGAACAGAGGCCCAACCAGTCCCCATCCACCACCACCCTCCTCTGCCTGGCTGAACTTGTTCTCACATTGAACAACTTCTCCTTTGACTCTACCCATTTCCTCCAAATTAAAGGTGTTGCTATGGGTACCCGCATGGGTCCTAGCTATGCCTGCCTTTTCGTGGGATATGTGGAATACTCTTTGTTCCAGTCCTACTCGGGTCCCCTCCCTCACCTCTTTTTCCGGTACATTGATGACTGTATCGGTGCCGTCTCCTGCTCTCGCCCTGAACTAGAACATTTCATTCACTATGTTTCCAATGTCCACCCTTCCCTCACCTTCACATGGTCCATCTCCGACTCTTCCCTTCCCTTCCTCGACTTCTCCATCTCCATCTCTGGGGATAGGTTATTGACTAACATTCACTACAAGCCCACTGACTCCCACAGCTACCTGGACTACACTTCCTCCCACCCCGCCTCCTGTAAGGACTCTATTCCATTCTCCCAGTTTCTCCGTCTCCGCCGCATCTGCTCTGATGATGCCACCTTCCATACCAGTGCTTCCGACATGTCTTCCTTTTTCCTCAACCGAGGATTCCCCTCTACCGTGGTCGACACGGCCCTCGACCGTGTCCGTTCTATCTCCCGCACTTCTGCCCTCACCCCTGCCCCTCCCTCCCGGAACCACGATAGGGTTCCCCTTGTCCTCACCTTTCACCCCACCAGCCTCCACATTCAACGGATCATCCTCCGCCATTTCCGCCACCTCCAGCGTGATCCCACCACCAAACACATCTTCCCCTCACCTCCCCTTTCAGCATTCCGCAGGGACTGCTCCCTCCGCGACACCCTAGTCCACTCCTCTACCACCCCCAGCACCCCTTCCCCTTCGCCCGGCACCTTCCCGTGCACGCGCAGGAGATGCAACACATGCCCTTATACCTTCCCTCTTCCCACTGTCCAGGGCCCCAAACACCCCTTCCAGGTGAAACAGCGATTTACTTGTACTTCCTGCAATTTAGTATACTGTATTCGCTGCTCACGATGTGGTCTCCTCTATATTGGGGAGACCAAACACAGATTGGGTGACCGCTTTGCGGAACACCTCCGTTCAGTCCATAAGGGGGACCCCGAGCTCCCGGTCGCCTGTCACTTTAATTCACCGCTTCACTCCCACTCTGACCTCACCGTCCTCGGCCTATTACACTGTTCCACGGAAGCTCAGCGTAAGCTCGAGGAACAGCACCTCATCTTTCGTTTAGGCACGCTACAGCCCTCTGGACTCAATATCGAGTTTAACAATTTTAGATCATAACCTCAGCTCCAATCACATTTATATTTTATTTTTTCCACCCTTTTATTTGCCCCCCCACCTTTTTTTTTTCCTCCTAGAAGCTGGCAGCTGTCCTTCATTCTGCCAGTGGATTTCACACTTCTTTCAGCCTTAATCTGTCACATTAACACCACCTCTAGCCTTGCATATCTCTTAATGTCTCTTAATGTCTCTTCATCTCCCCCTTTGTTCCTTTATCCCCTCCCCCTTTTCCCAGCTTTACCCTGGCCTTAAATCTATTTGATTTCCGGCTCTTCCCAGTTCTGACGAAAGGTCATCGACCTGAAACGTTAACTCTTTCTCTCTCCACGGATGTTGTCTGGCCCGCTGAGTTTTTCCAGCATTTTCTGTTGTTATTTCCATGGAATACAACCCTTGTTTGTGTCATCTCTCCTCGTAATTTAACCCTTGGAGTACAGGTATAATTCTAGTAAATCTACGCTGCACTCCCTCCAAGACCAATATACCATTCCTAAGGTGTGGTGGCCAGAACTGAACACAGTACTCCAGGTGTGGTCGAACCAGGGCTTTGTATAACTGTAGCATGACTTCTAACCCCCTTGTATTCTAGTCCTCTAGATATAAAGGCCAGCATTCCATTAGACTTTTTGATTATTTTTTGTATCTGTCCATGACCTTTTAATGATCTACATACATGGACCCCTATGTCTCTTTGGACCTCCACTGCTTCTAGTTTTTCACCATTTACAAAGCACTCTGACCTATCCTTTTTAGGTCCAAAGTGGATGACCTCACACTTGCAAATATTGAAATCCATTTGCCACAGTTTTGCCCATTCACTTAATCTATTAATATATCTTTGTAATTTTATGCTTCCATCTACACTGCTTACAATGCCGCCTATCTTTGTGTCATCGGCAAACTTGGATATGTGGCTCTCTATCACATCGTCTAATGTAAAATATCTGGAGTAAGAAGGCCAGAAAAAAACCAAAAAACATAACAGCAATGGCTAAGAATTCCTAATTTTGGTATTAGAAACTATAGATATAATTGAGCAAAGTTGTCCCAATTAGTCTGTTTTTAAAAAAAAAAAGTCTTGTCACAAAAGAAAACGAGCTAAAAGCTAGAGTTCAGCGCTTTGGTGAGTGGGTGGAAGAACATGCTAAAGGCCATGGCAGCATTTGAACAAAGGATATTAGCCTTCATCAGCATGGAGATAGTTGAAGACACACTTCCTGATAAGTTGTCAGGGAGGCGCACACCAGATGGCATGTAGAGAATTTATGCTATCATCTCCTGATTTGCAGAACAAGTATCATCAATGTTTGTATCCTCTGAGTATAACAGTTGTTCAGCTCATTACATTCAAAGGCAATAGCGAAGTGTAAAAGTGTGTTTATGTACTCACAAATGCACCCTGTGCTCTCTTCTCAGATGGTGAGGCAGAAACCAGTGATCTGCAGCAGGAACAAGAACTATTTATGTTTGCACAATTGTTATGCCACAATTAATTATTTCAAGATTTGTCGTGAGTGAGAGGCATTTGGGGGTTGTTGTATGGCACAAACATGTTAGAAGAAGTGGGGGCTGATGAGGGGACTGATCAGGAAATAATACCATACAACTGGGGTAACTAACTTTGTTTGACTAGAGATCAACTGGTAATCAGGGGGTCAAAATAAATAGAAGTGAAACTGTGTTATGCAATATGCCAATTGAGACCCGCCGTGAGTCCTGCTAAGGGACATAAGAGGCCCAAAACCGTGAGTAGGGAAACATAATCAATCCTAGAGAGGATTGATTACCTTTCCAAGACACCTGCATGCTCCACTGGAGCAGAAGATGGGAAGGGGTTGATTTGGTTCGGGCCCTCATTGGACACCCTCTAGACACGGCACCACGCCAACATTCCAGGTAGCGGTTTGGGGCAGGTGCTGGTGAGGCACTCGCACCAACCTTTGCCAATGAACCTATATTACTGAGATCTGAGAAAGGGATAGATGGAACAAGAGTTCCTCTCTGCTGATTTACACTGGTGGAGCGGACCATCAGGAATTTTGAGGCCTAGGCGTGAGAGCAAGGGAAGGGTTTGGAAATGTCAGCAGGCTCATCACTACATTCCACCAGGATCACACCCTGATTCGGGCGCGATGCAATTTCTAGGCCAGTTTCTCTCTGCCTACATGCAACAAACCCACTAGGGAATGTTTTCTGTATCTTAATTTGCAGAATTTGAGCACATACTCTAGATTGACAATTCAGTGCGGGACTGAGGTTTCCATAGCACTATTCAAAGAAGAGCAGGGGAGTTCTCCCGGTGTCCTGGCCAACATTTATTCCTCTACCAACACCACCAAGACAGATTAACTGGTCTTTATGTCACTGTGTGCGTGAGACTGCTGTGTACAAACTGACTGCTGTACTTGCATAAAAAAACAACAGTGACTACACTTCAAAAGTGTTTCATTGGTTGTGAAGCACTTCAGAACATCTTATGAATGTGATTGGCGCTGTATGAAATCAAGTTCTTTCTTTCTAAATTGATGCAATATCTATGATTAATAATAAGTGGAATAAACGCATGCCACATTATACATGTGGAATTTAGAACTTAGGGCTGAATTTTGCCGGCACTCAGAGTGCGGGTTTGGAGGCGGGTCCGCTGTCAAAATCGAAATGATTGACAGCGGGTTGGGAACCCGCTCCGAATCCACCTCCATGTAAGTTTCCAAAGTGTTGGGTCTGCGATTTCAGAACAGACCCAACACCAAGCGGCGGGGGAGGCATTTAAGATAGTTAAATGCTTGTTAACTACAATTTTGCCAGCCTATTTCTATTTTACCACTTTTTTTACGAGGTGCCCGTCGCTCGGAGATCACGCCAGGTAAGTAGATTGGGTTCTCTATGTCTCCCCATTGCCGTGTATAGGTGACAGCTGCAAAAGTGGTAAAAAGCTACCATTTCACAGCTGTTCACTTTCCAATGTCAGAAGCTTGAGCCTTCAGGACTTGAAAGACGCTTTTGAGCTTTATGCAGTTTGGAAGTGTTTGGAGTAAACTCTCTATCCACTGTCACCTCCTTGGAGCAAGCTCTCTCACCATTGACAAATCGCTGCTGTCATCTCAACTTCAGCTGCCATCTATTCCAGTAATATTGGTGCCCTTGAACAAATCTCACCTTGGTCCTCTAAATCCCTCCACGATCAGCCCCAAGACCGACATCACCAACAACAACACCAACCTTCTCTGCAATCACCTGATGCTGCACAGGACACAGGGCATCAGCACCCGACAACATTGCTGCCCGGGAGGCCAGCAATGTCATCACCATGGCCAGATTTACTTCACTTGACGCTGTAAACCCTGGCTGCCACATGATGCACTAGGTTGACTCCACCCCACACCAGCACCATAAAGCATCGCTACAATGTCCAAGCTATTCCTTTCACACTCATCACAATTGGCGGGGGGATGTTATGTCTCAACATTCACTGAAACTCACTAAGACACTTCTAAAGGTGAGCACAGATCTGTCCAATAAAGGTAAAGTGTTGAAGATATGGATTTCAATGTTTGACAACACATTAACAGAACCTTCACATGAACATTGGCTAAACCACTCAAATGCCTACCCTTGTGTGTTGTTAGTTGGTATGCTTGCAGTAGGATGAGGGTGAGTGTGAGGGGTGGCTAGTGAGATCGGGAAGTGATAATGTAGATAGAGAGGGATGGGTGGAGGTGCAAGGTAAGTTGGTGTGAGTAAGGATGTGCAGGAGTAGGGTAGGGAAGGCAGAGTGATGGGATGTGATGAGTGGCACAGCAGGATGAGGTTGAGTGTGGCTTGGCAGTAACGTTTTGTGATCTACTGGGATCATTGAAAGGCTTGTGCCACTGCAGCCTGGTCCTCCTGACAACATCCCTGCTTTTGCCCTCCTATGCAATGTGCAACCAGGCTGCGTTGGTGTCCTGGGGAGGTCTCTTCCGCCCATTGGAAGGGAAGAGAACCTCCCTGCATGCTGTGACTCCCTCCATAAGCATATGGAGGGAGTCATGTGAGAGCCTGGGTGCAGCCGTCCACCTTTGTGCAGTGCTTGTCAGTGTTTGCAGCACCTCAATGTTGTAGAACATTGACAGAACAATTGTCAAAATAAATGTGGACATGGCCCCTTTAAGGAAACCGGCTGATGACGCGTCATCAAATGACATCATCAGACCCGCTTCCTTTTAATTGACGGGGAAACGCACAAGGCGGGCTTAACAAGCCCTAATCTACGTAAAATCACTTGGAGCGAGCGGGCTGGAGCCGGGAGTGGGACCCGCCACCCACCTCTCCCACCGCGTTTTCGCCTCCACTGGCGAAATCACGGCCAAAGTTTGTATACATGAGGTAGCATGACCAGAACCTAATGGCTAGGCACTAGGCTCAATAGCCAAGATGACAGCAATGACCACAGGAGAGAGCTGAGAGCTAGCGTACACAACCTATTGTAAAGTAATAAATCACCCCTTTTGTTGGTAGTAATCCACAAAGACGTAAATCAAGGGGGTACATTTTCATCTTTCATTTACTCTGATTCCCAAGTTCCAGAGAAATGTATTTTAAAATGTACACTTTGATGTGTCTTAGAAAGTTGCTGAAGCTTTTAGGTACCAGAGGAACCCCGATAAAATCACAAGATGACTAATACCAAGTGGGAATAATTTCCTTTCAAGAATCAAGTAACAATATTTCGATTGAACCAACTATATAAATAAATTATTTGCCATTATGGTATTTTTTTAAAAAGCCTGATAATGACTAACTTTCCATTGTGTTCTATTGATTAATTGTAATACAAATTAACAACAGAAAGCAATTATGTTCAAAGTCTAATGGTATTTTACTGCAGCTAATTTACTGTTAGAACTAATCAATGTATCACTGTGGGTAATAGTGCTTTTTTTCTGGAGTGTGGCTGACACACTAATGTACTTCCTGTTAAAACGCAGAACGTTCTTTGCAGCAAACAGTCAATAAAGAGGCTTTCCATCTCATTTTTATTTTGACAAATCTCTCATTTAATGCAACCTGTGCAACACTAACTGAGTATAATTTTCATAACCACTTTTCTTCCGTTATGATCAACAATGCATCAAAGAAACATTTCAATGTGGTTACTAATACCAAAGGCAAAATACTGCGGATGTTGGAAATCTGAAATATAAACAGAAAATGCTGGAAATACTCAGCAGGTCAGGCAGCGTCTGTGGAGAGAGAAACAGAGTTAACATTTCAGGTCTGTGACCTTTCATCAAAACTGGAAAATGTTACAGACGTAATAGGTTTTAAGCAAGCGCAGAGGCAGAGAAAGGGGTGGAGAAAAGGACAAAAGGAAAGGTCTGTGATTGGGTGGAAGGCAGGAATGATTTAAATGACAAAAGGGATGATATTGCAAAGCAAAAGGGGGTGGTAATGGGACAAGTAAAGAAATAAAAGATGGGTCGAGAGGAGCTGTAAATGGCAACAGCAGAATCATTACCAACAACTGCTGTCTGAAAAAATGAGAGCAGTGGTTATGATCTGAAATTGTTGAACTCCATGGAAGGCTGTAAAGTGCCTAATCGAAAGATGAGTTGCTATTCCTCGAGCTTCCATTAAGCTTCATTGGAACAGTGTAAGAGGCTGAGGACAGAGAGGTCAGAGTGGTTGTGAGGTGGAGAATTCAAATGGCAAGTGACTGGTAGCTCAAGGTCACGCTTGTGGACTGAACAGAGGTGTCCTGCAAAGCGATCACCCAATCTGCGTTTGGTCTCCTCAATGTAGAGGAAACCGCATCGTGAGCAGCGAATATACAGTATATTAAATTGAAAGAAGTACAAGTAAATCGCTGTTTCTCCCAAAAGGAGTGTTTGGGACCCTGACGGAGGAAGAAAGAGCAGGTGTTGCATCTCCTGCGCTTGCATAGGAAGGTGCTGTGGGAAGGGGAGCAGGTGTTGGGGTTTATATTTCAATTTGGCCAAATTGGGTCATTCATATTGACCTGAATTTGGCTCAGATTTGGATTATATCAGTTTCAGAGACTACTAGTTCTTTAATAATGAATGGGTGTACACATGCACTGAGAAGCAATAGCTGGGATTGTACAACACTCTGTGCAAACTGAAATGGCCAGATGTGCTCCTGGAGGGGTCTCAGCTCTCACAGTAGTTCCCTAAATTATACTTAGTTATACTGCCACTTTTGTGCTGATGTGCACCCGAAACAACTTTGCTGTGAAACAGGCAGTAAGTATAACCAGACCAAAAATGTTCCCCTGAACTTATACAATGCTATTTCCTCTGTCTTACCACAAGCTTTCTGTCAACATGGCAGATAGTAATGAGCAAATGTCTGCCATCTGGAGCCAGAGCATCTGTAGGTTGTTACATTTAAAATGCCTTCATTTTGTGAGGATGGCATGGTGACCAATGTTCCCGTTTAGCTGCAGCTGTCTGAAGCTCCCGCGCAGGCCGCTTGCAGGTTTCTCAATGGGAAAACCACACATGCGCGAAAGTTTGAATGGGCTGCGGAGCCCCTTAAAGGGGCCACGCACCCAAAAGAAAATTACGGGAATATTGATGGTGACAACTATGTTGGTGCTCCAATATGCCGTGCCATTTGTGAGAGAACATGGGCTCTCCCCATAGTTCACCACATGGTAAATTTTCAGTTTTCACCAGAAGGAGTCCTGTACAGAGACCAGGCACTTTGTCACTAGCGGATAATAGGATTGCCAACCATCTCTGGCCACTTGTGCAAACTTTCCAGTGTATTGCTAGAATACCACTGACAGGTGCTTGAGCAATCCTTTTGGCTCAGAAATGATGCGCAACTCTTCAGTAGTTGGTGACTACTCATAGGGGTAAAAATTGGGTATCGCCCATTATGGGGTGCGAATATTGGCTGGGCGCAAAGGTTAGCGCCCGGTGCTAATTATCGCCTCCGACTGCAAAATTCACCTCTATTGACCATGGAGGTCATTTGAGCGCTAAATCAGGCGCTACACACCTCTCTTAAGGTCAGTTACCATGGAAGCCAGACAGACTGGTGCCGTCCAGTTCTTAAAGGGGAGGGGCCATCTTGCTGGCCAGCCACACCCTGCTATTGCAGCCTTGAATCTCAGCCTGGAGAGACCTCTAAAGCAATTGTGTTGGAAGCACTAATGGATAGGCCCAGGGAAAGAGCTCGGTGCTTAGGAACCTCAAAAGTGGTGCTGAGGGCCAAAACTCCTGAGGACAGCGTTAAATCTTTCCAGACGTCTCTCTCCCTCTCAACCTGCGTGTACCAAAACTTTTGCCGACAAGAAAAGGCAGGAAGCGCCCGTCTTGAAATAGCGCTCCCCCAGCCCCTTCCCGACTTGAAAACGTTTCCCTTTACCTGTCGTTTCTAGCGGCAGGCGCTAAGGCAGGGGGCGCGACTCAATATCCGGTCTGGGGCGCTGCACGCTCGACTGATGTCACGATCTGCGGGCGCAGGAGATCGTGGCGGTAGTGTTTAGCGCCGCCGCAGAACGACTGGTCAATTTTGCGAGCGGCGCTAAAATCGCCGCGCTCGGGCGCTAAGTTCCTAGCGCTCCATTAGCGCCCCCGAAGGCGCTAACGGGAGATGCTAACCAACCGAATTTTTCCCCCATAATGTTTAATCAGAAAACTATTAGAAAAATTATAAGGATCGTTATGTAAATAATATTGCTATATTTTGAACAGCTATACTTCCAGGTGTCAACTACCATAAAATCCAATGTAGAAACCACTGTATTACAGTAATGGTGATAATAGAGCAGTGTTTTTTTTACTTTTTGTGTTGGGGATCTACTGCAAATATTGATCTGCTCCTGGGGATTCCCTACAGATATTCACACACTCCTGAGGATGCTGTGCCCTAAATTCTGAAACAGAATATCAGCAAACCAAAAGGGAACAGAGCTATAATTGCAGGAATCATTTTTTTAGTATAAAGCAAAAGAAATAATGTGCTATTAAGTCAACAAGTAGAGAGAAATAAGATATCCGATAGCAGACAGATGGATAGAATCTGGCCCTGGAGATCCACTAGGATCCCCTTATAGGTTCACTCGTGTTCTGGTACCCCAGTTTGAAAACTTTGTGACTTAGAGGATACCAAAGGCCCTTTACTCATCCCCAACATTTTTGAAGATCTTCTGCAAGATGCAAACTTAAATCTATGACATACACTAATGCTGTTGATGCTTTTCTGGTTGTCCGTTAACATAAAAATTGTAAGAAAAAATGTATGTGCTATGACCAGTGCACCAGATTGGATAACATTTTACAGGTTAAAATTTTCAAAACACAAAAATGATTCATACATAAAGGTAATAATGTAGGAACAGGTCTTTCGGCCCAACCAGTCCATGTCGGTGTTTACCCTCTATGTGAGCAAATTACATTTACGCACCCTGTTCTCATAGCCCGACCCGCTTTTCCTTCATGCGCCTATACAATCTAATCTTGAATGTTGATATAGATTCTGCCTCAACCACGAACCCTGGAAGTGAATTTCACAGCTTCACAACTCGCTATGTAAAGAAGTTTCTCTAAATCTCTTACATTTAATCTTAGGCATTTATGTCCCTTCAGTCTAGACCTCTTAACTGCTGGAAAGAATCTGCCGCCATCTACCCTATCCCATCTTTTCATAATTTAAAACTTTTCTGTCATAGCATCCTTTAATCTGCATTGTTCCAATGAAAAAGGCCATATTTTCCAATTTTTTTTGCTTATGTATTCCTTCATACTAAGCAGCATTTTAATGAATTGCATTGAACCCTCGCTAAAGCCTCAACACTCAATGTGCCAATTCTTTTAGTAAAATTTGAAAAAGATATTCTAGATATTTTGCTAGAAGTGTGGCCATCATGATGTATCCTATTATGTAGATATTAATAACCATACATTGCAATTTGAGAAGCACTGTTCTCAAAATTTAATGTGAATAGGTCTAGTGGAGTCCATGAAATATGCTATGAAACATCCCGTTTATGAAATTCTGGGGCCGGAATTTTCTGTACCTGTGCGGGTCGGGTGCGGGCGGTCGGCGTGGCAGGTTGCGACCCCATTGCTGCTTCCATCCTGCTGCAGAAAACAACTTTGCGATAATGGGGCCTATTACGCCCGCTCTGCACATTACCCGGCCAAATTAAATGGTGCAGGTCTGATGACGTCATCCATGATGCATTTCCGGCCGGTATATTTAAAGGAGCCATGGCCACATTGCATTTGAAGGTTCATCTAGGAGTGTGCAGGCAGCACACTGGAGGTTTTCATTGCTCCAAACAGTTGGCAAGATGGCTGCACAGAGGCAGAAGGCTGCACCCAGGTTCTCCAATGACTCCATCCATATCCTTGTGGAGGGAGTGAGAGCACGCAGGGAGGTCCTCTTCCCTTCCAAAGGGTGGAAGAGACCTCCCCAGGAGACAAAAAGAACCTGGCTCCAAATTGCAGAGGAGGTCAACAGCAGGGATGTGGTGAGGTGGACCTGGGTGCAGTGCCAGAAGTGCTTCAATGATCTGATGAGATCAGGAAAGGTGAGTGCAAAGCCACACTCAACTTCATCCTGCTGCGCCTCTCATCACATTCCCATCACTCTGCCTTCCCTACCCTACTCCCGCACATCATTACTCACACCAACATACCTTGCACCTCCACCCATCCCTCTCTCTATCTACATTATCACATCCCCATCTGACTAACCACCCCTCACACTCACCCTCATCCTAATGCAATCATAGCAACTTACACCACACAAGGAGGCCACTTGGCATTGGCACCCCACTCCATCATAGTCTCCCTCTAAAGATGTTACCCATCTATTCCTTACACTCATTTCATCACTCTCACTTAACCTTCTCTTCTTTCCCTCCTTGCAGGAGAAGAGAGCGCACAATAAGAGAGAGAGAACTGGAGGTGGTCTCCATCATTTGCGACCCTCACAACAGAAGAGGAGGCTGCGTTGGCAGTCTCGGGAGTGGCCGAGCAGCTGGAGGTGGGAGACTGAGAGAGGGGAACATCTCAGCAACCTGGTGACAGAATTACATATCTTACAGCCACATGGCATACATTAGTCACTCAAATGGGGACTGATGTCATCAGCCACTGAATGGTCATCATGTGCATAATGATATCTGTACCCATTCTTTATATGGCATATCTAACTCAGCTCTTTACTCTCTCACAGATCTATCAAGAGTCCCCCCACTGTCCAGGAGGAAGAGGAAGATTATTCCTCAGAGGAGCCGTCAGCCTCTGAGGGCACAGTGTCACCAGACCTGAGCGCACCCAGCACCAGCGCAGAGACGCACACCTCGGTGGGTCCAACGTGACATAGAATAGTGGTGTCATTGGGTCCATCACAAGTCACAAGTGAGCAAGAGCAGATGGTGGAGACAGGGATAGCAGTGGAGACTCCTCACTGGAGGGTGCAGAACACTCCCAGCTCTGCCCTGCTGCATGCAGATGCTGAGCCTCGGGGGCATCCAGAAAGAGGTCGATCCTGGAGGTGCAGGAAGAAGTGCAGGGGGTTCTGACAGGTTTTGCGAGCGTGATGTCTGCAAATATTCAGCGAATGGAGGAGTCCATCTCCAACATGAGCATCACCGTGTCACAGGCAATGGTGACTGTAGGCTCTTCCATGGAAAGGATGGCCACCTGCATGGAGCAGCTAATGCATCACTCACAGGAGCACATGGACTCTATGGAGCACAGATGGCAGAGGCTCATAGACCTCCTCTCTAGGAGGGATTTCAGCGTAGACGTGGGTCCTCATGGCCCCACTGATGTGCAGCAAGGTGCTCTCCAGCTCCTTGCTAGCAGGGAAGGGCTGGTGGCCCATGAGAGGGATGACGGTGAGAGGGGAGAGGGCTCCTCTCAAAGCGCTTACATTTCTCCCCCATTGCCACTCCCTCAGTCAGAGCCCCAGATGGCCCCTTGGATCGTGATGGCCGAGTCTGCCCTTGCACAGTCACAGGAGGAACAGACTTTGGCGGGGCCATCACAGGCTCCAAAACCCAGAGGACATCTGCCAGAAGTGTCTAAGCAGGCGCAGCAGGGAAGTGAGCAAGCTGCCTCTACCTCTGCTGAAGCCACAGGGGTAGCACCTCATAGAAGCACACGGAAGAGAAAGATGACACACAAGTAGATTCACAAGGGTAGCCACTTGATTGTTTTAGTCAATGTTAATGGCAAGTTTCCATTAATGTATTGTCAACCATTAAAATCTATATTTCCACCTCTTTCCCGTCTTGGACACATTTGTGTGCATCTTTGGAAGTGGCTTCGTGAGTTGCAGTGAATGGTGAGACATAACGGAACCTATAGCAATGGTGGTCAGGAATGGCTTGGTCACTGTAGGGATCCTTTATGGTGTTGCTGTGGGGTGGTGCCAACCTGGCACATCATGTGGCAGCCATATGGGTGTACAGCGTAAAGTTAAGTAAATCTGGCCATGATGAGGCCATCCCTGGCCTCCTGGGCAGCACAGTGCTTGGGTGCTGGTGTCCTGTGCAGCATCAGGTGATTGTGGAGAAGGTTAGTGGTGTTGTTGTTGGTGCTGCTGGTGTGCCTGGTGCTGCTGGTTTTGGGGCTCATCGTGGTCTGAGGACCAAGGTGAGACAGTATAAATGGCACCCGATGGAATAGATGGCAGGTCAAGTAGAGATGACAGAAACAATTTGTCAATGGTGAGAGAGGTTCTTCCAATGAGGTGACACTGGATGGAGACTGTGCTGGAAACACTTGCAGCCTGCAGAAAGTTAAATCTGCGCTGGCAATGTAGTCAGCAGCAGCTTCTGCCTGAGGAAAGTGATCAGCTGTGAGGTTGGAGCTTTTATAGTACATTTGATGCTGTCAAGTAATCAGCTGGAGCAATGGCCACTCAACTCCCGCCTCAGGTTGACAGACATGGTTCCTGAGCTGCGTGAATCCCGTGGCCATGCAGGGAAATTTGAAATGTAGGGGGCAAAAGGCTCTTAAGTGTCTGACAACAAGCTTATAATGTTTTCAATTAGGTCACCTGCCTCTGTAGGATGGGTCGCTGCCGCACCGGCAAACGTGCCCGAGGGAAAGGTGCGTGGGGGCAGGATGGGTTCCCGACCCGCTCCGACTTTTTTCAAATTTCCCACCTGACCCGCCTCCGATCGCACCTGCACAGACCCCAGAAAATTCCACCCTAAGAATCACCAGAACAAGAAAATTATGCCATTTACTTTGCTACAAACTGATAAAATAGAGCTTCACTAGTTTTCCATTATTAACCTGCAACTTTGAGGTTTTTATAGATAGGTTTATGCACCCCTTTTAAAAACATATTTTCATGTCAATCCGTCCATCGCTACAAATCTTCATATATTATGCACTAAGATAAGAGGTGAAGTTAACACCCTATTCCCATCGAGGCTTTAATGCTTGCATTGGATGGTAAGGCACAGTGCCATTTTTTTTAGACGTGAACAATTTTCCCCCCAATATGCTGGAAACACTCAATAGGTCAGGCAGCATCTGTGGGGAGAGAAACATAGGCTTAGGCGGAAAAATTCGGTATCGACCATTTTGGGGCGCTAACATCGCCTGGGCGCTAACTTTAGCGCCCGGTGCTAATCAGCGCCGGTGACCGCAAAATTGAGTTTTAGCGCCCCAAGAGGGAAGTGGAGTGCTAAATCAAGTCCTCCACTTCCTTCTTAGGACACTAACGTCGGAGAGTAGGGCGGAGACTTCAGCAGCGCTGCACACTGGGCCGTGCAGCGTTGCCGTGTTCAAAGGTTCATTCCCTCCCTTAAAGGGAAGGGCCATCGCTGCAGGCTCTGCAATTTAAAAAGTACCTACCTGGACCACCAAGGCAGCCGCGATCCCGCGCAATCAGCCCGGCACTCAAGCAGAGTGCCGGACTGATCGATCGCGGGCAGGAATCCGTGAAAAAAACGGGATCAAGAAAGGTAAGTTTTTTTTTACTTACCTCAGCCACCTCGCCTTTAATCATCGCCCCTGAAGCGGCCGGCCGCCTGATGCACGCCTCCTGCAGCTGTCGGTGTTTTTGACCGGCGCTGCTGCAGGGGGCGGAAGTCAATTTCGGGTCCGGGGTGATGCACACGGCGATGACGTCACGATCTCCGGGTGAAGGAGATCAGGGCGCAATGCCGTAACGCCGCCGCAAAACTCCCGGCGAATATGGCGGTTGTCGATGTCAGTGCTGCGCCGGTTGCAAAGTCATTTGCGCCCCGTTAGTGCCCCCGGGTGCTAACAGGTGGTGCGAAGGCACCCAATTTCACCCCCTTAATGTTTTAGGTTGATGACCTTTCATCAGAACTGGAAGATGTTAAGATAAACAGCCTGTTTATCTCTTAGCCTTCCGTCTGATGAGGGGTATACACATGAAACATCGTAATCTGTCATTTCTCTTTAAGATGCTGATGGACCTGCTGCATATTTCCAGTATTTTCTGCTTTTATTTCATGCTGTTCATGGATTGTGATTCCAAGCATTGTCCATAATTGGAAGCTTGAAGCAGTTGGTAGCACTCACCCATCTACGACAGAAGACTGGGTTCAAACCCCACATTAGTACTTGAGCGCATGATCTAGGCTATCACTCCAGTGCAGTACTGAGGGAGTGCTGGATTGCCAAAGGTGCTGTCCTTGGATGCAGATTAAACTGAGGTCTTACCCATCTCTTTAGTTGGATATTAAATCTGTAATGAAGAGGCAGTCGGGTTAGAATTCTGGAAAGGCTGAAGGGCCTTCTTTGTACGAATTTACCGACATGTTTTTGCAACCTTTTTTCACCATTATCAGACTGGCTTTGTAAAAGACACAGCCACTTAATGATAATAGCTTAGAAATGTAATCATTGGTGAAATTATTAGGGGGAGAAATTCAGTATCGCCCTGTTTGGGGTGCGATTATCGGCCGGGCGCAAAGTTTAGCGCCTGCCGCTAATTATCACCTCCGACTGCAAACTTGGCTTTTATCACCCCTGGAGGTGATTTGAGCGCTAAATCAGGCGCTGCACACCTGTCTTAAGGCGCAAAGGCTGAGGAGCGAGGCGCTAACTCAGAGCGCGGGTGCAGTGCAGGTGATGTCAGTTAGCGATGGAACACAGACACACTGGCGCCGGACAGTTCTTAAAGGGGAGGGTCGATCTTGCTCTCCAGCCACACCCTGCTCATTGGAGCCTTGAATCTCAGCCTGGAGAGACCTGGGACTACATTTTCCAGCCAAGGACTATGGAGAGGGTGAGAGAACGAGCTCAGCACTTCAGCGAGTGGGCCTTGGAGGATCTGGTTGGCGCGGTGGAGCGCAGAAGATCTATACTCTTCCCTGAGAGTGGCAGGAGGCCTTTACCGCGCGAGTACAGAAGAGTGTGGAGGGAGGTGGCTCAGCATGTCTCCTCCAGGAGCATGGTGCCCAGGACCCATATACAATGTCGCAAAAAGTTCAACGACCTCACTCGGGTCGTCAGGGTGAGTAGCTTTTTTTCAATACCACTCCATCCCTCCATCTCAACCTCACTCTATGGCCAGAGGGTCTTAAAAACCCAATGCCCAGCACTCATCCAACGCCTATGGCCCTCTCATGAAACACACACGCACATTCCACACTTTGCATACAGTAAGGGCTATTCAACTATGGGAGGCACATCAGGCAAGACCATGGCTGCTTACATTAAGCGCTATTCAATTATGGCAGGCACATCAGGCAAGACCATGGCTGTGTATTTACTCAGACGCCGTCCTTTTTCTTGCAGGCCAAGCTATCTCATAATAGGAGACAGCAGCAACGGACGGGTGGAGGGCGGCCTCAGCTGCAACCCCTCAGCGATCTTGAGGTGTGCGTCCACAGGATTGTGGCAAGCCAGATAATCGATCCCGTCGCCCCTGGAGAGGCCGCCCCTGTTCTGGACAGCGCTGGTAAGGTCATCACCTTTTTCTCCTCTCTCATTCCACTTGTCCCTCACAACATCAGCCTTTGACACTTACAATCCAACTTACTAAATCGCTGCACTCCTTCCTCCCTTACTGCCCCCCTGTCCTCACGCTAAAGCCACTCTTGTACCTCCCTGCTTTCAGATGGTGATTCACCAGCTGAGGAGACGGGCCCTCAAGCAGCCAGTGGGAGTGAAGCTGCAGGCGAGGAGGAAGAGGAAGCCGGAGCATCAGCACCACCCTGTCCCGAGGAAGCCCATGCCCACACTGGGAAAACGTCTTCCCTGGAGGGGAGCAGGGTGAAGCTCCAGGACCCAGCGGGCTGCAGCAATGCGACGTGGCTAGGGAAGCTCGGGGGCCTTCTCCCTGGAGGGTGAGTAGGCCAGCGAGTCCTGCTGCACTGGACGCAGAGGAGGAGCGACTCATCGCTGAAATGAACACCCAGGCGGTGGACATGCACACTCAGCTCATGGGTGCAGTGGGAAGGGTGCCCGAATGCATTGATGCACTGGCAAGGAGTGTGGAGCACTTTGCTGTAGCACAGGCGGATGCCACGCTAAAGCTTAGTGCTGCAATTCAGTCACTGGCTGCCGTGATCCTATCTCAGACTGCTCTCATGCAGACTCGGATTGAGGCCAAGCAAGCACTGACTGCTGCCATTCTCGCTGGTTCGGACACATTTCCCTGGGCCCCGCAGCAGGCCAGCAATCTGTGCTCCAGCAGATTGCTCCGGATGCTGATGTGCTGCCCCGTGGGAGTGCCAGTGTGTCGGTCGAGCAGGGAGTTGCTGTCCTCTCTCAAGATGACAGCATTCCTGCTGCCACCACTGTCACTTCCCCATTGCTACCGCCTGTAGCCCAGACTGCTGCTGCCCATGCAGAGTTGGTGCAGTCTGCAGCCGGGCACTCCAGGCCCAGAGCTGGTCGAGGCCGTCCTTCAAGGGCATCTGCAGTCTCAGGTTCTGACAATCAGCAGCCTTCCACCAGCCTTGCTGCAGCCACTGGGGCCCCATTATGGAGGAGCAGTAGGGTGGGAAGGGGGGAAGTGCGCAAGGGAAAGAGATCACCCTCGAAGGGCAAAAAGTAGGAGGTGTGACGAAATGTTGGTCAATTATTTATTAAAGGCCGAGGTTCGTGTTCACACTTTTGTTTAGTGTTTTGGACATTATCTCCAGGTTGTGAGAACCAGTTATGTTAATTAATGATTTTTTGTGTTTGTTTCTATTAGTTTGTCATGAAGAAATGACACACACAGAGTTTGTAAAATAAATAAGTTTTTGTATTCAAAATGTACATGTTTGGTCTTTGAACTCATTGCTGCCTTGGCCGGCTTAGGGGTTGCGGGTTGTTTCATTCATGTTGTTCTCCATGGCAGAAGCCATTTCCTCAGCAGGGGCCTAGAAGCGGCTTGCTATCAGCCATTGACGGATGGCCCTTGCAGTTTCCACATTGTGGGCCTCCCTCCCGCCTTGGTGCTGCTGATGATCATCCTCCTCCTCTTCCTCCTCCTCCTCCGGTGGTGCTCCAAGGCCTGGTGGCATTGGCTGGGTCCTGAGGATTGCCAGGTTATGCAGCATGCAGCACACAACTATGAAGAGGGAGATTCGCTCAGGCGAGTACTGCAGGGCTCCTCCTGAGTGGTCCAGACAGCGGAACCGTTGCTTGAGCACGCCGATCGTCTGCTCGATGATGTTCCTGGTGGCGAGATGGCTCTCGTTGTACCGCAGCTCAGCAGGGGTGTTGGGGTTACGGAGCGGTGTCATCAGCCAGGTGCACAGTGGATAACCCCTGTCCCCGAGGAGCCAACCACTTGGCTGATGCGGTGCCTGGAAAAGTTCTGGCACAGCAGTCTGGCGCAGGATGAATGCATCGTGGCTGCTGCCAGGATAGCGGGCATTGACAGTGAGTATCAGCTGTCTGTGGTCACAGACCAACTGGACGTTTAAGGAGTGGAACCCCTTGTGGTTGCGGAAATCTTCTGCATTCTCATGCGGTGCACGCAATGCCACATGCGTGCAGTCAATGGCGCCCTGCACCATGGGGAAGCCCGCTAACCTCGCAAAGCCCAATGCGCGTTCATGCTGTTTGGCCCGGGTCATCGGGAAAGAGATATACTGGCGTCTCCTTTTATAGAGGGCATTTGTGACCTGACGGATGCAGCAATGGACCGCGAACTGGGAGATATTGGCGATGTCCCCAGTAGCTGCTTGAAAGGAGCCGGTGGCATAAAGGTTCAGAGCCACTGTGACCTTCATTGCCACCGACAGAGACATCCTGGTCCTCAGTAGAGGCTGCAGATCTGGCTGCAGCAGGTGGCAGAGCTCAGTGACCACCTCCTTGCTGAAGCACAACCTGCGCAAACACTGCTCCTCAGACAAATTAATGTAGGAGAATTGTTGCCGAAATACCCTGGGAGGGTAAGGTCTCCTGTACAGAGGCCTGTTGGCCCTCCTCCGTCTGGCCATGATTGCCACTCTCTCTCTGCATCTATGTTGCATCCGAATCTGCAGGTGCAGGATGATGCCCCGAATCAGTGCAGCCCCCCAAAGTCTCTTGGTAATCAAAGTAATGAAGGCCAAAATCCAAAAGTACCTGCAAAGTGATGCTCAGTAGCCAAAACTACTTCACACAGCGTTGACTCTATGCAGAAGTCTCTCCTTCTCTCTCTCAGAATCTCTCTCTCTGTCAGAATGAGTGGTGCAAAAATGTCTACCACAGAAAAAGCCAGGAAGAGGCCACCTTTAAATAGCGCCCCCCCAGCCCCACACCGATTGGGAAACATTCCAATCTACCTGTCGTTGCTTGCGCCAGGCGGAAAGGAGGGGGGCGCCGCTCAATATCTGGTCCGGGGCACCACAAGGGCATTGCACGCTTGACTGGCGTCAAGATCTGCGGGCGCAGGAGATCAGGGCGGTATTGTTTAGCGCCGCCGCAAAATGTCTGGTCAATTTCGCGAGCGGCGCAGACATCGCCGCGCCCGGGCACTAGTTGCTTTGCGCCCCATTAGCGCCCTCTTAAGGCGCTAACAGGAGGCGCAAACCAACCGAATTTTTCCCCCTTCGGTTCAGAAACCTACTGACATCATTTAGTGGGAATATTGTTTTTATAAATTAAAAATATTTGATTTCAGTCCACACTCTTATAGTGGATGGGGCCCCAATGTTCTTCTCCCCCTGCTTCAGTAGCTTCACATGATTTGATCACAACCACTTTTCTTTGTAGAGGGTGAACCAGGCAAGGTTATTTACCATCTCGATCACTTTATATAGCCCTGATTTTAACCGAAACTGCCCGGCAAGAATAGGGCGGATTTGGGCCAATTTACACCCTTTTTATGCTCCATTGACTTTAAAGTCGAGCTGAGTGTAAATCGGGTGCCTGACCCGAACCTGCTCTGTTCTCGCCAGATGCGTTTGGTTAAAATCGGGACTCCCGTGATTGTCGTTAAGTGATATGATTACAACATGTATTTCTGGATCCAATGCTAAATTAATATCTAGTCCAAAGTAATCCACCATTTCATAAAACTTTTCGTTCTCATACTTTGTCCTCAAATGGTATGAAGTACTTGGGTTTATAATCAATATAAAATTTAAAAGAATGTTGTTTGCTATTTCATGAAGATGTAAATCTTATCTCTCTATGGTAAAGTGGACTCCATTAAAATCATTGTGATGCTCCAAGCCAGTTATTTCCTTCTGATACTCCACTTTGCCTTTCATGCTAGTTATTTCAAAATTACCAGATACTATTTTGGGTATAAAACATTCATATCTGTCTACCTAATGTATAGTGCGACAAATCGAATGGTGTTTGGGGATGGTTGTAACATTTTGTTTTTAAATTGAAAAACATGTTTCAATGGCTTTATGGATCTGGCCTCCAAAGGCTTGTCTTAAACTAAGCTATTATCATTAAGTGAATATGTTTTGTGAGGCGCCCATTGCTTGTCTAGGATGAATTATACTGGATGCAAAGGACAAACTCTGCAGAGTGTTATATTTATCAAAAATGCAAATTAACCTGGACATCCCTATTATCAAGGCTTCACATAAGTGGTTACAATAACCGCAAGAGGATGGGCTGGAGATCCTTTGACCCACTACTGATAACCTATGGAAAAAAACAAAGTTAACACTGTCTAGAAAATAAATTTCTTTCAGAATTCTCCCTTGGAAAGAATTATTCACAAAAATGGAAATTCCTATTAAGGAAAGAAATGGAGATCATTTGCGAAATGAATAGTTAAACCTTGAATTTCTACATATTCTACTTATTTTAAAAAAGAAGTATATGCATAGGAGGAACTTTGTGCAGATACACTGAAGAGGTTTGGGGGAAAAATTTGGTTGCTTTGCGCCTCCCGTTAGTGCCCTAAGAGGGCGCTAATGGGGCGCAAAGCAACGAGTGCCCGGGCGCGGCGCTGCCAACGCCTCCCGCAAGATTCAGCGGGAGGTTAGCGGTGGTGGTGGTAACCGGTAGCGCCCCACGGCGCTGCGCCGCCGGCGATGGCGCCATCGGCGTGCACAGCGCCCCGCTCGCGCCCCGGCCGCAATCTTCGGTAGTGCCCCCTGACCTATCGCCGGACGCTATGTTCGACGGAGTCACAGGGGCCTACCTGCGGACGGGGAGGCGCTATTTAAAGGCGAGGTGCCGGGCAGCCATTTTTGTTGCTGGCCGCCTGCCAGCACCTGCCTCCGTTCCCGTCCCCAGCCTCCTGACCCGCCCCTCCGTGGAGTGCCGGCTGCGCTCCAGGAGCCCGGCACTTCTCTTAAGTGCCGGGCTCTTTTGCCGGCACTCCCGATCCCCGGGGGCCCAGCTGGGCCCCGGGTCGCGCTGCGCAAGGCCCCTCCCCTTTAAGAAGGGGAGGAACGCCTGCAATACTGCGGCGTGACGTGCCGCAGCGCCCCGCAGCGCCCCAAGAGGGAGGAGGGGTGCTTCCAGTAGCGCCCCGCTTCCCTCTTGGGGCGCTACCACTTAATTTCCGTCGCGGGAGCGCTAATTTTTCCGAGGCGCTAAAAGTAGTGTCCCAGCGAAGTTAGCGCCCCAAAGGGGGCGCAACTCAATTTTTTGCCCTTAGCCTATAAAGCATGGATTTTCCAGTTGGGCTTAAATCTGGCGTGTGCATTGCACCCACCTGACCCAGGTTGCACTGAACCCAAAGAATTTCCATGGTCATTCTAATTTTAACATTGTGGGTGAAATGCAGGCCTGTATAACACATGTATTTGGGAGCTTGCCCATTGATGGGCAGAAATTACATGCTTCTGCAGAATTTAAAGGTCCTCAGCAGCAAAACAGAGCAGGAATGTTGGAAGTAGCAAAATTCTGGGAAAAATATTTTTTATTTACTAAATGGCAGCAAACCATTAAATGAAGCCCTTTATCATGTCATTCATTTTAATGAAAGACTTATGTGAGGCTGCTCTGAAGGGCATTGTTGCAACCTGTCTTCCTTTTATTATCTTTAGATATGCCAGAGAAAGACCAGCTGAGCCCTGCAAGCACAGGTTCAGATCCATCCATCTTGGGGTATTTAAGGGAGATCGCTGGGTGAGAGGCTCAGGTGCAGATGGTGATGGCACAGACGGCAGAACCTGCTTGCCCAAAGGACCAGCTTGTGCCCTACCCTGGCTACTGAATCTGGCTCTGGATCTCAGAGGACCTGTTTTGAAAAGGATATTTTTTTGAGCATCAAGCCTTACTGCAGGCACTGTGGATCATTCCAAACAGTATAAGGGCTGGATTTTGCGGGAGGACAGTGGGCGCGATCGATGGCAGGCCGGGTGGGAAATTGTTTATTCCCCCCAGCGGGTCGGGACCCCGCTGTGAACCAGCCGCGACGCACCTTTACCAAATGTCGGGTCTGTCAACGCTGAGCAGACCCGACACGCAGGGGGAGGCAATTAAAATCATTAGTGACTTGTTTACAGCCACTTATCAATGTTTTTTCCCCAGCTTTTTGGATTTGACAGGTCGCCCACCGGTTTCCCGCTGTGCCTAGACCTCGTCTGTGAAGCTGAGGTGGGAGGTCAGTGGCCATTGAATCAGCTGATGAGTTGACAGCTTCACATGTCACTTGCCATAGAGGGAGTGCAGCGAAGGTTCACCAGGCTGATTCCTGGGATGGCAGGACTGTCGTATGAGGAGAGATTGGGTCGACTAGGCCTGTATTCACTAGAGTTTAGAAGAATGAGAGGGGATTTCATTGAAATGTATAAAATTCTGACAGAGCTAGACAGACTGGATGCTGGGAGGATGTTTCTCCTGGCTGGGGGCTCTAGAACGAGGGGTTACAGTCTCAGGATATGGGGTAGGACATTTAGGACTGAGATGAGGAGAAATTTCTTCACTCAGAGGGTGGTGAACCTGTGGAATTCTCTACCACAGAAGGCTGTGGAGGCCAAGTCACTGAATATATTTAAGAAGGAGATAGATAGATTTCTAGACACAAATGGCATCAAGGGGTATAGGGAGAGAGCGGGAATATGTTATTGAGATAAAGGATCAGCCATGATCATATTGAATGGCCTACTCCTGCTCCTATTTTTCAATGTTTCTATGTCAAAGCTCCCAGCTGATTGAGACATGTTCCCTTAGCCACCAGCTTCTCTAAACTGCATTTCCACTACAGATTCAGGATGCTGCAAGTCATTGCACAAGTCTCCATCCAGTTTGACCACATTACCTCTCTCACCATTGACAGATCGCTTCCGTCACTTCTATTTCACCTGCCATCTATTCCATCAGCATCGGTGCCCTTGAAACTCTCTCACTTTGGTCCTCAGAATCCCAGCACAATCTGCCCCAACAGCAGCAGCACCAGGTACACCAGCAGCACCAACAACAACACCAACCTTCTCTGCAATCACCTGATGCTGCACAGGATAGCGGGCATCAGCAACCGACCACATTGCTGCCCGGGAGGCCAGGGACGGCCTCACCATGGCCAGATTTACTTCACTTGACGCTGTACACCCTGGCTGCCACATGATGCACCAGGTTGGCACCACCCCATACCAACACCATAAAGCATCCCTACAATGCCCAAGCCATTCCCTTCACTCTCATCACCATTGCAGGGGGTACCGTTATGTCTCATCATTCACTGCAACTCACTAAGCCACTTCCAAAGGTGCACACACATCTGTTCAAGAACGCAAAGTGTTGAAAATAAAGGTTTCAATGTTTGACACCACATTAACAGAAACTTTACATGAACATTGCATAAAACACCCAAGTGCCTACCCTTGTGTGTTATTAGTTGGTTTGAATGCACTAGGATGAGGGTGAGTGTGAGGGGTGGCTAGTGAGATGGGGAAGTGATAATGTAGATAGAGCTGGATGGGTGGAGGTGCAAGGTAAGTTGGTGTGAGTAAGGATGTGCAGGAGTAGGGTAGGGAAGGCAGTGTGATGGGGATGTGATGAGTGGCACAGCAGGATGAGGTTGAGTGTGGCTTTGTACTAATGTTTCATGATCTACTGAGATCATTGAAATGTTTTCGGCACTGCACCACATCCCTGCTTGTGCCCTCCTCTGTAATGTGCAACCAGGCTGTGTTGATCTCCTGGGGAGGTCTCTTCCACCCATGGGAAGGGAAGAGAACCTCCCTGTGTGCTGTGACTCCCTCCATAAGCATATGGAGGGAGTCATGGGAGAGCCTGGGTGCAGTCCTGCACCTCTGTGCAGTGTTTGTCAGTGTTTGCAGCACCTCAATGCTGTAGAACACTGACAGCACAAATGTCAAAATAAAGTTGGCCATGGTCCCTTTAAGGAATAAAAACAGAAAATGCTGGAAATATTCAGCAGGTCAGGCAGCATCTGTGGAGAGAGAAACAGAGTTAACGTTTCAGGTCGATGACCCTTTGTCAGAACTGGAAAAAGCTGGAGATGGAACAGATTTTTAAGCAAGTGTAGGGGCAGGGAAAGGGGGGGAGGACAATGAAAGAACAAAAGGGAAGGTCTGTGATAGGATGGAAGGCAGGATAGATTAAGAGACATTAAGAGAGATTAAGAGATGGTGCAAGGCAAAAGGAGATGGTAATGAACAATTTAAGAAACAAAAGATGGCTCTAGATGAAGTGTGAATGGCACTGGCAGAATGAAAGACAGCTGCCATGTGGGAGAGAGAAAAAAAAGCAGCTGTCTTTCATTCTGCCAGTGCCATTCACACTTCATCTAGAGCCATCTTTTGTTTCTTAAATTGTTCCATTACCATCTCCTTTTGCCTTGCACCATCTCTTAATCTCTCTTAATGTCTCTTAATCTCTCCTGCCTTCCATCCTATCACAGACCTTCCCTTTTGTTCTTTCCTCCCCTCCCCCCTTTCCCTCCCCCTGCACTTGTTTAAAAACCTGTTCCATCTCCAGCTTTTTCCAGTTCTGACGAAGGGTCATCGACCTGAAACGTTAACTCTGTTTCTCTCTCCACAGCTGCTGCCTGACCACCTGAGTATTTCCAGCATTTTCTGTTTTTATTTCAGATTTCCTGCATCCGCAGTATTTTGCTTTTGTCCCTTTAAGGAAACTGGCTGATGACGCGTCATCAAATGATGTCACCAGACCCGCTTCCTCCAATTGGCCGGCAAACGCGTTGGGCGGGCTTATCAAGCCCAATCTCGGGAAATTCATTTCAGAGGACAGGATGGAGACAGCAGCGAGGTCGGGACCCGCCACCGACGTCACCCGCCACGGACCCGCCGAGGTTCGTAAAATAGCAGCCTATGCTTCAGATGGCAGCTTGGCAGAGGAGTGTACTTGCCACATGTCGGCAGCCTTGCATGACGGTTTCTCAATACTGCACTCCACTATGGAGTGCGTGACAATTCCAGGGACAGTTATAATGGAGCCCTCGAGGCCCTTGGGCCAGTCAGCACTTTTCGCAGGAATTCTAACTCCTCCAGAAATCCCTAACTCCAACTTCGATAGAATTGGGAATAAGTTAAAGAAAACCAGGAGTCAAAGCTCATGGGTCGCATTGGTGCCCTTAGGTCTGCTGACGAGCTGGTCAACGGCCAGTATTGAGGCAGTGTTTAGTAGTTGGGGCATGTCTGGAATGGGCACAGATGCAAGCAGTGCAACAGCTGCTTGGAAAAACACACATGGACTTAGATAATCTGGTGCTGGTGGTTGCAGATAAGCTGCGCCCTGACAAAGTGGAGTCTTTCCTCATTTTGTAGTGATAGTGTATAATGAAGCATGCAGGGCCCTGTGTGTACAACCTATAACCCCCTGGAATTTTGGTTGTCCTGCCACTCTATAAAAATGCACAGGTTTGTTATGCTGCTGAGTTGTCACTGGGGAAGGAGATGAAATTGCTTGGTCAGGCATCAGGCAATGACTTTGTACATCTATGGATAACTGTTTGGCTTATGTTGCTGATGTCTACTACGGAAGGCTCAAATTATCCCAAAGCAGTCACCTATAGTGCTGTAACCATCTTACTTCTAAATTGCAGTCTTCCCAGGCACTATTCCTCTGAAAGGTGGAGGTATGTGTATCTCTACCTGTAGTTTCTGGTGTGGGGGTACGGGTGGGTGGGTACAGAGGGCTTCTGGTATAGCCGAACCTGCTGGCATCCCTCCATTAATCCTCCGCTTCTTCCTTCATTTTTCTTTCTTCCAGGGGGCTGCGGATGCTCAGTCGTTGAATATATTCGAGGCAGAGATTGATAGATTTTTGGATATTAAGTGAATCAAGGGATATGGAGATCGGGCGGGAAGGTGGAGTTGAGGTAGAAGATCAGCCATGATCTTATTGAATGGCGGAGCAGGCTCGAAGGGTCGAATGGCCTACTCCTGCTCCTATTTCTTATGCTCTTATGTTCAAAAACAAGAGATATAGAGGAATTCCCTTGGGAAAACCTATTGTGGCACTGTTGGAGCTGTTCAGGAAAAAAGGCAGAAGCTCAACAACTGCCACATAGCACAACGGAAAAAGAAAAGCAAGAGCAATAGTTGAGAAATGGCCTGATAATTTGGGCAATCTTCCTCCTGAACTATTCAACATTACATCTGTGTACAACTCACACCTCAACACAATTTCTAACCCCCTAAAGTTAGTGCAATGAGGAACTTCAGTCCCCTAGAGTTGCTTCAAAGTCCACCACCTAATTGAGTGAACATTAACTTGATTTTCTGTTTCCGTTTGCTCGCAGCATGTGGACCAGGCTGGCAAAGCTGCATTGCCCATCCTTGGTTCCCCTGAGAAGGTGGTGGTGAGCCACCATCTTGAACCGCCAAAGTGCCTTTGGTGACAGTGCTCCTGTGATTGAAGCATTGAAAAATAAATCAACAAATTTCTGTTTCATTTGGAAGCAGAAGGATATAAACCAAACACCAAAACAAGGGGGTGTTGAAAAGAATGACTGTGAACCTGCCCGTTATCCATAGGATTAGCCTGATGGGGTGGATGACCTTTCTATTATTCCTACAGTTCTAGAACAGCAGACCATGGGGGGTGAAATTCGACTTGGGCGGGGATGCAAAACAGACAATATGGCATCTGCTGCCAGTTATACGTCCCATCCGATATTTACATCAATGAAACCGACTATCGGCCGGAGTGTATAACTGGTGGCAGATGTGATACCATCCATTTTGCATCCCTGCCTAAGTTGAATTTCACTCCCCATTTGTCTTAACGTTCTGATATACCATAATAGAAATATAACTGAAATGAATTAATATTCTCTGTTTACTACAGCTAATGTTAATTGCTTTGGAGGTTAAATCATAACTGCTTAAATCTTTCATTAATTAATAATTAGTTAAAATAAGAGACATGTTTTTGGCATTTTCTATGAAATATATTTCATTAATGATTAATTCTCATTTCCCTGAAAATCCGATACCCATTATGCAATACTTTCTGCATGTAGGAAAATCATTCAGAGAATTGATTTTTCCTTGGCAGCAAACCAGCATAATCAGAGCAACAAGCTGTAAGCCTGCTAAACTGCTACCTGCACTGAGAATAATTTTGATTTCTGTGAGGTTCTGTACAGACATTTTGTTCTGAGCTAGTCATGGAGGTTTTAAAATCTGTTTAGCACTTTACCCGTTATATAACAATTTTTTTCGTAAATTATTATTACAGAAAAGTGGCCTAATGTGGTCAAGAGAAGGTATCTGTCTATGAGGAGACTTTCCGCACCTCTGCTTGCTTTGGCATTACACTATACCTTGCGCCAGCACAATCACTGTTGTAATAAAACAACATGTCTGATATACATGTACTGCCTCATTAATTATTGAACAATTTTACTATTACAAAAACTGCAGTTCAAAACTTTCCTCTGGACTTCTGTAGGTGAATACTACATCGGATATAAATGTCACAAGAACATAAGAAAGCACAAAAGGGGAAAAGGTTATTTAGCCCATTAAACGTACTCTTTCACAAAATATGTTCAATGTACCTCAACATGGGCTCTGTCCCAATTGCGTTTACACTGCAAGTTTAGTATTGGTGCGGTGATTGTGGCTTCACACCAGTACTAAACTGGCAGTGTAAATCTGGAATAAAAACAGAAAATGCTGGAGATACTCAGCAGGTCAGGCAGCATCTGTGAAGAGAGAAACAGAGTTAACGTTTCAGGTCGATGACCTTTTGTCAGAACTGGAAAAAAGCAGGAAATGGAACAGATTTTTAAGCAAGTGTAGGAGCTGGGAAAGGGGGGAGGGGATGAAAGAACAAAAGGGAAGGTCTGTGACAGGATAGAAGGCAGGAGAGGTTAAGAGACATTAAGAGATATTCAAGGCAAAAGGAGATGGTAATGGGACAGATTAAGAAACAAAGGACGGCTCTAGATGAAGTGTAAATTGCGCTGGCAGAATAAAAGACAGCTGCCATGTGGGAGAGAAGAAAAGACACAAACAAAAGGTGTGGATAAAAAATATATATATGATCGGGGCCAGGTTATGATCTGAAATTGTTGAACTCTATGTTGAGTCCAGAAGGCTGTAAAGTGCCTAATCGAAAGATGAGGTGTTGTTCCTTAAGCTTACGCTGAGCTTCCGTGGAACAATGCAAGAGGCCGAGGACGGTGAGGTCTGAGTGGGAGTGGAGCGGTGAATTAAAGTGACAGGCGACCGGAAGCTTGGGGTTCCCCTTACGGACTGAACGGAGGTGTTCCGCAAAGTGATCACCCAATCTGCGTTTGGTCTCCCCAATGTAGAGGAGACCACATCGTGAGCAGCGAATACAGTATACTAAATTGCAAGAAGTACAAGTAAATCGCTGTTTCACCTGGAAGGGGTGTTTGGGGCCCTGGACAGTGGGAAGGGGGGAGGTATAAGGGCATGTGTTTAAAAAGGTGGTAGAGAGAAAATGAGGAATTATAGACCGGTAAGTCTGACATCGGCAGTGGGGAAAATGCTGGAGTCCATTATAAAAGATGCAATAGCAGAGCACTTGGAAAACAGTGACAGGATCGGACAAAGTCAACATGGATTTACAAAAGGTAAATCATGCTTGACTAATCTACTGGAATTTTTTGAGGATGTAACTGGTAGAATAGATAAGGGAGAACCAGTGGATGTGGTGTATTTGGACTTTCAGAAGGCTTTCGATAAGATCCCGCATAAGAGATTAGCGTGTAAAGTTAAAGCACATGGGATTGGGGGTAAGGTACTGTCTTGGATGGAGAACTGGTTGGCAGACAGGAAGCAAAGAGTTGGAATAAACAAATCTTTTTCCGAGTGGCAGGCAGTGACTAGTGGGGTACCGCAGGGATCGGTGCTAGGACCCCAGCTATTCACAATATATATAAATGATCTAGATGAGGGAACTAGATGTAATATCTCCAAGTTTGCAGACGACACAAAGCTGGGTGGGCGTGTGTGCTGTGAGGAGGATGCAGAGAAACTCCAGTATGATTTGGACAGGTTGGGTGATTGGACAGATGCATGGCAAATGCAGTATAATGTGGATAAATGCGAGGTTATCCACTTTGGTGGCAAAAACAGGAAGACAGATTATTATCTGAACGGCAATAGATTGGGAAAAGGGGAAGTGCAACGAGTCCTGGGTGTCCTTGTGCACCAGTCGCTGAAGGTAAGCATGCAAGTGCAGCAGGAGATTAAGAAGGCAAATGGTATGTTGGCCTTCACAGCGAGAGGATTCGAGTACAGGAGCAAGGATGTTTTGCTACAGTTGTACAGGGCCTTGGTGAGACCACACCTTGAGTATTGTGTGCAGTTTTGGTCACCTTATCTGTGGAAGGATGTTCTTGCCATGGAGGGAGTGCAGCGAAGATTCACCAGACTGATACCTGGGATGGCAGGAATGACATATGAGGAGAGATTGGGTCGATTAGGCTTATATTCGCTAGAGTTCAGAAGAATGAGAGGGGATCTCATTGAAACTTATAAAATTTGAACAGGACTGGACAGACTAGATGCAGGAAGGATATTCCCGATGGTGGGGGAGTCCAGAAGCAGGGGTCACAGTCTAAGGATAAGGGGTAAGCCATTTAGGACTGAGATGAGGAGGAATTTCTTCACCCAGAGAGTGGTGAACCTGTGGAATTCTCTACCACAGAAGGCAGTTAAGGCTAATTCATTAAATATATTCAAGAAGGAGTTAGATATATTTCTTAAGGCTAAAGGGATCAAGGGATATGGGGAGAAAGCAGGGACAGGATGATCAGCCATGATCTCATTAAATGGTGGAACAGGCTCGAGGGGCTGAATGGACTACTCCTGCTCCTATCTTCTATGTTTCTATCTCCTGCGCTTGCACGGGAAGGTGCCGGGCGAGGGGGAAGGGGTGTTGGGGGTGATAGAGGAGTGGACTAGGGTGTCGCGGAGGGAGCGGTCCCTACGGAATGCTGAAAGGGGAGGTGAGGGGAAGATGCGTTTGGTGGTGGGATCACGCTGGAGGTGGCAGAAATGGTGGAGGATGATCCATTGAATGTGGAGGCTGGTGGGGTGAAAGGTGAGGTGAGATGCAAAACGTGCCCTTATACCTCCCCCCTTCCCACTATCCAGGGCCCCAAACACCCCTTCCAGGTGAAACAGTGATTTACTTGTACTTCTTGCAATTTAGTATACTGTATTCGCTGCTCATGATGTGGTCTCCTCTACATTGGGAGACCAAATGCAGATTGGGTGACCGCTTTGCGGAACACCTCCGTTCAGTCCGTAAGGGGGACCCCGAGCTTCCGGTGGCCTGTCACTTTAATTCACCGCTCCACTCCCACTCAGACCTCACCGTCCTCGGCCTCTTGCATTGTTCCACGGAAGCTCAGCGTAAGCTCGAGGAACAGCACCTCATCTTTCGATTAGGCACTTTACAGCCTTCTGGACTCAACATAGAGTTCAACAATTTCAGATCATAACCTGGCCCCTATCATATATATATTTTTTATCCACACCTTTTGTTTGTGTCTGTTCTTCTCTCCCACATGGCAGCTGTCTTTCATTCTGCCAGCGCAATTTACACTTCATCTAGAGCCATCCTTTGTTTCTTAACCTGTCCCATTACCATCTCCTTTTGCCTTGAATATCTCTTAATGTCTCTTAACTTCTCCTGCCTTCTATCCTATCACAGACCTTCCCTTTTGTTCTTTCATCCCCTCCCCCCTTTCCCAGCCCCTACACTTGCTTAAAAATCTGTTCCATTTCCTGCTTTTTTCCAGTTCTGACAAAAGATCATCGACCTGAAATGTTAACTCTGTTTCTCTCTTCATAGATGCTGCCTGACCTGCTGAGTATCTCCAGCATTTTCTGTTTTTATTTCAGATTTCCAGCATCTGCAGTATTTTCTTTTTGTTATTAGTGTAAATCTGGAGTTAGGGACTCCTGGAGGAGTTAGAATATTGGAATCATGGAATGATACAGCATGGAAGGAAGCCATTCAGCTCATCGTGCCTGTGTCGGTTCTTTGGTAGAGCTATCCAATTAGTCCCACTCATCAGCTCTTTCCTCATAGCCCAGTACATTTTTTCCATTCAAGTATATATCCAATTCTCTTTTGAAAGTTACTATTGAATCTGCTTCCACCACACTTTCAGGCAACACATTCCAGATCACAACAACTCGCTGTGTAAAAACATGTTTCCTCACGTCACCTTTGGTTCTTTTGCCAATTACTTTAAGTCTGTGTCCTCTGGTTAATGACCCTTCTGCCACTGGAAATAGTTTCTCCTTATCCCTATCTCAAAACCATTCATGATTTTGAACACCTCTATTAAATCTCCTCTTAACCTTCTCTGCTCTAAGGAAAACAACCCTGGCTTCTCCAGTCTCTCCATATATCTGAAGTCCCTCATCCCTGGTACCATTATAGTAAATCTCTTCTGCATGCTCTCCAAGGCCTTGACATCCTTCCTAAAGTGTGGTGCCCAGAATTGAAAACAATACTCCAGCTGAGGCTTAACCAGTGTTTTATAAAGTTTTAGCATTAGTTATGTCTCTTTGGCTCTTTGTGACCATATGGACTGTAAATCCAGAGTGGCGTTAACCTGATTTACAATGTGCTCAGGGGTCGATTGGGTGCTGGGTACATTGCAGGCCCATCTAACCTCGATTTAAACATTTAAAGAGCAGTGATTCTCCCTTCCCCACTTTCTAAACATGTAAATTTATAACTGTTAGGAGAGAGCTCTGTGCGTGAAAGTATCCAGACATTTAAAGAGCTCTCTTTGGGCAGGATGGTTAGAGATCCAGCCAAGCAGGAGCCAGGCAATATGAAAGTGGTTCATACTGGTAGCTGCAAAGTAAGTGCACACATGTTATCTTAAGGGAACATTTGAATGCTACTTATCCCCAAAAGTAATCAAGCATAACTCCAGAATCTTCAAGCACCCTCCTATGTCCACTACTCAATCCTGGCCTTTTGTCCACTGGACAGCATTCTCCTGCCCACATCACAGGAACTATTCTGACCTATGGAGTATTTATTGTCTCAGTCTGTACCTATTCCCATAACCCTGCAAGCTGATTTCTAACCAGCAAACATCTTCGAAAGTTGGCTTGGTAAATCAACATGGCTGCAACAGTGGCTTTCTTAGTAATTAGTTATTAATATTATTAGTTATTTGAAAAATTGTATACATACACACGCACACATGCACGTCTATGCGCGCACACACATGCACGTGCATACATGCCAAAATTTATAGAACAAATAGTTTGGTTTTTGGTGCCAAACAACAGCACATGCTTACTAAAGCAGGTAACAATAAGAACATTTGGAAGGAAAAGAATAGATTTTACAAAATTCATTCTAACAATAAGGGGGGGAAACACAAATATCACCATAGCTACAATTGTCTATGAAGATGTACAGCCAAGGCCAGTCTGCACTATTATGGATCCTCAGACATAGCCGCACCATTTATTTCTAAGGGAATAAACATCATTACTGGGTAAGTGAAGGGCTCTAGCAAGAGTAAAACACAATGGCCCAGAAATTGATCTCGCTCTGTTCCCGCGGGGGTAAGCCTTCCCCGCGATCTCTCACCTCGCTTGTGCTTTTTCAGATCCAGCTCGCACGAACTTGATGTTCCAGACATCAGCCGGGCAGTGCTTGCGTATCCCACCGGCGTAGTGAATTCGTGCGAGCTGTGGGATCACGTGACTCAGTTAGAGCCAATGGCAGCACACCATCTTCCATTCATAAGTTTCACAGACGTGCTGTGAAATCTATGAATCTTACACCCCCCCAAAATAACAGCTAAACCTCAATTAAATTAAAAAAAAAAACCATCACATTACTAAAATAAGTATAGTTAAATAAATTAACCATTTTAAATAAAAAATTAAATTTTTGAAAAAATTTAAAATCTTTTAAAAAGTTATAAAAATAAACTTACCTGTCTTTAAAGTCTCTAAAAAAGATATACCTGTTAAAAAAAATTCAAAAAAATACTTAATTCACCACTTACCTTGTTAAAAGTGGGTCTTACTCCTCCTTTTTCCATTTCTAAAATCTTCAGTACTTACCTACGCGTCCAAAGCATGAAGTGCACAGCGTGCGCGCAGCCTGTAGCGCGCACGCGATGCACTGAGGAACCGCCCCCTTTTCAAAAGAGCAATTGCCGGTTTTCAGCGCATGCGCAGGGCATGCAGAAAACCGGCAATTGCAGAGGGAATACGCGAGAGTACGCACTGCGTACTCTCGCGCACCGGGATGAATTTTTGGCCCAATAGATTGGAATGGCAAATGAAATCCTGAATGATTTTTACAAGATAAAATATTATCAGTCTGCATTAAATTGAATCACTTTAAATTACGGATGCAATCTATAGTGCTCCTTATATTTAAAATTCTTAACTATGAAGGAAAATCTCAATCTGTTGTCTGGCTTATAACACAATTATCGGTATCTTGCAGCTGACCATCAATTTGGCAGAAAAAGAGCAATTCTGTTAGGATTTAATTATAAATTACTTTTTTATTTATTCATTCCTGGGATGTGGGTGTCGCTGGCAAGGCTAGCATTTACTGCCCACCCCTAATTGCCCTTTGAGAGAGGTGAGCCACCTTCTTGAACCGCTGCAGTCCGTGTGGTGAAGGTACTCCCACAGTGCTGTTAGGGAGGGAGTTCCAGGATTTTGACCCAGCGATGATGAAGGAACGACGATATATTTCCAGGTCAGGATGGTATGTAACTTGGAGGGGAACTTGGAGGTGATGGTGTTCCCATGCTCCTGCTGCCCTTGTCTTTCTAGGTGGTAGAGGTCGCGGGTTCGGGAGGTGCTGCCGAAGAAGCCTTGGCGAGTTGCTGCAGTACATCTTGTAGATGGTACACACTGCAGCCATGGTGCGCCGATGGTGCAGGGAGTGAATGTTTAAGGTGGTGAATGGGGTGCCAATCAAGCGGGCTGCTTTGTCCTGGATGGTGTCAAGCTTCTTGAGTGTTGTTGGAGCTGCACTCATCCAGGCAAGTGGAAAGTATTCCATCACGCTCCTGACTTGTGCCTTGTAGATGGTGGAAAGGCTTTGGGGAGTCAGGAGGTGAAACACTCGCCGCAGAATACCTAGCCTCTGACCTGCTCTTGTAGCCACAGTATTTATGTGGCTGGTCCAGTTAAGTTTCTAGTCAATGGTGACCCCCAGGATATTGATGGTGGGGGATTCGGCGATGGTAATGCCACTGCCATTGAATGTCAAGGGGAGGTGGTTAGACTCTCGCTTGTTGGAGATAGTCATTGCCTGGCATTTTTGTGGCGCGAATGTTACCTGCCACTTATCAGTCCAAGCCTGAATGTAGTCCAGGTCTTGCTGCATTCGGGCATCGACTGCTTCATTATCTGAGGAGTTGTGAATGGCACTGAACACTGTGCAGTCATCAGCGAACATCCCCATTTCTGACCTTATGTTGGAGGGAAGGTCATTGATGAGGCAGCTGAAGATGGTTGGGCCTAGGACATTGCCCTGAGGAACTCCTGCAGCGATGTCCTGGGGCTGTGATGATTGACCTCCAACAACTACAACCATCTTCCTTTGTGCTAGGTATGACTCCAGCCAGTGGAGAGTTTTCCCCCTGATTCCCATTGAATTCAGTTTTACTAGGGCTTCTTGATGCCACACTCGGTCAAATGCTGCCTTGTTGTCAAGGGCAGTCACTCTCACCTCACCTCTGGAATTCAGCTCTTTTGTCCATATTTGGACCAAGGCTATAATGAGGTCTGGAGCCGAGTGGTCTCGGCGGAACCCAAACTGAGCATCGGTGAGCAGGCTATTGGTGAGTAAGTGCCGTTTAATAGCACTGTCGACGACACTTTCCATCACTTTGCTGATGATTGAGAGTAGAATTAATTAACAGCCATTGTCATCGACATGCTGAGTCAATGCAACAATGCTCTTCAATAAAACGTCTCAATTTAAAAAAACACACATTGTCGGGCTTTGCATAATAGGGGTAATTTTGTGTAACAACATAAAGAAGCTGCATGGACTTTATAAATGGAGTTATCCAGATTTACAAAGTTGAAAAATGTGGATCTCTTTCACTATTTCCAGTGATGTTCCACTAGGACAGGGCCCATAGATTTTCCCAGGAGTGTGAAACAATTCACAAAGCATGCTCGTTACTCATATAGACAGCACATTAATAATATCGGGCCGAGAGATCTCTGGTTATCTAGGCTAGGGCAAAACGAGAGGGATGAGGAACTGACTCTCTGGATTTAAAATCACATTCTTTTACTCAGAAGGAATAAATAAATTGATCACAGTACTTTTGAAGATTAATCATGGAAGAAGACTTCTACACTTTGAAACAGATAAATTGGAATTTGCTTGGCTTTGTGAATGTATATAATTTAGAATTAATAAGTACATTGATAATCTTACTAAACATTGTAAATATGCATGCACCATATCCGTCAAACCAGGAATAAGTACATAATTTAAATGAACTGCTTTTTTCAATTTACAAAATTAGCTGCATATTGAAGCAGTAAGCATTTCAAGTTATTGTTGAATCGAATTTGTTGAATCCAGCATGTTTTGGGAATAGCATTTATCTGCACATGGAAACTGTAACAATATTAATGAGGATAAGGTCAGTGAACTGAATTTGCTTTCAGTGGAGAATAGATTATTAGGGAGGGACATGATCCAGACCTCGAGTGATACAAATTATGTAAATTTAAATTAGACTGCGAGCAAAAAACAAGGCACAGTTTCAAAATGAGCATGTTTCATGTGAGACAGGATTAAAAAGTCTTTTTTGTACACATTTTATTCCCCAATTCTATTAGGAAAAAGCACAGAATTACAAAACACAGGGGTGTATTTTCTCTGTTTGCTTTTTTTTAGCAAGCATTAGTGATCTCTGACTCACATTCACTATTTTTGCTAACAATAGCAAACAGAGGAAAATATAGCCAAAAGTGGAACACTTGCTACACCCATTAAATTATGGATAAAGGTATAAAATTACTGCCAAAGTTTGAAAAAGGTTTTGAAAATCCTATTATAATTCAAATGGGATAAATGCCCAGGGGATACTACAAAAGAATGTTATATTTCATTAAAATCATTAAAATCTTTCTTTGATTCCCATTGCAAGCAGTGTGCTATGGTTAATTTAAAAAATCTTCTGCGTCTATCCTCATTAAAATCATCTGTTAAAATATCTATGTAACCTTTTATAGTTGAACTTTTAATGATGAGATATAAATGGTTAATTAAAATCTCTACAAACCAGTTTGTAACAGCAATACATTCCTTGCATGCTACAAGGTTCCTGAGCCATATCAAGTTTACTTGGCCTGTAACATATTCCCGTCATTAATAACTTGATTGCATGGTGCAGATTTGATATATTTTTCAGTCAATCCTTTAATTTTTGATGGAATTCTTGGAATATTTTGAAATCTCATCAATCATGTTTCATTTTGATGCTACTATAACTTCAAGGGTTCCAGTGAGACATCCTAATAGAAAAATATGAGGATTACACCAAGGTTTGAATGTGGGAAGCAGCTATTACAAGAAGCAAGAGACATGCAAGAGAAGTCAAACAACTAAAGAGAAAGAAAAAAGATGGATCTATTATTAGATGTCTGAGCAACCAAAAGTAAATTTGGCCCACCACCCCAGTTTATCTTAGGAACTCACGCATACTGTTTTAATTCTGAAATATCCTTTTAAGCCTACAGTATAAGGAGTGGATTTAGAAATTGCATTCAAAAAGCCAGCACTGCAGAGCAAATAAGAATAAAAGAAAGAGAATGTCAAATAGTAGCTCACTGGCACCATTCCACAATTCTAACCGTGATACATTTTTGGGACATGATATATAGAATACAAAGAGCTTCATTTAAAGGTTTCATCTTTGCACCAATACTTACCCAAAATGAATCAGAAATCTATTGTATTAATACAGCTTACATCAGTGAAATGGATAAATGCCATTTCAACTGGGTGCTATTAAGTCATGTAGTTATGATTCAAAATATGATTTACCATCTTCAAAAATCTATAGATCTTCAATGTAAATAGCAGACTGATAACATGACAAGGAGGATCTCAGAGACAGATAGTCTGTAGAGCAACACTATAAAAGTTCTGAAGTGACTGCAAAGTGCTCAGATACACTTATGCCTTGTGATCATCAAGGGCTGACAATATTCGTGTGGGCAACCTGGAAATCATGCTGAGCCGGTAAAAGTTGCTCAGTTTTAGATCGGTGTTCTGACTTTTTCCCAGTCAACAGCAGGACCAAACTTCTCTGATTGTATTAATTGTACTGGCCATGCAAACGCACTACACTCAGGCAGAAGGAGTCTGCTTCATCTATGGTCTACTGTGGAAAGTTCTAACAGTGATATGTAGATAGGAGGCTAAGTATGTCATTTACAACTGCCACATTAAGGCTGAGACTCAAAATAATAAGCTAACAACGTTTTAAAGGAAAATTTCAATTTTAGTGTAGAAACACTGGCCCGGAATTTGCAGTCAGGATGACGGCGAACTGGCAGCATTCGCTGTCATTCCGCCTTTGAAACTGACCGCAACTTCGGGAGTTGGCGCATGAGCAGGCGCATGCAAAAATCCTGAAGTTGCGGTCTGTCATTGACAGCTCCGAAACAGGCTGCGCTGTGCCCCCCGCCCCCCACAGTGCCGGCAATTTGTGTAATCACCCAAATCAGGGACACTTCGGCTCTTCCACAGTAAGTACGTTGTTAAATTCCCCACTAAATGTTAGACCCAAAGGGATTAGGTGTAACTTTTTTAAAATTCATTTATGGGATCAGGGCGTCACTGGCAAGGCCAGCATTTATTGCCCATCCCTAGTTGCCCTTGAAAAGGTGGTGGTGAGCCACCTTCTTGAACCGCTGCAGTCCGTGTGGTGAAGGTACTCCCACAGTGCTGTTAGGGAGGGAGTTCCAGGATTTTGACCCAGCGACGGTGAAGGATCGGCAATATACTTCTAAGTCAGGATGGTGTGTGACTTGGAGGGGAACTTGGAGGTGGTGGTGTTCCCATGCACCTGCTGCCCTTGTCCTTCTAGGTGGAAGATGTCGCGGGTTTGGGAGGTGCTGTCGAAGAAGCCTTGGCGAGTTGCTGCAGTGCATCTTGTAGATGGTACACACTGCAGCCACGGTGCGCCGGTGGTGGAGGGAGTGAATGTTTAAGGTGGTGGATGGGGTGCCAATCAAGCGGGCTGCTTTATCCTGGATGGTGTCGAGCTTCTTGAGTGTTGTTGGAGCTGCACTCATCCAGGCAAGTGGAGAGGAGTCCATCACACTCCTTACTTGTGCCTTGTAGATGGTGGAAAGGCTTTGGGGAGTCAGGAGATGAGACACTCGCCACAGAATACCCAGCCTCTGACCTGCTCTTGTTGCCACAGTATTTATGTGGCTGGTCCAGTTAAGTTTCTGGTTAATGGTGACCCCCAGAATGTTGATAGTGGGGGATTCGGCGATGGTAATGCCATTGAATGTCAAGGGGAGGTGGTTAGACTCTTGCTTGTTGGAGATAGTCATTGCCTGGCACTTCTGTGGCGCGAATGTTACCTGCCACTTATCAGCCAAAGCCTGAACGTTGTCCAGGTCTTGTTGCATGCGGGCATGGACTGCTTAATTATCTGAGGAGTTGTGAATGGCGCTGAACACTGTGCAGTCATCAGCGAACATCCCCATTTCTGACCTTATGTTGGAGGGAAGGTCATTGATGAAGCAGCTGAAGATGGTTGGGCCTAGGACACTGCCCTGAGGAACTCCTGCAGCGATGTCCTGGGGCTGTGATGATTGACCTACAACCACCACAACCATCTTCATTTGTGCTAGGTATGACTCCAGCCAGTGGAGCATTTTCCCCCTGATTCCCATTGACTTCAGTTTTACTAGGGCACCTTGATGCCAGACTCGATCAAATGCTACCGTGATGTCAAGGGCAGTCACTCTCACCTCACCTCTGGAATTCAGCTCCTTTGTCCATGTTTGGACCAAGGCTGTAATGAGGTCGGGAGCCGAGTGGTCCTGGCAGAACCCGAACTGGGCATCAGTGAGCAGGTTATTGGTGAGTAAGTGCCGCTTGATAGCACTGTCGATGACACCTTCCATCACTTTGCTGATGATTGAGAGTAGACTGATGGCCGGGTTGGATTGGTCCTGCTTTTTGTGGACAGGACATACCTGGGCAGTTTTCCACATTGTCGGATAGCTGCCAGTGTTGTAACTGTACTGGAACAGCTTGGCTAGAGGCGCGGCTAGTTCTGGGGTTTTAACAGCGTTATTACTGCTAAACAAAGGTTATGGGCCTGGAAACCCAATTTTAATTTTGTGCAGTTTGAAATTTGTCCATTTTAATAAAAATTAAAATTAAGAAAGTTATTAAAAAATGTAAGTTTGTCCATCTTTATTTCAAGTTTGCCTTTTCCCCATGTGAGAGCCCCAATCTATGTTTTGCTCTCTAAACATTTTTTTTTAATTAGAATTTTAAGGGTTTACTCACTACCTTGTTTGCTGTCTGTGAGAAATCTGCCTTTTGATTGGCAGCTTAGACAGCCTGTTAAAGTCACAACAGTTCACACAAGGGGATCTCCCACTCTGACCTTAGCCTCTTACACTGTCCCAATGAAGCTCAATGGAAGCTCGATGAACAGCACTTCATCTTTCTATGAGGCACTTTAAGCCTTCCAGACTCATCATTGAGTTCAACAATTTCAGATCATAACCTCAGCCCCTATTTTTTCAGATAGCAGCTGTTGATGATTCTGCTATCCCCATTTACACCTCCTCTAGACCCATCTTTTGTTTCTTTACTTGTTCCATTACCATCTCCATTCGCCTTGCACCATCATCCCTTTTGTCATTTAATCTCTCTTGTCTTCCACCCTATCACAGACCTTCCCTTTTGTTCTTTCTGCCCTTCCCCCGCCTCTGTACTTGCTTACAACCTGTAACATCTCTAACCTTTTCCAGTTCTGACGAAAGGTCATCGACCTGAAATTGTAAATCTGTTTCTCTCTCTCCCTAGATGCTGCCTGACCTGCTGAGTATTTTCAGCATTTTCTGTTTTTATTTCAAATTTCCAGCATCCGCCGTATTTTGCTTTTGTATTGATTCTGTTAATTGTTGCTTGAATACTGTGTGTATGATTGCTTCTGCTAATGTTACAATAAAGCCTTGTTATATCCAATTGGGATTGCCAAGCTGTATCATTGACAGGGTAACCTAGGGCCGAGCGCTCCTGACATGGGGACCCTGTAACAGTGGCGACCTGCAGCAGGACTTGGCAAATAACAAAGTGAATTAGCCAAAGCAGAATCCCTTCGGGTAGTAAAGGGTCATAACCTAACTCCTGGGGGAGGATATTAGTTTAGTAGACTATGAGTGAGGGCGGTGCGCTACCCTCCGATAATTAAGCAGCATGACTAAGAAAGAGGGTTCCGAGTGGATCCACCAATATGAGGAAAAGGTAAAGGAAGCCGAATTGATACCAGTGGGGGACCATGTGCAGGATGGTCTGGCAGAGAATAAAGAGTTCTCTGTCGAGAAGTGGCAGAAGCTGTTGTGCTACGCTGCTCACTTCAGTGCAGAGAGAACCTCAATTGATGTGGCCAAGGTATGGTTACATATGGGAAAATTCTCACCGGTCTGGTACCGGGTTAAATCCTATTGGAAGGAGATGCAGTCAATGACTGCTGCTGCCTCTGAGGATTTAAAAAATGAAATTGTGCAGGAGGACGTGGAGTTAATATCAGCAGAGTTAATATCAGGCCTTTCACAGCATACAAGTGTTGCAAAAGAGTTTCTTTAAAAAAAAACCCTGGGTTGGGCACATGAGGTGTAACAAAAGGGTTAGGAAAAAGAGAAAGAAGTTAAAAGCCCACAGCAAAAATAAAATTGCTGACAAAAGACCTGAAATGTTAACTCTGTTTCTCTCTCCACAGATGTTGCCTGACCTGCTGAGTATTTCCAGCATTTTCTGTTTTTATATCAAGAAGTAATTAACCCTTACTTCTGGTTGCTAAATTGCATTGCTGGAGTTAATTACTTTTTGAGCTTCCAGCAATTCAATCTGTTTTTGAGTGGAAAGAGCAGTCACTGTACAAACTGTTCCATTGTCCCTAAATAAAAACAATGACATTCATGGTGGCCCTCTGACCTTTGCAGTTCCTGCAGTCCTGTGCCGCAAACTAATTCAGACAGTCCATGATATTATTGGACAATGGCAAGTCGGGCACTAATAAATATCCCTTAGCGATTGACAGCATTTAAAGGTACTCTTGACTAAATTCATCAGGGGTTCCTAGAACCTCGGATGGTACTGTTCTGTTTTCACAGGTGTGATACTTCTAAGCCTAGCAATGGATGCAGGCTGGGGCCAGGTATCTATACTTATTAAGAATGAGAAAGTCTGGAGCATCGTTTATAATTTAACTATGGAGACTCGCTGGTTCTTGTCTGTGTTATCTCTGGTCAAGATCTGCAGGCATATCTGGATGTGGCATTCTTTAAGAAAGGCTGTGAAAAGGAAACCGTACTATTACACCTTGGACGGCAAAACATTGGCAAAGTGGGGAATCTGTATGAGGATACACTTAAGGAACAATGGGGTGTAAGAACTTCTAACTTTCCATTTTTCTGCACAGACGTAAGGGTACGATGGATGTTTCCTTGCACGTATGTCCGAGAGCAGACGGTGTAGACTTGATCTAAAAACTGACACTAACGCAATTAATACTTTACAATGAAAGGCGCAGGAAAAAATGCAAACCGTGTTTATGAAGGACCCCTGAATGAACTTAGTGACGAGGACACATGAAGCTTTTTATAATGATTTATGATTAGAAATTATTCCTGCGCTGTTAAATATTTCCTTCTGTATCATTTGTCATGTGAATTATGTAATTAAAGGTATGTAGAGTTGAAGGTCTGTGCTTAGAGAAATTATATACTTTTACTAAACACAATTCTAAAAGATATTTAGGTGAACTCACATAGAGGCAATGGGAACATGATAAAACAATGCACAAACAATTGGAGGGATTACTTAAAGGAATGGATAGCAGTCAGGGCATACTATATCGGAACAAGGTGAGCCCCTAGTTTTAATAAAAGAAAAGGCAGAAAGATTAGGACAGGTTAGGGAAACTGCAATTATTCACAACATCTGATCTCAAAGGCGATTATGTATGAAGGGTTTCTACTTAAATCATTTTCAAAAAGAGGTTAAATGGTATTATAAACAATTGGATCCCAAATTTTAACAAATAAAAATCTGGAAATCAGATGGGAATATGGTTTGGTGTAAGGTGCGAAGATTTGGACTCATGTGTTATGCTGGGAAGCCTTGCAAGCAAAGTGACATTGTTTCACGACTGATTCATGTGATAGTGGTAATACAATTGCTTTCTGCTGATGATAAACTGATGGCGTATTTAAAGTGGAATCAATATGTTTGTTGGAGGAAGATATACACAAGGAATTTGTGAATTATCAGAAGATATTAGTGACAGAAAAAGAAGGGTTCTGGATTGCACCTGACACTTCATGCACAGTTTCAGGAAAAGTGGTGCCTGCCTGTGTGGCTGCATTCTGCTGCAGAGCCCATCGTTAGCTTATGGTTTCATACTAACTATACTATTAAATTTGAAAAGGAGGTTGGTTGTTCGGAGTGAGTAATGTATTACGTTACAGCAAATAAGAAACACTACCTTTACCTACCATATGTCCGATTTGGTGATTAACATTTTGCCTCACACCAACCAGAATGACTAAACTGGGGATAACATATTGGTGGCTGTTAGGTCCCACAAGTAAACCCACCCACCAGACAGAAGCCTTGTAAATTTTGGCCGCAAAAGAATTATGTGTACTTAAACACTTCATTCAGAAAGTAAAGAAGAAAGCAGATCACTTAGAACTTGCTAAATTAATTACAGACGATATAATGAGGGATCAGAAATCAGATTTCTTCACCCTCAAGGTGTGATCTGTAAGATATAGCCTAGAATGCCTATACATGCTTCAGAACAATGAGGCAGCTGAGCGACAAATCCAACAAATAGGAAAACACTCATAAATAAAAACAGAAAATGCTGGAAATACTCAGCAGGTCAGGCAGCATCTGTGGAGAGAGAAACAGATTCAACGTTTCAGGTCAAGGTGGGAGGCAGTGTCTAATGCAGGCCAGCGTCTGTGATAACGCTTGTTATCTGGATCTTTAATTGTCACTCAGATTTTGGTACTGGGGGTTTTGCTCATTTTAGTCTGTTGGCTTAGAGGTGTTATAAAACACTTAAATAAGAAAGTAGATATACATGAAATGGCAGCTTTATTAAGAGAACAACAATAGTGATAATAGTGATGTATCGGAAGAAGTTTTTCTCCCTCAAGTTGGGGACTGTTGAAATATGTTGAAGTAACCATTTTTATACCATTGAAATATAATGAATTAACTCTTTTAATACATTGCCAGATGACCTTAACCTCATTAACTGCTCGATGGCCTTAACCTCATTAACTGCTCGATGGCCTTAGAATGCCTTAACCTTGACATCTGTTAACAATTTATAGAATTGCATGCTTTGACAGTTGATTAGAGGGAGGTCAGGTCTAATTCTAGGCCAATAAGGACACAGTAGTCTGTGTAAGACAATGGCTGGTTGAAGCTAGAAAGAATGGAGCCAATCAGGCTGTGTGTGATGAGCTTCGGCTGATGCAAGAGCACGCGTGCACAACAGAGCCATAAAGGAAAGGGGTATAAATGAAAGAGCGCAAACAGAACAAAACATAGCAGATTTAAACAAGACAATGACAACAACCTGCATTTATATAGTGCTGATTATTTGCACGAGCACCTTTGCGCACGGTATACCGGAGCCGCGCATGCGCAGTACCCAACAGTGCCGCAGTTGTGGCCTGCTCCGTGGGCCACGCTTTCCTCGGCTCCGTACGGAGAAGGTCAGGGGATCCGTTGGTGGCGGGGGGTGTGGAAGAGAGAGGATCAAAAGGGGGGAGAGAGAGAGGGAATCGGAGGGGGGAGAGAGAGAAGATTGGAGCGAGAGAAAGGAGATCAGAGGGGGGAGAGAGAGAGATCAGAGGGGGGAGAGAGAGTGAGGAGATCGGAGGGAGGAGAGAGGGAATTGGAGGGTGGAGTGAGGGAATTGGAGGGTGGAGAGAGAGAGGAGATTGGAGGGAGGGAGAGAGAAAGATGAGAGCAGAAGGTCGAGAGAGGGGGAATCAGAGGGGGGAGAGGGGGATTCGGAGGGGTAGAGAGAGGGATTCGAGGGGGGAGAAAGAGGGATTCGAAGTGGGAGAAAGAGAGGAGATCGGAGGGGGAGAGAGGAGATCGGAGGGGGAGAGAGAGGAGATCGGAGGGGAGAGAGAGAGGAGATCGGAGGGGAGAGAGAGGAGATCGGAGGGGAGAGAGAGAGGAGATCGGAGGGGAGAGAGAGAGGGGATTCGGAGGGGAGAGAGAGAGGAGATCGGAGGGGAGAGAGAGGAGATTGGAGGGGAGAGAGAGAGGAGATCGGAGGGGAGAGAGAGGAGATTGGAGTGGAGAGAGAGAGGAGATCGGAGGGGAGAGAGAGAGGAGATCGGAGGGGAGAGAGAGGAGATCGGAGGGGAGAGAGAGGAGATCGGAGGGGGAGAGAGAGGAGATCGGAGGGGGAGAGAGAGGAGATTGGAGGGGAGAGAGAGGAGATTGGAGGGGAGAGAGAGGAGATTGGAGGGGAGAGAGAGAGGAGATTGGAGGGGAGAGAGAGAGGAGATCGGAGGGGAGAGAGAGAGGAGATCGGAGGGGAGAGAGAGAGGAGATCGGAGGGGAGAGAGAGGAGATCGGAGGGGAGAGAGAGGAGATTGGAGGGGAGAGAGAGAGGAGATCGGAGGGGAGAGAGAGAGGGGGATTCGGAGGGGAGAGAGAGAGGAGATCGGAGGGGAGAGAGAGGAGATTGGAGGGGAGAGAGAGAGGAGATCGGAGGGGAGAGAGAGGAGATTGGAGGGGAGAGAGAGGAGATTGGAGGGGAGAGAGAGAGGAGATCGGAGGGGGAGAGAATGGGGAGATGGGGGGGGTGGCGGAAGACAGAGGATCAGAGGGGGAGAGGAGAGGAGCTCGGAGGGGGGAGAGGAGGTCAGGAACTTGGGGGAGAGAAGATCAGGAACCGGGGTGGGGGGGAGGTAAAGAGCATGGAGAGCACAGTGGGGATGAGGGGAAAACGTCATCCAGGTCTAAAGGGGGGGTGGCAAGGGAGAGTGAGAACGTGATCCAGATGGGAGGACGGATCACGTTCTTCCAACCTCACCCCCACCCCCTTTTACACCCCAACAACATTCTCCCTCTCCTCCCCCTAGACCTGGTTGATTTTTCAGAAAGCTCGGTGCGTGTGTAGCAAGTCACATAATTGGACTGGACGAAATCCAGAAGTCATGACACTGTCACTATTCCCTTCATATCCAATAAACATGTTAACAATCCGTGACCCATGCTCAATGCCCCATCTATGGGGGTGGGGGGGAAGGTCAGGAACTTGTTTGGGGGGAGAATGCCAGGAACCCGGGGTGGGGGTGAAGGTCAGAAACTTGGGCAAGGGGAGGGAAAAGGTCAGAAACTCGGGGGGTGGGGGGAAGGTTAGGAACTTGTTGGGCGGGGTGTAGGAACTTGTTTGTGGGTGGAGGGGAGAAGGTCCTAACCCGTGAGGGTGAGCCCTGTCTGTTCACTGTGAGCTCTGTCTGGAGCCTGGCAGTCAGAATGAATGGCTCGAATTACACATTGCAAAGTACTTGATTACTTAGGCAGGCAGGATCTATTTACACATTCCAGATAAACTGCTGGGTGTGTCTTGTCCTCCAAAGGGACCAATCAGAAATCTGGTCTATTCCTCCAAGGGGACCAATCAGAAATCTGGTGTTGCAAATAGACGCAATCTTTATATAGCGCCTTTAACATAGGAAAATATCTCTAGGCACTTAACAGGAGCGTTATCAAACAAAATTTGACACGGACCCACATAAGGTGATTTTAGGGCAGATGACCAAAAGCTTGGTCAAAGAGGTAGCTTTTAAGGAGCATCTTCAAGAAGGAAAGCGATGTGGAGAGGCGGAGAGGTTTCGGGAGTGAATTCCAGAGCTTAGGACCTTAGCAGCTGAAGGCACGGCTGCCAATGGTGTGTTAGAAATCAGGGGTGTCCAAAATGTATATGGTTCTGCGGATAAAATTGTGACGCGAATAATGCTGTGTTTACATGATGGTATTAGAACTGGAGACAAAACGTCTCTTCAGACTAGTATTAGAATAACTGGATAGATGCTTAGAATCTGCTTGTGTTTTAGTTCTCTGCGGATGTTATAGCATTCTGTACTGTGACGGTCATAAATAATCTTGCTTTCAAGCTAACTGTCTGCTGTTCTCCAGTTAGGATTTCAACTTTGTTTATGTATCTCTAATTTGACCAACTGAGGCCCAATGCCTGCGTTTCTTCTATCATTACTAATAACCATGTTATAATACTAAAGTAGGAATCAGAGTTAACATAATAGAACTGCTTGCGAAGATAATTAAAAGTTAATTAGTATAAAAGACATAGAATAAAAGGAATTATGGGGAGTTAAGGTATCCACCTCAGGATGGAACAGTCTGTTAGATTAAAGGGAGATAGTTTGGATAATGGCAGGATGAGCAAGACAATGCTGACGTGGGCCCCTTGATGGAGAGGATACGAGGTCAGGCCTTGTACTTGCTGTGCCAGGGAGGATAGGGACAAAGAGAGATAGGATGAATTCCAATGGAGGAACCTACAAAATGTAAAAACAAGAAAGATAAATTGGCAAAGGACGTGAGACCCCTTTGAGGGAGGGCTTTCACCTAAAAATTGAGACAAAGAACTCGAATGTGCCACTGGGCACGGAGTGTTTAGGGGAACCTCTATAGGCTGAATGGTCCTGTCCATACTTTACATCAGGTCCACCCCTAAAAAGGGGTATAAAAGAAAGAGCTGAAAAGCCCTCAGCACAGACGGTGAAAGGAAGAGCCAAGCAGAAGTTGGGCTGGTCGAATGCTCTTTCAAGAGTGATCCCATGCTCATCAACTCAGAGGTTCTAGACGAGAGGAAGAGAGGCCACAAGCCAGAGAACTGTTCACGCACGCCAGCCGTCTATCCGATCGGGACCGGTACCAGCTGCTTGTCACGGTCATATGTTTTTGCTGTATAACTAGCATGTTATATTCCGTCTTAAACTCTGGTTGAACACAAAATACCCACCATATTGGTTTGCAGTCGATCCTGATAATTTGAAAGAGATTGGTAATCTCTACAAGCTAACACTGGAACGATTAAAATTGGGGATGCGCAGGAGGCCAGAATTAGATGAGCGCTGCTCTCTCGGAGGGTTGTAGGACTGGAGGAGATTACAGAGATAGGGAGGGGCAGGGCCATGGTGGGATTTGAAAACAAGGATGAGAATTTTAAAAGCGAGGCGTTGCTCAACCGGGAGCCAATGTAGGTCGGCGAGCACAGGGGTAATGGGTGAACAGGACTTGGTGCAAGTTAGGATATGGGCATCAGAGTTTTGGATGAGCTCAAGTTTATGTAGGGAGGCCGGCCAGGAGTGCATTGGAATAGTCAAGTCTAGAGGTAACAAAGGCATGGATGAGGGTTTCAGCAGCGGATGAGCTGAGGCAGGGGCAAAGTTGGCCGATGTTACGGATGTAGAAGTAGGAGGTCTTAGTGATGGCATGGATATGTGGTCGGAAGCTCATCCTGGGTCAAATATGACACCAAGGTTGCGAGCAGTCTGGTTCAGCCTTAGACAATTGCCAGGGAGAGGGATGGAGTCAGTGGCTAGGGGATGGAGTCTGTGGCAGGGACCGAGGACAATGGGCTGGATTTTGTCAATGGCGACGTGATGGAGGCGGGACTCCCACTTTTTGGGTTGTAGTCCCGCCTCCATCGACTTGTGGCCAACCCACTGTATTTTCCCTTGATTGACCTTGTTAAGCCCGCCCAGCAGGCTTAGCAGGCCAATCAAGGGTCCCTTGGATACAGGTGACGTCAGCCATTGAAATTTCATCTGTCAAGAGCTTTTGACAGATGAAATTTCAGCGTTTGACAGCTCTGTGAAGCTGTCAAACACTGACAATATGATTTCTAACGTGAGTCCATGTACTAAGACTCAGTTAGAAATCAATCCAGCACAGAAAGCAGAGACTGCAGCATTTGACAGCTCAGTGGCCATTCTGCTTTCTGTGCCGGTGAGATTTCTGACTGCCGAGACCTGAAGGGCTGACACCTGCAGGAGGAAGTTAAGGTAAGTAAAACTTTTTTCCACACTTTACACTTACCTTACACACTTACCTCTGCACACATGCACCCATCACTCACCTGCCCACCGGACATATCGACCCCTCCAACCCCTGCAGACCCACAGTCCGCCTCACTAAAATGGCATGGTTTGGAGCTGTCGGGTAGCCCACACTTCAGGGCTAAAAATAGGGATTAGGCAAAAAACTGCCTGTCAACTACCTGTTAACAGGCAGTTAATTGTAACTAATCCCCTTCCCGCCTCGGGGAGGCGGCTCCCAGCACAGGTCGGGTACCCGCCTCCTGTGAAACTGGCATGGAGGCGGGTTGGGGGTAGGATGGGTTCGGGACCCCCGAATCTGCTATTTTCCCACCCCACACACCTCCAAACCTGCCTCCACGGGCCGGTGAAAATTCTGCCCAATGACTTCGGTCTTCCCAATATTTACTTGGAGGAAATTTCTGCTCATCCAGAACTGGATGTCGGACAAGCAGTCTGACAATTTAGAGACAGTAGAGTGGCCGAGAGGGGTGGTGGTGAGGTAGAGCTGGGTGTCCTCAGCGTACATGTGGAACCTGATGCTGTGTTTTCGGATGATTTCGCCAAGGGCCAGCATATAGATGAGAAATAGGAAGGGGGCCAAGGATAGATCCTCGGTGGACACCAGAGGTAATGGTGCGGGAGCGGGAAGAGAAGCCATTGCAGGTGACTCTCTGGCTACGACTGGATAGATAAGAATGGAACCAGGCGAGTGTAGTCCCACCCAGCTGAACAACGGAGGAGAGGTGTTGGAGGAGGATGGTGTGGTCAACCGTGCCAAAGGCTGCAGACAGGTTGAGAAGGACGAGGAGGGATAGTTTACCACGGTCACAGTCACATAGATGTAATTTATGACTTTGATAAGGGCCGTTTCAGTACTGCGACAGGGGTGGAAACCTGATTGGAGGGATTCAAACACAGAATTCCGGGTAAGATGGGCACGGATTTGGGAGGCGACAGCACATTCAAGGACATTGGAGAGGAAAGGGAGGTTGGAGATGGGATGGTAGTTTGCTAGGAGGAGGGGTCTATAGTTGATTTTTTGAAGAGAGGGGTAATGATGGCAGATTTGAAGGGGAACATAAGAACATAAGAAATAGGAGCAGGAGTAGACCATTTGGCCCCTCGAGCCTGCTCCGCCATTCAGTAAGATCATGACTGATCTGATCTTGGCCTCAACTCCACTTTCCCGCCCGCTCCCCATAACCCTTTGACTCCCTTGTAGCTCAAATATCTGTCTATCTCCGCCTTGAATATATTCAATGACTCCACCTCTACAGCTCTCTGGGGTAGAGAATTCCAAAGATTCATGACCCTCTGAGAGAAGAAATTCCTCCTCATCTCTGTTTCAAATGGGAGACCCCTTATTCTGAAACTATGCCCCCTAGTTCTAGATTCCCCCATGAGGGGAAACATCCTCTCTGCATCTACTCTGTCGAGCCCCCTCAGAATCTTATATGTTTCAATAAGATCACCTCTCATTCTTCTAAACTCCAATGAGTATAGGCCCAACCTGCTCAATCTTTCTTCATAAGACAACCCCTTTATCTCAGGAATCAACCTAGTGAACCTTCTCTGAACTGCCTCAATGCAAGTATATCTCTCCTTGAATAAGGAGAGCAAAACTGCACGCAGTACTCCAGATGTGGTCTCACCAGTGCCCTGTATAGTTGTAGCAAGACTTCCCTACTTTATACTCCATCACCCTTGCAATAAGGGCCAACATTCCATTTGCCTTCCTAATTACTTGCTGTACCTGCATGCTAACTTTTTGTGTTTCATGTACGAGGACCCCCAGATCCCTCTGTACCGCAGCATTTTGTAATCTCTCCTCATTTAAATAATAATTTGCTTTTTTATTCTTCCCACCAAAGTGGATAACCTCACATTTTCCCACATTATACTCCATCTGCCAAATTGTTGCCCACTCACTTTATCTATATCCCTTTGCAGACTCTTTTTGTCCTCCTCACAACTTGCTTTCCCACCTATCTTTGTATCATCAGCAAATTTGGCTACAGTACACTCGGTCATTAATATAGATTGTAAATAGTTGAGGCCCCAGCACTAATCCCTGTGGCACCCCACTAGTTACAGTTTGCCAACCTGAAACTGACCCATTTATCCCGACTCTCTGTTTTCTGTTAGTTAGCCAATCCACTATCCATGCTAATATATTTCTCCCAACCCCGTGAGCTCTTATCTTGGAAGGGGACAGTACCTGCGGAGAGAGAACTGTTAACAATATCAGCTAACATGGGGGGCAGGAAGGGAAGTTGGGTGAGCAGTTTGGTGGGAATAAGGTCGAGGGAGCAGGAGGTGGGTCTCATCGACAAGATAAGCTTGGAGAGGGCATGAGGGGAGATAGGAGAGAAACCAGAGAAAGATGACCTACCACGTTGCACTCTTGTCCAGAATCTCAGACCGGGTAATACCGACCTTGATTCTGTTAATTATTGCTTGAATACTGTCTGTATGATTGATTCTGCTAATGTTACAATAAAGCCTTGTTATATCCAATTGGGAGTGCCAAGCCAAATCATTGACAGGGTAGCCTAGGGCCGAGCACCCATGATATGGGGACCCTATAGTACACTGAAGGCATATAGCTGATGAGGAAACTCTGACATTTGGGATAACAGCTTCTGGAAGGCATTAACTGGAGATCTGGTACGTGAATACACATGCAAATATCCAGGGATTGGTGTCTATCATGATTGGATTGGAAGAATGCAAACAGCTGTTGCTGAAGCTCTGCACTGCTATTTAATGGGGTATGGAGTGGGTCTATGCTGTGGTCAGGAGGAAGGCGACTATGCCCTCACACATTTTATAGTGCGTTGTGCTGCTCACCATGCTATTTGTGAAGCATTTCAAGTACTCACGGTGCCATCAAATGAGGGCTTAAACCTTAGCCTTTCAATTGTCTAATGACATTCTCCTTGAGAAGGGTGGGGGAGGTAACTGATACCTGAAGCAAGTAAGTCCATTGTACTGTAGGAAAATGTTGATGGCTGCCTGTCCAATCTATTCACTAATGGAACCCTAGAGAGTTAGAGCTGTTACTTGGAGCCAGGATTCTTCACACTCAGCATCAGTTCACCCTGCAAGTCAATGCCCTAATGAATAGGGTAGCTCCCACTGGACCAGCAATGGGAAGCTTGCTCTGTACTGGTTAGTAGCACAGTTTTACCTTTTTAAACTGTAGCAGTACCCCATGAGGGATCACAAACCTTGGATCTGCCAACCTGTACCTAAACTCTCTAGCCTTAGATAAGGTTGTGCCCCTATTGGGAGAGAATGTACATTCCATATCAGGCAAAGAGACGGTACACATGTGCAGATTTTTCAGTAGCTTGGTCTGAAGAATCTTAAAATAGCGATAGATTTCTGTACACATCAGACAAACAGCTGACCAAAAAAGCTGTTGCAGCTTTTGACCTGCCTTATTTCCTCATTAATTATACCATGATTTTGAAAAGTATAGCTTTGCACCTCTACAATAGGATAAAAATAGTCCTTCTATGCAAAACAAGATACATTATTAAGCCTGAACCTTTACTCTGCTGATTATACAGGACCACCATAGGGTCGAGGGGGAGGAGGTAATCACCTTTTAGTGACATCATAAAAATAGTATGAAGAATTCCTATGTTCACTATTTCTAAAGAAATATATTTGAAGTTTTGAAAGAAATAGTCTTCCTGCTCCTGCTTATGATCTTCCTAACACGTAGTGTTAGCCAGGTGTCAGCCAATGGCTCAGTCGGTAGCACTCTCTAGGTGGGAGGGGCTCGGAGTGAGCAGGTGCTGCTGGTTGCTTGATTACTGCAGGGAGTTGGAGTGAGCTTGTAAAAAGTTGATGGTGGGTTTTCTTTTCAGGTTTTAGGGCCTTTTTGGTTCATAAACAGCAGAGGGCCGGGCCCCTCGGAGGACAGCATTCCCAAGATGAATTTAATCAGGGGAGAAAATGTTGGGGGAAGGGAGAGAAAAAAGCCCAAAGATTTGGGCCGGGACCCCAGGAGGTTTGGAAAAGAAAACACGGTGGTGGTTCAGTGCGAGGATAAGGAGATATGAGCTTGGGATATTATCCTGGCGGTACATGAGGACTGTGGTGAGGGAAGCTGCTTTGCCTGCTGACCAAAGCCGAATGTTGGGTTCGAGGTGACGGTCAGTGACCAAGAGGAGGTTGAAAGGCTTTTACTCAGTTTGAAGGTTGGTGATAAGTTCTTGGAGGTATCTCTGCTATATTCGGAAGAGGTGGTGGTCCCATTCTTAAACTTGCCGGTTTATATTGAGGACGATGTGCTAATCAAAAAGTTGGAGTCATGGGACATTAAAATTTGCTTGGTAATAAAGAGGAGATACTATCCAGGAACACGGGTAGCAGATGGAACCTGTTACGTAAAGGTGCGGTTCCCAGAGGGGGTGAAGTCATTGCCATACAGCATGAAATTTGAGACAATGGAAGGAGTGCAGTACTTCCGGGTACTGCATGATAACCAAGTGAAGGTTTGTTATTATTGTCTTGGTCACGACCATCTTGTAAGAAACTGTCCAGACTTGTACTATTATAATTGCGGCAAGTCTGGACACATCGCTTGGAGTTGCAAGGCAGAGAGCTGTGGGGTGTGTCACAAAGGCCCCACCTGCTGTGAGTGTGAGGCAGAAGGAAGCCCCTCGAGTGACGAGGAGATGGGAGAAGGAGAAGGAGAAGGAGCAGGAGGTGTGAGTGGAATGGCCGGAGGAGCGGAGCAGGTGGAGGACACAGCTGGTGAATTGAAGGAGAAAAGAGCGCAGGAAGAGGCAGAAAATTGCGGAGCAGAGAACAGGATGGAGATGGTGGAAAACACACCAAGTACAGTGGAAAAGGACAAAGACAGCAGAGGGCAGCACGGGTCGAGGGCAGAGTCGAGCCATAATACGGTTCAGCTCTCCCTAAAGAATCTGGTGTCCGTGGGGGGAGAGGAGGCGGGAGCAGGGTGCGTGGTAAATGTAAGTACTCCAAAGAAAAACGGGGAGTCGGACATCTCGGTGAGCAGGAGGGGGCAAGACAAGAAGAGGGGGCAGGAGCCTTAAAGGGGCAGCAGGACAGCAGCGGCAAGACAAAGACACCAGAAGGGAGCAAAATAGGTGCACCATTGTCCCAGAGAGAGAAGGATCAGGGAGCAAGGGTCAGCGGTGGAGATGAGGCCAAAGGGAGCGGCACTGTTGGAGAAACCGCGATAGCAGGAAGACTCTCCATGAGAGATGATGTATCTGACGGGGAGCAGGAACAGAAGGTTACAGAAGAGCTCGAGAGTGAGGAATCAGAGGGGGACAGAGACATGGAAGTGGAGGGTGGGGTGGCATCGTGTGGAAAGGGAAAGGTTAGTGAGGGTCAGAAGGAGGGAGAAGGGGCAGCTCCTCGGCCCAAACCTAATGCAAGGAAGAGGCTGAAACAGCAGGGAAGGTTCAAACAGGAGGTGATAAAGAGTCAGAGGCTGCAGGAAAAAGCAACAGCTGCCCGAAAAGTTGGGAAGGAGCATGAGCGGAGGGAAGGGCCGGAGATTAAATGATGGGGAGATTATCAGGCATATTTCCCTTATTCGGAGCCATGATTACATTGGTCTCGATTAATGTGAACGGACTGAGGGGTGAGAAGAAATTGCAGCAGTTGTTGCAGTGTTTTAAAGGCACTGACTTGTGTCTGCAAGAAACCTTTTGGGATGAGGATATCCTAGAAAGAGTTCGGAAGGTTTGGAAGGGACAGGTGTTTGCAAGTTGTGCAAACAATAACCGTAGAGAGTTGGCTGTTTTGGTGAGTCCGTCCATAAAAGAGAACGTTGTGCCTTCATGGACAAAGACACTGAGGGGAGATTTTTTATGGCTAAGTTAAAAATGGAGGAATTTAATTGCAATCTCTTTAATATCTATGCACCGAACGACCATTGCAAGCGTTGCGAGTTTTTTCGGTGGTTATTCACTGAAGTGGCAGACCTTTCTCTTTCCACACGATGCACCCCCCACTTCCATGTCTCTGTCCCCCTCGGATTCCTCACTCTCGAGCTCTTCTGTAACCTTCTGTTCCTGCTCCCTGTCAGATACATAATCCTGCTCCTCGTCAGATACATCATCTCCCATAGAGAGTAATCCTGCTATCACGGTTTCTCCAACAGGTGGGGGATTTTAATGTATTTTTATCTCGGATGGACATTTCAGCCCAGATGACCTTTTAAGGATGATAACTCCAGAGGGATGATTGTAAAAATGATGGCAAATTTAAATTTGAGAGATGTCTGGAGGGATCGGAACCCCATAAAAAGGGAGTTCTCCAGAACAGGTTGGGTGGGTGATGTTTTAAAACAGAGCCAAATAGATTTTGTGTTAATGCGGGAAGGGTTAAGTTCTGAGGTGATGGGGATTATTACAAAAAAGTATTTTTTAGTGACCACTCGTCTTTGGTTCTTAGAATTAGGAACAGCAGAGTTAAGATTGGTCCAGGGGTGTGGATTTTAAACAATCAATACCTGAAAGAAATTGCTTGTAAAGAAGGGATTTTAAATATAATAAAGAATGCTCGGAAGGAACCTTTGTTCTTGAAAGAAAGAAGAGTTTGGTGGGACAATTTCAAATATGAGGTAAAAGTTTTTTTGGAACGTTATGGGAAAGAGAGAGCGGCAGCTAACCGGCGTCGAGAAGAGAATATAAACAAAAGGTTTACGGATATCTGTAAAGCAGTTGGCAGAGGGGATAAGGGAGCTGAGACTAAGTGGGTGGTTTTAAAGGAAGAGTGGGAATTATTGCAAGCTGAAAAATGCAAGGGGGCCATTCTCTGTGCAAAGGCTAAAGATGCATTGGAGGGCGAAAGACGCACTAGATATTTTCTAGACCAAGAGAAGCTGCAACAGAGTTTATCATTAATTGGAGAGTTGAAGGTTGGGGGTAAGATCATTAATGAAAGTGGGGAGATTTTAGAGGCGGCTAGCAGCTTTTATAAAGCGTTATATACAAAAGAAGACATTTCCAATTTGGCGATGGAGAAGGTTAGTGCTTTTGAAGAGGGTTTAAAGAAGGATGAGAGAAGCATGCGTGACAAAGAAGTAGGATTAGCGGAAATAAAAGAAGCAATAAGTGGAATGAAGGGGGAGAAAAGCCCAGGATCCGATGGGCTAAGTGCAGAATTTTATAAAGAATTTTTAGAGATTTTAATCTATTGCTCTTAGAGGTTTTTAAGGAGATTAAAATTGAGGGAAGCCTGGCCCCATCTATGAGGAGAGGTGTCATAAGCTTAGCTTATCAAAATAAAGGGGATAGAAGGGATCTGAAGAATTGGAGGCCCATCACATTATTAAATGTGGATTATAAGATCTTGGTGAGGGTTATGGCAAATCCTATGAAGGAGGTGTTGCCGCAGATAATTTTGTCCTCTCAGTCCTATGGAGTCATAGGCCGGGACATCGCAGACTCTGTGGTCTCAATCCGAGATGTGATAGTGGGAGGGAGGCTTATGTATTAAAGATAGATCAAGAGAAAGCCTTTGATACGGTCTCTCATGAGTTTTTATTGATGGTTTTGGAAGCATTTAGTTTCAGGGAAAATTTCATTGAGTGGATAAGGATTTTTTATTCAAACATATTTAGCGGTGTTAAATGTAATAGTTCTTTATCCAAGTATTTTCCGATACAGAGGTCGGTGAGACAGGGTTGTCCCCTGTCCCCATTGTTGTACACATTGGTAGCAGAACCATTAGGTTACATGATGCGAAAGAAACAAGGTGTAGTTGGGATTGCGGTTCCCAGTTCTGGGCTGGTGTCGGTGATACACCAATATGCAGATGACACAACCTTAACATTGAGAAATGGGGAGTCAGTGAGGAAAGCTATTGATGTAGTGGAGGAGTATTGTAGAGCTTCAGGAGCCAGAATGAATTATAGTAAGTCCCAAAGCCTGGTTGCAGGAAGGGGTAGGGGGGAATGGTTGGAGGAAAATCCCTTTAAGGTGGTGGAAGTTTTGGAAGTTCTGGGGGTGCATATGGGGTGCAAGAAAGACAGGGATGAAGTGGATCGATTAAATTGGGAACCAAAGGTTATGAAAATTAAAAAGAATTTTGGAAGATGGGAAAGAAGGTGGTTGAAAGTGCAAGGAAGAACAACAGTGGTGTGCGCTCTCCTGCTATCTAAGCTATGGTACTTATTGACGGTGGAGGATATTCCTAAGTGGGCGGAAAAGTCCATCCAAGAGGCTTGTGTGAGGTTTTTATGGGAAGGGAAACCAGCCTTGGTTGCTTACAATACCATCATTGGACAGAGAAATCAGGGAGGACTCAATTTCCCAGATACTGATTTGAAGACAAAATGCTTTAGAATCAAATGGGTGAAGAGATTTCTTCAGAAGTCAAATACAAGTTTTTGGAAGGTTTGTTTTGAGCATTTTTTTAAACGAAGTGGGATAGGAGGGCAGGGGATAGTGTATATGGAATACAATAATATGATTTTGAAATCGATTAAACCTCTCCCTAGGTTTTATAAGGGGGTTGTAGAGACTTGGGCCCAATTTTTAAAAAGTGTGCTGTTTATGACCAAGGGTGCTGAGGAATTTTTAGAACAGCCTTTATTTTTGAACAGGTGGGTCAACATTGAAGGAGAGGTATTATTTAATCAAGCTTTTATAAAAACAGGTATTATATTGGTGGATCGGTGCTTGGGCCCCAGCTATTCACAATCTATATCAATGATTTGGATGAGGGGACTAAATGTAACATTTCCAAATTTGCTGATGATACAAAGCTAGGTGGCAGTGTCAGTTGTGAAGAGAATGTGAAGAGGCTTCAGGGGGATCTCGACAGGCTCAGTGAGTGGGCGAGAACATGGCAGATGGAATATAATGTGGATAAATGTGAAGTTATCCACTTTGGTAGAAAAAACAGAAAGGCAGAGTATTTCCTAAATGGTGAAAGATTAGGGAATGCAGATGCTCAAAGGGACCTGGGTATCCTTGTACATGAGTCACTGAAAGTGAATGTGCAGGTGCAGCAAGCCATTAGGAAGGCAAATAGTATGCTGGCCTTCATTACAAGAGGATTTGAGTACAGGAGTAAAGAAGTCTTACTCCAATTATATAGGGCCTTGGTGAGACCACACCTGGAGTACTGTGTGCAGTTTTGGTCTCCTTACCTAAGGAAGGATATACTTGCCACGGTTCACGAGATTGATTCCTGGGATGGCGGGACTGTCGTATGAGAAGAGATTGAGTAAACTAGGCCTGTATTCTCTTGAATTCAGAAGAATGAGAGGGGATCTCATTGAAGCATACAAAATTATTACAGGGCTTGATAGGGTGGATGCTGGGAGAATGTTTCCCTTGGCTGAGGAGTCTAGAACCAGGGGCCACAGCCTCAGGATAAAGGGTAGACCATTCAGGACTGAGATGAGAAGAAATTTCTTCACACACAGGGTGGTGAATCTTTGGAATTCTCTACCCCAGAGGGCTGTGGAGGCTCAGTCATTGGCTATATTTAAAACCGAAGTCAATAGATTTCTGACTAGTAAGGGCATCAAGGGATCTGGCGATAGAGCCGGCGAATGGAGTTGAGGCAGAAGATCAGCCATGATCTCATTGAATGGCGGAGCAGGCTCGAAGGGCCGAATGGCCTACTCCTCCTCCTATTTCTTATGTTCTTATATGTGTGAAAGATGTATTATATGAGGTAATTCCAGGTTGGTTGCCAGAAGTGATAGTGAGGGACATGGTGTGGGAGGAGGATCAGGAGGTAGAGGAAAAAGCAATGATGATCATGTATGAGAAGATTGTGAGGGCAATGTCACAGGATTGGATGGAAGGAATAAATGCGGAAATTTCCCAAAGGAAGTAAAATGCATCCCGCTTTTCCAAGCTTTCTGCTGGAGAAAGGGGGAGAGTTGGTCCAATTTGACAACTGTAATACTCGGGATTTCTAGGAGGTATTTAGAGAATGGAAATGCAAGACACCTGCTGGTCAGGAGTTTTGGCAGAATATATACCCATAGCTGGACTTCAACAGGATTTGGAAGGGAGTGTGGGCGAATTTTAAATGTCCAGAGTGGATTGAACTGGATTTCAAATTGGCTCATAACCGGATTTTTACCATGGCGGTCTTGTGTAAGATTGGGCGAGTGGAGGGGGCAACTTGCCCAGTGTGTGGGACACGGGATGAGACTCTGTCCCATTTACTGGTGTTAAAGGATTTTAAGTACTATGTTCGACAGTTGTGTGAGGTTTTTTTGCTGGGTGGGGACCGAAGAGTGAGAATGGGAATCCCGTGGGACTCAATTTTGAGATGGGAATTGCAGGAGAGTCTGCCCGAGTCTAGCGGAGCAGCAATTAATTTAATGTTCAGTTTGGCTAGATTCGTGATTGTGCAAAGAAGGAATGCTCTGTTTTTTAAGGGGAGAATAATCAATCTAAAAGAGTATTTTAAATATAAGCTAAAAGATCATTATAAGGCTCTGTGGATATTTTATTCAGAATGGAATTTAAAGATAGTATTTTACGATCAATTTTTAAAGTACAATTGATTAATATATGTTTCGGGAGACAAATTAAACTTCAGGTTTTGATGTTAATATGTGGTGGAGGAATGGCTGTGCAGAGCGGCAGAATGGATTTGAATGATACAATGAAAAGTTCACGATGTTGTAAATGTTCTTAATGTTCAATAAATAATATTATAATTAAAAAAAAGAAGGTAGCACACTCGCCTCTGAGTCAGAACGTTGTAGGTTCAAGTCCCACTCCAGGGACTTGAGCACATAAATCTAGGCTGACACTCCAGTGCAGTGCTGAGGGAGTGCTACACTGTTGGAGGTGCCGTCTTTCGGATGAGACGTCAAACCGAGACCCTGTCTGCTCTCTCAGGTGGACGTAAAAGATCCTACGGCACTATTTCGAAGAAGAGCAGGGGAGTTATCCCTGGTGCCCTGGCCAATATTTATCCCTCAATCAACATCACTAAAACAGATTACCTGGTCATTATCACATTGCTGTTTGTGGGAGCTTGCTGTGCGCAAATTGGCTGCCGCATTTCCCACAATACAACAGTGACTACACTCCAAAAAGTACTTCATTGGCTGTAAAGCGCTTTGAGAGGTCCGGTGGTCGTGAAAGGCGCTATATAAATGCAAGTCTGTCTTTCTTTTCTTTTTAGTGACCAGAAGAAATCTTTTCACAAGTGCTGTAACTTGTACTTTAAAAAGTTGACTTATCTGTTCAACATGACATCAGATCGATAGCAACAACAATATCTCAGGCCAGTAACAGTTTAGCACAAGTTTCAAAAGGAAAGATTAGCTTGAGCTACAAAAGCCATCAGATCAATTTAATTCTAACCTTTAAGACCAGCTTCACAAAAAATTGCTTAATCTCATATAAACCTTGAAATTAATTCATGTAAATATATGATTATGATTTTAATAAAAGAATACTATAGCCTAGATTATTGTTGTATTCGGAAAATAGAAGCATATGGTATTAAAGGGACAGTGGTAATTTGGGTATGTAATTGGACAAAATTGAGAGGTTGCACAACACCAGGTTATAGTCCAACAGTTTTATTTGAAATCACAAGCTTTCGGAGCTATCGATTGCTCCTTCCTCAGGTGAAGTAAATTAGATACAGAATCGCCAGGAAGGAGCAATCGATAGCTCCGAAAGCTTGTGATTTCAAATAAAACTGTTGGACTATAACCTGGTGTTGTGCGACCTCTCAATTTTGTCCACCCCAGTCCAACACCGGCATCTCCGCATTATGTAATTGGAGGCAGAGAATAGTGGTGGATGGATGTTTTTCTAACTGGAGAGAAGTATGCAGTGGGGCCCCCCAGGGGTCAGCATTAGGACTATTGCTTTTCTTGTTATATAGAAATGACCTGCTCTTGGGTAAAGACAGTACAATTTCGAAGTTTGCGGATGTTACAAAACTTGACAACATAATAAATAGTGAGCAGGATAGTAGCAGACTTCAGGAGGACATAAACAGACTGGTGAAATAGGCAGGCACATGGCAGATGCAATTTAATGCGGATAAGTATGAAGTGATGCACTTTGGGAGAAACAACATGGAGAAGCAGTATAATCTAAATAGTACTATTTTGAGAGCAATGAGACATGAGGGTGCATATTCAAAAATCTTTGAAGGTGGCAGGTCAAGTTGATAAGGCGGTTAAGAAAACGTATGGGATACTTTGCTTTGTAAATAGGGGTATTGAATACAAAAACAAGGAAGTCATGTTAAACCTTTACAAATCACTGGTTAGGCCTCAGCTGGAGTATTGTGTACAATTCTGAGCACCACTCTTTAGGAAGGATGTCAAGGGCTTGGAGAGGGTACAGAGGAGGTTTACCAGGATCATACCAGGAATGAGGGACTTTGGTTATGAGGATAGATTGGAGAAGCTGGATTGTTCTCCTTAGAGCAGAGAAGGTTAAGGGGAAGCCTAATAGAGGTATTCAAAATTATGAGGGGTTTTGTTAGAGCAAGTAGGGAGAAACTGTTTCCTCTGGCAAATGGGTCGGAAACCAGACGCCTTAGATTTTAAAAAAAATTGGTAAAAGAACTAAAGGGGAAATGAGGAGAATGTTTTCACACAGAGGGTTATTCAGATCTGGAATGCACTTCCTGAAAGTGTGCTGGAATCAGATTCCATAGGAATTTTCAAATGGACATGTACTTGAGGAGGACTAATTTGCAGGGTTATGGGGAAAAAACTGGGGAGTGGGACTAATTAGAAAGCTCTTTCAAAGAGCCGGCACAGGCATGACGGGCCGAATGGGCTCCTTCTGTGCTTTAAGATTCTATGATTCTATGAGCTGACGTAAGCACAGAAATAGCAATCAATTCCTGACCTCAACAAATGTCTGGCAGCAGGTCTTGGCTTTTTAATGATTCCCTAGCTGGCAATCATTTCTGTCTGAAAGGTATATTACAATTTTTTTTTAAGTTGATCATTATTGTTATATAGATAAGCAAATTTTCATAAATTTTTCATAACTGTGCAACCCCCCCGACCTCTCACAGCACTCCCAGCGACCTGCTTGAATCGTGTGTGCCTTGCAACCAAACCCAACTACTACAAATCAGTATCAACCTGATTGGCAACATGAGTCAGCCATTCAGAAGCAGCCGTACCACACATCCAAACACTGGTAGAGAATAGACGTGGCTACCTGCTGAATGGCAAGATGTTGCTTGACTTGGCTAATTGGCTAGGATTTGTTGGAACTGTACTTTTAACTTATAAGAGATTTCTTTCCTCTAGCTGAAATGCAAAATCAAGAATCCCGATGCATCCCTATGGGACACTCCTTCTTGTGGTGCCCAGGCAAATCCTAAGGACACCTGTGTATCAAACGTTCCTGCTTGTGTGTCTGGGAAAGCCATGACATGGAGCCGAGGCCTTCATTAGCAAATGAAAATATAATTTTATTCTTCAGTTCTTTTCCAAGGGAAGCAGTTAACAGACTTTGCTTCTGGTCAGTGCCTTGCACAATGTTGTAAACTGTCCATCTTACAAACTGATTAGTCCCTATTCCTGACTTTATGGTTGTTATCTGCTATCCCATTTATAAACTGAATAATATTGGGGCTCATTTTGCCAAAGGGGTTTCAGAGTTTATAAATATGTCTAGTTCCTTTATCTACATCACAATACTTAAAACAATTCAAACAACTTCAGAATTAAATATAGTGGAACCCCTGTGATCTGCCTTCCTGATCATCAACTAAAATTTTCAAAGAACAAACATTTTGACAAGAAGTCGTTTCATTGAATGTTTCTGCTCTATTTCATCTTTTTTGGTGAATGAAACTACGTAATGTTTCTTTTATTCTTTGTTTTGCACTTTATTCCTGTTGGATTGTTGTACTCCCTCATGGATCTTTATTCATTGCTAATTTCTATTATTCACCAGATGAGGTCCTTCCATGATGGGAGATAAGGGATGTTTTATATGCACTGACTCTTGGAACAGATTATTAATTTATCAAAACCTTGAGGTTGAAAACATACATGTTAAATCTATTAGGACTGATTAGCTAATAGCTTAATAACAGACTGATATTCGAGCATTGCCCCAATTTTTCAGACTGGAGGATGGTAGACAGTGGTGTTCCCCAAGGGTCAGTGCTGGGGCCACTGCTTTTTTTGATATATATAAATGACCTGGATATTGGAATAGAGTAGAATTTCTAAATTTGCCGATGACACCAAACTTGGGGGTGTGGCAAACAGTGAGGATAATACCAATCGACTGCAACAGGACATAGAAAGGCTAGCAGAATGGGCAGACAAGTGGCAGATGGAATTTAATACAGAGAAGTGTGAGGTGATGCATTTTGGCAGAAGGAACAGGGAGAGGCAATATACACTTAATGGCACAGTTTTAAAGAGTGTGCAGGGACAGAGGGACCTGAGAGTTAATGTGCATAGGTCCCTGAAGGTGACGGGACATATTGAGAGAGTGGTTAACAAAGCATATGAGATCTTGGGCTTCATAAATCTGCCGAGGTGTAATGGAGGGCAGTCAGAAAGATTTACTGTAGTCGTCTGACATTGTACGCTACACAGTCATTGTTCTCTGTCTATATATGCTTTGCTGATTTGTATTCCTTCACTTCACCTGACGAAGGAGCAGCGCTCCGAAAGCTTGTGATTTCAAATAAAACTGTTGGACTATAACCTGGTGTTGTGCGACTTCTCATTTTCATAAATAGAGGTATTGAGTACAAAAGTAGAGAAGTTATGCTGAACCTTTATAAAGCGCTGGTTAGGCTACAACTGAGGTACTGCATCCAGTTCTGGTCACCACACTTTAGGAAGGATGTGAAAGCCCTTGAGAGGGTGCAGAGGAGATTTACCAGAATGGTTCTGGGGCTGGGGGATCTTAGCTACAAGGCAGGTTGGAGAAGCTGGATTTGTTTTCATTAGTGCAAAGGAGGTTGAGGGGTGATTTGATAGAGGTGTACAAGATTATGATGGGTTTGGATAGGCTAGATGGGGAAAGGCTGTTCCCACTAGTTGATGGTACAAGGAGTAGGCAACACAGATTTAAGATTTTGGGCAAGAGATACAGGGAGGACATGAGGAAAAACTTTTTTACACAACGAGTGGTGATGACCTGGAATTTGCTGCCGACGGAAGTGGTGGAAGCGGAAACACTCAATATTTACAAGGGGAGACTGGATAGACACTTGAGGGAAATAAACTTGCAAGGCTATGGGGATAGAGCGGGGGAATAGGACTGACTGGATTGCTCCACAGAGAGCTGGCATGGACTCGATGGGCCGAATGGCCTCCTTCTGTGCCGTTATGACTCTATGACTCTATGATCTAGCATATCTTGGTTCTGGCCAAGTTTGCAACCGTTTATGTCAGGATTCCAATGGACCAGCAGTGCAATTTCAGGGCCCTAATGTTCAAATCACACTTGCCAAAACTATTTGCATTAACTGTATGCAGTTTCATTCAGTTCCACTGATCAGTACAAGTCATTGCTGTTAACCCAAATCTAGCACTCCGAGTGGGGCAATGCTCGAATGTCCAAAGTAGTGGTGAGCACTCAGCAGTACAGTACAGATCTGGGATTGGAAATCAGCAGAACATATTGGGAATAATGATCTACCATTGCCCCAACTCAAAATGCGAGTTACCTGTATGGCCTTGAAGGGGCAGAGCCTCTGCCCATTCTTAGAAGGCCATCAACATAAGGAGGTGGAACCAGGGGCGGGACTCTCTAAATCAGCAGTTCCTATGCCTGGACGCTCAGTCAGACTGGGTGTAGCATCGGTACCAGTTTGTCTGGTTTTATTGAAACTGGAAGAAGTGGGACCCGGCTGGGGTCAGGGCCTGGACCACTTATGATTAGGGTTGGGGCAATTATCTTATACATTTTAAAGCAGCCCCTTTGCAAACTGGCCACAAGAGCAGCTGGATTGCTCTTCCTGGGGGGAACCGGCATCCCTTCCTCCCAGGCCGGCAAACTTTCACTGGCATTTCCAGTGTCTTTGGTGAGGGCTGCAGCCACAAACCACTGAATGCTCAGTCCTGGAGGCTCTTCTCCCTAACCCAGTGAACGTTGGTAGGATCAGCTCATTTTAATAATTTTCATAAGCTCTTCATGCAGATTGTTTGATGCACATGGAATAGATTGGAGATGCAGACCATTCAACAGGGGAGTCAGGAGAGCAGATTTTCCTCTTTAGTGCTTGGGCATAAAGCATCACATGGATGGAACATAGATAGGAAAATCAGATAGGAAGGATCACATGATAGATAGAAACTGTGGTGTGCTGAAATGTTCAAATGCGGAGTGCTGCAACTAGAACTTAAACAGTGAAAGGTTAATAAGCAATTGCCCAACTTTCAGGACTGCATATTTATGAATTTTACACTTACTTTCTAATGGCTATTGCCAATGATAAAAGAATTACTTAGGCTATTGTGTCGGTCGGAATCAGGCTCTCTACGGCCTGATTTTCTACCTATTTCATTATTTGTAAAATCAGGTGGGGGGCATTGTGCAATCCTCTCTGACCACTCCATCCATGTGATGCTTTATGCCTAAACACTTAGGGCTGGATTTTGTCTTGGGGTCGGGTTGGGGTCGTGTCCTCCACATTTCGTGTTTTCCCCCCCCGACTCCAGATTAATGTGGATGAATGATGCAATTTTAACTTAATTGGGCAATTGAGTTCCAGCATGTGGGAACCCATGAACCAATTAGTGGTTTCAGCCTGAAACCCGCCTCTGATGATGTCATCATTGCTGACTGCCTGCTCTCAGAGATTGTCTGGCTGCTGGTGAGAGAGGACCTGCCTGGCTTTTCATGTGATTGGACCTGGATGGAAAATTGATATATATGAGTGAGTGAGTGTGAGAGAGAGAGAGGGAATATGAATATGAATTTTTTTCCATCCAAGTCCTCTCGCAGCAAAGGCCAGGCAGTCTCTGAAGACATTCAATGGAGCAGCATCAGAGGCGACTTTCAGGCCTAATACTACTACTACTACCTTCATCACATCTCCGTTGTAATAGTGGACCTGCAGCTGATAGTCAGCTATCCACTTGTGCTCCCGCCAGGTTTCACTGGAGTGTTTCACACCAGGCGTACTTCACGTCAGAAAAGGGTTAAACTAGCTACAACGATTCAAAATAGCATTACAGACCCAATTTAGGGCTTGTTAAGGGCTGTAATGGCCTCTCCCGCCTCTTGGAGGCGGGACGGAGTCGGGAACCCCGTGACTGATTTTGTCAAAATTGCATGGAGTCGGGATGGGGTCGGAAACCCCGACCCCGCAAATTTAACCCCCCGCACGCCTCCAAACCCGACTCCATGGGTCATTCAAAATCCAGCCCTAAAGATAAAAATCTGCCCAGCAATTTTTAAAAGGCTGCTACTCACAATTGAAGGTGAGCCACACATTTACAATTTCAACTTTTCCCGACAGCATTTCAGCATGACAGAAATGAGGGAGAGGAGCAGCACTACTTTTTTTTCTGCAGCTCTGGAGGTTCTGCTGGAGAAGGTGATGCAAAGGACTGTTGCCCTCTTTGGATTTGAGGGGCATCCACCAATCAGCAGACTGGTTGAAAATACCTGTGTGGAGGTGACAGAGCAAGTCAATGCAATCTTTCATAGGTTGTGGGAGCAGATGCTCAAGACATTTTCTGGATTACTTTCAGTGTATGCCATTATGATGAATGTCAACAAGAGTTCACTCTCACCTTGGTGTTGCTTTGCTGAGGTGGGATAGAAAGCATTTGGACAAGCGTTCAGCTAGTTGACACTTGCATATCCTTGTTGCTGCAGGGCACACTTTGCGGCTGGCACGGAAATATGTTCATAATGTCACACATATATCTTGAAAGTTAGGCGCAGCAAGCAGGCTTCCAGCACAAGCTGCTTGCAGGCTGTACAGTCAGGGACTTGGAGGCTAGGCAGTCGCGTGACACTGGACAGGATGCAGAACTTTCTGGTCTGAGCTCCAGTGTGCACCAGGACTGCTGAAGCAGGAGATCCTGGGCACTGTCTCTGATCTTCCAAGTTCAAACATATTTATGTTTTATATCTGCTTAGAGGTAAATGCGCATATAACAGGCAGGAACAAATGCAGCCAAGAGAGGCACCTTTCAATCATTGGGCATTTACTCGTTATGAATAGAGTGCACTCCAAATTCTGGGGCAAGAGACCATAAGGAAATGGGGGAGGTTGGAGGCCTCCCACAAACTCGCGGCTAGTATAATTCTTTATTTATTATTCTTCCTACTTACTGACTCATTTACTGATTGAAGAGATGGATATTTCCATGACTGCATCCCTAGTGAAGGGTAAACAGTGAAGGCGTATCTTCAGACATGTCTAGGTAGGTATAACTTTGGCTGTAGCTGTGGGTGACTGGGTAAGGGCAAGATGGCTTCAAGTGTTTACCCACTTTCCTATCATGCCTCTTCCTCCTCAAACTTCAACAAATAGAGTGATACATTGAATGGGCTGCCTATTTTGAAAATTGTGGCTGTGGCAACTTAAATTGCAGCTGCTAATAAGCCAACGATTATAAACAGAGAGCTGCTAAAAATGCAAAAGCTTGGCCACAATTGAAGCCAACAACAAATGCAATAAAAATAATGCAAAAAACTAAACATACAACAGTTAATTGAGCACAAAATTCCAAAGTTAATAATGGGACTCCACTTTATACGTGTCCAAAATGGCTGTAAGGATCTTCAAAACAGCACCCATTTTAAATGAGCTTTCAACGACTTCAACTAATTACCTGGTGGTGAATGTACAAAATTACTGTAACTGGTACTTCCAATATACTTGCATAATTTTAAAAGGCTTACTGGAAGGATTGCATAGAAAGTATAATTTCCCTCTGCTCTTAAATCATGGTCTGATTACAGATTGATTCTTTTTGCGCTTTGGAGGAGAAACAGACCTTAGCCCTGCTCACTTGATAACATGTTCTTCTGCTTACCTGATTGGTACTGACACTACTGATTGCATAATCGCTTCCTTAATTACTGCAGGCATTGATCACCAAAACCAGATTCCACTGTAGCAGGAGGTATCTGCTAGTAGTATAAAATTTTGCACCATCGTACTCAGGGAATACAATTGATTAATGGCTGTCATGTTGGGATGCCTTATGAATTTGGATACAAAATGATAGTATAAGCAAACATTTTTGACATACTGCTAATGTTCTGACATCATTTTTAAATCCACAATTTGAATGCCAGTATGGGAAAGTAAAATGTAATCTTGCCATCTTAATTGTAGGTTGAACATCAGCAGGTATTGTAAATGTTGGCATTCCTGATGGTGGCATGCTGATCATGTGTATATAATCATTCACAATGTAATAATGATATTTTAATAGAATTCTGTGGTATTGCTTTCCAGCTCTGCCTTTTCTCATCACAGAAACATAACTGACATCCTTGATATCAATGGTAACATATGCCCTTGGCACCCACACAGGGGAGTGAATTTCTGCGGGCGTCCTCTTGCTTGTTCACCGTAGTTCCAGTGGAACAGCCGCGGAAGCCCCAGTAAAATGGCGTAAACAGTGCCTATACCTTTTTGGAGGTTTCTGTCGCTCTTCCACCAAAGTTACAGCAGGAGAACCCCCACAGACATTCACCCCAGGGTGTTTGCAGCCTGTGGAACACCTTCCCATCAGGATAGCTTAGGTTGTTTGTGCAGTCACCTTGCCACTCTATGCATTTGTCTCAGCTTCCTTACTTTCCCACATCTGGCTTCCTCTGTTTCAAACCACTTACTCGCCTTCCCATTTTTTGCAGCTCTAATGCCAGCTCTCAAACATGTATTATATACGCCTTTTCCATTACAAGCCAAACTGTAGGGACTTAGCATTTACCTGTATTAACTATTTTAAAAGTGGGGCAGGAGTCTGGCAAATCAACAATGGAATGGAACAGTAACTCTAGATCTGAAGACAGAGCACATGATAGAGTTTATCCTTGTCATTTGTTTATGTGTCTTTGCTCCTGGCAAAGTTTAAGTAGATTAGCTTTGCTTTCTTCTTGAAGGAGAAAAAGCGCGGCAGATATATATAATGTTCTATATAATTGACTTCCAAATAAGTACAGAAACTCAATAGTCTTATGTCTACAAACCAAACATACACACACCTTAAATACACAGACAACTATTGTGAAGTATATAATGCATCCCTGATATGCAGAACTGTGTAAAATCCTCAATGTGTGTATCTGGAAGTCAAAGTAATCTGACCCAAGAAAGCATGCATTCTTTGCACAAATAAAAAAGTTGGAAAGTTTCTATCTTTGGAGTTCTGTATAAGTATCTTAAGGAACAGTCAACCTGAATTAGGGAAGCTATGGAGACAGGGAAAAGATTAATAGTAATACAGCCATTGAGGGCCTAACACAAACTATTCAGTATTGGTGCGTAAATGCTCAGGAATACACCTCTCTGAGGTGCACTGACATGCCTCTGGCTCCAATCCACCAACTACCTTTGCTACCTATTTAGACTTAATCTATGCAAACTTGGTGTTCTGTTCAACCTGGATACTTTTACCTTACGTCTGATCTGTTACTGGAGCACATTCTGTCAGCTCTGGTACTCTGACTGCTTACACCTTTACATCTCCCATTACTGTGAAACACTAATCCAGGCCTGCAGCACTTCAAGGATTGATTTCTCAAAAGCTTTCCATGCAGCCTCTTTGCCTCCAACCTTCACAAACTTCAGCTAATTCAGAACTCTGTGGCTCATGTCCTCTCCTGCACACCCTCCTTTCCAAACTCCAATATGTCCGAATGCCCCAATGAATCAATTTCAAAATCCTCGTTGTTGCCTTCAAATTGCTCTACAGCCTCATTCCTTGCTATTGGTGTAGTCTTCCCCGCCATATATCCCAGTGTACATCCTCACTTCATTGATTCCAGAGTACTGGTCGTTTCCTCTTCCCTAAGCTCCACCATCAGAAACAAATCGTTCAGTCATGCCTTATCCTCTGGAATTCTTTTTCAGATCCACTTCACTGCCTTCAAAATACTCCTGAGAAAAACCATTTTTTAGAATTCTGATTTTGCATGGCATAACCCCCTGTACTTAAGTCAATGTAAACCTCATAACCATGCCCAGAAACATAGACCTGAGTCAATGATATGCTGGCCTCGAAATTCCATGGGGATTCTACCATTCACCTACCATAGCTCTGGTGGGAGACCTGTGGAACCCAAAGGGAAAAAGCAGAAATGCCATTTATCTCATTTATCTGCGGGATCCATTAGTCTCCTACTGGAGTTATGACGGGAAAATCGTAGAACTCCAGAGAAATTTCAGGGCTTCAATATTTCATGCAGAATGCCATGACGCTCCCTGGCCAAATTCCTTAATTTTCCTACCTAACTTTCCTCTTGTAGAGCACTTTGAGATAGATGTTCTTTAACATGAGGGATGCTATATCAGTGTTTGTTGTTGCTGTAAATTTCTCCAGTTTGATTATATCAAGAGCTGACCTGACTAGAGCAGCACAGAGAGTCATTATTGTCTGGTGCGGCAATTGAGAAAACATGTATAGTTTAGCTACCAATCTAAACCAGCAATTGTGCAGCAGCTGGCAGTGCAGGCTGGTTCAGAGGTAATTGAAGCCCAGAAAACACATAAAAAGTCTACACACTGTCCTATTAAAGAATATAATGTAGGATGAAATGTAATCATTTGTATGCAGCCACCTACATTTCTCCCCAACAGAGAATTGGTGATCTTCAATCTCTCAATACAATGTACATTTTGGGCATGAGCGCCTATTCCCACTTAGTTAATTGGAACATTAACTCGGTAAAATATTCCCCTGATTAATGGACAAAACACAATTAATACCTTCTGTTATATTAGAAAAAAGGAGCTGACTGTCAAGGCTTGTACAGATGCATTGGGGGAGTTTTAACATTGAAGAGCGTGTGGTTTAGGTGGTGGTGGTTAAATTAGGCGAAAATAGAAGCGCGACCGGAAGCTGGAGCTGGTTCCAACGCATTGACTTCCGGGTTTAACTCAGGCGTGTTTGGCTGCGTGTGCGTAACTCCCGCCGGAGAGGCGGGTTAACGATTATAATATTTAAATGAGTGTATTCCAACGATATTTTAACCGGCATTTAAATTTAACAGCACATGCACGGGTATCCCAGGCTTCCTGAAACTCACCATTGAAACCAAAGCGAGAAAACTGAAAGGCAATTCATGGGGCTCATTAAAGGTCAGGCATAAGACAGCAATAAATAGTCAGTGCTCACAGCTGCTTTCTTACCTCCCACTGGGAAAGGGTTTGCTGACTGCATGTGTGTTGAGAGGTTAATTTGTGCACTTTGGGAGGTATTGAGATTCAAGATCAAGATGGGTGGCGCCATGGCTGCCTTAGATTAAACCTCGGACAAAGAGCAAGACGACCATCAGCAGCAGCAACAGCCTGCTGTGGAGAGACCTGCAGCTGGTGAGCAGAGAGGGGAGCAGCAGAGAGGTCGTAGCAGGCACTACTTGTGTAACACGGTTTACAGGCAGAGGCCCAGCTTCCTTGATCTCTCAGAAGAGCAGTGCTTCCAGAGGCTGAGATTGTCACATCACTGTCAAGTCTGCAGCCTCTGAGAAGAAGACCTGCTCCCTGCTGGACCTGGTGGCCACGCGTTACCAGTGGCTGTGAAAGTGACCACCCCTCTCACGCTTTTTGCCTCCGGATCCTTCCAGGGTGCTACTGGAGATATATCTAAGATCTCCCAGTCAGCTGCACATAAATGCATAAGGCAGGTCGCTGAAGGGTTGTTTGCCAGGGGCGGCACTTATGTCAACTATGGCTGTGATGATACTGGTCAGAATGAGGGGTTTTGTGTTCCTGGCTGGTTTCTCACAGGGGCAGGGTGCCATCAACTGCACATACATGGCAATCCGCGCACCCAGTTCAACCAGGAGTATTCGTAAACCGCAAGGCATTTCATTCCATCAATGTTAAGCTGGTGTGCAACCAGAAGAAAAAGTTTATGCAGGTGTGCGCCAGATTCCATGAGCTGCCATGATGTTTTCATCCTGCGGCAATCCAAGCTTCCCGACCTCTTTGGACCTGCAAACAGACTTAAGGGGTGGCTGCTAGGAGACAAAGGATACCCTCTTCAAACTTGGCTGATGACACCCATGAAGAACCCACCAATGAAGAGCGGTATAACGACAGCCATATGACCACCATATGTGTAATTGAGCAAGCGATCAGCATGCTCAAGATGCGCTTCAGGTGCCTGGACAGATCTGGAGGTGCCCTTCAGTACTTGCCAGCCAGGGTCTCCAGAATGATCATGGAGTGCTGCGCTCTGCATAACATTGCGCAGCAGCGGGGATTGGAGCTGCAGGAGGAGCAAGGGGCTGAGCAGCTGAATCTAATGAAGAGGAGGAGGAGGCGAAGGATGAAGATGGCACCCCCAATGCAACACCAGCCGCTCAAATTGCTGCTAGGGATTCCCTTACAGCTGTAAGGTTCAGTTAGTCACTACCACTATACCGATGCAACAATCACATCAAACGGCTCCTCTCCACCTCACCACCACCACCTCCCCACCCCACCACACGCCCAATCCCACTCACACAAAGCAGTTCTGTAACTAACCATCCATCCATTGCACATCCCCCCCATTGGTCCCTATCAATTCATGTCTTCCCATTCATCAACAAGCAACTAAAAAGGAGAGTTGCCACCCGGCAACCAAGAATGGGCGACACGGGAAAGTGGTGCAAAGCAATACATTTTACGTGATTGTACTGAATAATGGAAACTTAACGTCCATGTGCATACCCTTGTAGAACTAAGCTTTACTCTTCCATTTCCTACCACTCCTACGTGGTGCCACCACTGTGCCTTCAGCAGAGGTAGAGGCAAGCTGCTCAGATCCCTGCTCGGACTGTTGAGATGCTCTTCGCTGACGGCCTCTGGGTGTTGGAGCCCTTGAGGGCCCCGCCAAATATTACTCCACCTGCACCTGTGCAGGGGCAAACTGGACCATTGGGAGAGGAGGCAGCATGTCAGGTACTGGCTGAGGAGGTGGGGCAGGGGGGCAACAGATGAGAAGTGGGAACGCTTGCTTTGAGTGGAATTCCCACTTCCATGTCCCATTTTGCCATCATCACTTTCATGGGCCAGCCGCACTTCACTCCTACCATTGTGCTGGAGAGCAGCTTGGTGCAGATCAATAAGGTGCTGTAAGGCCAAGGCTAAGGTTTCTGTCATCCTATTTAAGGGTCCAGACATTGTTGGCATCAGAGTCTGCACAGCCGTGGTCAAGGCCTACATGAGCTCATTTGATTGCCACGATTGATGTTCCACGGAGTTGGCCGCTCTATACATGGAAGAAGACATCGTCGCAATGCCCTGCAACATCAACCTACTCATGCTTGAGCTGGTCTCCTCCATTCTCTCTGCAATCATGGACAGCATGGCAGGCCTGCCAATACATCGCACATTTTCTGCTGCCCCTCAATGATTATCCTTTTCATCGATGGCCCCGAGGTACAGCACCTGTCTCCAGGTGAGCAGAGCTTGGAGGGGGCTGCGCTCTCCAAACCGGACTCTATAGAGCTGGCCCTGCCACCACTGTCTGCTCTTTCTCATTTGTAAAGTGTGAGTCACCAGGTGAAATCCCAACGAACTGCCTAATTGGACCCACCGAAGTGCAAGTTTCTGAGCTGGTGCATGGTAAGCACGAGTCCTGTGACGGTGCACCCTCAGAAGGAATCAGCTCCTCTGAGGATTCGTCGTCCGGGAGGTTCACCAACTGCTGCTGCACACGTGAAGGCCCAGGTAGAGAGAAAAGATATGAATCAGTACTGGCAAGGTAAGAATGTTGCAACTTAGCATTATGAAGATAATTATAGTTCACTCGCTGCTGAAATCAAGTCAACATGACTGAGTGTTGCATGACATGTGGGCGGATGATATTTAATTCTGTCACCAGGTAACTGGGAGGTCCCAATCTCTCCATCTGCGATGGTCAGGGTCGCCGAAGTGCCATTGATCTCCAGTGCTTCCTCTTCTGCAGCTGCAATGGGGGAAAGAGCAGACCTATAAGTAACTGTAATGGCATATGTTCACCTGATGGATGCAGTGCATTTAGTAAGGGTGACTATCAGGGAGAGGCATTCAATTACATAAGGATGAGGGTGAGTGGGAGTGGTGAATAGGTAGATGGGGATGTGAGGAAGTGCATAGAAAGAGAAGGATGGGTACGCTTGTAAGGTAAGTGGGTGTGAAGAGTGATGTGATGGAGTAGGCTGGACAAGGCAGAGTAGGGGGCTGGGGAAGGTGGTGTCCAGCTGATGTGCCCAACAGGATGTAGGTGAATGTGCAAATGTACTCACCTTTCCTGACCTGGTTAGGTCATTAAAGTGCTTCCTGCACAGGATCCAGGAGTATGGCACAATGCTCCTGCTGCTGACCTCCTCGACCACCTACAGCCATGCCTTGCTGGAAGAGTATCTCTCTCCTACTGCTGACTGCACCCAACAGTGCATCAAGTGATGCATCCTTAAATCAAGGCACATCCCTTGACCATCCTAAATCCATCATGAAACTTCTTCTCTTTGTGCAAACTCCTAACTCCTCCAAATTCCATCTTTGGGTTGGTCCTTTAAAAACTCCAGTTGAGATCAAGTCATGCGGGTCCGCACCATGCCCGCTGTCGCGCATTCGACGCCAAGCCCGGAAATAATATTATAATTAGGTGGCTCCATTAATATACCACAGATCGACGCGCTGAAACTTCTTACAGGTTTCGCTCCCAATATCGCAGCCCCTCTCCACCACCTCCCCCCCCCCCACCCCCAGGCTCCGAACGCGCCTCATAGTTATTATCGGGGCCATTAAGTCTAATCAGATACACCAGGTTGAAATTGCCTCTGGATGACAATTACAGTAGGACCTTGTCATGTTTTGGGATTTTGTTGTTATTGCCATGTTCCACCAAAAGAATTTGGAAAAATAGTTTATGTGTAGGGGTTTTAAAGCAAAGTGTATTCACAAATATTTAGATAAAAAGCACCTAGAGAAAAGGTGGTTAATATGCTAATGTAAATTGTGTAAAGACTGTAAACAATAAGCAATTAAATTAGCTTATCTTGGCAATCAATAAATACCTCACAATCTCTGGTCCCTGATGGCATTGAATAGAGAGTGTTAAGAAACAGAGATAGAGACACAAGCAGTCAGATCCAGCAAAAGCTGCAAAGTCAGTCAGGGTTTTAAAACATAAAACTGCAAGGGGATGCTTTGGCCAGGTTCAAAAGGACAATGTAAGATGTTAGTTAGGAATTATTTTGTTTAAGTCAAGTAAGATAACCCACTGATGTGGGGAACCATATCATGTTCATTATTTCTACTATTAAAAAACCCCACAAAGACAAGCCGTACTATTTGAACTAAATTAATCTAGTTATAACTGTTGCTCTGTATGTTTACTCACAGTAAAATAAAACAGCTTAATAATCATATCTGGCTATATCTCAATAAATGTTTCATCACTCTACCTTCGAAGAAATTGAAGACGTACACATAAAAAAGATATGAATACCCAGTTCACATCACAAGGGAATACTACTGTTATATCTCTGAGTTATGCTGTCATATAGTTAGATATTTGGAAGTGCAGTCACACCCCTAAATGTAAGATGCTCAGACTGATATGGTAGTGACAAGCACCACTGTATCTGAAAGATAATCTAAGGCCACACCCTAAAATTGTAATATCCCCAACTCATATACTGTTCCTTGGCCAGAAGCAAGGAATGTGAAAGTGGGATACAATGTTTCCTCTGACTTTTTTTCTCCCGTCCTTCTGTCCTCTCCAACTACCTAGACTGACTAAGAAATGCAATTCAACATGGGGAAATATTTCATGTATAATATTTCCTTTATTGTGGGGAAGATTTCCTTTGTGTGCTAGATGTAGTGAAATCCTTTGATCTTTATAAGATGGTTTATAGTTTTACTAGACCTACCCACATCGTAGGACATCAGAAGATACAACATGTATCCTGGTACTCTATGGTAAGGAATGTCAGTAAGCCAGTGCACTGTACCATGGAGCTACCTTACCTCGAACATCTTTGACATAGCATGTGTACTTTGCCAAATATGGAAGTGTACTCTTATATTTGATACTCTTGATTTTTGATCCTATATTTACCTCACTTCCTGAAGCCTTTGTATGTGAATTGTGTAAAAGTTTGAGCATCACAATGCAATGGTATCCAGATGAACTGATTGTACCTGCCAAGTAAAGCCAAATATCTGAGACCAAATTCAGGACAGGCCATAGTTTTATATGCTTACAGAACAGTTATATAAAACTTAAATTAATGAATGCCTATTATTGTTTTTTTTTTAATTTGAGGGTGAGCCTCTTTCTCTTTTCTCCCCATTCCTTAGTCTCTCTGGACTATTTGCTAATTGTAGCTCAGAGGACAGCTAACTTTTCCAGAGTTCTGTCAATTCTTCCCTAAACCAACAACTAAGAAGGCTGTCATCTGCTGGCTGTACGATTTCTGTTCTGTCATATTTATGATTCAACAGGGAATGCTTGCTTGCTGCCAATACAGGAAGGAATTGAATGGCCTCTTCTCAATCTTGTCTTTCATTTCTAGTGGACCTCCTGGTTGCAGGTTTAATGGGACATTGGGGGTGGTGATATGTAAGCAGGTTGCTTACTTGCATCTTGGTTGCAACTGACAGGAGTGAGATGCATGCTTGGGCAGCAAACATCTTTCTGCTCCATGCTGAGTCAAGAATCTGACGGGCAAATCATACCTAAGACAATTTTACCAAAACAACCATAGATTAGTTTGCAATTTATGCAGAATTTTTACAATAATAAAACATCATTTTACAATAATTATATAGAATGCTTATTGTTGCTAACTGTAGGATACTTAACAAATGATGGATCCATCTTTTGTGTGGATGGTGTTTGCGTGTCCTTTGTACTATGGATGGAGACTATGAAATATTCCTGGCATTATCAATTTGAAAAAGAAGCCAAAATTAATTCAACTTAAAGATTGGAGACGAAGTCTGAATAGTAATAAAGAGATAGCAGGACGATTCTTTTGGAAAACCATACAAGTTTCTCAATTTAATAGAGTGGACATCACAAAGAACCATATCTTCCTGGAAAATTAACGAGGAGTTCACGACACATACCAATATTAATGTGCAACTTGGCCAGCAATTTCAAGAAGTGATACACCGTGAGTTGAGAATCTCCATAACTTGCTGATCGATTTACGTCACTCCGCCATTTGCCTCGCACAAACAGCATCTCACCCTCAACTGCCCTGTTATTTTTAAGAGCTTGCTGGATTTGCACATTAATTGCCCATTAAACTCGCCATAGAAAGATAGGGCTCATTCTTAACAGCGTAAGTACACTTTTAACAATGTGATAATGCAATGCTAATCAACCCCTCTGGCCCAGAAATGGAACAATTTAAACAGCTGAGTTGCCTTTCTGCATTTAGTAAAGCCTTCTTAGAGAAATTTCGAATGTTAAATTGAAATTTTTTTCTTACTCTTCCTTTCAGTCTCTTCTTTTCTCTCTCTTTTAATCCAATCTTTCTTTCTCTCTATTTATTTCTCTTTCTATACCTGCTTTGACTCTAATTCCCCCTCTTTCTCTGTCATTCCTCTGTTTCTTTCTCAATGCTTAAATCGCATTGGTTAAGGAGATAGACTGTTGGTCCAGCCATTCACTAATGTCCCAGATGCCCTATTGCCCTCACTGCGCCGTTATCGGCTCATACTTCCAGCAAGTTACGATGCAAATTATAGTCGAGCTGAAGGGTGCAGTAAAAAGGCTAACTAACGGCGCATGTCAAGAGATGCGTCGCTCCAGCAAGATACGGGCCAATATATGAGCAAAGCATCTCCTAAATTAACACCTTATTAGCCCTTAAGGTAACAATATTGGACCATTTTTACATCTCTGTAATAAACACTCATTGCCCTGTAAATTAAAATGATGCTCGAACATCGGGTACTGTGGCTACAGAGTGATTCAAAGTGACTTCCATCTTATCTGGAGACAAGATAACAGCAGACAATTTGGAATAAAGTAAGTTACTGTGCTATAGCTGTAATACATATAAAATATAAATGACTATTTTTATTAGGTTTTGCTCCTTCAGAGGTCAGTATTTATCTGATTAATTGCAAAAACTGAAGACTCATCTATGTTGCTAATGCATTTAAGCATAAGTTTGCAATTTAATCAAAAAGGCCACTGAACAGATTACATTGTCTGAAATCTGACTAGCATTATATTTAACACATCTGTGTCTGTGATTTTTAAATTGAATTATTATTGATCTAATTTACTTGCCATCAACACAAGACGGTCTGGCTCTGGTTGTCCCAGCTACTTTCCCCGGCAGACAGGAACACTTTACAGTCTGTGATCGTTCTTCAATTCGATTCTTGTTACAGCATCTGTGTGCTGCTATTACTTCACATGTACCTCCATCTAAAGGGGAAGAAAAAGAAATTACATTGGCTGTCAATAGTAAAAAAACAATTTTGTTTTTACAATTTAGAAAAAGACTTATTACTTAACCCAGTACGATAAAGACAAAAGGGAAGTCCTAATAGAGAAACTGGTCAAATTGCAACTTGAATTTTAAAAAATTGGAATGGTTTGAATACGTTTGTAGTATGCATACTAATTCTAAAACCATTGCCAACAGTCTCCGATTCGAGAGTAAGGCATGTCAAAATCTGAAACACTGAAAGTAGAAAGGAAATAGTTTCACCAAAGAAGTTACAGAAATTATGTTGTACCTCAATGTCTGCCTTTTATTTCTATGCAATGCAAATATGCTATGCACTTTTATATTCTACAAAACTGGCCTTGACTTGGACAGAAAGATTTGCATAGAATATTTAACATTACAGTGAAGGGGAACCTTGAGTAGATGCCATAGTAAACTATGATGCTTAACACGTCTACAAATTAATCAACTGATGAGACTGAACATAAAGAAAGGCTCTGTGATTTATTGCATAACCTACAGTTTGATAACTTCACTTCAGTGCTGACAATCTTTATCTTTCAGCTGAATTTCCTACATTCTTTTCGTGGGATATGTGGAACACTCTTTGTTCCAGTTCTACTCAGGTCCCCTCCCTCACCTCTTTTTCCGATACATTGATGACTGTATCGGTGCCGTTTCCTGCTCTCGCCCTGAACTAGATAATTTCATTCACTTTGCTTCCAATTTTCACCCTTCCCTCACCTTCACATTGCCCATCTCCGACTCTTCCCTTCCCTTCCTCGACTTCTCCATCTCCATCTCTGGGGATAGGTTATTGAGAAACATTCACTACAAGCCCACTGACTCCCACAGCTACCTGGACTACACTTCTTCTCACCCTGCCTCCTGGAAGGACTCTACTCCATTCTCCCAGTTTCTCCGTCTCCGCTGCATCTGCTCTGACGATACCAGTGCTTCCAACATGTCTTCCTTTTTCCTCAACCGAGGATTCCCCTCTACTGTGGTTGATACGGCCCTCGACCGTGTCCGTTCTATCTCCTGCACTTCTGCCCTCACCCCTGCCCCTCCCTCCCAGAACCATGATAGAGTTCCCCTTGTCATCACCTTTCACCCCACCAGCCTCCACATTCAACGGATCATCCTCCGCCATTTCTGCCACCTCCAGCGTGATCCCACCACCAAACACATCTTCCCCCTCACCTCCCCTTTCAGCATTTCGAAGGGACCGCTCCCTCCGCGACACCCTGGTCCACTCCTTTATCACCCCCAACACCCCTTCCCCTTCGCCCGGCACCTTCCCGTGCAAGCGCAGGAGATGCAACACATGCCCTTGTGCCTTCCCCCTTCCCACTGCACAGGGCCCCAAACACCCCTTCCAGGTGAAACAGCGATTTACTTGTACTTCTTGCAATTTAGTATACTGTATTTGCTGCTCACGATGTGGTCTCCTCTACATTGGGGAGACCAAACGCAGATTGGGTGACCGCTTTGCGGAACACCTCCGTTCAGTCCATAAGGGGGACCCCGAGCTTCTGGTCGCCTGTCACTTTAATTCTCCGCTCCATTCCCACTCAGACCTCACCGTCCTCGGCCTCTTGTATTGTTCCACTGAAGCTCAGCATAAACTCGAGGAACAGCACCTCATCTTTCGATTAGGCACTTTACAGCCTTCTGGACTCAACATCGAGTTCAACAATTTCAGATCATAACCTTGGCCCCTATCCTATATATATTTTTTATCCACACCTTTTGTTTGTGTCTTTTCTTCTCTCCCACATGGCAGCTGTCTTTCATTCTGCCAGCGCAATTTACACTTCATCTAGAGCCATCCTTTGTTTCTTAACCTGTGACATTACCATCTCCTTTTGCCTTGAATATCTCTTAATGTCTCTTAACCTCTTCTGCCTTCTAACCTATCACAGACCTTCCCTTTTGTTTTTTCATCCCCTCCCCCCTTTCCCAGCCCCACACTTGCTTAAAAATCTGTTCCATTTCCTGCTTTTTTCCAGTTCTGATGAAAGGTCATCGACCTGAAACGTTAACACTGTTTCTCTCTTCACAGATGCTGCCTGACCTGCTGAGTATGTCCAGCATTTTCTGTTTTTATTTCAGATTTCCAGCATCTGCACTATTTTGTTTAAATGCCATTATACGTTTAGTTTCCAGTTTTACAAAGTTATTCATTGTATATTGAGATTCATGTCCCATATAAAACAACGTAAATTAACTGATGTGTTTCAGGAATATAACCCTGCACATTATTGTTGATGATATTAATGTGCAAACATTTAACATTTCTCTGCCTGCTATTTAACAGGTTTAACACCTCTGCTACAATAGTGGACAGAAGACAGTCATATAAAGGCATTCATCTTTTGTATGCTAATATTGCAAACAGTAATTTCTAGGCTTGAAACAGATAGGTGATTAAGAGTTTGCTGCATATCACTGTTGGAGATCTAGAGATTGCAGAAAGAGTGGGATTGCATGTAAACATTATTATAGTTATTTCTTATTTAAATATTACACTAATTCTTACTTCTCTTATGAAGTATGTTCCCCTTCATTATAAACATCGTTAACAATTCCAGGGAGACTGTACGTGACATAAATCTGCAGGATTTTGAATTAATTGAGATTTAATTCTGAAATTACATGATGCAAAATTCAGGTCTTCTTGTAGCACATCATTACTTCGAAACTCAAGGCCCATATAAAAGACCACGGTTTGCTTAAGCTAGTAAGTCAATCTTTTTCATGCTATCTGCTTAGATCAATTTGCTTGGCACCTCAGCAGGACAGTCCCACGTAATTGCACTCTGGTAATGAAACCTTTACAACTGACTTTAACAGGCTTTTTGATGAATTAAATAAATGGTTTCAATATTGACATAATTTCAGCCACCATCTCAGTACTATGAGCAATGGTCTGATAGATTGCGTTTAATGCACCAACTAGCAATTGTGATTTCTTCAGTAGTTTAAACTAGACCAGTATGATGATAGTCAATTTGTCTTTTTTCATTGCTACAGAATGAGTAGCTATAAAATATTAGTTGTGTGGAAAAGTTTTCAAATTATCAATTTCTAAACAAAAATCTTATTTTACTGCCACGATTAGCTATTTAATGTAAGAAAGGATAAAAACAGAAAAAGCTGGAAATACTCAGCAGGTCAGGCAGCATCTGTGGAGAGAGAAACAAAGTTAACGTTTCAGGTCGATGACCTATCATTGACTGGAAAAAGTTAGAGATGTAACAGGTTTGCCCGTGTCCTAACTCGCACCAAGTCTCGTTCACCCATCACCCCTGTGCTCGCTGACCTACATTGGCTCCAGGTTAAGCAGCGCCTCGATTTCAAAATTCTCATCCTTGTTTTCAAATCCCTCCATGGCCTCGCCCCTTCCTATCTCTAATCTCCTTCAGCCCCACAACCCCGAGATATCTGTGCTCCTCTAATTCTGCCCTCTTGAGCATCCCTGATTATAATCGCTCCACCTTTGGTGGCGCCTTCTGTTGCCTTGGCCCGAAGCTCTGGAATTCCCTGCCTAAACCTGTCTGCCTCACTACCTCTCTTTCCTCCTTTAAGACGCTCCTTAAAACCTACCTCTTTGACCAAGCTTTTGTTCACCTGCCCTAAATTATCCTTATGTGGATTGGTGTCAAATTTTTTGTCTTAAAATACTCCTGTGCAGCGCCTTGGGACATTTTACTATGTTAAAGGTGCTATATAAATACAGGTTGTTGTTGTTTTAAGAACAGAGGTAGGGAAGGGAGGGTGGGGAGGAAAGAACAAAAAGGAAGGTCTGTGATAGGGTGGAAAGCAGGAGAGATTAAATGACAAAAGAGATGACAAAAGAGATGTGATAGGGTGGAAGGCAGGAGAGATTAAATGACAAAAGAGATAACGGTGCAAGGCAAAAGGGAGTGGTAATGGGACAAGTAAAGAAACAAAAGATGGGTCTAGAGGAGGTGTAAATGGTAATAAAACAATCATTACTAACAGCTGCTGTCTAAAAAAAAATGGAAGCAGTGGTTATGATCTGAAATTGCTGAACTCTATGTTGAGTCCGGAAGGCTGTAAAGTGCCTAATCGAAAGATGAGGTGCTGTTCCTCGAGTTTCCATTGAGCTTCTTTAGAACAGTGTAGGAGGCCGAGGTCAGAGTGGGAGTGGGCGGAGAATTAAAATGACAGGCGACCGGAAGCTCGGGGTCACGCTTGCGGACTGAACGGAGGTGTTCCACAAAGCGATCACCCAATCTGCGTTTGGTCTCCCCAATGTATAGGAGACCGCATTGTGAGCAGCGAATACAGTATACTAAATTGCAAAATGTACAAGTAAATCGCTGCTTCACCTGGAAGGAGTGTTTGGGGCTCTGGATGGTGGGAAGGGAGGAGGTAAAAGGGCAGGTGTTGAATCTCCTGCGCTTGCACAGGAACATGCCATGGGAAAGGGAGGGGGTGTTAGGGGTGATTGAAGAGTGGACCAGGGTGTCGCGGAGGGAACGGTCCCTTTGGCATCCTGCTGGAGGTGGCAGAAATGACGGCAAATGATTCGTTGAATGTGGAGGCTGGTCGGGTGGAAGCTGAGGACAAGGGAAACCCTATTGTGGTTCTGGGAGGGAGAGGAAGGGGTGAGAGCAGAAGAGCATGAAATTTGATGGACATAGTCTAAGGCCCTGTCAACCACATTGGAGGGGAATCCTTGGCTGAGGAAAAATGAAGGCATATCGGAAGCACTGGTATGGAAGATGGTATCATCAGAACAGATGTGGTGGAGATGGAGAGACTGGGAGAATGGAATAGAGTCCTTACAGGAAGCGGGGTGGGAGGAAGTGTGTTCAAGGTAGCTATGGGAGTCAGTGGGCTTATAGTAGGTATTGGTTGACAGCTTAGCCCCAGAAATGGAGATAGAGAAGTCAAGGAAGGGAAGGGAAGAGTCATAGATGGATCATGTGAAGGCGAGAGAAGGGTGGAAATTAAAAGCAAAGTGAATGATATTTTAGATGTAATATAAGAAGGGAAATGCGATGAGTTTGTTTTTGGAGAAGATTAATACTGATAACTAAAAAGATTCCACGTTTCTGCTTGAAAGACTGAAAGGTTTAGCTAATCTCACTCAATTTGGCCTGTCAAATATGTAGCCAAGTTCAGTTTCAACGGCACTTTCTCAAAATTCTGCCAAACAGATTTCACAAAGGTCAACATTCACATTCTATGGATCTAATCGTCCAGATGAAAATGAAATGTTATCCTGTGACAGCTAAAATAGGAAGTTAATATGTCCTTTTGTTTGGTTGCTTTATGAATTATTATGTCACTTTTTAACCTTAATGCCAACTGTTTTGTCCACAAGAGGTACAGGAGTTTTCATACAATATTGAAAGACTGGAGAAAACCCCAAGTATCAAGGAATAACTTGTTACTTTGAATGCAGCTCACTCAGTACAAATGAATACAAAAATAAAGGGCAAATTAAGAAGTGTTAAAATTTGCGAAGGCCTGTGTGGGAAGCAGAGAAGTGAAGAGATTTCATATCAGTTTCAAGGAGGGTGGTGAGGACAGAATAGTGTGAAGAGAAAAGTCTCTTTTTTAGGGTTAGCCAGGTATCTGATATTACAGGTATCATCACCATGTTTAAGAATCTCCAAACTAAAGTACTGAAAAATCTACAACTATAGAATGTCTGTTTGTCTCATACAGAGTACACACTCTCCCCTTAGGAACACATACCTAAATCTAGAAAGCTTAGTGTGTGCAGAGATATGGCTGGAGTTTGGCCAGCTTAAACTGAGCAGCCTACAGTATAAAGCTTTCCAGTGCTTGGCTAACCAAGGACCATGGCTTGCAAGGTTATCTGGGCTGACTGGGAAGAATTCCAGCCTCTAGTGTCAGGTTTAACTCTCCAAGTTTCATTAGTGACTCGTCGATCATCAACAAGAGTCCTGGACTACTGCAGACCTTATTTTCAGATCTTCGATTACTCAAGGATCATTAGTTTCAAACTTCCATCACCAGGTATGTCAGCTTGGAGCTATTTCGACCCCAAAGATTTTGCACTTATCTTCCCACCAAGAAGGATATTCACTAGTAGATCACTAAAGAGGTGTGCAGCAGTGAAACTACTAAACAAAATCTAACAAGTTTCTGGACATATGACCCCAAATTTTCTTAGGGCCTTTTGGGATGTTGGAACATTGGTGGGGCAGGACTTCTAGCCACCAGCACGGAGTCAGCTTATTTGCATCAAGTGTGGTGAACAAAAGGCATAAGTCCCTTGTAAAATGGCTGTAAATTACTTGGGAGGAGGGGACAAGGAAATTTGGGGAAGTGTACCTATGTGTACATGGTTATGAGGACAAGATCAGTCTTAGCTATGATGCCTTATATGATTGAGAAGCTCGCGATCAAGGCTCACAGAAGAATAATAACCACTTGGCAGAGGTGCCTGGCCACTATTTAATCATACCCCAGTGAGGAGTCAATGTCTTCAGGAGAGAAGGGCAGGAATGAAGTTGGTGAGAAAAAAAAAGTGCAAAATGAGGATTAAAACACCAATGAAAAACTAATCCACACATATAATTGAAAGTGTGCTGAATATGTAAGAATACACTTAACTAGCTGTAAATAATTCTTTATGTAGGAACACAAAAAAAACAGCATTCCTGGAACATTGTACATTCCTTTTTCAGTCATCCCAGTTCAATAGATGGAGGAAGAGGTTTTGTCAACAGCAGTAAAGGTCCCAGAAGACAGTGGGAGAACATATGCATTTATAGCAACTTTACAACCAAGATTGGAAACTAGGTAGGTTTGATAAATTAGTTAAACTTTTGTATTTAAAATTTAGATTTTTCGGATTAATCACTTTTAAGAATTTATTTGTGTCCTCCTTTATTGTTGCTGTGCTAATGTTGGTCTGTAATGCATCTTAGAGGGTTGGGCATAGGCAGCCTGAGGATTACTTGTTATTCCATATTCACTTCCTTTGAGAAATACATGCTTATGTCTGGCTAAGATGGGGATTGCGCAGCATGTCATCCTGGCATGCTTTAAGGTCACTACACAAATACGTGGCACCATTGGCTACCCTAAATTAATCAGGGCTGATTTTGAATTGAAGTGCACATCGGCCGGGTGGAGTGATCGCATTGCTTGCGATGGCACCAGCGAGAGCTCCGAACCAGTTTCATGGTTTGGCTTCATTTGAATTGGATCGACAAGCTGCCAGTGCTCAAGGAGTGCTGACAGACAGCGTAACAATCAGAGTGGGGAGGAGGAAATCCAGCTGCTCCTTCATGGAGTTGAGCTGGAAGTTAAACATTAAAGGGGGGGGGGGGGGGGAGGCAATCCCAGGGAGGAGCTCCACTGAGTAGCCGGCAGTGGTGGAAAGATTTTTGTGGGTCCAGGACGAGCAATCACGTTCCTTCTGACCCCACAAAAATCAGTGGCACTACGGTTTCTGCCCCGTTTTCCGAGCGGCCTGTAATGATCCCTTTAAGGACCACTGGTAGGCCACTGCACATCGAGTACATTTGAGTAGAGCATGCGTGGTGCACACTCTATCCATTGGCACCTGCAAAGTATGTGGAGACCTACTACCTGATTTAAATATAAAAATAAGATTCCCGCCTGTTTGAGGTGGGAATGCTGGCAGCCAATTTCAAGGCAATTTGTAAATTGAGTCGGGCAGGCTTGACCATGATTTGAGGGGGAGATTTTTTTTAAAAATTGTCCTTCTACCGTCTGTACTGAAAATCGGGGCAGTAGCGAGATGAAAATTGCTCCCAACATTTCTAATATGTACAAAGCGACATCCAGAAATTGTTGGAAAAATAATGGAGAATTAACAGCGCCCGCCATTATTAGTTCGCAAAAAATCCAGCAATTTGAGGTGAAGAAGAGATACGGTATGAGTTCCGATTCTCCACAAATTGTTGGACGAGTTGCGCTGCTCTGCCATTAGCCTCGACTAAACCGAAGAAATTGCAGCCGTGAGCCTCTCCATTGAAATGAATTGCATGCCATGAAATTGTTGCATTTGCGCCATAAATGCGAATTAATCTCGCCGCTGCCATTTGGGGCTGGTAATTCATGTCATAAGGATTCTGTTAATACTGTGATTTATGGTCCTGATATGAAACTCAACCTTGGAGGCCCAGGATTGGAACAAATTAAGCTGTGTATTCTCCTAGAGTGAATTGTTCCTAGAAGTTTTTAAAACTTTTTTTTGATCTGTCTTGGCAGTATTTTTGTGCCAGTCTTGCCATCCACACTCCTGTTAGTGTCGGAAGGAAATAATTTTCAGGGTGCAAAGCTGTTTTGACACTCAGAAATGCAAATAAGGTAGATTTATTTCAGATATATGAGAAAGAATGTTTGTACATTTTGCACACCAACCCTACCAGTCACTCGTTATTAACTTCTCAAGCAGCAATACAACAATTCCCAAACATAACTGAGTTACAATGTCCTCTTCTTCTGCTTCTTCTTTTTAATTTGTTTCTTACTTTTCCTTTCTGTCTCTTTTTTCTCGCTCTTAATCCACTGCCTTTCTTTCCCTCTCTTTATTTCTCTTTCTGTATCTAATTTGACTCGAATTCACCCTATTCTGTTCTCCATCGTTTCTCTAGCTTTGAATTTCATTGGTTAACGAGATAGACCATTGGACCCGACGTTCATGAGGTCCCAGATGCTACATTAACATTGCTGCACTGTTACTAATTCACATTTCCAGCAATTTGTGGTGGACATATAGTGTGATCTGAAGGGTGAGGAAAAAAATCCAATTCACATTGCTTGCCGCGAGATGAGCCAGTCTAGCAATTTCTGGGTCAATGCCGAGTTGTAACTAGAGAGGATGTCCTGGAGGGGTCAAGGACAGAATCTATTTGGTTAGTGCTGCACTGTCTGAGATGCCGTCTTTCGGGTGAGACGTTAAACCGAGGCCCCGTCTGCTCTCTCAGGTTGACGCAAAAGATCCCAAGGCACTATTTCGAAGAAGAGCAGGGGAGTTATCCCTGGTGTCCTGGCCAATATTTATCCCTCAATCCACATAACAAAAACAGATTATCTGGTCATTATCACATTGCTGTTTGTGGGAGCTTGCTGTGCGCAAATTGGCTTCCGCATTTCCCACATTACAATAGTGACTACACGTCAAAAGTACTTCTTTGGCTGTAAAGCGCTTTGAGACGTTTGGTGTTCGTGAAAGGCGCTATATAAATGCAAGTCTTTTTTTTTAGAGTTAAGAAACAATAGAGGTGCCATTACACTACTAGGTGTATTCTAAAGGCCACCAACTAGTGGGAAGGATATAGAGGAGCAAATTTGCAGGGAATTTACAGAGAGGTGCAAGAACTATAGAGTAGTGAAAATGGGGGACTTCAACTATCCTAAGATAGACTGGGATCGTAATAATGTAAAGGAGAGAGGGGGGGAAGAATTTCTGAAGTGTGTTCAGTAGAACTTTCTTGATCAGTACGTTTCCAGCCCAATGAGGAAGGGGGCATTGCTGGATCTGGATCTGGGGAATGAGGTGGGTCAAATGGAGCAAGTGTCAGTAGGGGAACAGAGTATCATAAGGTTTAGATTAGCTATGGAAAAGGACAGGGAGCAATCTAGAGTAAAAATACTTAATTGGAGGAAGGCAAATTTTAGTGGGTTGAGAATGGATCTGGCCTGGGTAAATTGGAATCAAAGATTACATAGGATTACATAAGATATACGGAACAGAAACAGGCCATTTGACCCAACAAGTCCATGCTGGTGTTTATGCTCCACTCGAGCCTTCTCCTGTCTTTCCTCATCTAACTCTGTCAGCATAACCCTCTATTCCCTTCTCCCTCATATGCGTATCTAGCCTCCGTTAAATGCATCTATACTATTTGCTTCAACTACTCCCTGTGGTAGCGAGTTCCACATTCTCACCACTCTCTGGTTAAAGAAGTTTCGTCTGAATTCCCTATTTGATTTTTTGGTGACTATCTTATATCGATGGCCTCTAGTTATGCTCTTCCCCACAAGTGGAAACATTCTCTCTGTATCCACTCTATCAAAACCTTTCATAATTTTAAAGACCTCTATTAGGTCACCCCTCAGCCTTCTTTTTTCAAGCGAAAAGAGACCCAGCCTGCTCATCCTTTCCTGATAGGTATACCCTCGCATTTCTGGTATCATCCTTGTAAATCTTCTCTGCACCCTCTCCAGTGCCTCTATATTCTTTTTATAATATGCTGACCAGAATTGTATGCAGTACTCCAAGTGTGGTCTAACCAAGGTTCGATACGGGTTTAGCATAACTTCCCTACTTTTCAATTCTATCCCTCTAGAGTGTGGCATCAAGGAGCCCGATTAAAACTGAAGTCAATGGGAATCGGGGGGGAAAACTCTCCACTGGTGGAGTCATACCTAGCACAAAGGAAGATGGTTGTTGGTGGTTGGAGGTCAATCATCTCGGCCCCAGGACATTGCTGCAGGAGTTCCTCAGGGTAATATCCTAGGCCCAACCATCTTCAGCTGCTTCATCAATGACCTTCCCTCTATCATAAGGTCAGAAGTGTGGATGTTTGCTGATGACTACACAATGTTCAGTGCCATTTGCATATCTTCAGATAATGAAGCAGTCCATGCCCGCATGCAACAAGACCTGGATGACATTCAGGCTTGGGCTGATAAGTGGCAGATAACATTCACGCCACACAAGTGCCAGGCAATGACTACCTCCAACAAGCGAGCGTCTAACCACTGCCCCTTGACATTCAAATGCATTACCATCACCGAATCCCCCCACCATCAATAGCCTGGGGGTCATTATTGACCAGAAACTTAACTGGACCAGCCACATAAATACTGTGGCAACAAGAGCAGGTCAGAGGCTGGGTATTCTGTGGCAAATGTCTCACTTCCTGACTCCCCAAAGCCTTTCCACCATCTACAAGGCACAAGTCAGGAGTGTGACGGAATACTCTCGACTGGCCTGGATGAGTGCAGCTCCAACAACACTCAAGAAGCTCGACATCATCCAAGACTAAGCAGCCCGCTTGATTGGCACTGCATCCACCACCTTAAACATTCACTCCCCCCCACCATCGGTGTACCGCAGCTGCAGTATGTACCATCTACAAGATGCAATGCAACAACTCGCCAAGGCTTCTTCGGCAGCACCTCCCAAACCCGCAAACTCTACCACCTAGAAGGAGAAGGGCAGCAGGTGCATGGGAACACCATCACCTCCAAGTTCCCCTCCAAGTCACACACTATCCTGACTTGGAAGTATATCGCCAATCCTTCATCGTCGCTTGGTCAAAATCCTGGAACTCCCTCCCTAACAGCACTGTGGGAGTACCTTCATCACACGGACTGCAGCGGTTCAAGAAGGTGGCTCACCACCACCTTCTCAAGGGCAACTAGGGATGGGCAATAAATGCTGGCCTTGCCAGCGATGCCCACATTCCATGAACGAATGAAAAAAACAACAGTGGTCCCAGCACTGCTCCTTGTGGAACACCACTACCCACCTTCTGCCACTGTGAATAGCTACCCTTTACCATTACTCTCTGCTTTCTGTCTTGTAGCCAGCTAGCTATCCATTCCGCTACTTGTCCCCTGACTCCACATTCTCTGACCTTATTCATTAGTCTATTATGTGGTACCTTATCGAAGGCCATTTGAAAATCTAGATAAATTATATCTACTGCATTACCCTTGTCTATTCTCTCTGTTACCTCTTCAAAAAATTCAATGAGGTTGGTCAAGCAAGACTTTCCCTTTTGAAATCCATGCTGACTGTTCATTATTATATTTTTGGCTTCTAGATGTTCTTCTATTTACTCCATTAGTAGGGATTCCATTATTTTTCCTACCACCGATGTTAAGCTGACTGTTTTATAGTTCCCTGGACATTTTCTATCTCCCTTCTTAAATATAGGTATTATATTAGCTATCCATTAGTCCTCTGGCACTACACCTTTTTTGAACGAATTATTAAATATGTGTAGTAATGCCTCTGCTATCTCTTCTCTAGATTCTTTTTAAAATGCGTGGATGTAAGCTATCTGGACCAGGATTTTTTTCCTCTTTGAGTTTGATTAGTTTATTTAATATATCTCTTTTAATTTTAAATGCAGTTATTTCATTACTAATCTCATGATCCAATGTCATGTCCACCTGTTCTATCTCCCTGGTAAATACTGAGGCAAAGTAATTATTTGATATCTCTGCCATCTCTCTTTCACTGCCTGTGGTATTATCCTGTCCATCCCTTAGTGGCCCTATTCCCATCCTGACCTTTCTTTTTTATTAATGTGCCTGTAAAATATTTTACTATTTTGTTTTATGTTCCTTGATAATTTAATTTCATAGTTCCTCTTTGCCTTCCTAATTGTTTTCTTGACTTCTTTCCTAATCTATTCATATTCTCCCTTATCATGCTCTCCCCTGCTGTCCATGTACTTAATGTATGCTTCTTTCCTTACCCTCAATATTTCCCTTATGGCTTTATTCATCCATGGCGTCTTATTAGTGTTTAGCTTGTTCTTGTTTTTTAGCGGAATATATATTTTCCTGGACTCTGTTGAACATCATTTTAAATGTTTCCCATTGCTGTTCTACGTCATTGTTTGGCAATATTGTTGTCCATTTTATTTTCCCAAGTTCTATTCTCAGCCCCTCAAAATCAGCTTTTCTCCAAACTATTACCCCGGTCTTCGTCAAACTTACGTCCTGCTCAATTATTATTTTAAAGCAGATTATATTATGGTCACTATTGCCTAGATGTTCCCCTACTTTTACTTCTCTTACCTGCTCTTGTTCATTCCCCATGACTAGATCCAATAGAGAATCCTCCATTGTTGAGCTTTTTACATATTGGGTTAGAAAGGAGTGCTGTACACATTGTAGGAACTCCATTCCCTTATCCCCTTTACCTACCTCTTCTGTCCAATTAATATTGAGGTACAAAAGCAAAATACTGCGGATGCTGGAAATCTGAAATAAAAACAGAAAATGCTGGAAATACTCAGCAGGTCAGTCAGCATCTGTGGAGAGAGAAACAGAGTTAACGCTTCAGGTCAATGACCCTTCAGAACTGGAAAAAGTTGGAGATGGGACAGGTTTTTAAGCAAGTGTAGGAGCAGGGAAAGGGGGGAGGAGAGGAAAGGACAAAAGGGAAGGTCTGTGATAGGATGGAAGGCAGGAGAGATTAAGAGACAAAAGGGATGATGGTGCAGGAAAAAGGAGATGGTAATGGGACAAGTTAAGAAACAAAAGATGACTCTAGATGAAGTGTAAATGGCAGAATGATCGACAGCTGCCATGTGAGAGAGAAAGAAAAACAATATAGGGCCAGAGGTTATGGTCTGAAATTGTTGAACTCGATGTTGAGTCCAGAAGGCTGTAAAGTGCCTAATCGAAAGATGAGGTGCTGTTCCTCGAGCTTACATTGAGCTTCATTGGAACAGTGTAAGAGGCCGAGGACTGAGAGGTCAGAGTGGGAGTGGAGCGGAGAATTAAAGTGACAGGCGACCAGAAGCTTGGGGTCAGCCTCACGGACTGAACGGAGGTGTTCTGCAAAGCAGTCACCCAATCTGCATTTGGTCTCCCCAATGTAGAGGAGACTGCATTGTGAGCAGCGAATACAGTATACTAAATTGCAAGAAGTACACGTAAATTGCTGTTTCACCTGGAAGGAGTGTTTGGGGCCCTGGACAGTGGGAAGGGAGGAGGTAAAAGGGCATATGTTGCATCTCCTGTGCTTGCACGTGAAGGTGCCGGGCGAAGGGACAGGGGTGTTGGGGGTGATAGAGGAGTGGACCAAGGTGTCGCGGAGGGAGCGGTCTCTTCGGAATGCTGAAGGGGGAGGTGAGGGGAAGATGTGTTTGGTGGTGGGATCACGCTGGAGGTGGCGGAAATGGTGGAGGATGATCCGTTGAATGTGGAGGCTGGTGGGGTGAAAGGTGAGGACAAGGAGAAGCCTATTGTGGTTCCAGGAGGGAGGGGAAGGCGTGAGAGCAGAAGTGCGGGAAATAGAACGGACACAGTCAAGGGCCGTGTCAACCACAGTAGAGGGGAATCCTCGGTTGAGGAAAAAGGAAGACATGTCGGAAGCACTGGTATTGAAGGTGGCATCGTCAGAGCAGATACATCGGAAACGGAGAAACTGGGAGAATGGAATAGAGTCCTTACAGGAAGCGGGGTGGGAGGAAGCGTAGTCCAGGTAGCTGTGGGAGTCAGTGGGCTTATAGTGAATGCTTGTCAATAGCCTATCCCCAGAGTTGGAGACAGAGAAGTCGAGGCAGAGAATGGAAGAGTCGGAGATAGACCATATGAAGGTGAGGGAAGGGTGGAAATTGGAAGCAAAGTGAATTAAATTTTCTAGTTCAGGGTGAGAGCAGGAAACGGCACTGATACAGTCATTAATGTACCGTAAAAAGAGGTGAGGGAGGGACCTGAGTAGGACTGGAACAAAGAATGTTCCACATATCCCATGAAAAGGCAGGCATAGCTAGGGCCCATGCGGGTACCCATAGCAACACCTTTAATTTGGAGGAAGTGAGTGGAGTCAAAGGAGAAGTTGTTCAATGTGAGAACAAGTTCAGCCAGGCGGAGGAGGGTGGTGGTGGATGGGGATTGGTTGGGCCTCTGTTCAAGGAAGAAGCGGAGCGCCCTCAGAGCATCCTGGTGGGGGATGGAGGTGTAGAGGGATTGGACATCCATAGTGAAAAGCAGACGGTTGGGGCTAGGAAACTGGAAACTGTTAAAGTGGCGGAGGGCGTCGGAAGAGTCGCGGATGTAGGTGGGAAGAGACTGGACAAGGGGAGAAAAAAAAGAGTTGAGATAGGAAGAGATAAATTCCGTGGGGCAAGAACAGGCTGAAATGATGGGTCGACCAGGGAAGTCCTGTTTGTGGATCTTGGGAAGGAGGTAGAAGTGGGCTGTGCGGCTTTGGGGAACTATGAGTTTGGCAGCCATGGAGGGAAGATCTCCAGAGGAGGTGAGGTCAGTGACAGTCTTGGAAACGGTGGCTTGATGTTCGGTAGTGGGGTCATGGTCCAGGGGGAGGTAAGAGGAGGTGTCGGAGAGTTGCCGTTCAGCCTCTACTAGGTAGAGGTCGGTTCGCCAAACAACAACAGCAGCACCCTTGTCAGCAGGTTTAATGACAATGTTGGGGTTGGATCTGAGAGAATGGAGTGCTACAAGTTCAGAGGGAGGTAGGCTGGAGTGGGTGAGGGGAGCAGAGAAATTGAGATGGCCGATGTCACGCTGGCAGTTTGCAATAAAATGATCTAGAGAGGGTAAGAGGCCAGAGGGAGGGGTCCAGGTAGAACAAGAATATCGGTGTAGTTGAAATTCCTCATAATTATTATTCTATGTTTTTTACTCATTTCCCTAATTTGTTTGCATATTTCTTCCTCCACCTCCCTTCCACTATTAGGTGGCCTGTAGACTACACCTATTAGTGTGATTGATCCTTTATTATCTTTTACCTCTATGCACATGGATTCTATTTCTGTCTTGCTGATAGTTGCATCACTTTTTTCTACTGCCATTATGTTATCCCTAATAAGTACAGCTACTCCACCTCCCCTTTTTCCCTCTCTATCTTGTTTAAATATATTATACCCTACAATGTTTAATTCCCAGTCCTGATTTTTCTGTAGCCATGGCCGCAATTTTGCCGGCGCTCAGAGTGCGGATTTGGAGGCGGGTCAGCTGTTAAATTTGAAATGATTGACAGCGGGTTGGGAACCCGCCGCGAACCTGCCTCCATGTAAGTTTCCAAAGTGTCGGGTCTGCGATTTCAGAACAGACCTGACATCAAGTGGCGGATGAGGCATTTAAGATAGTTAAGTGCTAGCTAACTACTATTTTACCAGTCTTTTTCTATTTTACCAAATCTTTAACAGGGTTCCCATCGTTCAGAGATCACGTCAGGTTAGTAGGCCGGGTTCTCTATGTCCTCCCCATTGCTGTGAATAGGTGACAGCTGCAAAAATGGTATGAAAGCTACCATTTCACAGCTGGTCACTTTCCAATGTCAGAAGCTTGAGTCTTCAGGACTTGGAAGACACTTTTGAGCTTTATGCAGGTTGGAAGTGTTTGGAGTAAACTATCTATCCACTGTCACCTCCTTGGAGCAAGCTCTCTCACCATTGACAGATTGCTTCTGTCATCTCAACTTCAGCTGCCATCTATTCCAGCAACATCGGTGCCCTTGAAAAAATCTCACCTTGGTCCTCTGAATCTCCCCATGATCAGCCCCAAGACCAACATCACCAGGCATACCAACAACACCACCAACCTTCTCCGCAATCACCTGGTGCTGCATCAGCACATGACCACATTGCTGCCCGGGAGGCCAGCGATGGCATCACCATGGCCAGATTTACTTCACTTGATGCTGTACACCCTGGTTGTCACATGATGCGCCAGGTTAACACCACCCCATACCAGCACTATAAACCATTCCTACAATGACCAAGCCGTTCCTTTCACACTCATCACCATTGCGGGGGATACCGTTATGTCTCACCATTCACTGCAACTCACTAAGATACTTCCAAAGGTGAGCACAGATCTGTCCAATAAGGCAAAGTGTTGAAAATAAAAGATTTCAATGTTTGACAATACATTAACAGAAAATTTACATGAACATTGCATAAGACACCCAAGTGCCTACCCTTGTGTGTTGTTAGTTGGTATGATTGAACTAGGATGAGGGTGAATGTGAGGGGTGGCTAGTGAGATGGGGAAGTGATAATATAGATAGAAAGGGATGGGTGGAGGTGCAAGGTAGGTTGGTGTGAGTAAGGATATGCAGGAGTAGGGTAGGGAAGGCAGAGTGATGGGGATGTGATGAGTGGCACAGCAGGATGAGGGTGAGTGTGGCTTTGCAGTAACATTTCGTGATCTACTGAGGTCATTGAAAGGTTTGTGCCACTGCAGCCAGGTCCTCCTGACGACATCCCTGCTTTTGCCCTCCTGTGCAATGTGCAACCAGGCTGCGTTGGTGTCCTGGGGAGATCTCTTCTGCCCATGGGAAGGGAAGAAAATCTCCCTGCATGCTGTGACTCCCTCCATCAGCATATGGAGGGAGTCATGCGAGAGCCTGGGTGCAGCCATGCACCTTTGTGCAGTGCTTGTCAGTGTTTGTAGCACCTCAATGCTGCAGAACACTGACAGTACAACTGTCAAAATGAATGTGGCCATGGTCCCTTTAAGGAAGCTGACTGATGACGCGTCATTAAATGACGTCATCAGACCCGCTTCCTTTTAATTGGCCGGGAACCCCGCAGGGCCGGCTTAACAAGCCATATTAATGGAAAATCCTTTTGACATTGCGGTTGCAGCCAGGAACGGGACCGGAACCCATCAACCAGCTCTCCTGTCACGAACCCGCCTCCGCTGGGAAAATCCAGCCCCATGTCTCAGTAATCCCTACTATGTCTGGTTCCTCGCAACACAAGATTGCCTCCAGCTGCCCTGTTTTATTACGGACACTGTGTGCATTGCTGTACAGACAGTTTAACTCATTTTTAATAGCAGTTCCTTTCACTTTATTTTTAACCATCTTTTTACACTCCTGTTCTATAACACCATTTATTCCCTGGCCATCAATGTCCTCCCTTACTTTACTCTTTCCTATGCTCTTCTTTCCTGTTTTGTTTATATTTAGGCTGGTTTCATTTCCTGTAGATACTTCCCCCCCATCTTACTAGTTTAAAGCCTTTGCCGCCTCCCTATTTACCCTCTCCGCTCGAACACAGGTCCCATCCCGGTTCAGGTGGAGCCCGTCCCATCGGTATAGCTCCATCCTGTTCCAGTACTGGTGCCAGTGTCCCATGAAAAGGAACCCCTCTTTCCCACACCAGCTCTTTAGCCACGTGTTAATTATCTTGATTTGACTGGTCCTATGCCAATTAGCATGTGGCTCATGCAATAATCCATAAGATTGGCAGACAAAACTGTAACCGAACAATAGGCTGCCTTTAAAGAGGAGATGGTTCGGGTACAGTCGAGATACATTCCCATGACGGGGAAAGGTAGGGCAACCAAAGCCAGAGCTCCCTGGATTACAAAAGACATAGAGAGTACCTAAAGAGATAGGGAGTACCTTCACCACAGGGACTGCAGCAGTCCAAGAAGTCGGCTCACCACCATCTTCTCAAGGGCAACCAGGAATGGGCAATGAATGCTGGCCTTGTCAGCGACACCCACATCCCATGAACTAATAAAAAAAAGTAAGATGAAGCAGAAAAAGGGGGCGTATGACAGATTTCAGGTTGAGAATACAAGAGAGATCCAGGCTGAAAATAGAAAGTTCAGAAAAGAACTGAAAAAGGAAATAAGAGGGGCAAAGAGAGAATATGAGAATAGATTGACAGCTAACATAAAAGGGAATCCAAAAGTATTCTATAGGCATATAAATAGTAACCAGGTAGTAAGAAGAGGGGTGAGGCCAATTAGAGACCAAAAAGGAGACCTATGCATGGAGGCAGAGGGCATGGCTGAGGTACAAAAAGAAAGACTTGAAAGACTTGCATTTATATAGCGCCTTTCACGACCAATGCTGTCTCAAAACGATTTACAGCCAATTAAGTACTTTTTTGAAGTGTAGTCACTGTTGAAATGTAGGAAATGCGGCAGCCAAATTGTGCACAACAAGCTCCCACAAACAGCAATGTGATAATGACCAGATAATCTGTTTTTAGTGATGTTAATTGAGGGATAAATATTGGCCAGGACACTGGGGATATCACTCCTGCTCTTCCTCGAAATAGTGCCATGGGATCTTTTACAGCCACCTGAGAGGGCAGATGGGGCCTCAGTTTAACATCTCATCTGAAAGACGGCACCTCTGACAGTGCAGCACTCCATTAGTACTGCACTGGAGTGTCAGCCTAAATTTTTGTGCTCAAGTCTCTGGAGTGGGACTCGAACCCACAACCTTCTGATTCAGAGGCGAGCGTGTTACCAACTGAGCCACAAATGAGTACTTTGCATCTGTCTTTACCAAGGAAGAAGATGCTACCAAAGTCATAGTGAAGGAGGAGGCAGTTGAGATACTGGATGGGATAAAAATTGATAAAGAGGAGGTACTAGAAAGGCTGGCTTTACTTAAAGTAGATAAGTCACCAGGACCGAATGAGATGCATCCTAGGATGCTGAGGGAAGTAAAGGTGGAAATTGCGGAGGTACTGGCCATAGCTTTCTAATCCTCCTTAGATATGGGGGTGGTGCCAGAGGACTGGAGAATTGCAAATGTTACACCCTTGTTCAAAAAAGGGTGTAAGGATAAACCCAGCAACTACAGGCCAGTCAGTTTAACCTCAGTAGTGGGGAAGCTTTTAGAAACGATAATCCGGGACAAAATTAACAGTCAATTGGATAAGTGTAGATTAGTTAAGGAAAGCCAGCATGGATTTGTTAAAGGCAAATCGTGTTTGACTAACTTGATTGAGTTTTTTGCTGAGGTAACAGAGAGGGTTGATGAGGGTAATGCGGTTGACGTGGTGTACATGGACTTCCAAAAGGCGTTTGATTAAATGCCACATAATAAGCTTGCCAGCAAAATTTAAGCCCATGGAATAAAAGGGACAGTGGCAGCATGGATACAAAATTGGTTAAATGACAGGAAACAGAGTAGTGGAGAACGGATGCTGCCTGGCCTGCTGAGTTTTTCCAGCGTTTTCTGTTGTTATTTCGGATTTCCAGCATCCGCAGTATTTTGCTATCGTCGTAGTGGAGAACGGATGTTTTTCGGACTGGAGCAAGGTATACAGTGGTGTTCCCCAGGGGTCGGAACTAGGATCACTGCTTTTCTTGATATATATTAATGACTTGGACTTGGGTGTACAGGGCACAATTTCAAAATTTGCAGATGACACAAAACTTGGAAGTATAGTGAACAGTGAGGAGGATAGTGAGAGACTTCAAGAGGACATAGACAGGCTGGTGGAATGGGCGGATACATGGCAGATGAAATTTAACGCAGAAAAGTGTGAATTGATACATTTTGGTAGGAAGAACGAGGAGAGGAAATATAAACTAAAGGGTGCAATTCTAAAGGGGCTGCACATGAGCAGAGAGACCTGGGGGTATATATACACAAATCGTTGAAGGTGGCAGGGCAGGTTGAGAAAGCGGTTAAAAAAGCATACGGGATCCTGGGCTTCATAAATAGAGGCATAGAGTACAAAAGCAAGGAAGTGATGATGAACCTTTATAAAACACTGATCCAACTTCAACTGGAGTATTGTGTCCAATTCTGGGCACTGCAATTTAGGAAGAATGTGAAGGCCTTAGAGAGGGTAAGAAAGATTTACAAGAATGGTTCCAGGGATGAGGGACTTCAGTTACGTGGATAGACTAGAGAAGCTGGGGTTGTTCTCCTTAGAGCAGAGAAGGTTGAGAGGAGATTTGATAGAGGTGTTCAAAATCATGAGGGATCTAGATAGAGAGAAACTGTTCCCATTGGCGGAAGGGTCGAGAACCAGAGGACACAGATTTAAGGTGATTAGTAGAAGAGCCAAAGGCGATATGAGGAAAAACTTTTTTATGCAGCGAGTGGTTAGGATCTGGAATGCACTGCCTGAAAGGGCGGTGGAGGCAGATTCAATCGTGACTTTCAAAAGGGAATTGGATTAGTACCTGAAGGAAATTTTTTTGCAGGGCTACGGGGAAAGGGCGAGGGAGTGGGACTAGCTGAAGTGCTCTTGCAGAGAGCTGGCACGGGCTCGATGTGCCGAATGGCCTCCTTCTGTGCTGTAACCATTCTATAATTCTAACTACGTATGTCATTGGTTACAACAATAAATAAAAATATAAACATTGGGTACTGACAGGGTAGTCGTGATGATGGCTGTTTTCAACTGTTCTCAGTGAAAGAACTGTTGATTTTAAAGGAAATACTGTTTTCCAATAAAACCCAAGGCCAACACTGAATGGGTTTATTCCAAAATAACTGAGAAAAGGCATGCTGCCAGCAAATGAGTATATCAAAACTTCTTTCAGTGAAAATTAGAATAACACTTCTGACAAGCTTTGGCCAAATGATTTGAAAGAAAGCAACATAATACAAATGAAAAAAAGGAGCTACATTAATAGAAATATTCTGGGAGAAACCTCTATATTGGCTTTAAAATTTCCATATTTATTTGTTCTTTCAAGTGTTTTGCACTAGAATAAACAATTAAAAATCACCTAATCCGTGGTTTAACCCCCACAATACAACCTTCCTTTCCAGCAGATCTTTTGTGTACATGGAGGCTGAGTTCCTGAGATGAGACATTCTAGCACCTTCTCAAATGTTCCCAGGACTCCTCCTTCCCCACCCACTTAGCCTTCTGGTGTGACAGTGACGTTGAACCTCATTTGACATTAAGAAGTCATGTCGGCTTTGAAATCATTTTATTTTCTTAAAATTAATCTTTGGTCACTTTCCCAAGCTGGAGATTCTACCTGCAGAAAATTATTTCAAAAAAGTGTTTCAGGTTGATTCAGCAGTATATATTCTGATCCATTTCAGTTGCTCAGGATATCAGATGATTTTAAATATTTTGGCAATATCTATTGTAGGGCTTTATGCTGGCGTATTTCTTTAACTGCTAATTATACTGCATTGTGACTCATTGAATCTTCTCATGATATAGTCAGAGACAAGAAATATTATAGATTTAAGGATAAAAGGTGAATTTAGTATGTGTTCTGGAGGTGTCCAATTTAAACTTTTAAAGATTTGTACTTGAGTTATATTGGCCTTTTAGCAGTTCCATCGTGTTTAATTTATTCTGAAGAACCTGTGCCTTTCAAAAAGAGTGTTTATTACAACTAGGCCACATAACGTCAGGAAAATCAGAACAAACTAGAATATAATAGATTGTAGCTTTCACAAAGAGCACAGAACCATAAAAAACAGCAAAATTATCAGGATGATGTTTCAAAATTGGTGTGGTTATCATTAGCATATTTGATTTTTTTCTGAATTCAGTGGCTAATTTGTAGTCATAATGTTATATTGTGATAATTGTTAATGAGTTAGGTTGTTTTGAACAATATCTTGTTGGCATAACACTTGTATAGTGTTGTCTGCATATTTATAGACTTCTAATTCTAAATACTTGTTGGGGATGGGGCTGGTGGGCCAAATGAGCTTTATTCATTCCATGTCTCTTCTGGACAAAAAAGGTCACTGACTTAGATCAGATACAGCAGTGGCCTAATTATCTACCCTAGCCTCCAGAGTAACGTGAGTTAAGATCTAATTTGGTATTAGCTGAGGGAGAACCTCATGCATTTGTTGAGATAGCTGCAGGGGCAGCATTCGTCTTGATGGGGCCTTGTACAAAGGTTCAGTTTGGGTCCCCTCAATTTTACTAGACAATGATACTAAATGCTACTAATATTTGTTACAATTATTAAAAACAAAATCTGTGCGGACCCACTCCCCTGTAAGCCGAACATCAACTGATTCTGAAACCTACTAAATCTGCGATTCGCTCAGGTTCCAACATTCTGAAAGCTATCAAGATGTCACGGCTATTGGCGTTCCAACGCCTTGGCTACATTCTAAGGTGCCAACCAATGGTGTTCGCTGGCTGGCTTCGAGCCCCTGATTCCATCAAGCTTGCTCAGGCTGAATACGACTTTACACAACTCAGTGACCTGTTCCACCTGGCGAGCTTCAATCCCCAGATCTAGTCTATTACCAAAACTGGCTACTTACACCTCAGAAATAGTGCCCCGATCCATTCTTATCTCAGCTAAACACTGAAATTGTCATCTGTGTGTTAGTCATCTTGCACTCGATCTCCAGGCCAGCATCTCCCGCTTCACTGAATATAAATTCAAAATCATTCACAACTGGGCAGCTCAAGTCTCGTCAGAAATTAATGTTTTACCTGCGTGTCACCCCAGGTGAGGATCCTTGAGTCTGTCATGCTCCCGTGCTCAGCAGTTCCCTTTCCAAACCCTCTTGCTTTATTATACATTTTGCTACCTTCAAAAGCCCCTTCCAAATGGAATTTGTTGGTCCTGCTTTTTTTCACCTCCACTGACCCTTCTCCTATTTCTTTGGTGTCAGATCCAACTGCCTCACCTCAATCACGAAGCTCTTTAAAACCTGTTGTAACATTGGACACACTTAGTGCAAGTTGTTGTTGTTGCTGCTGTCAGTGATACATCGACCCTTCTGATATGGGAGTCCAAACTAAAAGACTGTCGTCCAAAATCTGCCTATGTCTCTGTCTTGCTGCCAAACGTTCTTACCTCTATTTTGTCAAATATGATATGGCCATTCCACATTTGAACATCATTCTCTTGTTGCTTAATTCAAAGTGCACTGCAAATCTCCCATCTTGCTGTGTGGTGAAATGAAGATACATCCAACTGTTTCTTACCCAAAAGTATTATTTACCAGGATCTAAAAGTGGTTCAACTTTTCCTCCTCTGATCAAACCTTTCAAAGCCAAAGTTTGGCAGCACCACAGCTTCTTGAATGGTCTCCCATGGACCATTAACATTTCTTTTTCATTCAAATAATGATCATAACTTACTGGGTACAGATCCCACTGTGTCGTTTCTCAGTACTGTACTTTGTCAGTAATTGCAAACTAGAAAAGCACACTCTTCATTCTCATTCAATGTGTGTTAAAGATTCTGACCCTGATGATCTGTCCTCAGATTACTGACCGCGTATAATGAGTGTGAATGATTAAATTCTATAATTTCAACCACTAGAGTGTAAGTACACCTTATATTGTGTAAATCCAAAATCCTGTTGCTTCAAACCCTCTCATGGGCCCTTACAACAGTTCACTTGTTATAGGATCCTTCACTAATGAAGTTACAGACATTCTTTCATGTAGGACGAAGTGTCTCTGTAGATTGCTGAATAAAACATTACTAATCAAGGAGCGGTAAAAGTAACTCTTTTACGGATAAAATGGCCTGAAATAAGGTCTGTGTTTTTTTAAGTTATAAGGGAAATCGATATTGCAAATTTAGAAAGCGTTTCTGCAAGTGGAGAACCAGCCAAAGAATCTGCAACCAAAGCTGCGTTCACATCAATGGAAATGGTGTTGGATGCACGTCAATATTACAATAACAGTAGAACTTGAGTGTCAGATCCTGATCCAACGCCTGAGTGTTCAAAAGCCAAGTGGTGTGAGACCCCAGCAAGAGGTAGAGGAACTCCTGCCAGTGTGAAGCCACATTTTAGAAGTGTCTAGGCGGAGACCATCTGGGAACTGTTCAAACATTATAGGCAATGTTTTTAAGACTATAAGAGGATGAATTGGATAGGTTCTACTGCATTGTGAGCCATTAACATATCTCAGCTCAAGTGACATTGCAGCAATGAGTGAGATATTCCTGGGGCATTCGCAAGCGTCATCTCCATTCATTGAATGTATAAATAGGCGACCCTGATTGCGAGATTGTGAGAGCACTAACCATAATCTTTGGGAACTAAGATGGAACTTTTCCCATCCAGCCCTTCAAACTGTCAAAGAGGAACTTTCAAACTTCTACATGCCAGGGTGTCCCATGGAGCACAGATGTCCCTTCACTAGATCATCTCAGGGATCCCTGCCTGGCTTGGGGTCCCATGCTTTTTTTTATTCATTCACGGGATATGGGTGTCCCTGGCAAGACCAGCATTTATTGCCCATCCCTAATTGCCCTTGAGAAGGTGGTGGTGAAACGCCTTCTTGAACCACTGCAGTCCCAGTGGTGAAGGTACTCCCATAGTGCTGTTAGGGAGGGTGCTCCAGCATTTTGACCCAGCGATGAAGAAGGAACGGTGATATATTTCCATGTCAGGATGGTGTGTGACTTGGAGGGGAACTTGGAGGTGATGGTGTTCCCATGCGCCTGTTGCCCTTGTCCTTCTAGGTGGTAGAGGTCGCGGGTTTGGGAAGTGCTGTCGAAGAAGCCTTGGCGAGTTGCTGCAGTGCATCTTGTAGATGGTACACACTACAGCCATGGTGCGCCGGTGGTGGAGGGACTGAATGTTTAAGGTGGTGGATGGGGTGCTGATCAAGCAGGTTGCTTTGTCCTGGATGGGATCAAACTTCTTGAGTGTTGTTGGAGCTGCATTTGTCCAGGCTAGTGGAGAGTATTCCATCACACTCCTGATTTGTGCCTTGTAGGTGGTGGAAAGGCTTTGGGGAGCTAGGAGGTGAGTCACTCGCTGCAGAATACCCAGCCTCTGACCTGCTCTTGTTGCCACAGTATTTATGTGGCTGGTCCAGTTAAGTTTCTGGTCAATGGTGACCCCCCAGGATATTGATGGTGGGGGATTCGGCGATGGTGATGCCGTTGAATGTCAAGGGGCAGTGGTTAGACTCTGTCTTGTAGAAGATAGTCATTGCCTGGCACTTAAGTGGCAAGTAACATTTCCGCCACAGATCAGCCCAAGCCTCAATGTTGTCCATATCTGTTGCATGCGGGCACGGACTGCTTCATTATCTGAGGAGTAGCAAATGGAACTGAACACTGTGCTATCATCAGTGAACATCCCCACTTCTGATATTATGATGGCGGGAAGGTCATTGATGTAGCAGCTGAAGATGGTTAGGCTTAGAACACTGCCCTGAGGAACTCTGCAGCAATGATTGGCCTCCAACAACCGCAACCATCTGCTTTTGTGCTCGGTATGACTCCAGCCAGTGGAGAGTTTTCCTCCCGATTCCCATTGACTTCACTTTTACTAGGGCTCCTTGATGCCACACTTTGTCAAATGCTGCCTTGATGTCAAAGGCAGTCACTCTCACCTCACCTATTGGGGGTATTCTATAGGCCTCCAAATAGTGAGAAGGAGGTAGAGGAGCAAATCTGCAGGGAAATCGCAGAGATATGCAAGACCTATAGGGTGGTGATATTGGGGGACTTTAATTACCCAAATATTGATTGGGATAATGCTAGGGTAAAGGGAAAGGAGGGATAGGAATTTCTGAAATGTGTTCAGGAGAATTTCCTTGACCAGTATGTTCTTGGCCCAAATAGGAAGGAGGCATTGCTGGATCTGGTGCTGGGGAATTAGGTAGGCCAGGTCGACCAAGTGTCTGTGGGAGAACACTTGGGTATGAGTGATTTAGATTAGCAATGGAGAGGAGCAAGGAACAATCTAGAGTGGAACTTCTAAACTGGAATAGGACTAACTTCAATGGGATGCAAAAGGATCTAGCCAGGGTAAAATGGAACCAAAAGCTGACAGGAAAAACTATAACGGAACACTGGGTGATCTTTAAGGAGGAGATGTTCCAAGTACAGGCTTGGTACATTCCAACAAGAGGGAAGAGTAAGGGAACCAAAGCAAGGGCTCCTTGGATGACGAGGGAGATAGAGAAGATGATGAAACAAAAAAAGAGGTTGTATGATGCATGTCAGGTGAATTTTTCAAGTGAGAACCAGACCAAATACAATAAGTTGAGAGGGGAAGTGAAGATGAAAATAAGATTGGCAAAGAGAAAATATGAGAGTAGAATGGCGGTTAACATAAAAGGAAACCCAAAAATCTTCTACCGGCATGTAAACAGTCAGCGGGTAGTAAGAGGCGGGGTGGGGCCTATTAGGGACAAAGAAGGTGATATATGCTTAGAGGCGCAGGGCATGGCTAGAATGCTCAAAGAGTACCTTGTATCGGTGTTTAGTAAGGAAGTGGATGCTGACAAAATATCGGTAGAAGTGGAAAAGGTAGAAGCAATGGAAGGGGTGAAAATTGATAGACAGGATGTACTAGAAAGGCTGGGTATGTTTAAAATGGATAAGTCGCCTGGTCCAGATGGCTTGCATCCCAGATTGCTAAGGGAATTGGGGGAGGAGATAGTGGAAGGGCTTGGCATAATTTTCCAATCTTCCCTTGATGCGGGGGAGGTGCCTGAGGATTGGAAAGTGGCAAATGTAACACCATTGTTCAGGAAAGGGTGCAAGGACAATCCTAGTAACTACAGGCCGGTCAGTTTAATATCAGTGGTGGGTAAAGTTTTAGAAACAATAATCAAGGAAAAAATTAACAGGCACTTGGAGAGGTTTAAGCTAATTAAGGAGAGCCAACATGGATTTGTAAAAGGCAGATCATGTTTGACTAATCTAATTGAATTTTTTGATGAAGTAACAGGGAGTATTGATGAAGGGAATACAATGGATGTTGTCTACATGGATTTAAGGAAGGCGTTTGACAAAGTACCACATAGAAGGCTGGTTAACAAAATTGAGGCTCATGGAATAGATGGGTCGGTGGCAGCTTGGATAAGGAATTGGCTTAAGGACAGAAAACAGCGAATTGTGGTAAATGGCTGTTTTTCAGACTGGAGGATGGTAGACAGTGGTGTTCCCCAAGGGTCAGTGCTGGGGCCACTGCCTTTTTTGATATATATAAATGACCTGGATATTGGAATACAAAGTAGAATTTCTAAATTTGCTGATGACACCAAACTTGGGGGTGTGGCAAATAGTGAGGATGATACCAATCGACTGCAACAGGACATAGAAAGGTTAGCAGAATGGGCAGACAAGTGGCAGATGGAATTTAATACAGAGAAGTGTGAGGTTATGCATTTTGGCAGAAGGAACAGGGAGAGGCAATATACACTTAATGGCACAGTTTTAAAGAGTGTGCAGGGACAGAGGGACCTGAGAGTTAATGTGCATAGGTCCCTGAAGGTGACAGGACATATTGAGAGAGTGGTTAGCAAAGCATATGGGATCTTGGGCTTCATAAATAGAGGTATTGAGTTCAAAAGTAGAGAAGTTATGCTGAACCTTTATAAAGCGCTGGTTAGGCCTCAACTGGAGTATTGCTTCCTGTTCTGGTCACCACACTTTAGGAAGGATGTGAAGGCCCTTGAGAGGTTGCAGAGGAGATTTACCAGAATGGTTCTGGGATGGGGGATCTTAGTTACAAGGACAGGTTGGAGAAGCTGGATTTGTTTTCATTAGAGCAAAGGAGGTTGAGGGGTGATTTGATAGAGGTGTACAAGATTATGACGGGTTTGGATAGGCTAGACGGGGAAAGGCTGTTCCCACTAGTTGATGGTACAAGGACTAGGGGACACAGATTTAAGGTTTTGGGCAAGAGATACAGAGAGGATGTGAGGAAAATCTTTTTTACGCAGCGAGCGGTGAGGACCTGGAACTCGCTGCCGACGGAAGTGGTGGAAGCGGAGACACTCAATGTTTTCAAGGGGAGACTAGATAGGCACTTGAGGGAAATAAACTTGCAGGGCTACGGGGATAGAGCGGGGGAATGGGACTGATTGGATTGCTCTACAGAGAGCCGGCACGGTCTCGATGGGCCGAATGGCCTCCTTCTGTGCCGTTATGACACTATGGGCTGGATTTTGTCAATGGGGAGCTTTTGGAGGCGGGACTCCCACTTGTTGGGTTTTAGTCCCGCCTCCATCGACTTGTGGCCAACCCACGCTATTTTCCCTTGATTGACCTTGTTGAGCCCGCCCAGCGGGTTTAGCAGGCCAATTAAGGGAAAGCCGATTACAGGTGACGTCAGCGAGTGATGTTTCATCTGTCAAGAGCTTTTGACAGATGAATTGTCATCGTTTAACAGCTCTGTGAAGCTGTCAAATACTGACAATCTGTCCTCTAAGTTGATTCTTTACTCAAGACTCAATTAGAAAGCCTTCCTGAGCAGAAAGCAGAGGCTGCAGCTTTTGACAGTTCAGCGGCCATTCTGCTTTCTGTGCCGGTGAGCTGAGGGACTCCCGAGACCTGAAGGGAGGAAGCCTGCAGGAAGAAGTAAAGGTAAGTAAAACATATTAAAACACTTTACACACACCTCACACACTTACCTCTCCACCCATCACTCACCTGCATCTTGACCCCTCCGACCCCCGCAGACCCATGGCCTGCCTCGCTGACCCTGGCGAGGTTTGGAGCCGTCGGGAAGCCCACACTTTAGGGCTCAAAATAGGGATTCTCCAAAAAATTGCCTGTTAACTACCTGATAACAGACAGTTCATTGGCACTAATCCCCTTCCCGCCTCGAGGAGACGGGACCCGGCGCGGGTCGGGTACCCGCCTCCTGGGAAGATGGCACGGAGGCGGGTTGGGGGCAGGATGGGTACCCGCCCCCAGATTCTGCGATTTTCCCAGCAGTCCCGCCTCCAAACCTGCCTCCCCAGGCCTAGCAAAATCACCCCCTATGACTCTATCGGCTGGATTTTCTCAATGGAGACGAGTTGGAAGCGGGACTGCTGCTTGTCGGGTCTATGTCCCGCCACCATCATCTTCTGGCCAACCAGCGGGATTTTCCTCTGATTGACCTTGTTAAGCCCGCCCTATGGGCTCAGCAGGCCAATTAGGGGGATGTCACTGACAGCACGTCAACGTCTGACGTGCTGTCAAGACTTCTTGAAAGAAGAAATGTCAGCGTTTGACAGCTCTGTGAAGCTGTCAAACACTGACATTCTCTGTAGTTTGATGAGGCCTTGTGTTCAGGACTCATCAAACCTTTCAACTTTGTAGATTTCAGATGGCTGTTGGTTCGGAGGATCCAACAGCCAGTCTGTGAAATCGACAAGGAAGATGTCGGGACTCCCGATCCAGAGCACATGAAGGCTGTAGGGAGAAACCAAGGTAAGTGAACATTTTTTTAACACTTATCATTCGCCTCACATACTTACCACTCCACACTTGCACCCATCACTCACCTCTACATCTTACTTTCAGGTCCCTCCGACCCCCGCAGACCTCCTACTCAACTCCTCCAACCAGCTGGGGTTCTCCGAGGTCGGGAAGCCTTCACCTAAAAAGGTAAAATGGGACTAATCCTTTTTTCTACCTGTTAACAGGCAGTTAAAAGGATTTACTCCCTTTCCCGCCTCGAGGAGACGGGACCCGAAGCAGCACATCTTCCCGCCTCCTGGCAAAAGGGCACGGAGGTGGGATGGGGGCGGGTTTGCCATCCGCCCCCACTTTCTGCAACTTTACCGGCAGTCCCGCCTCCATATCCGCCTCCTCGGGGCTGAGAAAATCCAGCCCTATGATTCTGTGACCTCTGGAATTCAGCTCTTTTGTCCATGTTTTAAACAAGGCTGCATTGCGGTCTAGAGCTGAGTGGGACTGGTGGAACCCAAACTGAGCATCGGTGAGCAGGTTATTGATGAGTAAGTACTGCTTGATAGCACTGTTGATGACCCCTTCCATCACTTTACTGATGACTGAGAGTAGTCTGATGGTGTGGTAATTGGCCGGATTGGATTTGCCCTGCTTTTTGTGGACAGGACATATTTTCCACATTGTTGGGTAGATGCCAGTGTTGTAGCTGTACTGGAACAGCTTAGCTAGAGACATGGCTCGTTCTGGAGCATGTCTTCAGCACTACAGCCAGGATGTTGTCGGGGCCCAAAGCCTTTGCTGTATCCAGTACGCTCAGCCGTTTCTTGAATGAATGAATCGAATTGGCTGAAGATTAGCTTCTGTGATGGTGAGGTCCTCAGGAGGAGGCAGAGATGGATCATCCACTCGGCACTTCTGGCTGAAGATGGTTGCAAACGCTTCAGCCTTGTCTTTTGCACCTGCGTGCTGGGCTCTGCCATCATTGAGGATGGGGATATTCTTGGAGCCTCCTCTTCCCATTAGTTGTTTAATTGTTCCACCACCATTTATGAATGGATGTGGCAGGACAGCTGAGCTTTGATCTGATCCATTGGTTGTGTGATCACTTAGCTCTGTCTATAGCATGCTGCTTCCGCTGTTTAGCATGCATGTAGTCCTGTGCTGTAGTTTCACAAGGTTGGCACCTCATTTTTAGGTACGCCTGGTGCTGCTCCTGGCATGCTCTTCTCTACTCCTCATTGAACCAGGGTTGGTCCCCTGGCTTGATGGTAATGGTAGAGTGAGGAATATGCCAGACCTAGAGGTTACAGATTGTGGTGGAATACAAATCTGCTGCTGATGATGGCCCGCAGTGCCTCTTGGATGCCCAGTTTTGAGCCGCTAGATCTATTCTGAATCTATCCCATTTAGCATGGTGGTGGTGTCACACAACACAATGGAGGGTGTTCTCAGGGTGAAGATGGGACTTTGTCTCCACAAGGACTGTGTGGTGATCACTCTGTTTATAATACTGTCATAGACAGATGCATCTGCGACAGGTAGGTTGGTGAGGACGAGGTCAAGTAGGTTTTTTCCTCGTGTTGGTTCTCTCACCACCTGTCGCAGGCCCAGACTGGCAGTTATGTCTTTTAGGACTCAGCCAGCTCGGTCAGTAGTGGTGCTACTGAGCCACTCTTAGTGATGGACATTGAAGTCACCCACCAGAGTACATTTTGTGCCCTTGCTGCCCTCAGTGCTTCTTCCAAGTGCTGTTCAACATGGAGGAGTACTGATTCATCAGCTGAGGGAGGGCAGTAGGTGGTAATCAGCAGGAGGTTTTCTTGCTCATGTTTGACCTGATGCCATGAAACATCATGGGGTCCACAGTCAATGTTGACTCCCAGGGCCACTCCCTCCTGACTGAATTGAACTAAACCTCTGATCTTTGAATGTAATAATCTAAATCCATACTGAAAATCGTGTATAAACTTTTTCCCCAGCACTGTTTATAAACAGTACATTGTAAATATTTTGCGGCTACTGGAAAAATACAGATTACTCTGCAATTATAGCAGTTGGGATGTTTCTACTATTACAGAGAAGTTTAAATTTTGCCAATTTTCATTCATCTGGGAAAATAGCAAACTATGGAGATACACTGATAATTTGGATCAATGATTTCACAGAAAGCTAAACTCCAATTTTCAATAATTGGTCTAATCCTATGGATTTTGAAAGGTTTAAGAGCTTAAGCTGATGAAGGAGAAATTGTAAATGAGCTGCCACTGCTTGAAAACAATTCTACAGAGGAAAAGCTTAAAGCAGCAAATGGAGAAATATTTGTAGTCGCAAACCAGTCTTTGATCAATATTACTGACTGAAAAACCAATACTGAATCATTATAACCTAATGTGTTACATTTTGCATTTAGTCATTACGATCATATAGGAGTAGCTGAGAACATACGAAGAATGAAATGAGAAAAGGCCAAGATGTCCATCAAGCCTGCTCTTTCCAACAGACTCTGGACAACCATCACCTTCATGAAATGCATTCAGATCATTCAGTCTCTCAAGAGAGATGAACAGTCACAGGTAAATCCCCAAGACAAAATTCAGTGAAATATTTCCCTGTTGCGGGAAGATAATTAACAAATGTTCTAGGGCACTGCTTTATTAACATCTCTATCCCATAACTCTGATTACTTTCAACAGAATGGGAATCATAGGGCTGGATTTTGTGAATGGAGACGTGCTGGAGACAGGACTGCTGCTTGTCGGGTCTCAGTCCCGCCTCCATCCTGTTCTGGCCAACCAGAGGGATTTTCCCCTGATTGACCTTGTTAAGCCCGCCCTGCGGGCTCAGCAGGCCAATTAGGGGGAAGTCATTGACAGAGCACGTCAACGTCTGTCAAGAACTTTTGAAAGAGGAAATGTCATCGTTTGACAGCTCTGTGAAGCTGTCAAACACTGACATTCTGTGTCGTTTGATGAGTCCTTGTGTTCAGGACTCATCAAACCTTTCAACTTTGTAGAAAGCAGATGGCTGTTGGTTCGGAGGATCCAACAGCCAGTCTGTAAAATCTACAACGAGGATGTTGGGACTCCGGAACCACCGCGGCTGAAGGCTGTAGGCAGAAACAAAGGTGAGTGAACATTTTATAACACTTAACACTCACCTCACATACTTACCACTCCACACTTGCACCCATCACTCACCTCTACATCGCACTTTCAGGCCCCTCCGACCCCCGCAGACCTCCTACTCGACACCTCCAACCCGGCGGGGTTCTCCGAGGTTGGGAAGCCTTCACCTAAAAGGTAAAATGGCACTAATCCTTTTTTCTGCCTGTTAACAGGCAGTTAAAAGGATTTAATCCCTTTCCCGCCTCGAGGAGATGGGACCCAAAGCAGGACATCTTCCCGCCTCCTGGCAAAAGGGCACGGAGGCGGGATGGGGCGGGTTTGCCATCCGCCCCCACTTTCTGCTACTTTACCGGCAGTCCCGCCTCCATACCTGCCTCCTCGGAGCTGACAAAATCCAGCCCGTTGTGTTTCACAGTGTTTGATCATCTAGTTCGATATTTACACTTATAACCTTCAATTCCATTCTTGATTAAATTTACATCCAACACGTTTTGAAGCACTTAATCAACATCAATATGCTTATTATGAAAGTCCATTTCATATACCAATTTAACAATCAAAATAAATGGTAGATTTTCCTCTCCTTTCCACCCAGGAAATGCTCATAGTAGAGGGAAAAAGGGTCTTCAACCCATTTTTGTTGCCCAGGGATATCCGGGGTTCCCTTGAGGGGAGGAGGAGTGCTTACATCTGGAGCAAGCCCAAGCAGGGTGCGCTCATGGAAATGAGGCATTGTTACAAATTTTAGGTGTGCATTAGATATTCTTTCAGGGTACTGTCATCAGTCTCTCCGATAGGTGGACCCGTATCCCTCACAGTCAAGAGTTTACCTTCACTGCCCCATATTTAGGTGCACAGTAATGCAGTGTAGGGGGTGTAACAATGAGACCCCTTCTTATATGAACTGATTATTGTGGTCCTCATGTGTGCTTCTCCAAACTTCAGAAAGATGGCATGATTAACACTTTAATGAGACATGGCCACATATGAATTGTTAAATGGCTTTATTTTGCAGACAGTAAGTGAATGTATAGAGTAGCAGTAATAGCAGATCTCACCTTATTTCAACTTAACTTCAGTCCCTCCTTATCGATAATAAAAATAATAATAATATGCCACAATAACGTTTTTGGTGGCCTAAAAAACCCTCACTTTTCTTAGTTAGTCTTGTTCTCTGGAACCTGACCAGCTATTGAAGCCTAGGCCATCTTTCTCCTGCCTCCTCCCTGGCACATGCAGCCTGGAAGGGGGGCGGGGGTGCGGGGGGTGCTCAACCCGCAACCCCTCCCCAGGGTTGGTCAGCTGATCTGCCAATTAAACTGGTTACGCTCCCCCCACCCTCCATCTCCAGGGTGAAGGCCTGGCCAGATGACTTCAGTTCCTCGCAAACTGACTGCTATTTTCAGGCATCAGACCAATGATCTGAACACAGAAACAAAGGTGGGTTCAGGCCATGTCAAGTGGAGCACACTTTAGTGGTAGGAGGAGAGGAATATTGGGACCAATAATTCTAATCTCTAGTCTAATTTGAGCCTTGCCATTATGATACATGTTTTAGTTCTCTAGTCATGGTTTAAGTTAAGTAGCCACATTAGATCTGCAGTATCTGTGCTCTTTAGTATTAAAAAAAAATTGGTCATGTCCCTTCTTAATCAGTAAGTGTCACCTGATAAATTAGATTTTGCAGTCTTGTGGAATCATCCTTATGACCTTTCTCTGAATTATCTTCAAATCATCAACATAATTTTGAAGAGAGGATACCCAAAACTGTACACAATAGGGTGCTGAGCTTCGCTTGCTGGAAGCACATATCAGGAATTCAGGCACAGAGGTAAGCAAGCCCCACAAGAATGGACATAAAGTCCGGTGTGGTCCACTGACCTCCATGCCCAAATTTCCTGATATGTTCTCCTGGCGGGCAGTGTTCCCATTAAGAGCACAAATTTGTAAAATTACTCCTAATAATCCAAATGCAACTCAACAAGTAGTCAAACAAGGTCAGAACAGTCTGCCTCAATTTATAATCAAAATCCCCGGAGATGCATCCCAGAATTTGATTATTATGATTGATAGCAGCCTCACATTAACTGTATGCTTTCAGTGAACAGATTATTCAGAGATACCCTGTCCTCTTATTGTCAATGCAAATTTGTGAATCAGAGCTATTTTCAGTAGGAGGGAAGGTATTGAAGTGGGTAAAATGAAGAACCACAGGTGATCTGTCCATTGGGAATGCCTACATAAAAATCAAATCATCCCCACTTGAATAGTTAATGGCGTAATACAACATCATCAGGGACCAGTTTCTACAATACATTCTGTTGTGATTGATAGTGATTTCTACACTAGTGAAGGAACTTACCAAGTGAAGTTATCCACTTCGGTAGGAAAAACAGAAAGGTAGAGTATTATTTAAATGGTGATAGATTGGGAAATATTGATGTACAAAGGGACCTGGGTGTCCTTGTACACCAGTCACTGAAAGCAAACATGCAGGTGCGGCAAGCAGTTAAGAAGGCAAATGGTATGTTGGCCTTCATTGCAAGAGGATTTGAGTACAGGAGCAAGGATGTCTTACTACAGTTATACAGGGCCTTGGTGAGACCACACCTGGAGTACTGTGTGCAGTTTTGGTCTCCTTACCTATGAAAGGATATACTTGCCATAGAGGGAATGCAGCAAAGGTTCACCAGACTGATTCCTGGGATGGCAGGACTGTCGTATGAGGAGAGATTGGGTCGACTAGGCCTGTATTTACTAGAGTTTAGAAGAATGAGAGGGGATCTCATTGAAACATATAAAATTCTGACAGGGCTAGACAGACTGGATGCAGAGAGGATGTTTCCCCTGACTGGGGGGTCCAGAACGAGGGGTCACAGTCTCAGGATATGGGGTAGGACATTTCGGACTGAGATGAGGAGAAATTTCTTCACTCAGAGGGTGGTGAACCTGTGGAATTCTCTACCATAGAAGGCTGTGGAGGCCAAGTCACTGAATATATTTAAGAAGGAGATAGATAGATTTCTAGACACAAAAGACATCAATGGGTATGGGGAAAGAGTGGGAATATGGTATTGAGATAGAGGATCAGCCATGATCATATTGAATGGCGGAGCAGGCTCGAAAGGCCAAATGGCCTACTCCTGCTCCTATTTTTCTATGGTTCTATGTTTCTACTTCTCTAAACTTTGAATACTTCTTGAATATAGACTGAGAGGTGTAATATTGTCAAGCAAATATTGTAAATTCTTAGATGGTGGTGGCGCCTGTGTCTGAGATTAGGAAGGGCCACTCACAACTTTCGGTTGCTAACCGCATAATCACTACAAGAATTTACTTATCCATGCATTTTGATCATTGCTTTACTTGTTCAATAGAAATCAATGTCAGGTACTCTGCAATATTTTAGCATTGAGTTAGAAAGAAGAGATGAATATTAAAGTGGTATAGTCCGGACAGACTCAATTTAAACGACTAAACATTGTTTCCACAGACTGACAATACTTGTTTGCAATTTAATTCTGGTTGGTGTTCTTTCAAAAGAAATGTTGACCAGAACTTGGCCACATGACGTCTGCTGAATCAAAATGAGCTACAATATAAGAGTGAAAAGTCTTATGTGTTTCTTTCGAAATAATATCTAATACAGTTAAATGTTCTCAACAGACCCTAGATTTTGCCCTAAAGTTTATTGATGTGGTTGCTTGTAAAACTGAAATGCGCAGATGACCTACATCCTAGGGTTTTAAAAGAAGTGGCTGCAGAGATAATGGATGCATTGGTTTTGATCTTCCAGAATTCCCTAGATTCCAGAATGGCCCCCATGGAATGGACGGTAGCAAATGTAACCCCGCTGTTCAAGAAAGGAGGGAGAGAGAAAATAGGGAACTATAGGCCAATTAGCCTGACATCAGTCATTGGGAAAATGATAGAATCTATTATTAGGGATGTGGTAATAGGGCAATTAGAAAATCATAATATGTTTAGGCAGAGTCGACACAGTTTTATGAAATGGAAATCTTGTTTGACAAATCTATTGGAGTTTTTTTGAGGGTATAACTGACAGGGTAGATAAGGGGGAACCAGTGGATGTAGTATATTTGGATTTTCAGAAGGCATTCAATAAGGTGCTACTCAAGAGGTTGTTACACAAGATTAGGGCTCATGGGATTGGGGGTAATATATTAGCATGGATTGAGGATTGATTAATGAACAGAAAACAGAGAGTAGGAATAAACGGGTAATTTTGGGTTGGCAGGTTGTAGCTAGTGGAGTGCCAGGCAGGTTGTTCTTTCTGAATGCTCAGGAACCTGACATGTTGTTGCCATCCTGGCATTACTCAAATTGGAATCTGAATGAAATAGGGATTGAACCCAAGACCTTCTCACTTGGTGGCACTGAGCATTAGTATTCCAACACTCTGTTATCTGACCACTCTGAGCCCTTGCTCTTTTTTCTCATTTTTAAAACTTAATTGCAATAATTTTAGAATTTACAAAGACATTGCACTACCAAGTCATGTACAAATTGAAGAAGTTGAGTATTTTGGATTACTGATTTGAGCTGGTTATAATGAAATGTAGTTTGATTACCTCTGCAAGTTGATGGGTCTCCAGAGAAAATAGTCCTTTTGTGCTGCTAATAATGTGAGTTTTGCAATTACCCAGACTTCTGACACAGTGTTATCTGAGCCCTTTATGTTTTTCTTCTCAATTTTAACTATGCACATAACGCAATCACACATGTTATTATTCCAGTGTGCATGGGGTGTACAGGTCGTCACTGAACCTGGGCTCTATTGTTTTGGTACAAAAGATCAATAGAAATTTGTGTTATTAGTGAAATTGACTTCCTGCTCCCAAGTTGCTTATCCTGAGGCTTCAGCTATCACAAAAACCTTTGGAGCAAGAGACCCTTTGTTCCCAATGCTTCAATTCAAAAAAAATTGTCAGGTCTACATTTACCCTTGACAGTGTTCAGATCAAATTGCATGAATGTATTCAAATCTCTACTCATTTTCATTCGCTATATTTACCAAAGCTCTGACCTAGATCGAAGATCCTTACAATCAATAAGCTTTGAGTCAAACAACGTGCATGGTATTGATCTACATTTATTGAGAAATCTGAATTATTTCACAAAATATTTTGTTTGTTGTCAGACAGCTAGGTCTCTTTAGATTGCACAGTCCATGTGAACAGAAAATTCAAATCCCCAGCCATTTTAATGGTCCAAATGTGTTCATATAATTGAGCATTGTTATAATGAAGGAGTCAAATAGTTGGTAGCAAACAAATATTATAAAACCCAAACAGCATTGAATTGTGTTGCATAATTTTGCAGCTACAAAGGGTTGAAATTCCTCCGTGTATGTTAATAATGTGTTAAAACAGTGCATTTTTTTAACGCCGTAACAAATTAATTGGAATGTACTATTTTGAATGTCGCCAGAATGCATGCACAACAAATCAGCCAATCTGAATGCAGCTGCAATAATGTTGCTGAGTCATTCATTGAGTGTTACATAGAGGTTGCGTGTCGTGGTAACTTTCACTGCCACTGGTAGCACAGTGTGGACTCTGCCTGAAGATCCTTTTCTATCAAATGGGAGAGATCAGTGACAGCTTCCATGCTAGCCTGAAGCCTCCTTGGACATTGATCCTCTATGAAGCCCAGGTAGGGCACCAAGTGCATGGGGCATTGTTGAGTCCTGGCGGTCTGCCTCCTATGTCTCCTAGCCTCCTGGGCTGACCTTTCCTGTTCCTGTTGCTTCTCCTTCTCCTTCTCCAACATGTCTTCCAAGGGAGGCTGCACCCATGCTGTTGCCCATTTAAACAATTCCTCCATCAATAGCTATGTGGCTGTTCTGTTCACTACTGGAATTTTGCTACTCTGGTGCTAGCTTTCAATAGATGTAATACAAGCAATGTTTGTCAGTAGGCTATTACTGTGGAATTTTTCAAAAGGTTCCCTAAATTAACACGCAAAGCATAAATCACCCCGACAATTGCTGTTACTATTTGTTATGCAAGAGAGAAATTTTGAAGAAACAATGCAGATGACTGTTTTGTTAGCATAAAATCAAGAAATTCTTCAATGTTAATAATCAATTTGTGTGTTGGATAAATGTATTGACTGAGGAAATCCCCCCTCCCAGGTAGCGGAACAGGCTAACTATGGTTACTGACACTGATGCGCATTAAGTAGTTTTTTTTCTACTGAGTTACATAGAGCATCCTGCAGCAAAAGGAGTAGCTGTTTATCAAAGTGATAAACATGTCTTTCATTCCTCCCTGGCTACATTTCTGTTCTCCAAAAGGCGAAGGCTTTCCAGAAGTCACTTATTTTTGGCCACCAGGCAGACATTAAGCTATTTTGAACCATCTGTGCTTCAAATGAGCTTCACTTAATGGACCTTCCCTAGGCAGGTCAGTATAATAAATTAACACTTGCATGAATGCTTGAGCAAATAGGCATGTCATGGAAACATTTAGGATGCACTCTGCATGCAAGGGTTTTTGATGAATGAGGAATGTCCTGTTACTTTGGTCAATTTGAGCATGCTGGTGAGGTTTATGTTTAATCACAACAGATGCCATCATTTTTTTTTAAAAAGGAGTGTTGATGACATTAACTTCAACAAAGATTGAGAAAGGCTGCAAATGGAATCCTCTAAAAGTGTCGTTTGAACAAATAAGACAACTAATTTTTACAAGAGAGTTGCTGAAGCAGATAGAGCACATGTTCAGCTTCAGTAAGCTATGGCCATAATTAGAGCGGTTTGTATTTGCGTGTGTATTACATTGGTGTTCCAATACCTCTCGTGTTGCCTTCGTTGTTCCAGTAGTTCTGACACGCTTATAATTTTAGAAACACTTGGGGCCATGTTTTCTTATTTTCTTGAAGAATTGGTGAATTACCAACGTTTCATTGTGATTAACAAACAGCTAATAAAATCACGGGAATGCAGTTTTGAAATTTGCACTAAGAATGACATTTTGATAATGGTATTGAAAAGTTAGAAGCCAATCATGATACCTCTATAATCATATTTCAACATTTCTGAAGCTGTTATCAAGCCACTTAATCACTGTAAATGTTGAAAAGTTTATTAATGCAGCGGTAAAGTGTGTAATTTTTGTGAAAAGGGAGACAATCCTGATTTACCCACAAGAAACTGCTTCCACTGGCAGGGAGATCGGTAATAAGATAATTAACAAAAGAACCAAGGAGAATTTTTTTACGTAGCGAGTTGTTATGATCTGGTATTCACTGCCTGACATGGTGGTGGGAGCAGATTCAGTAGTAATTTTCAAAAGGGAATTGGATGTATACTTGAAAGGATTATGGGGAAAGAGCAGGGGAGCGAGACTAATTTTAAAGAGCCAGCACAGACCCGATGGGCTGAATGGCTTCCTTCTGTGCTGTATGATTCTAAGACCATGCATATGCTCAAGCTTGTAGTTGCAGTGTTGTTTTTCTTGTTTAAGAATAGTTTAAATTAATAAGCCATTGCTTTATTATGGGGTATGAGAGCCAGTAAAACCTTTGATGACAATCATTTTCAGTTCTCAGTTTGGGTTCCGTCAGGACCGCTCGGCTCCAGACCTCATTACAGCCTTGGTTCAAACATGAACAAAAGAGCTGAATTCCAGAGGTGAGGTGAGAGTGACTGCCCTTGACATCAAGGCAGCATTTGACGAAGTGTGGCATCAAGGAGCCCTAGCAAAATTGAAGTCAATGGGAATCAGGGGAAAACTCTCCACTGGCTGGAGTCATACCTAGCACAAAGGAAGATGGTTGTGGTTGTTGGAGGCCAATCATCTCAGCCCCAGGACATCGCTGCAAGAGTTCCTTAGGACTGTGTCCTAGGCCCAACCATCTTCAGCTGCTTCATCAATGACCTTCCCTCCATCATAAGGTCAGATGTGGGGATGTTTGCTGATGATTTCACAGTGTTCAGTTCCATTTGCAACTCCTCAGCTAATGAAGCAGTCCATGCCCACATGCAGCAAGACCTGGACGACATTCAGGCTTGGGCTGATGAGTGGCAAGTAACATTCGCGTCACACAAGTGGCAGGCAATAACCACCGCCCCTTGACATTCAACGGCATTATCATTGCCGAATCCCCCACCATCAACATCCTGGGGGTCACCATTGACCAGAAACTTAACTGGACCAGCCACATAAATACTGTAGCTACAAGAACAGGCCGCCACCCTATTGATCTTCCCTTGTAAAGACAACATAGCCCTGGGCTAATAATTAACCCTGATGTGGTAAATTATATACTGGAACTTATATAGATTCCCATTACATCTTGGGGCTGATTTTCCTTTGCTTTGCGCTTGGGGAATGCTCAGCTCCCAGATGCAAAACAGAGGTAAAAGGGGTGAAAAATGATTATGCCAGGTCTCTGGCCCCTTTACATTGTGTAGGGATTTACTGGGGATCCCCTAGGGGGTGGAGTGGAGCAATAACCTCCAAGAAAACGCAGCAATGCAAATAAGGCGAGAAAGGATATAATCAACCCTGCCACCTCATTCTCCTCTCCCAACACTGGACAGGTGCCCAGGTTAGAGGATTCCCAGAAGTGGGCTTTAGGCCCTGCACCAGCAGCTCGCAGAGTGGAGTATCTGAAAGAGGCAGACAACAAGATAGTGGAGTTTGTGGGAATAGTAGTAAGAAAATTGCAAGTATCTTTTCTTTCCAGGTTCGGTACTATCCTTTAGCCTGGAGGCAGCAGCCAGAAGGCTTGCAGTAGGTTTGCCAACTCTGGTTGTACATATTCTGGAGATTTTGATCATGTGACCTATGATCACGTGACATTGTAAATACTTCAAGAAAATATTCATTGTACATATATTAGCTATTTTTTACTTATTCTCCATCTCATCCCTTTGGCATCCTCCTTTAGACTTTCACTTCTTCCCTGACTGTCCTTTTGTTTAATGGCACTGGAAGAAATTCTTGGCCTTGTATGTATCTGTGCTCATTTCCATTTCCCCCTATGATCATCTGATCACCCTTTTGACAGATTCTGAAGTTTCCTATATTCTTCCCAATCAACCTTTTTTAAAGCTCCTTTTTATCTTATTTTACAATCAACTGTCTTGTTGATTCATTTTTTTGACTCTACCCATACTAATTTAACAAAGCATTAGACCTATCTGTTCTTACATATGTCTTTGGAAGTATTCTGTGTGGAGTTTGCACATTCTCCCCGTGTCTGCGTGGGTTTCCTCCGGGTGCTCCGGTTTCCTCCCACAGTCCAAAAATGTGTGGGTTAGGTTGATTTGGCTATGATAAATTGACCCTTAGTGTTAGGGGGGATTAAATATGTGGGGTTATGGGGATAGGATGGGATATGTTAGGGGGAATTAAATACGTGGGGTTATGGCGGTAGGGTGGGATATGTGTACTGTGGGGATTAAAACAGGGACAGGGTACTGGATTTGGATGATCAGCCATGATCGTATTGAATGGCGGAGCAGGCTCGACGGGCCGAATGGCCTACTCCTGCTCCTAGTTTCTATGTTTCTATGTTTCTATGTTTCTATTCCATTTGTTCTGTACTGAGGTGTTAGTAATTGATTCCCCAGTCAATTTATTTTAGTTCTTCCCTCTTCCCTGCTATTTCTAATATGTACAGGGATAAAGAAAGAAAGAAGTAACATTTATATAGTGCCTTTCACAATCTCAGAACATCCCAAAGCACTTTACAGCCAATCAAGTACATTTGAAGTATCATTCCTATTGTAATGTAGGAAACAGGGCAGCCAATTTTACACAGCAAGGTTCCACAAGCAGCAATGAGATAATGTCTAGATAATCTGTTTTAGTAATGTTGGTTGAGGGATAAATATTGGCCAGGGCACCGGGTAGAACTTACCTGCTCTTCTTTGAATAGTGTAATGGGATTTTTTACGTCCACCTGAGAGGGCAGACTGGACCTTAGTTAACGTCGGCAACTGCACCCTGCAGCCAGTAGCCATTACTGTTGCTGCAGCCCTCTCAGGCTTGCAGCAGTGGTTAGATTGCAGTCCACCTTTCCACGCGCAAGGCTGTGCCAGGGAGTAGGCCTGGTTTGGGGAGTGGTTGGCACAACATAGTGATCTCAAGGCAGAATTCCAGGCATGTCAGGCACTGCATGCTTCAGATGCGCTCTGCGTGATTAATGCCTAGGCATGGTGGGGGTGGGGGGCGGAAAATTGGCCTTCAATGACATATTGTATGGTGAAAATATCACCTGCTGAACTAGATTTATATAGGCTTAAATCATGAATCATGATTTATTGACGCAAACTGTTCGGCCCTCCGCAATAGGAGACCCAGGGGATTTTAACTCTAGACCCTCATCTGCATAGACCCAGTTAGGATCTTGCTTGAACCCGGTGGGCAGTGCAGCTGGCAGGCGGGCGGGAGTGAAATGTTGGGCAGCAGGAAGCTGCAGCTGGGGACCTGAAGGAACAGGTTCCCAGATCTCATGTAAGTGGTTGGGAGGTCCTTGCGGTCCGAGGACGGGGAGGGAAGCCCGGGGCAGGGGAGGCACAGGTTTCCTTGTGGGGTCTGGAGGAGCGCTCCTGTCCCTCCTGGCCCACAAGGAAACGAAAAAAAAATGTACTTACCTTTCTGGGCCTCTTCTTGTCCTGGCTCCTTTACCGCCAGGTTGGCCTGGTGGAGAAGCCACAACTGCTTCCCCCGAGCAGGCCTCATACTAAAATTGCAGTCGAGCCCGATCTGCATATTTAAAGGAGGACCCTGCTACCTTTTGGTAGATGTCCCTCTCACCTGTTCAGAAAAGCAGGTTAAGATCATAATGAGAGATTAATGCTGATAAGTTGCATGGGCCATTTTGACTGCCTGCCTGCCCAGTTTCTGCTGGGTGGGCAAGGTTACAATTGGTGGGCAACACGGTGGCATAGTGGTTAGCACTGGTGCCTCACAGCGCCAGAAACCCGGGTTCGAATCTGACCTCGGGTGACTGTCTGTGTGGAGTTTGAACATTCTCCCCGTGTCTGCGTGGGTTTCCTCCGGGTGCTCCGGTTTCCTCCCACAGTCCAAAAATGCGTGGGTTAGGTTGATTTGGCTATGATAAATTGACCCTTAATGTTAGGGGGGATTAATATAGTGGGGTTATGGGGATAGGATAGATGGGATATGTTAGGGGAATTAAATACGTGGGGTTACGGGGTAGGGTGGATATGTGTACTGTGGGGATATAAAGCAGGGACAGGTACTGGATTTGATGATCAGCCATGATCGTTTGAATGGCGGAGCAGGCTCGACGGGCCGAATGGCCTACTCCTGCTCCTAGATTCTATGTTTCTATGTCTATGTTTCTATGGTGTACTCAAAAAAAACAAAACAAAAAAACAAAAAAAAACCAAATTGACAAAAATAAAATTATATATACCCTGAATATCACTTAAAGATCCAGTTGTAATTAAATCGTCTCTTGGGGGGAAAGTTTTCTTGCCATAAACTTGAGCTTGGTAGTTTGTAGAAATATCTACATTTCTCACTGAGTTCTTTATTCAGTACATGCTTCAGAAATGCAGCAAAAAACAAGGAAGCACAAAACGTCTTTTACTTTTTCCCTTTTAATTCCTTTGACGAAGAAAGCAATTTAACTGATTTAGAAACCAAACATCCTTTAATAATATTACCCATCAATGATAGATTGGGAAGAAATCTTTGTGGAATCAACACCCATCCCGTGTGACTTTCATACACAGCAGCCAATCATTTTAACACGTGACAACGCTTCAAAATGCTTTTCCTGTCTCGCATCAAACAAGGACACTGTTCGCAAACAACTGAAGTCACCCTTAGTTTAACCCTTATTTGGAAAAACTAAATACGGCTGGTATTTTTTTATATACATTATTAAAATAAAACAGTATAAATTTCACAATTTGTGACAAAGACCTTAAAAAGTGCATTGATTATGAACTTAAATATTTTCAATGGTAATTTTATTTTTGCTAAAGATGTAGAATATAGTTCCAACACTGAGGATGCTTCCTGCTTTATAAAAGTTAATTCCATTCTATCTTTGGTTTCTACTGTGGGGAACAGAATCTGATAATAAATAGTCTAATCGTTATCTTGGCAATTAATGGAGCCTGGGTAAGAATAACCGATCAGGGAGGAGTTGAAGTAAATTGCTCTGTACTATTCATTTCAGTCAATGCTGTACTGATACTTTAAGACTGTTCTGTTCATTAAGCTCACTACTACCCAGCCTAAGCCCAAGTAAAATATTCACTTTTTGATTTGACTATGCAACTGAGAAATGCTGCACGAGTTCTTCATTAACGGTCGTAACCAGAAAATCTGCTAATTTTTTCACGTTTTAGTAAAGTTCATCAGCCCATTTTTGGAGGGGTTACAAAATTCTACGATCAGCAGTCAGCAAGGAAAAATAGTCAATTTGAGTTTTTTGGTCTATTTATGGTTTCTACTGACATTATGGGGCAATTGCGATCTAATCCACTGGGCGGGATACCCACCGGATCAGGTGGAACGTAAGGTTTATACCCCGCCCAATATTATTGTCCATTGACTTCAATAGAGAGTAAAATCAGGTGCGGTGTAAAACCAGCGTTGCACTTGATCCCATCAATTTCCCGGTGGGCCAGTTGGGTTAAAATTGCACCCTAGCTATCTCTTTTTATCATGACCCCTTTTTTTCAACCAAAAATTATCAAACAGAAGGAAAGACAGCCCTACTTGGGGTAAAACCCTAAGCATAACAACTCATTTTCCATTTTTTAAAATTTCTTTCTATTATTTCATGTAATTAAAATTTTTACTTCAGATGACAAACTTTAAATAATAATGAACCTTTTCACTCGATAGTGCTTAATAGGCCTTCTATACTGACAGATTATAAGCTTTAGACCCTCTTGAATATTGTGCCATTACCGACACGCTGCTAATATATGATGGATGAAGCTAATAAATTTTTTTTTCATTGGTTGTAATAACCCTAAATCCTTCAGTTACACTACTCTGTCACAGTTCTAATGCATTTTTTTCTCTAGGCAGAAAATTCATGCATTTCATATAAATCACCTATTCTAGCATATGTGTCTCTATCTGGAGTGAAGCTCAAAATTCAATAGCAAATTTGTGTCGCACAGATTGCTTTTCAATGTTTGAAACCTGCAGAGTGATATTAGTGATATCAATTGTCGGATTATTCTGAGAAAATAAAAACCTGCTGAGTGGTCACTGTGATAAAAATCATATTAAATGGCATCCCTGCTGAGTATTTAATGAGGTGAGTTTTGTCCTTTCTTCCATTGGCAGTCAAAATAACCATCAACATTTGTTTGCTGACAACTTCAGTCGGCATCCGGTTACTGAGCATTATCCCGAGTCTGGTCTTACATTTGTGAGTCTCTGAAATGACATTAATACCTTTGGGAAAGAGAGACTGATGAGTCAAATCACTTACTGCTGCCAAAGCCCAAGGAAGGCATTATATTGAGAAATCAGATTAAGCATTGGCCATGCATCCCTTACTAGAGTGCTCAGGACTTAATTCAACCATTTAGACATATTATACACTCCAAAACAGTGAAGATAGGAGGACCAGCTCATATTTCATGCCAACATGCTTTGGAAATTATTTGGAATTAATTTTGCTACAGTGCTCCTCCTGACTCCACAGCACTCTGACAGCTGGTCCCAGCCACAATCGGCCCACCTCCCACTGTCTTCCCCCTTGATCCCGACACTTACCTGAGGCTGCTGCCGACAAGGTAGGCAGCCCAGAAATGATGCTGCAGAAGGGTAAGCTGCCTATGGAAACGCAGCAGGCGTCGGTTGCTCACCAAGATTATTTAGATGACGCCTGAGGGCAAATTCGGGCCAGCTTGGGGTGGGTGACCTTGCGGCCTACAATTCAAAATTGGAGTCAGCTAGATTGTGGTGGGATAGGAGTGGGTAAGTCCCCCTGCTCCATTAACTGCCGCGGGGAGTTAAAATCGCGGCCATCATGCCTTTTCCAACTGAGCCATGAAGGGAACAACAGCAGGAGGTTCATTAGTGTATAGAGAATTATTTGTTTCCCACAAGTGCTGCTCTGAAGTCCACCTGCTATAAAGCCAATCCTTCTTTGGCACCTTCTCCGGATACTAAAACTATAATGAGAAACACTTGATTACATCTAATGTACTGCACGAGGGGGTTTGTACAGCTGGTGAAGATATTAGTCTCGGTCACTACCCTTCACTTCCAACACAGGTTTGAATTTCACTCAGAGAATTAAGTCTTGGACTAACTCTCAGTGAACTTGGGCCCTGCAGGAAATAAATATTGACTTGGCGCTACCTTAGTACTTATTAGGCACATTAAGCACTGGGATGAAGGAAAGCATATATGAAATAAAGATTAAGCTTTGCTAATTTGCAAGGGTGAGTTTGGGGTGCATTTGTTAATGTTGTTTGACTACTACTGTCATGTCTGCTCTAAGGGTGTCTGAAAGATACCCGTCATTCAGTGCAAATTAGAATGATCATTGAATGAGAAACACCTGACACATACAAAGAAAGAAACTTGCATTTATATAGCGCCTTTCATGACCTCAGGACGTCCCAAAGCGCTTTACAGTCAATTGAGTACTTTTTTTGAAGTGCAGTCACTGTTGCAATGTAGGAAACGTGGCAGCCAATTTGCGCACAACAAGCTCCCACAAACAGCAATGTGATAATGAGCAGATAATCTGTTTTTTTTACTGGTGTTGGTTGAGGGATAAATATTGGCCAGGACACTGGGGATAACTCGCCTGCTCTTTGTCCGGGTGACCTAGCCACCTGCTCAGTTGGACAGGTTAAAATCAGGAGCCATGAGCTCTAGCGTCTCCAGGTTGGGTAAGTTACTTGGGCGATTTTAACTGGCCTGATTTCCGCTGAGTGTGTAGGGTTAAAATCGCCCCCCTAGGAGTGACAAAACATGTGGGAAAGAATTTATAATTATCACTATTTCAAGCTGCTCATAAAGTATGTTGGCTTGAGCATCACTGCTGATAAAGATCAAATTAATAATCTTTCTTTTGACTAATAAAGATTAAATAATCATCAGCATGATTCACAAAATTAATCACTGGAACCATATTTAGGGAGTCAAGTATTGTGACTCTGAAACTTTAAGTTAAACTTATTAAAATGTCGAATAATATACTTTTAAGAATATATTTATTGCTTTAAGTATTTCTTTTAATTTGGAAAATGGCTGTTGGGATAAAAATGTGTAGCATGATGGCTAGTAAAGGACATTTTAACAAAATTATATTTCAAGGTGTTATCCAATTCTAATATTTTACTAGACTTTGTAAATATTGAAGAAAACATGCAACGGAATCATCGGGTGCCGTATGAACATAAGAAATAGGAGCAGGAGCAGGCCATTTGGCCCCTCGAGCCTGCTCCGCCATTTAAAGAGATCATATCTGATCTTGGCCTCAGCTCCACTTACCTGCCCGCTCCCCATAACCCTTGACTCCCCTGTTGCTCAAAAATTTGTCTATCTCAGTCTTGAATATATTCAATGACTCAGTTTCCACAGCTCTCTGGGGTAAGGAATTCCAAAGATTCACGACCCTCTGAGAGAAGAAATTCCTCCTCATCTCCGTCTTAAATGGGCGACCCCTTATTCTGAGTCTATGCCCCCTCGTTCTAGATTCCTTGACAAGGGGAAACATCCTCTCGGCATCTACCCTGTCCAACCCCCTCAGAATCTTATATGTTTCAATAAGATCATCTCTCATTCTCTAAACTCCAATGAGTATAGGCCCAACCTGCTCAACCTTTCCTCATAAGACAACCCTTCCATCCCAGGAATCAACCTAGCGAACCTTCTCTGAACTGCCTCCAATGCAAGTATATCCCTCCTTAAATAAGGGGACCAAAACTGTACGCAGTACTCTAGGTGTGGTCTCACCAGCGCCTTATACAGTAGCAAGATTTCCCTACTTTTATACTCTTTCCCCCTGAAATATAGGCCAACATTCCATTTTCCTTCCTAATTACTTGCTGCACCTGCATGTTAGCTTGTTGTGTTTCATGTACGAGGACACCCAAATCGCTCTGTACCGCCACATTCTGTAGTCTTTCTCCATTTAAATAATATTTTTCTTTTCTATTCTTCCTACCAAAGTGGATAACTTCACATTTTCCCACATTATACTCCATCTGCCAAATTGTTGCCCACCCACTTAATCTATCTATATCCCTTTGCAGACTCTTTGGGCTGGATTTTGTCAATGGGGACGTGATGGAGGCGGGACTCCCACTTTTTGGGTTGTAGTCCCGCCTCCATCAACTTGTGGCCAACCCACTGTATTTTCCCTTGATTGACCTTGTTAAGCCCGCCCAGCGGGCTTAGCAGGCCAATCAAGGGTCCCTTGGATACAGGTGACGTCAGCCATTGAAATTTCATCTGTCAAGAGCTTTTGACAGATGAAATTTCAGCATTTGACAGCTCTGTGAAGCTGTCAAACACTGACAATATGATTTCTAACGTGAGTCCCTGTACATAGACTCAGTTAGAAATCAATCCAGCACAGAAAGCAGAGACGGCAGCTTTTGACAGCTCCGCGGCCATTCTGCTTTCTGTGCCGTGGATGTGAGGGACTCCCGACAACTTAAGGAAGCTAGCTTGCAGGTCAAAGTTAAGGTAAGTAAAAGTTCTTAAAACACTTTACACACACCAAACACACTTACCTCTGCACTCATGCACCCATCACTCACCTGCACACCGGACATCTCGACCCCTCCAAGCCCTCCAGACCGACGGTCCGCCTCGCTAAATCGGCGTGGTTCGGACCTGTCGGGAAGCCCACACTTCAGGGCTAAAAATAGGGATAAGGCAAAAAACTGCCTGTTAACTACCTGTTAACAGGCAGTTTATTGGCACTAATCCCCTTCCCGCCTCGGGGAGGCAGGTCCCAGCACAGGTCGGGTACCCGCCTTCTGGGAAACTGTCTTGGGGGCGGGATGGGTTCGGAACCCCCGAATCTGCTATTTTCACACCACTCCCGCCTCCAAGGGCCGGTGAAAATTGAGCCCTTTATGTCCTCCTCACAACTTGCTTTCCCACTTATCTTTGTATCGTCCGCAAATTTGGCTACACTACACTCTCTTCCTTCATCCAAGTCATTAATATAGATTGAAAATAGTTGAGGCCCCAGCACTGATCCCTGTGTCACCCCACTAGTTACAGATTGCCATCCTGAAAATGATCCATTTATCCCGACTCTCTGTTTTCTGTTAGTTAGCCAATCCTCTATCCAATCTAATATATTACCCCCAACACCATGAGCTCTTACCTTATGCAGTAACCTTTTATATGGCACCTTGTCGAATGCCTTTTGGAAATCCAAACACACTACATCTACTGGTTCCCCTTTATCCACCCTGCTTGTTACCTCCTCAAAGAACTCTAATAGATTTGTCAAACACGATTTCCCTTTCATAAAACCATGTTGACTCTGTCTGATTGTATTATGATTTTCTAAATGCCCTGCTATTACTTCCTTAATAATGGATTTGAGCATTTTGCCAATGACAGATGTTAGACTAACTGGCCTGTAGTTTCTTGCTTTCTGTCTCCCTCCTTTTTTGAATAAGGGCGTTACATTTGCGGTTTTCCAATCCGCAGGGACTTTTCCAGAGTCAAGGGAATTTTGCAAAATTACAACCAATGCATCCACTATCTCTGTAGCCACTTCTTTTAAGACCCTAGGATGCAGGCCATCAGGTCCAGGGAACTTGTCAGCCTTTAGACCCATAAGTTTGCCTAGCACTTTTTCTCTAGTGTTAGTGATTGTTTTAAGTTCCACCCTCCCTTTTGCCCCTTGATTTTCTACTATTACTGGGATGTTTTTAGTGTCCTCTACTGTGAAGACAAATACAAAATATTTGTTCAATGCCTCTGCCATTTCCTTGTTTCCCATTATTATTTCTCCAGTCTTGTCCTCTAACTGACCAATGTTTATTTTAGCTACTCTCTTCCTTTTTATATACTTGTAGAAGCTCTTACTGTCAGTTTTTATATTTCTTGCTAGTTTACTCTCATAAGCTATTTTCTCCCTCTTTATTATGTTTTTAGTCATCCTTTCTAAAATTTTCCCAATCTTCTGGCCTACCACTAATCGTTGCAAAATTGTATGCCTTTTCTTTCAATTTGATACCTTCCTTAACTTCCTTGGTTAGCCATGGTTGGTTCATCCTTCTCTTAGGCCGCGATTTTGTCGTCGGTGTCGGGTTGGGTGCGGGTCAGGTGGTTTCCGGCTTCCAGTCCCGCCCCCAGCTGCTTCCGCTCCACAGACGTGATTTTACCATGATTGAACTTGTTAAGCCCGCCCTGCAGGCTTGCCGGCCAATTAACAGGAAGCGGGTCTGATGACGTAATTTGATTATGCGTCATCTGCCGGTTTCCTTAAAAGGACCACGCACAATTTTATTTTGACAGTTGATTTCTCAGAGTTTGACAGCATTGAGGTGCTGAAAACACTGACAATGACTGCACAAAGGTGACCTCTTTCACCCAGGCTCTCAATGACTCCCTCCACAGGCTGGAATAGATGGCAGCTGCAGGTGAGGTGACAGAAGCGATGTCACTGGTGAGAGAGGTTCTCCCAATGAGGTGGCACTGGACATATAATTGGATTTAAAAACTTGTAACCTAAAGAATTCTGAATTTTTTTTTAAATGCAGTACCCAACATTTTCTTTGCTTTCAAACTCACCATGTGCAACATTGGATCCTTCACACCACTTCTGCAGCTGTCATCATTCCACAAACATTACAGCAGACTCACAACATGCCACACTTACCTGGCGTGGTGTCCAGACATCAGGAAACCCGAGCCAGAAGCGACAAAATCCCAAAACAGGCTGAAAACTACTGGCAAGTACCTATTAATAGGCAGGTGATTGCCTTTAATCCGCTTCCCACTGCTAGGTGTCAGGTCCATTCGCAAATCGGAGATCCGACACTTGGGAAAGCTGTTTGGAGGCGGGTTGACGGTGGGATCAGAACCCGCCGTCAATCAAATCGAATTTAACCTCTGACCCGCCTCCAAACCCACCCTCTGAGCGCTGGCAAAATCGTGGCCTTAGAGTCTTTCTTTCTCACTGAAATATATCTTTGTTGAGAGTCATGAAATACCTCTTTAAATGTCTGCCACTGCTTTTCTACCGTCTTACCTTCCAATCTATTTTCCCAGTTCACTTTAGCCAACTCTCTCCTCATACCTTTGTAATTGCCTTTATTTAAGTTTAATACTCTAGTTTCAGACCCAAGTTTCTCACCTTCAAACTGAATGTGGAATTCTATCATGTTATGATCACTCTTCCCTAAAGGATCCTTTACTATGAGATTATTAGTTAATCCTGTTTCATTACACATTACCAGATCTAAAATAGCCTGTTCACTGGTCGGTTCCACAATGTATTGTTCCAAGAAACTGTCCCGAATACACTCTATGAACTCGTCCTCAAGGCTGCTTTTGACAATTTGATTTGTCCAATCTATATGAAGATTAAAATCGCCCACAATTATTGCAATACCTTTCTTACAAGCCCCATTATTTCTTGATTTATACTCTGTCCTATAGTGTAGCTACTGTTAAGGGGCCTATAGACTACTCCCACCAGTGCCTTCTTTCCCATACTATTTCTTACCTCCACCCAAATTGATTCTACATCTGGAACTTCCAAGCCAAGATCATTTCTCACTATTGTACTGATCTCATCCTTTATTAACAGAGCTACCCCACCTCCTTTTCCTTTCTGTCTATCCTTCTGAATGCTTGTCTTCTTGCTTGCTCTCGCTAGCCTAAGTAAGACTAGGTAAAAACCCCAAGGAGCTCTGGTGCGCTCTATCTTTATAAGGTTAGTTACATCTCCCTAACATGACGTTACTACGTAAGCACATTCCTTCTATGTGAAGTTAGTACATGAGTACATTTGCTTGCTACGTCATTATGCCAAATGATGTTACTACTTCCTTCCCCCAATCATGCATGCCTAGTATTACCTTTCATTGTTCGATATTTATTACAGAGAAAGCTATTCATTACTCACACTCCCCTCTGTCCCCAGACTATCTGGCACCATTCCTGGGAAGTTTTTTCTACATTGCAGACATTAATGGAGCATCTGGCAATGACACTGAAATCTTTGACAGTCCCCCACCTCAGAAGTGATTCAGGTCCACCCTTCTCCTCCTCCTCCTCCTCCTCCTCTAAAGAAGCACACTGCAGCCTGAAAGAAATAGGAGATAGTAAGGCAGAACCCTGCATTCTGGTTTCAGACTCTGAGTTCCAGGATACTGGCTACTGTCTCTCAGGGCTTTCAGGATTTGATAGCAACTATTACACCTGCAATCCAATGATCTGTGGACACCGATGCTGGTAACAGCTGGAGTCAACCTGCATGAGGCTGCCATTTCTCAGAAAAGCTGCAAATGCCACGTAGGAGGCAAAACCAGGCTGAGCAGAAAGACACCCAAGGTACGTGGACCGAAGCAGATCCTTCCCAGAACCAAGCTGTCATGAGAGCAGGACCACTTCAGGTCCATGAGCCATTCGTAACACAACAGCAGCCAACCAGTGGCCCTCAGATTTCACCCAGGAGAAACACAATAAGTGAAAGAAGGGCATATTTAGATACCAAGCGGAAGAACGGTGTGAAGGAGTAGAAAATTTAGTATCCATGACCAAGATTGTTGTGCTAAAAGAAAAGTAGTGCTTATTTTGTGCTCAGTTATTCATAGCTTATAATGTCTTGCAGGATCTGGTAAGGGCAAAGAAGTCTGATGTGCAGTGAGATTCTAAACTGTGTTTTGCATTGAAGGATTGGATTTGACCCGAAAGTGGGGGAAATGGATTAGTGGCAGTGGTGACAAAGGGAGAGAACTAAAAGGTGAAAACACTTGGCTAATTGTTAGCATTTGGATTCCCCTTGTCGTAGCTGAGAATACAAGGGGGTAGAAGTTATGCTGCAGCTACACAAAACCTTGGTTAGACCACACCTGGAGTACTGTGAGCAGTTCTGGGCACCACACGTTAGGAAGGATATATTGGCCTTAGAGGGAGTGCAGCGTAGGTTTACCAGAATGATACCCGGACTCCAGGGGTTAAATTACGAGGAGAGATTACACAAATTAGGGTTGTATTCCCTGGAATTTAGAAGGTGATTTGATCGAAGTTTTCAAGATATTAAGGGGAACAGATAGGGTAGATAGAGAGAAACTATTTCCGCTATTTGGGGATTCTAGGACTAGGGGGCATAGTCGAAAAATTAGAGCCAGACCTTTCAGGAGTGAAATTAGGAAACACTTCTACACACAAAGGGTGGTAGAAGTTTGGAACTCTCTTCCGCAAATGGCAATTGATGCTAGATCAATTAATTTTAAATCTGAGATTGATAAATTTTTGTTAACCAAAGTATTAAGGGACTTGGGGCAAAGGCGGGTATATGGAGTTAGGTCGCAGATCAGCCATGATCTCATTGAATGGCGGAACTAAATGGCCTACTCCTGTTCCGATGTTCCTACTAGTAGACATGATGCGGAGATGCCGGTGTTGGACTGGGGTGGACAAAAATGAGAAGTCGCACAACACCAGGTTATAGTCCGACAGTTTTATTTGAAATTACGAGCTTTCGGAGCTCTGCTCCTTCTTCAGGTACAGGTACAGTGAGGGAATACAAATCGATTACACAGTATATAGAAATGAGAAGTCGCACAACACCAGGTTATAGTCCAACAGATTTATTTAAAATTACAAGCTTTCGGAGCTGTCGCTCCTTCTTCAGGTAGGGTAGCTGTGAGAGAATCTCCCAGAATTCACAATATAAACACAGAAAAAATGTATTCAAATCTTTCCCTACATCAAAGACACACTAAGAGCACAGCCAAGACAATGAGATGTGTCCCAGGGGGTCCAACGTGTCAAAACACCTGCTGGCTGCATATCCTCTCCATTTGGGTTTGGTTCTTGTGTTAGTTTTTAAAAAAAAAACCTGGAAAGACCGGCCATGATGTCAAGTCACGTTCTGTATCGTGACATGAACCCGATATCGCGATTGAGGCCATCCTCATGAGTGCGGAACTTGGCTATCAGTTTCTGCTCTATGATTTTGCGCTGTCGTGTATCCCGAAGGCCGCCTTGGAGAACGCTTACCCGCAGATCCGAGGCTGAATGCCCCTGACTGCTGAAGTGTTCCCCGACTGGGAGGCAACCCACCTGCCTGCCGATTGTTGCGCGGTGTCCGTTCATACGTTGTCTCAGTGTCTGCATGGTCTCGCCGATGTACCATGCTCTGGGGCATCCTTTACTGCAACGTATCAGGTAGACAACGTTGGCCGAGTCACATGAGTATGTACCATGTACCTGGTGGGTAGTGTCCTCACATGTGATGATGGTATCTGTGTCCATGATCTGGCATGTCTTGCAGAGGTTGCTGTGGCAGGGTTGTGTGGTGTCGTGGTTGCTGTTCTCCTGAAAGATGGGTAATCTGCTGCGAACGATGGTACTTTTGAGGTTAGGCGGCTGCTTGAAGGCGAGTAGTGGAGGCGTGGGGATGGCCTTAGCAAGGTGTTCGTCGTCATCGATGACATGTTGAAGGCTGCGAAGAACATGGCGTAGTTTTTCCGCTCCGGGGAAGTACTGGACGACGTAGGGTACTCTGTTGGTTGTGTCCCGTGTTCGTCTTCTGAGGAAGTCTATGCGGTTTTTCGCTGTAGCCCGTCGGAACTCCGAGCGTCATATCCCGTTCTTACGAGGGCGTCTTTCAGTGTCCGTAGGTGTCCATCGCGTTCCTCCTCGTCTGAGCAGATCCTGTGTATTCGCAGGGCTTGTCCATAGGGGATGGCTTCTTTAACGTGGTTAGGGTGGAAGCTGGAGAAGTGGAGCATCGTGAGGTTGTCCGTGGGCTTGCGGTAGAGTGAAGTGCTGAGGCGTCCGTCTTTGATGGAGATTCGTGTGTCCAAGAATGAAACCGATTCTGAGGAGTAGTCCATGGTGAGTTTGATGGTGGGATGGAACCTGTTGATGCTATCGTGTAGTCCTTTCATTTGGACCCACGGCGAAGGATCACTGAAAGGACTACACGATAGCATCAACAGGTTCCATCCCACCATCAAACTCACCATGGACTACTCCTCAGAATTGGTTTCATTCTTGGACACACGAATCTCCATCAAAGACGGACGCCTCAGCACTTCACTCTACCGCAAGCCCACGGACAACCTCACGATGCTCCACTTCTCCAGCTTCCACCCTAACCACGTTAAAGAAGCCATCCCCTATGGACAAGCCCTGCGAATACACAGGATCTGCTCAGACGAGGAGGAACGCGATGGACACCTACGGACACTGAAAGACGCCCTCGTAAGAACGGGATATGACGCTCGGAGTTCCGACGGGCTACAGCGAAAAACCGCATAGACTTCCTCAGAAGACGAACACGGGACACAACCAACAGAGTACCCTACGTCGTCCAGTACTTCCCCGGAGCGGAAAAACTACGCCATGTTCTTCGCAGCCTTCAACATGTCATCGATGACGACGAACACCTTGCTAAGGCCATCCCCACGCCTCCACTACTCGCCTTCAAGCAGCCGCCTAACCTCAAAAGTACCATCGTTCGCAGCAGATTACCCATCTTTCAGGAGAACAGCAACCACGACACCACACAACCCTGCCACAGCAACCTCTGCAAGACATGCCAGATCATGGACACAGATACCATCATCACATGTGAGGACACTACCCACCAGGTACATGGTACATACTCATGTGACTCGGCCAACGTTGTCTACCTGATACGTTGCAGTAAAGGATGCCCCAGAGCATGGTACATCGGCGAGACCATGCAGACACTGAGACAACGTATGAACGGACACCGCGCAACAATCGGCAGGCAGGTGGGTTGCCTCCCAGTCGGGGAACACTTCAGCAGTCAGGGGCATTCAGCCTCGGATCTGCGGGTAAGCGTTCTCCAAGGCGGCCTTCGGGATACACGACAGCGCAAAATCATAGAGCAGAAACTGATAGCCAAGTTCCGCACTCATGAGGATGGCCTCAATCGCGATATCGGGTTCATGTCACGATACAGAACGTGACTTGACATCATGGCCGGTTTTTCCAGGTTTTTAAAAAAAAAACTAACACAAGAACCAAACCCAAATGGAGAGGATATGCAGCCAGCAGGTGTTTTGACACGTTGGACCCCCTGGGACACATCTCATTGTCTTGGCTGTGCTCTTAGTGTGTCTTTGATGTAGGGAAAGATTTGAATACATTTTTACTGTGTTTATATTGTGAATTCTGGGAGATTCTCTCACAGCTACCCTACCTGAAGAAGGAGCGACAGCTCCGAAAGCTTGTAATTTTAAATAAATCTGTTGGACTATAACCTGGTGTTGTGCGACTTCTCATTTTTGTCCACCCCAGTCCAACGCCGGCATCTCCACATCATGAACAGTATATAGAGACAGAGAACAATGTGTCTGCAGAGATACAATCCGTCAGGGACACATCAAAGACACATCAGAGTACAGCTAAGACAATGAGGTGGGTCACAGGGGGTCCAACGTGTCAAATGCTGCCGTCTGCAGTTAAGCATTTAACTTTTAACATTTGGCATTTAACTACTAGTAGAGCCATGGGATTTGCTGTAACGCTTCCCAGCTTCTGTTCCTGTCACTCACAGAAGGGTCATTAATCCTGGAAGCAAGCCTTATTGCCCAAAAGCCATCCGGATACTTGACTCTCTTCCTTGAGCAGGTCAGGGAGTTTAGAATTCCTGAGGATGAAGGTGTCATGACTACTTCCCTGCAAATGTGGAATTTCTGAACATTAAGCAAGTTACACTCTTTTCTGATCAGAAAGGTGAAATGGTTAACCGTAGAAGCTTGCAAAGCTACATGTGTCCCATCTATTGCATCCTGAACTTTAGGGAAACCAACAACATGATAAAGCTGTAAGCACTATCACACTGTTGCTTTGTTGTCATCTGAAATTGTATGAACTCCCCAGCTTTCCTGAAAATGGTGTCACTGAGCAGCCCCAACACTTGGCCGCCTCCTTGATGGCTGCTGAAGTTGAGGCGGGGCTGCATAAGATGTTTATGGGGAAGGTTTTCCTCTGTGCCGCTCTACAGCACCATCCCATAGGTTAGCACTGCAGCAAGCACTGCAAGAAGGTGCAGCCAAGTTTCAGGCCAGAGCTAACCATTATCGTCCCTGCACATATGCAAGCTCTATGCTGCATGGCAGCTGTTTGTGTTGTGGCAGAACTTGACATCTTCTGCTCTGCTAATCCAGACGCTGAGAAGACAGATTACTGCAGGTGGGTTTGCCTGGGACCACGGAAATGGTTTCTGGCACTTGGCAGGTCCAGCCTAACAGGTATCACTGGCTCTTGCATACCTTCTTACATGCAACACCGTGTAAAGTACGCAACGCTGTGACTGGGAGGCTTCTGAAGAACCTGACAGCATAAGGGTTAGTCAGACATCCACATCTGATTGTGATGCCACCAGAGGTCTGCTGATGCAGCTATCATTGGGAAGAGGGGCCTCCAGCAACAATACCTGCCAAAGTGAGGTTTGCTAGCACTCTGCAGATGTTGGGATGCAGGTGTGGGCGGGAGGAAACAGAGCACCTTTCAGGCAGGCTGAGCTGTTTGGCATCCTTCCACTTGTCACATTTTCCTTCGCCCAAGTCAGCTCAAAGAATTCCTGGTGGCAAACTCTTTGATGCCAATAAGGGGAGCTTGAGACAAAATAAATAAGTAACGGCAACTAGCACAAAGGCTAATGAAAGGCAATGTATGAGCTGAGGAAAAAAAGTTATGAGGGGCCTTTAACAGCCCTGATGCACTTATCTTCAAATTCTGTGGGTTTTTTACAAGTCCTCTTGTGGGCAGGTCTGCCCAACACCCTGTTCCCGCCAGGTTCCACTGGGTATGCTGAAGACTCAATGTGCGGTGCTCTTCCCTGCCCCTTTCTGCATATGGTAATGAAGCAGTAGGAGTTCACACACCCACACAGGCCCAACCAGAAGATAGAGCGGGACCTTAAACCATCTGGAATGGGGTTGCTCTGAGGACAAAAATTGGTCCCGATATCATTTAAAAGCAAATTGGATAAGTGTTTGAAAAGGAAAAATATAAAAGGTTAAGGGAAAGAACAGGGAAATGGGATTAGAGTCCATAGCTCTAGTTCCAGAGCTAGCATCAGCATAGGTGCAAAGGATGGAATGACCTCCTTCTGTGCTGTAATTTCGATGATTCTATGGTATAACATAGAAATACTGGCAGAAAAATTTCACAGACCTTCTAATGAAAACTTATTTACATAATAGATGTAGCCAATCACATCATTAAATCAATTTGTATTATGTCATGTACACTAATATATGGGATACATTAAGGGAAAGGTTTCTAAATCAATGAATACCCCATGACTTTCATATTCAATGTCACGGATACATCTGTTGATGATTGTATTGGTAGGAGTAACCACTACACAATCCTTTCATAGACAAAGTCTCGTCTTCATATGAGGACATCCTTCACCTTGTGGGAAATAATGTGCTGCAGCAGGAGTTAAATGCTTGCAGCAGCTTATAGTGATGAACACCATCAGAAAACGTTTTGCTGCAAACGAGGAGTTTGGTTGTTTGTACTATATAGACAGCTCTGCTGCAGGGCACAGAGTCTCCCACTTCACAGATGCTGATATGGAAATGCTCCTGCAGGAGGTCAGGGACAGGAGGGAGGCACTTTTTAGCACTGACAGATGGAGGGCCCAAGGAGAACAGCAGCAGCAAGCTGGAACGGAGTGGTCAAGGCAGCCAGTGCCAATTCCAGTATTCGGCACACAGCCAGTCATTGAGAGGTTTATTGGATGAGTAGAAATTTCCTCCAATTAAATATTGGGAAGACTGAAGCCATTGTCTTCGGTCCCTAGCCATTGATTCCATCCCCCTCCCTGGCCACTGTCTGAGGCTGAACTAGACTGTTCGAAAACTCGGCATCCTACTTGACCCTGAGCTGAGATTCCAACCCCATATTCTCTCCATCACCAAGACCACCTACTTCCACCTCTGTAACATCACCCATCTCCGCCCCTGCCTCAGCCCATCTGCTGCTGAAACCTTCATCCATGCCTTTGTTACCTCCAGACTCAACTATTCCAATGTTCTCCTGGCTGGCCTCCTACCAACCACCTGACATAAACTTGAGCTCATCCAAAACTTTGCTGCCCATATGCTAACTTGTACCAAATCCCACTCACTAATCACCCATGCTTGCTGACCTATATTGGCTCCAGGTCCGGCAACGCCTTAATTTAAAAATTCTCATCATTGTGTTCAAATCCTTCCATGGCCTCGCCCTTCCCTATCTCCGTAACCTCCTCCCGCCCCACAACCCTCCGAGATTTTTGTGCTCCTCCATTTCTGGCCTCTTGCGCATCCCCAATGTCCTTTGTTCTGTCATTGGCGGCCGTGCGGTCAGCTGCCTAGGCCCTAAGTTCTGAAATTCCCTCCCTAGACCTCTCCGCCTCTCTACCTTTCTCTCCACCCATAAAGTCACTCCTTAAAACCTACCTCCTGTCCTAATATCTTTTTGTGGGGCTCGGTGTCAAATTTTGTCTGATAATGCTGCTGTGAAGCGTCTTGGGACGTTTTACCACGTTAGAGGTGCTATATAAATGCAAGTTGTCATTGTTGTTACTAGATCAGGTAAAGTAAGAACAACCAGCCAAACCTTTCAAGAATGCATTTAACTAAGTATGTCTGCCACTTACAACCATATTCCCCTCAGTGTGTTTTAAGTGTATTAAGAGCTTAGCACCAATGCCCATGAGATTACTCTTTACACTTCAAGCCTTCATCTGCAATCATTCCTTCACTCACATCCTTACATGCAATCACCCTACTAAAAGGTTCACATACAATATTATTGCTTGTTGTATTCACCTGTCAGCACCTCCATTATGAGTTACATGCAGATACCTGGGTTTTACTGCATTTCAGGGTTACTGAACCCAATTTGGCTCGTTCACTTTTATTTTTCTAAGGCAACGCAGTCCATAACAGTCAAGAGAGACTGGATATAATGGGGGCTCCACAAGTCTCTGCCTTACCATCCCCTATGAGAGGCTTTGGAGCTGTTGGGAGGGAGGCGATGGAAGGAGTCAGAGTGGAAGTAAGAGGGCAGGTGCCAGCTGCAGATTTGTCACATCATTGCATCATTACAGCTTCATTTAAGTACTCTGACCCATTGTCTCGTGGGTGCCAGTGGAAAATTGGCCTGTCGTTAAACACGGGTTCCATAATCCAAAGGTAACCTTATCTGCTGCTCAGGAAAATCTGGGGTTAGGAAAATCTGGAGTACTTACACTTAGTTCTGTTCTGAAAAAGAGGCTTATATTTTTATAGTATCTTATATTTCACAGAAATGTTCTAAAGTGCTTCACAGACGATGAATTATTTTGAAGTGCAATGACTGTTACGTATGCAAATGTGGTAGCTATTTTTTGCACAGTAAGATGAATTGCCAGTTAAGCTATTTTAGTAATTTGATTGAGGAAGGAATATTGGCCAGAACAAGAGTGCCCCTTGCTTTCCTTTGAATAGTATGGGATCTTTAATGTCCAGCTGTGCACAGGGCCCCAGTTTAACATCTCATGTGAAGGGCTGCAACTCCAACAGTGTAACAGTCCATCAGTCTGGTTTAGAGTACATTATGCATTCAAATGCAGTAGTGGGGTTTTAAACTACAACTTGCTGCCTCAGAAGCAAATGTACTACCAATGAAGCCAAATTGAGCTGGTTCTAAACCAGGTGACATGAAACTTTGAACATCCTACGTCCTAAATGACATTGCTGGTTTATTCCACATGAAGACAATTCAGATTTCTCTTCTACAGAGCTTTGGTCTTCATAATATTTGTAGGTAACATACTATGAAGATCATTATTTCTTGAAGGTGTTAGGGACATCAAAATGCTTTTGTTTAAAGTCAAAATACATGATACCATTTACAATGGATGAATTCCATTCAACACAGGGGTTCCATAATCCAAAGGTAATCTTATGTGCACGTGGGAACTTGTATTTTGGGACAAGTAATCCTGCTACTCAGTTGGTGTCTAGTGGTTGATTAGTATTATTTAATTTTCAGAGGCCATGAGCTATTTAACAATGTGACTATGCTATTATAATGCATAGTTTTTTTGTAATTGAGATACTAGGCCTGAAAAAAAGCTTTTAATAAAGGGTTGTTCATACTGACAGCAGGTGGTGTGTGCTCATTCTCACAGGAGACAAGATGCTGGGTTAGCTTTCCTTATAGAAATACATTTTTAATGCTATATCTATCATTCTGAATTTCTTTGCATTAACAATCAATGGCAGGGCACATGTAATTACTCCGATGTCAGTCTGAATACCACCCCCACATATTGACACTGGCTTTGAAACCCATGGAAGTAAGTCAAACTGATGTTAACAGCCTAATTTAAATCTTTGCTCTTTTACCTCAGGCAATGCAATACAATGCAGTCTTGAGTAATGTCTTGTATCAATAAAAAAAATGGGCTTTAAAGTATAAACAAAGGTGGGCCCAGAAAATTTAAAGAAAAATATTGTGTTCATAAAGGAACAAGGCCTTCAAGCAACAGAGGTATTTGATTCAATTTTGTATTAAGAACCCTATGGGCCAAGTACTATTTGGATAAGTATAGAAGATGACATAAATCTTGGGTTTAAACAGCTGTAGATTATATGTGGAAGAAGGTAAGGATTTTAACAATTTTTTTCAGCTGTAATGAGTTAGTGTAGGAGGCAGAGTAATAAATCTTGCAGGGAGAAGGGACATGGTACAGAATAGTATATTTGGAACATAGAGGTAAGAGGAAAGGAAAGTCGAGAGGAGCAATGATGATAGTGGTATCAATAGAATAGAGAACAAGATAGACCGAGAAAGACCGAGAAAGATGGGAGTGGAAGGTGAGAGAAGCACCTACAAGATGAACGGTTTATTTCCATACTGTCTGGGAGCGAAAGAGGTACGAGAAACACTTCTAGATATGGAGGCAAAACTTAAATGTTGGTCATGTTTAGGCTTTGCAGAAAAAGAGGAATGGAAGTATTTGGCACTGAAGCGGAAACATGAACTTTTGGAGGCAGTTTTAATTATTGAGTATCATGTACTTGATTAAATCAGGACTGAGCAAAACTTCTTTCTCATTTTCCAGTTATGGATAACACTGAATATTTTAAGAAATGATTCGTGTGATATTTATCAAAAAAAAACAATTAAATATCTATGGGGCTAACATACCGACAGTGGAGAAGCAAAAGAAGGCAGCCCAGGCGCACAGAGGGTATAGAAGATGCACATCTCACATCAGACACTATCCCAGGCAACAGGTGTACAGTAACAGTGTCAACTATCTGTGCATAGTGTGAAGGAAAGCATGAGGAAACGCAGGCTCAACAGAGATTGAAGTGAACTTAAGTGTGCCATCTGATCCACACAGACCTACATCAGTTGTCCTATTTTGTGATTTCTGACTATGCCACCATGGGGAAACCTTGATGTGTTAAAAAAAGCTACTATTAAGTTAAACATAGCCCTCATAGAATTAAATTCACAGCACAGCAAGGGGCTTAGATGTAGGTTAGCTTTCAGATGGGGCGTCTAAACCACCATGGTAGAGAAAGATAATTTGTACATTTCAGTGGTCTTTCACAATATTCTGTTTGAAATGACTGATTTATTTGAGTTCAGCAGGGGTAGTTGTCAGGGTGATCTGGTGACATTCTGCTTGCTGGGGTCAGAATTAACAAAAAGAGAGAAAAACCCATGTTCAGGGTCAGTTAGGCCTAACGAAGGCTGACAGAAGGTAGGCTTTGGCCTAAGCTGGAATTAAAATATAGCAGGTCATTTTTCTCAGCTAGAAGCTGACCAAAACCACCTCCCGCCCCCCAGAAAAGTTAATATTCCATCCACTACTCGGGGTATGAGATGTGGAATCCACTTATAGGAGTGACTGATGTCACTGATCCCAAGAAGGTATCAATGGCAGACACCTAATAGTCAACCATCCCTGCCCTCAACTTTTATACCACAGGAAATTTTCACGCATCCTAAGGGGACATCTCAGGACTCAAACACTTTCTTTGGCCTTTGGACAACTGACTCTTCATTTGCTGCACAAAGATGAATAAAAGATACGAGTTGTGCAGTACTAATAGTGTACACGTTTAATGTTTTTATCTGCTACAGTTGTCCCTTGCATTAAGAATGTCCCCTTGTTAGATGTGAATGTGCCCTGTTACTAAGTGTTAGCTTGTTTGAGATAATAGAATTGGTAGATGGCTGTATGATCAATTGGCAAGATGCAAGGGATACAGAAGGTCTATTATACTATACCTGTAACTGAACTAAGAAGACCTGCATCAGTGCCAGGAACTCTTGCTGTAATCAAAATGGACTGAATGGTTTCAGAGGCATTTGGACAGAGCTATGCGATGACACAGAGCTGCTGCTGACATGAGTACCAAATGGTTGCTCCCACGCTGCTTCATTTGTTGGCGGAATTTCTCAATGCTACCTGTGTGAGTATAGGACAGTGGCCATTTATAAAGTTTCAGAATCCGTCAATCATGGTTGACTGTAACTATTACCCAAGAGAACTGAAGTCATATGACTGCATCTTGAAGTTTGGATCCCAATTCACAGAATACATCATTAATATGCTGAATCCATTAGTTCTGAGCTTTCTGCCAATTTTCACAATCCCAATATCTGCTAGCCTCTCCCTCATCAACCAAATTAGCTTCCTCATGAGGGAGCATTTTTGTATGTATCTTTAAGAGCGACTACTTTTACTGCTACGTTATGATAATATTCATCCCTTGTTATTGATGCTCTTTCTTAAACCATAGTTTCTTGTAGAGCTCAACCTAGTTTCTCCAATGTGAGAAGTCGCACAACACCAGGTTATAGTCCAACAGGTTTATTTGAAATCACAAGCTTTCGGAGCGCTGCTCCTTCATCAGGTGAAGTGAACTTCACCTGACGAAGGAGCAGCGCTCCGAAAGCTTGTGATTTCAAATAAACCTGTTGGACTATAACCTGGTGTTGTGCGACTTCTCACATTTGTCCACCTCAGTCCAACACCGGCATCTCCACATCATAGTTTCTCCAAGTAAAGCAAAAAAAGTTAATTTTAGTTTTGCCACTTAAAAAAAAAAATCACTTTTGATAAATATCATTTTTTTTATTTGTTCATGGAATGTGGGCGTCACTGGCAAGGCCAGCATTTATTGCCCATCCTTAATTGCCCTTGAGAAGGTGGTGGTGAGCTGCATTCTTGAACTGCTGCAGTCTGTGTGGTGAAGGTACTCCCATAGTGTTGTTAGGGAGGGAGTTCCAGGATTTGGACCTAGCGACGATGAAGAAACGGCGATATACTTCCAAATCAGGATGGTGAGTGACTTGGAGGGGAACCTGGAGGTGGTGGTGTTCCCATGCACACTGGATGATACCTCTATTGTAACAGGGAACTAAGCAGGTTGATTTGAAAATATGGATTACAGTAAAAGTTTGCAGCCTACTCCTTTATTATTAATTGATCACAGTTACATTTTCTGTTTGATTCACTACCTCATTTTTCTGGTCCTTTGAAGCTTTTAGAAGAAATCAGTTGCCCGACTGAAATAAAATGGCAGAGATCTCTCCATTGCTAGAGCTGATTGCTTGACAGCCAATCACATGTTGGACTTACAATGCTCAATCAAGTTTGAACACACAGCATTCAGCTAATCAGAATGTTCTATTTTCAGCTCTGTGATTGAATCATCTCTGTGATTGCTCATTAATCTAATTCATTAGTATCCCTTAAATCTATTTGTTGGACTGAGGTAAAATAACACAGACTATTTTATTACAGTTCATTAATCATTTCCATAATAATATCCTAATATGCTGACATCAAGCAATGCTGATGCAGTTGGTACATTACTGAGAAAAAGTTTTGGCAAATTCTATTTTAATTTATGCATGTATATACTAATGAAAATGCAGTCCACATTATGGATTTATTAGTACAATGTGAATATCATGGTTAAAGGAATATCACCTTTTCTTGCAAGACTTGCTCCTATCTCGCTTTAAAAAAATAGTTGAATACTCATAACACTTTCTAATTTAATTCTGCTCCTTTAAGCCATCAGCTTAAAGTAATCATACACTGTAACAAAATAAAACTTTAGTTATTCATGGTGATGCTTACTATAATATAATTGGAAGAGCAGGCATTCCTAGATGTACGGATAATGTAAGTAATTATACATCAACAGCACAGCTGGTTTCATTGTGTTATCTTCAGAGCTCTCCCAGCTCTGTATTTGTCAAGAGGAATGGCAAAGACAAATCCAATTATTTTTTTGAAGAAAAGTGAATAGTAGGTTCTGTTCTTTTGGTTCATCCATTTTATATTTCATTAGGTGATCTTCCATGGCATTGCTCACAGTTCAAGAAAATTGTGAGTCTCCTGCTGTAACTGTCTCTGCTCTCTAATTCTTTGTGTCCTTCCCAGTCTTTGATTGTCTTCCATTCTTTCTCTTCCTCTACGGCTCTCACACATTCCTAGCTGTGGTCTCTGTACTTCTTTGTTTGCGTCCAACTCTTTTTCTAGCTCCTGATTATTTTTTCTGCAAAGATCTCCTTCCTTGTGTGTCCTCTTTGTTCTAAATGTCTCCTCTCTCACATGTGTTCCTTTACTGATGTGATACTAGCTGAATGGCATTTTTTTAATGTGGTAATTTCCATGGTTCTATGGTGTACTCAATGTCTACCTCTTACCTTTTATAAAGTGAAGGTATGCAGCAAGATGGCAGCCAGCATATACAGGGTTAGAGTTAAATGCTGGGGATTGGGTGGGGAGCAAATGTTTGGAAGCTTGTGCAAAATGCATGACTAAGGGAGATATTGTGGGGGCTGAGGAGCAGGCAGGAAGATAAGAGGCTGGGCTTGAGATGATGTAGTGCGAAGTATCCCGAGGTTAGGGATTTGTCTTTGCCATTTCTATTGACAAATGCAGAATGTCTGGAATGTGGGAGACCTGCATGAAAGGAGGAGGTTGAGCACCACAGAAAGATTAAATTGAGAAGTCAAGTTGGAAAATTTTAGATATCATTGATTTTCTCCCCCTCCCCCATTTTCTTCAGTTTTTTAAATGACCTAGCAGCTGACTGTTGGTCAGTTTTGGATATAGCAGCAGGTAGCTGGGTGTTGTAGTGGGGACGTCCATGGTTGAGCACGCTATCAGACAGCACTCAGAATTGGTTAACAGGGAACAGTTGCGATTAGGGAGAGCAGGCTGGAGCTGACGTTCGACCTTGACCTTGACCTTGAGCTTAAACTGGATCCCAGTACACAGCCATATTCCTCCAGTCCAACAACCCCCTGGGATATCTGCGCGCATCCAATTCTGGCCTCTTGCGCATCCCCAGTTTTCATTGTTCCTCCATTGGCAGCCGTGCTTTCAGCTGCCGAGGCCCTAAGCTCTGGAATTCCCTCCCTAAACCTCTCCGCCTCTCTTTCCTCCTTTTAAGGCGCTCCTTAAAACCTACCTCTTTGACCAAGTTTATAGTCACCTGTCCTAATATCTCTTTATTTTGTTTGATGACACTCCTGTGAAGCGCCTCAGGAAATTTTACTATGTTAAAGGCACTATATAAATGCAAGTTGTTGTTGTTGTTGAGCCTGAACGTGCATAGAGGCTCAGAAAATATCAGGAAACTAGACTCAGCTAAAGTATCCAGGTTGCGAGAATGGAGCCGAGGCAATGCCAGAAGCTTGAGAGAGGCCAGGGCCTTGTTAGGGAATGACATTGGAAAGATTGGAAGAAGGGATGTTAAATTTATGGCTAATTCTTGTAATCATTTTTGCAGAATTGTTAAATTTTTTATGTGCTCATGCTATAAATTTTATTTTATTTTGACGTTTGCAGTGAAGTGGATAAGAAATTGCCATGGTGGCTCGTAGGACATTGAGATTTTTTTGTTAAGGGATTTGATTGGTTACTTTGGTAAATAGTGTTTTTCAATTTTGATTTACTTTTTAGTGAATGAGAATTTGAACCACTCCGTATCCTTTATGCTTAATGAGGCTTAATGTCATACACAACAGCTGTTAAGCTTTTATAAATATATCTATCTGACGCTTGCTAATCAACTTCAATACAATAGTTATTTTCCCAGAAGACAGCTTTTCTTTACAATATAATTCAGACATCAGTTAATTACCCTCCTGCTAAATTACAGAAAGTGGTTTGAACTATATTTTTCATGCTTTGATGCAGAGTGGACACACTAGGCTGTGTGTTTTCTGGCTGACTCATTTGGTAGTAAATCTACTTTTACTTTTTAGCTGAATGTTTTTTTAATCCCATACTTTTAGTGAAAGCTTTGATTTAAGTCCCTGAATTGTTGCATGCAAGACAAGCGACCACCATTGGTTTCTTCTCTTCAGAAGCTGCTGAAGATAGCCTGAGATTTAACAATGTCATCTGACAAAGCATAATCTATCCAGTAGCTTTACTGTCCAAAAATCTATCAATCTCTGTGAAAATTTATCTTTGGGTTATCACGGTTCCTCAGGGTGAAAGGTATTCAGTGCTAAAGCCAAATCTCATTCTAAATCTAAAAGGATCTACAGTATCTCAAATAATATTATGATTATTTAATTCGGAGCTGATTGCAAAGTTTCTGCACATAATGTAAAGGACGAATAGGATGGAAAAAAATTAATACACTGAGCACAACCACTGATGTTTTGCAACTTGACAGACATATGCCTGGAGCACAATACCAATAATTGAAATAATGTCAGATCATACCTGATTCCTCTTAAGTCCCTTGCATTGGGGAAAGATGCACAAGGGCACTTAGGTCGTTTGCTGCCGCATTATAGCTTGGAGTTTGGAGTTTGTCTTTCAGATTTTTACCAATTAATAACTCTTTTTTATATTGTGGAACCATTTTCACTGCCTGCATTCTGAAGTCTCCCTGTTAATACAGTGAGGAGACTCAAAGCAGCAGCAACATCAGAACACAAGTCTTGTTCAAAAGTCACTAAGGTGACTTCAAAGTGATTGCATATGCACAAAAGTTACATTTGTGCCTTTAGCCCTCCGATCACAAACCATCCTTGATGTTGAGGAAAGTTGCAATTCCAGCATTGTGAAAACCGGACTGCTGCTCTGGTAAGTTTTAACTGCTGGCAGTAACTCTCAACTAGTCTGCTGCTAGAACAAAACAGTGGCCGCAGTGAAGTGCTGGCAGCCATTTACATTTGCTACTTGACCTTTGAGACAGGAAATGGAGCCATCTTGAGAAGCGATGTTCTGAGCTAACACAGCTAACCATAACCACCTCATTTATATTGCAGCACTGCCTCTGAAGGTAATAATGTGAATTTGATGGGTAATCAACTACAATAGCAGTGGTAGATCTTTCGTAAAAACAATGTTTAAATGTTGTTTACCTGCTGCACAGAATGATGATCTTGGTCATTTGAAGGCCAATTGCTGCAGCCCCAGGACATCGGCGCTGGAATTCCTCAAGGCAGCATCCTTGGCCCAACCATCTTTAGCTGCTTCATCAATGATCTTCGCTCTGGCAGAAGGTCAGGAGTGGAGCTGTTCGCTGATGATTTTACAGTGTTCAACTTCATTCACAACTCCTCCCATAATGGACCAGCCCAGGTCAGTCTGTACAGCAGGACCTGGGCAACATCCAGGATTGGGCAGGTAACATCCTTGCTACATCAGGGAATGACCAGCTCCAACTAAAACCAATAAGGAATTCAGGAGAAACTTCTTTACTCAGAGAATGGTGAGAATGTGGAACTCGCTACCACATGGAGTGGTTGAAGCAATTAGCATAGATGTATTTAAGGGGAAGTCAGATAAGTATTTGAGGGAGAAAGGAATAGAAGGATATGTTGATATGGTGAGATGAAGTAAGGTAGGAGGAGGCTTGCGTGGAGCATAAGCACCGGCATAGACCTGTTGGGCTGAATGGCCTGTTTCTATGTAACAAGAAAAAAAGCCCACCCCACCAAACTTTCAACGGCACCGTCATCACTAAGTGCTCCAACAACAACAACCTGGGAGTCACTACTGACCAGAAGCTTAACTGGACCAACCATATCAGAACAGTACGTACAATCTTCAGGATGCACTGTAAAAACTCAATGTTTATTTTCAGTGGTACCACCTCGTCACATGACCTCTACCATGGAGAAGGACAAGAGCAGCGACCTTTCTCGAAACGCCATCACCTCCAATTTCCCATCCAAGTCGCACAACATCCTTACTTGGACATATATCACCGTCCCTTCATTGTTGCTGGGCCAGAATTGTGGAATTCCCCACCTAATTCCATCTTGCAGGCACTTTCACACAAGAACTGCAGCGGTTCAACAAGCAGGTCCACCACTACCTGCCTTCAACATGTCATCGATGACGACGAACACCTTGCTAAGGCCATCCCCACGCCTCCACTACTCGCCTTCAAGCAGCCGCCTAACCTCAAAAGTACCATCGTTCGCAGCAGATTGCCCATCTTTCAGGAGAACAGCAACCACGACACCACACAACCCTGCCACGGCAACCTCTGCAAGACATGCCAAATCATGGACACAGATACCATCATCACACGTGAGGACACTACCCACCAGGTACACGGTACATACTCATGTGACTCGGCCAACGTTGTCTACCTGATACGTTGCAGTAAAGGATGCTCCAGAGCATGGTACATCGGCGAGACCATGCAGACACTGAGACAACGTATGAACGGACACCGCGCAACAATCGCCAGGCAGGAGGGTTGCCTCCCAGTCGGGGAACACTTCAGCAGCCAGGGGCATTCAGCCTCGGATCTGCGGGTAAGCGTTCTCCAAGGCGGCCTTCGGGATACACGACAGCGCAAAATCATAGAGCAGAAACTGATAGCCAAGTTCCGCACTCATGAGGATGGCCTCAATCGCGATATCGGGTTCATGTCACGATACAGAACGTGACTTGACATCACGGCCGGTCTTTCCAGGTGTTTTTTTTTAAAAAGACTAACACAAGAACCAACACAAATTGACAGGATATGCAGCCAGCAGGTGTTTTGACACGTTGGACCCCCTGGGACACATCTCATTGTCTTGGCTGTGCTCTTAGTGTGTCTTTGATGTAGGGAAAGATTTGAATAGATTTTCTCTGTGTTTATATTGTGAATTCTGGGAGATTCTCTCACTGCTACCCTACCTGAGGAAGGAGCGAACCGCTCCGAAAGCTTGTAAAATTAAATAAATCTGTTGGACTATAACCTGGTGTTGTGCGACTTCTCATTTTTGCTCAGAGCAGGGCAGTAAATGCAGCCTTACCAGAATTCCCCACATCCTGAGAACAAATAATATTTTTTTTAAAAGGTGACCTCTCACTAGAAATCTGGGTGAATAAGAATCCTTCTCATGTCTGTGACTAGATATATGTGGGTACAGCAGTGTAGTGATTATGTTACTGGTCTTGGAATCCAGAGTCCTGGACTAACAATCCAGAGAACGTGAGTTCAAATTCCACCATGATAGTTTGAGGATTTGAATTCAGTTTAAAAAAAAAAATCTGGGAATAACAAACTTCACTATCAGTAAAAATGACCATGAAGCTCTCATAAAAACACAACTGGTTCACTAATGTCCTTTAGGGAAGGAAACCTGCCATCATTTCCCAGTCTGGCCTCGAGTCCCACACCAATGTGGTTCGCAACTGCCCTCTGAAGTGGCCTAGCAAGCCATTCAGTTCAAAATGGCCCACTACCACCTTCTCAGGACAACTAGTGATGGGCAATAGATGAGCACTTGAAACGCCATAGCATACAAGGCTACGGACCAAGTGCTGGAAAATGGGATTAGAATAGACAGGCTTGATGGCCGGCGCGGACACGATGGGCCGAAGGGCCTCTTTCTGTGCTGTATAACTCTATGACTCTATAATAAATGACGGCCTCGCCAGCGACACCCACATCCTGAGAATGAATATTTAAAAATGTATTGACTTAGTTGGATACTGAACAAAAATAAACATTTGCACAATAACTGTGTTTACTTAATCATCAATAGGCAGGACTGTGTCAGCTATGACTTTGCTGAACCATTCTAAGACATGCACCAAATAACAGTGAATATTACAGAAGGTTGGATGCAAGCTATCCTGTGAGTATAGTGCTGGATTCTGGAAACCGTTAACTACTTTTCTACATGCTGAATTTTTACTTTTACTTTGCTATCCTCTGGACAACTGCAATAATGATGGCAATACTGTCCAGGGATGTTAAAGTGCAGTGTGAAAGAATGAAGTAAAGCAAGAGTATACCAAAACTGACTGATGTGTGCTGTGTAGTGTGAAATGATGTGACTCTTTGGTAACACTTGTGGTTTTCCCATTGGAGGAAGTGCAACTTTAAGCTCTAATCTGACTTAAACTTCAACTGAAAGAGAAACAGAGTTATTGGGCCATATTTTACGATGCCTACGGGTGTGTACGACCTGTGTACACACCCGTAGGGACATCGGATATGCCGGTTTCAGGCAGGCGAAGCGCATGCGCTGGAAACCGGCATTTCCAATCTGTCAAGAATCTTCTTGACAGATCGGACACCTGCCCTGGAGAAGGGCCTCTGCGGGTGGAGAGTTCCACTTTCTGCAGAATCTCCACCCGCTGAAATCACTTAAAAATCTTACGCCTGGTAAAAGCAAGCGTAAGGCCTGCTTTTACCAGCATAAGAGTTTAAAAAAGTAAAAATATTTTTTTTTCCACTCATTTATAATTTTAAAATACTTTTAAAAAAGTAAGTTTATTTTTAGCTCCGTAAAAAACTTTAATTATTTTTTTCAAAAAATTAAATTTTTGTTTAAAATATTTAATTTAATGTAATTTTAACTCATTTTAAAAAGTGATGGTTTTTTAAAAATTTATTTAATGTTTTGATGTCTTTTTTCAGTGATCCCCATTCATACTTTTGACAGTTCTATCTGTCAAAAGTATGAAGGGAGATTCCCTTCTCCCATTGGCTCGCCTGGCCCATGTGATCCCAGGGACGCTTGCGAACCGCATGTGCCCCTGGGATACGTGGGCCCTGCGCATTTCGACTGTGGAGAGGCCCAGGATCGGAAATGGCCGCACCTCGGGAGCCCTCAGGTAATAGCGTAGATTTTTTCCCGATAGGAGACCTCCGCACGTAGGAACGACTCCTATCAGAAATTACGGGCCAATATCAGGTCAATGACTTTGCCCTCTCAACAGATGCTGCCTGACCTGCTGAGTGTTTACAGCATTTTCTGTTTTTATTTCAGATTTCCAGTATCCACAGTATTTTGCTTTTGGAATATTTAAAGTTGCTTTTTACTGCTCCACTAGGAAGTGAGATGTCATATGGGTAGCAGAAAGAAGCTTCCTGCCAAATTAGATATACATTTGAACATTTAGAGCATTTTCTTGATCAGCAGGCATGTGTCCTGGTCAATAGAACCATAGTGAACAAAAATAAACGGTTCTGCTAAACCACATAGAAAATGCATTAAATCCCCTGATCTGTGTTTGCAACAGTCAAATTAGTAGCTGAGTTTGCCAACATGAAAATGAGTTCATTTTAAAGTACTTCAAATTCAGTTGGATTTGATATCCAATTTTATTAAATCATTTTCTATTCACCAGAGTCCTAGCATAAACAATGCTCTACATAAAAATTGCTGTATTTCAAAAACTTAGATAAGAATCAAAGTTAAAGGTCTTTGGGCCAGAAATTCCATAGTGCCCCATTTGCGGTGATAACTTTTGTAATCTCGGAAAAGTATCGCCAGGAGATAATCATTTTTTGGTCCCAGGAAATTGAGCTTTAGTGATCCAAGAGGGAAGTGGAGCGCTAAATCAAGCGCTAACCACTTCTCTTAGGGCGCTAAAGTGCGAGAGCGGGGCGGTAGCGGCAGAGTGCTGAACATCGGAGGCTGCTTCCCTCACTTAAAGGGAAGGGCCAATGATGGTGCACAACATACTTCTGCTCAGTTCTGTGTTGCCAGGCAACCTGCACGACTGCCATTACAGCCCCAAACACTCCTCAGAGAGTGCAGGGCTCGGACATCTCGCAGCATTAAAACATCGAAAACTTTCAGCAGGCTCCAGACTGGTGCAAAGAATAAAGTTTGGCCTACCTGAAAACCACTGCCTTTAATTAGCGCTCCCCAAGCGGCCAGCCGAGGTGACAATGCCTCCTCTTCCTGCTGTTGCTGACGCCCGGCGATACAGCAGGGGGGCGGGAGCCAATTTCACATCCGGGGCGATAACGGGGCGCTGCGCACTTTATGACACCACGATCTGCGAGGTGCTAGAGGGCGAGGCGGTAAGTGTTAGCACCAGCGCTAAACCGGTAGGGAAGTTCGCAGGCGTCACTGATTTCGCCGCGCCCGGTCGCTAACCCTTTAGCGCCCCGTTACCGCCCCCCCCGGCACTAACAGGAGGCGCAAAGCAGCCAAATTTCTCCCCCTGTAACTATTAATATTACAATTGCTATTAGTAATGCATTATTGATGGGCATATCTGCAGTATTTCCTGCTGGAGACCTCTTGTCAAGAGAGTCTAGGCAGATTCTGTGTTGGGATTACCCAGTAAAGAATTTAATTTACATGAACCAGAACCTGTGGAACTGTGTCATCTTCATAACAAGCAACTGAGTACCACTGGAAAGCCTAATTAATCTTTGGAGTATTGACCTACAGTCACTAATACAGAGGACTAATCCATGTATAATAGGATTATCTGCTATATTTCATTTAGAAATAAAATAATGATTCTGTAAGTAATAAAATATTAAAGAATTAAATTAATCCTTTAAAATGTTTAAATCTCAGAACATATTGTAGTATTTCCACTGTACTGCTCAGTAACATTTTGGCTTAATAACTAAAGACTATCTAGATCATGATATATTTTTCTTTATTGCAAAGAGACAGGTTATAGGATTATTCCGCCATGCATATTCTCTTGATATTCACAGTGAAATATAATTAATCATCTTCTGTCACACCTTTATTATGGCTCGTGTTCTCTTGAGCCTTTGCATTGTCTCTGGTTTCATTCAAATAACTCTGACCTTCATTCTTTCACTGCTCAATAGGACCTCAGGTGTATTTCACCAGACCAGCTGAATGGCTCAACATTGTTCAAATCTTGTGTCAATTAATGCTATCAGGTGAAAATGCAACATTTTATTTCATATGTTGAGCATTTTATTTCATGGCTGAACATAGTTGACACATGTCTAGAAGAAAATTTATAAAAAATATATTTTCAAATTCTGCAAACAGCTGACTATTATCTCTCATGTGTATAATCTTCTGATAGACATCATTTGCATATTGTGATTACAGATGTTTCAACACGAGTTGTTTGCTGTGGTTCATTAACATGATTTGACTTGTCAGACTTCGACGCAGACTGGAAATCTATGAGAAACACTGCCTACCGTCACACTCACACTGCGACTAGTGGTCTTCAGTATTGGCGCAGCTGATATCTATGGTTATGACAATAGATGAGTTCAATAACAGGCCTTCAACTAGGTCATTTCAGCAAAAATCATTTTAACAAGATTAATCATTTCTAGCATCATTATGGATATGAAAGCATGCATTAGAATTATGGGCTGACTACAATATACAATAAATTATTGTTCATTATTGTCACTTTAAACATATGAAGCAATTAGCTACAAGTTGATTTAATATTAAAATGTGTTTACTTTATAAACAGGATGTTGATAAATTTGAAATGGAATTCCACTGATACACACTAATGATTGCCATTAAGATAAGATAGCATTGCAGCAAAAATGCTAAATAAATATTAAGCAGTTAACTAATTGTAGGCTTTAAATAGTGCATCAAAATGATAGAGGTGCTGTCATAATCAACCAAGACAAACAGATACCACTGTGCTAAGTGCTAAATTGTTACCATCAGAAAATAGATACAGCCATTTTTACAATACAAGATCTATTTATACAAAATGTTACTCCTTTTCAGTACTTCAATAATTTGTGATAATTTGTGTAAAAGCACATTGGCTGCTTAATTTAAATAGCAAGCCTATATGGTTCAAAACCATACCTTGATATTAAATAACAAGCCATCTAGAACTATTTTCAACAGAACACAAGAAATTTGGTGTAAGCTCTATGCACTTGACATACTCAGCCTTAATCAATCCCGACTGCACCCGGTGCTGCTCCGAGTTCCCGCCAGACCCTCCGTTCCCTAGCAACTGCAGGCACACCAATAAAACCTGCGGAACAACTAACCAATACAGCACAATCTCACAAAGAGCAACAAAAATTGTGACACTTCACACAGAAAACACTCTTATCAACTAGACTCTGGCCTTCACTTTGACTATTTTGATACATGGCAACAAATATAATTAATATGTTGTAAATGGTTCCTTCTCCTCGGGCACTGTCGCCCTCCCTTTCAAAACCACCGCTATCACACTCCTCATCAAAAAAAAACCTCTACCCCTCTGTTCTTACCAACTATCGCCCCATTTCCAATACCCTTTTCCTTTTAAAAATCCTTGAATGAAATAGTGTCTCCCAAATCCGTGCTCACATCTCACGCAACTGCCTTTTTGAATCTCTCCAATGAGATTTCTGCTCCTCCCATAGCACCAAAATGGCCTTGTCCAAAGCCATAAACAGCATTATCTGCGACTGGCGCATTGTCCTTCCTTGTCTTCTTTGACCTCTCTACAGCCTTTGACATCATCAACCACACCATGCTCCTCCAATTCCTTTTCTCCCTTATCCAGCTTCGTGGGACTACCCTCACTTGGTTCCACTCTTACCTATCCGAGCACAGCCAAGGAATCTCTAGCAATTGCTTTTCCTCCCGCGTCCTCACCGTCACCTTGGCAATCCTGCAGGATCCATCCTTGGCTCCCTCCTCTTCCTCATTTACATGCTACTTTTCCACAACATCATCCGTAACATGGAGTCAACATGTATACTGATGGCAGCCTGATCTACCTCTCCACCACCTCGCCTGACTCCTCCACTGCCCCTGTCCTGTCAGACTGATTGTCCAACATTAAATCTTGGATGAGCCACAATTTCCTCCAGCTAAACACTGAAAATCCTGAAGCCGTTGTCCTCATTCCCCTGCCACAAATTCTGTACCCTTGCCACAAATTCTATCCTTCTCCCAGCCACCATTTCAGGCTGAACCAGGCTGTTCCAAACCTCAGAGTCCTATTCACCACAAGCTGTGCTTCTGACTCCATGTCCTCTTGATCACAAAGACTGCCTACTTCCACCTTCATAATATCATCTGCCTTCACCCCTACCTCAGCTGCCGCTGCAACCCTCATTCATGGCTTTGTCACCTCGAGACTCAACTATTCCAATATTCAACTTCCAATACAGGCTCTCCTCCCATCCTCCACCATCTGTAAACCAGCTCATCCTAAACTCTGCAGCCTGTATCCTGTATCCTATCCCACACCAAGTACCACTCATGCATCACCCCTGTTCTTATCGATGTACATTGGCTTCCAGTTTCCAAATGCCTCAAAATTAAAATTTGCATCCTCATGTCTAAATCGCTCCATGGCCTCTCCCCTCCCTATCTCTGTAACCTCCTCTAGAAAGAAGAAAGAAAGAAAGCCTTGCATTTATATAGCACCTTTCACGACCTCAGGACATCCCAAAGCGCTTTACAACCAATGAAGTACTTTTTGGAGTGTAGTCACTGTTGTAATGTAGGAAATGTGGCAGCCAATTTACACACAGCAAACTCCCACAAACAGAAATATGATAATGATCAGATAATCTGTGTTTGTTATGTTGATTGGGGGATAAATATTGGCCAGGACACCGGGGATAACTCCCTTGTTCTTCTTTGAAATGGTGCCATGGGATCTTTTGTCCACCTGAGAGAGCAGCCTGGGCCTCGGTTTAACATCTCATCCGAAAGACGGCTCCTCTGATAGTGCAGCACCCCCTCAGCCCTACACTGAAGTGTCAGCCTAGATTTTTGTGCTCAAGTCTCTGGTACAACCTCTCTCAAACCTTCCATTCCTCTGACTTCGGCCTCTAGTGCATTTCCCTCTCAATTCACCCCACAGTTGCCAGCCATGCCTTCTGCTATCAGGCCCCATAGTCTGGAATTCCCTCCCTTAACTCCTCCATCTCCCTCTCCTCCTTTGAGATCCTTCTTAAAACCCACCTCTCTAACCATGCTTTTGCACACCCTCCCTAATATCTCCTTCTTCGACGCATTAACCATTTTTTGATACCACCTCTGTGAACTACTTTGGACATTTTCTGCATTAAAGTACAATATAGATGCAAGTTGTTGTTGTCATAACTACAAGCACAAAACAAGATGGCTGTAATAAAAATACAATACTGTAAAAGGAAATTCCATAACACAACATGCTTCATATCAGTCCCTCAAAAAATGCACATTATAAACACAAAATAGACCTTGAAATGTACCTACAGAAAGTGGATGTCGCACGAAAACCAAAATAATTTGCATATAGGCAATTTGCCGGTAAAACATTGCTTCAATCCCTTTGCAATGAAAGGGATTGAATCAATCCCTTTGCAATGAAATGATAGGATTTAAGTATGCGCCTGTTGATTCCTATGTTGTGAGTTCCTAATCCTTGGTTATGTGGCCAGGAAACTGCTTTAGGTAGAGTCAAGGCAAAGAGGAAGGGAAATAATTAGGCGAGTTATTGTTGTCTATTCTTGCAGCTCCTATTGACTAGTTCAAGAGCGAGATAAAGGTAAAGTCCTCCAAGTATATTAGCTGCCCACTCTCCATCAAGGAATGGTTTTTGAGAGATACAGCAAAAGAAAGTGGAGAAGAATAAAATGTTACATGGGTTTTTGATTTTATTATTCTTGTGTCTCATAATAACTGATGCCAATTTTTGTTATACTTCAGGCACTCTGAATGAAAAGTGTAAAAACAGAGAAAAAAATCCATGCAGACAACCTACCATTGGAGCAAACTGAAAAGAGGATGTGTGGCGCATAACATGCCAAAATAACATGCCCAGGGGAGTTCCAACAGGCTTCAGTGGGTTGATGACAATCCCAATCGTAGACATGACCTGCTTGGGTATCATAGCCCTATATGGCAAAAAGTGGGGCCAATTCCAAAATACATTGAAGAACTCAGAGTTCCTGCAAACTCTTTTCATATTGCAAGCACATTAAGTTTCCAGCAGTGAAGTCGTGCCAGGATGTGGGTGACGCAGAATTTTCAACCATCCCTCTTGCGATCTGCCACTTATTCAAACTTATTCCCACATTACAACAGTGACTACACTCCAAAAGTACTTCATTGGCTGTAAAGCACTTTGAGACGTCTGGTGGTCGTGAAAAGCACTATATAAGTGTAAGTCTTTCTTTCTTTCTTTCTTTCTTTCGTTCTGTATGCAACAGAACATATGGTTTCTCAATCCTCCTCTGAGATTGGCCCAGCATCAATCATTAGTGTTAAATCTATCCATATGTCCAATGAATGGCTGATAATCCCATTCTATAATATAAAAGTTGAAAGGTATCAAAATAGGACAGTCAATCAACATGTACAAGTAAAGATTGGTACAGTATTGATCTGAGTGCTGTATTGATCTGGCACTAATCACTTATATTTATTATTTACCAGGAATCATTACTAAACTCAGCAATAGGTTTAGTTACTTTTCCCCAAATAACAACAACAACAACTTGCATTTATATACAGCCTTTAATAAAGAAAAATGTAGCACGGCGCTTCACAGGAGTGTAATCGGACAAAAATTGACACCAAACCGAAAAAGGAGATATTAGGACGGATGACTAAAAGCTTGGTCAATTGGTAGATTTTAAGGAGAGTCTTAAAGCAGGAGAGAGAGGTGAAGATGCGGAGAGGTTTAGGGAGGAAACTCTAAAGTTTACAACCTAAATGGCTGAAGGCACAGCCGCCAATATTGGAGCGAAGGAAGTGGGGGATGCTCAAAAGGTCAGAGTTGGAGGATCACAGAGTTCTTGGAGGAAGTTACAGAGATAGGGAGGGGTGAGTCCATGGAGGGTTTTGAACATGAGGATGAGAATTTTAAAATCGAGGCATTGGTGAACCGAGGGCCAATGTAAGTCAACAAACACGGTTGATGGAAGAGCGGAACTTGATGTGGGTTCGGATATGGGCAGCAGAGGTTTGGATAAGCTCAAGTTTATGGAGGGTGGAAGATGGGAGGCCGGCCAGGAGACCACTGGAATAGTTGGGTCTGGAGGTAATAAAAGCATGGATGAGGGTTTCAAGTGTGGAGATAGGTGATGTAATGGATGTTTCTAAATATTTATTTGCTCTCTGTTATATCATAGGTATCAGAATATATATGGAATGATTGCTCATGGGTTATGAAGACCAGAACCTGCATTAGGAAGTATATATGTGGGTTGAGTTACCATATAAAGGAAACCTGGATGATTACATTACATAGAATATACGGCACAGAAACAGGCCATTTGGCCCAACCAGTCCATGCTGGGTGATGAGAATCAAGACAGGCCATTATTGAGTATATTTCCTTGAACTTTGGTGGCTCTGAGTGATCTAATCCAACAGATGACAATATTATATGTATATTTTTGACAAGACTGTTAGAGGCCAGAAAAAGAATCCAAAGAATTAGAAGCTGTAGGTAGCAACCTTTCCTGGGATTAATGCAATGAAAGCAATCACAATGATGGAAAAGTCTTCTTAGCAGATCCAAGGCAGGAATTAACATTTTCAGAGGATATTTTACAGAAGTTCTAGTCTTCATTTGTTCAGATCCTCGGCTGAAAGATCCAAGCACCCAACATTTAGATGGGGGGAGGAGAGAATTGACTGCAGTATATACTGAGGAACAAGACAGGCCACTAACCCTGTATTATGTACATAAATCCAATTAATTCCCCTCCCTCCTGCCCCCAATCTTGTTATGGCTGTTGCTACTAAGGCACGGCTTGAGAAACTTTGTGTATTATCCTGTGCATCACTGTATTTTGTTGCATTGCACATAAACAATTCAGTGTATCTCATACCAAAATGATGTCTCTATGTAGTTATCTAGGCTTACCTGATATCTGTCAAATTGTTAAGGAATGCCTATTGAATACTTTTCATCACACAGTTCTCTATTATGCTCAAAATGAAAAAAATAATTTAAAAAATGAAATCTCGAGGTATGGTCTGGACTACTGATACGCAGAATTTTGCCAAAGGCTTTAAGTTATTATGCTATTTAATTGGCAACTTGAACTGAAATAGGTCAGAAACAGCAAACGCCTTTTTTTCTGTGGATATTCATCAGTCCTTCTAAAGTAAAATCAAATCACAGGAGATGCTATCAAGTGGCTGAAAATTAAGGCTCAAAGGCAGTTGACATCACATGATTCTCAGCAGCTTCCTAAAAAATAAATGTACTCTTTTTATTTCGCTCAAGTAGTTTCCTCATTATACAAACATTTCTGTATAATTGATATAAAAGTACAAAAAGGCAGATCAGGTTATTTTCCCCTTTTCCTGCATTGATATGAGAGCTGGTGCTGGCCATTTTTTTTGGTTATCCTGACTGGTTGACTGCTTCTATGCACCTCAGAAGTAACAAAATATCCAATTAGTTAAGAAAGCCTCATTTCCACCTGCAGTGCTGGGATTATTGGTTTTACAATAACAGTGTAAAAGGTTTGAGTAAGTCCAGTAGAATTTTTTTTTAAAATATGCATTCCATTCTAGCCAGGCTAACAACTTGCACTCCAAGACTTGGATCCATTTAAAAATAAAACAAACTCAATTAGGATATCGAAATACAATTCTGAATTGTGGCTCAGATACTTCTGACCTGAGAGAAGATGCATGATGGCAAGCAGCTTGTATAGGGAGAACAAATAGGCACAGAATGAAAAATCTGCAAAGAAATTTAGAATATTAAATTAATTTCCAGAAATAAGCAGACACAGCAGGGACTTCACAGGTTGCTCCAGCTGTTTTGCAGTACTGTTTGTGAAGGCCCTGAAACCAGTCTTCATTAGAGACGGAAAGTACACAACAATCTTGGCCTTTAGGCATAAGCAGTTAATGCTCATTCAGAGAACACATTAACCAACTAATGATGTAGAGAGGAGAGATCCTAAACAGAGTTGTCCAATGGTTATAGTCCCTGAATATAACATTATTTAATAACAACTGCTTTTCATATATGTAGCCTGTTAAGTAGCAGCGTTCATTGGCAGTCGGAAATAAAAGATGCAAATGGTTATATAAATTGCACATCCTTTTATGACAGAACTCTCAATTGCTTAAATAATGATAAGGAATCATCATGATAAAGTGACATTTTATTTTAATATTACTCTGTACCAATTTATTATTTAGTTCCTAATGTAGAGATAGGCTGGTACAGATGCCAGACTAGTAACGGGATTGTATTCACATTTGCTGGCTCCATTGTTGTACTGTCAACGTAGAAGTAACAATTACAAGATGACAGTAATAAAATGACTGCATACTTTGATCTACAGGTTCAAATACATTTATTATTTTCCAGTTCTGCATGTTTTACTGTTACTGCTATTGGGTCTTCACTAGCGGGCACTGAGGTAATGAACCCGACTAGATGTTACTGCCATTTTAATACTTGTCTACACTTTATTAATAGCTTTATGATAATCTAACATGAACATAGTAGAATTCTAAATTCCTTCCTCTGAAGATACAATCGAAGTCAAGTTTCTTTAATTATCTTCAGTGTTAAATGAGTTCCTCGGCACTCCTCCACAATCCCCTACACACACTGATTATGTAGGTAGATAATCGTACCTTTTAATTTTGTGTGGTACATATTATTGCCAGACTATTTATGATTTTTAATATGCCAGATAGTCTGGTAATTAGGGGCCTGTCAAAGCGTATTATATTATGCAGTTGCAGTTTGCATTAGGAATTTCCTTGCCATTCAAGCACCTAGTGATTTGAATTTAATATTCTACCTTAGTCTCTAAAGGTTCAAAGGCTACAATTTAATTACATGACTGTTAATTCTTAATTTTCAATTATTTTGGCTCATGGGAGTTGCCCTTGAGAAATAGCAGCTGAAACAAGATATGATGTTCAACCTGTTCACTAACTTACTGTGTTTCCTTAACACAACCTTATTACGGATTGCTTTTCATTATTTTCATAATAATAATACATTAGCTGTAATTGTTGTTGGAAACTTGACTGAATTGTTCTCATTTTTATATCTGAAGATGTTACAGTGGATGCCTGAGTTCCTACTGCGTAGATACATTTTACTAGTGTGCGGGTGAATGTAGCTCGTAAACTGTTAGTGCTGCATATAGATTAGCGTTACTTGCCAACTTTTTTTGTCAAAGACAACAATCCCAATCAATGCCTTGCTTAAGTGCCGTTCTCTGGAATTCTGGAGTATAGTGTGTTAGGAAGTGATGAAGTGTGGAGCCTGCATCTGAGATTGTTCACATGGTGAGTTCTTGGTTTTTACTATGCCACTGTGTTCTGGCCGATATTTATCCCTCAATCAACATCACTAAAACAGATTATCTGGTCATTATCACATTGCTGTTTGTGGGAGCTTGCTGTGTGCAAATTGCCTGCCCCGATTCCTACATTACAACAGTGACTACACTTCAAAAAGTACTTCATTGGCTGTAAAACGCTTTGGGACGTCCAGTGGTCGTGAAAGGCGCTATATAAATGCAAGTCTTTCTTTCTTTCACTGTGTGATGTTGCCAAGTGGAGGGATTTGCATCTAGGACTTTCACCTTTTAATTAGGCCCTCACCTGCCTGTGGTGTGTGGCCTCCACCCTGCCAGAATCCTGGCAGTTAAAATAGAAGAGGATGGGAATGCAGTGGCTTCTGTCCGGCCGCCATTTTAACACCCCACCGCACCGTTTCTGCCGGGCAGTCTGGGTTAAAATTGGAGCTTAAATGTCAAAATGTTACTTGGAGAATAGTACAACTTACTTGAAATAGTAACATATGCAAATGGCCAGGCAGTGGATTAGGCACTTTTAATCTTATTGCTGAGCAATTAAGGGAAAGAGGTGATAATTCCTGTAATAACACATCAAATCAAGGTGTGAGGTCTGTCAATATTTCAGTCTGTTTGTTTATGTCAAGGAAATGGATATAACATGAAAACCATTGCTCGGCATAAATCACAGCTCTGGCTACTGAGCTTCAGGTCTTCCAGGAGATCTAACTTCTATGGTTTTGCACTGCGCACATATAACGTTGCACCTAAATGATTTACCAAGAGACAAATCTGACTTTCATTTAAAACTAAAGCAAAATACTGCGGATGCTGGAAATCTGAAATAAAAACAGAAAATGCTGGGAATACGCAACGGGTCAGGCAGCATCTGTGGAGAGAGAAACAGGTGATGAAAAGTCATCGACCTGAAACGTTGGCTGCGATTTTCCCTACCTCGGCTGGTTCCAGCCCGCTGTCCGAAATGATCTTACGCTAATTGGGTTTGTTAAGCCCGCCCAGTGCGTTTCCCGGCCAATTGAAGGAAGCGGGTCTGATGACGTCACTTGATGCCATGTCATCAGCCGGTTTTCTTAAAGGGACAATGCGCAAATTGATTTTGACAGTTGTGCTTTCAGTATTCTACACCATTGAGGTGCTGCAAACACTGACAAGCACTGCACAGAGGTGCACGGCTGCACCCTAGCTCTCTCTTGATTCACAGCACGCAGGGAGGTTCTCTTCCCTTCCAATGGATGGAAGTGACTTCCCCAGGAGATCAACGTAGCCTGGTTGGACATTGCACAGGAGGGCACAAGCAGGGATGTCATTAGGAGGACCAGGCTTCAGTGGCGCAAACCTTTCAATGATCTCAGTAGATCACGAAACATTACAGCAAAGCCACACTCAACCTCGTCCTGCTACTCATCACATCCCCATCACTCTGCCTTCCCTACCCTACTCTTGCATATCCTTACTCACACCAACTTACCTTGCACTGCCACCCATCCCTCTCTATCTACGTCATCACTTCCCCATCTCACTAGCCACCTCTCACACTCACCCTCATCCTAGTCCAATCATACCAACTAACAACACACAAGGGTAGCCACTTGGGTGTTTTAGCCAATGTTCATGTGAAGTTTCTGTTAATGTGGTGCAAAACATTGAAACCTTTATTTTCAACACTTTGCATTCTTGGACAGATTTGTGCGCACCTTTGGAAGTGGCTTAGTGAGTTGCAGTGAATGGTGAGACATAACGATACCCCCCGCAATGGCGATAAGTCTGAAAGGAATGGCTTGGCCATTGTAGGGATGCTTTATGGTGTTGGTGTGGGGTGGCGCCAACCTGGCGCATCATGTGGCAGCCAGGGTGTACAGCGTCAAGTGAAGTAAATCTGGCTATGATGAGGCCATCCCTGGCGTCCCGGGCAGCAATGTGGTCGGGTGCTGATGTCCTGTGTCCTGTGCAGCATCAGTTGATTGCGGAGAAGTCTGGTGTTGTTCTTGGTGCTGCTGGTGTGCCTGGTGTTGGGGCTGATCGTGGTGGGATTCTCAGGACCAAGGTGAGATAGTTTCAAGGGCACCGATGCTGATGGAATAGATGGCAGGTGAGGTTGCAATCACAGAAGTGATCTGTCAATGGTGAGAGAGGTTGTTCCAATGAGGTGACACTGGATAAAGCTCAATCTGACCTTGGAAAGTGAACAGCTATGAAATGGGAGCTTTTATAGAACATTTGCAGCTGTTGTTGAGGCTGCCGCGAAACATGAATGGAGGCTGAATCCATATGTGGAAAACAAGAAAACTTTAATTCACTGCATGGCACACAAAATGGCTGAGAGCTGCTCCCAGAATTCTCTGGAAAAACTCCCAGAATTCTCTGGTTAAAACCTGAGGCCCCGCCCCCTTCTGCCTTAAAGGTAATGTGCCTTAAAGGGGAAGGTGCTGGAAATTTGTCCACAGACGGAAGAGTGGATTATGCCCGTTTTAGGTGGCGATCCGCCACACAGTCAAGTTAAGAAATGATCCCATGCTGACACAATTCCCGACCTGCTTATCTGACGTGATCCCCGAGCAGTGGGGAACCCGTGGGCGAACTCTTAAAATTTAAAGGTGAGCTTAAAATAGTTTTTAAGTGCCTATTAACAAGTTCTTAATCATCTAAATAGCCCCTCCCCCCCGACATCTGGGAAGCTAGCGCGGTGGCAGGTTGACAGTGGGTCAAAAAATCTTTTCCCCACCCGACCTGCCACCAAACGCGCCCACTGACCCCCCGAAAAATTCCCTCATTAACTCTGTTTCTCTCTCCACAGATGCTGTCTGACCTGCTGAGTATTCCCAACATTTTCTGTTTCATTAAAAAGTTCTATTGCTCATCAGACGCTGTAATAAATTTGTTCTAAAAAGAATATGTTAACGCCTTGTTGAATTATTTTAATGTTATTCTTATTAAGTATTATGCTGATTATCTTTCTATATAATTTGGCTTCTGTTTATCATTTAACCTGTAAATAAATCTGGGTAAATACTTTTAGCTTGTACACATTAGGCTGATAGCATGTTATTTTCTGCCTTTCAGGAGGGACAAAGGAGTGTGGCAAGCATCCCATGTACTCTCAAGTAATTGATATACAATGATTGTAGGTTAATCGTTAAACCTCGGCATTCTAAACCATGCATGGCACATACAAGGACAAAATTGTTTACCATAAGAGATTCGGCTTACTTATGGAAACTTCCTTTTTGCCATATACCCAAGACGAGAGAGTTGGGGGAAAAAGTAAGCATAACAATGTTATTCAAAACTCTAACATTAACTATTTTTCTTATTTAGCACAATGTATCAGCTTGATTCAGTTGGTGGCATATGTGCCTCTGATTGAGAAAGTTTGGTCTCGATCCTCACATCAATGCTTGACCCATAATCCAAATAGACACAGCTGCACTTTTTCAGATGAGATGTTAAACTTCAATCCCGCCTGCCTGTTCTGTGGTTCCGACGGAAGTTAAGGATCTTATAACACTATTTGAAAAGAGCAGGGAGTTCTCCTTGATGTCCTGACCAACATTCCTCCCCAACCAGAAACAGACTAATTGGTCATTTACCTCACTGCATATTGCCATATGTTTTTGGTACAGAATGGCAACACTTTCAAAAAAAAGTATCATAGTTTGAGGTGTCTTGGCTTAAAAAAGTACAATATAAATTTGGTGGCTTCTTATACCATCATCTGTCAATGAAAGACAAAAACAAGAGTTCAATTTGACTTTTAAAACTAAACTTTATATCCTCAATAAAAGGCTCCATGCAAAATGCAACTAAATGTTAGACCAGCTATATTACAGTGCACTGTCATAATGTGCCAGTGAACACAGGGCATAATCTCCACATCTGTCAATAACATAACACACTAACACTTTTTGCTTTCACTGTTTATGACATCCTATGAATTCTCTATTATGAACAACACACTTTTGGGCTGTTGTTCTGCAATCAATATAACAAATATTTTCCTTCAAATTCACAGAGGTACGTTATCAGAAGTATTAAAACATCAAAATATACTATTGCAAATACTTGAAATATCAAAAAGACAAGATGCAATAAGCTCATTCATTGGAAATTAGATTTAAAATAATTTTGTTACAGGTTTATTTTTAAATACTGAATAATAGAGCAGGTGGTTCGAAAGTTATTTATCATAAATGCCTAGTGTCATTTAAAATTGACGTTCTCAAAAACACATGTCAGATCTGCTGTACTTCCATGGTTGCAGAAATAAAGATGCCATTCTTAATATTCACTTGTCAAGTCTGAACAAAATTGTCTGGCTGCTCACGTTGATTTACATACAGTATCTGCTGAGCACAAATGGACTTCATCTATCAGCTGCAGGATGTGGCAAGGAGGTCAAAGTAAGAAAATAAAGAACAACATCTCAAGTGTATTTACAGCTATCAGACAGAACATTGCAAACAGAAATAAATATTTCCTTAGCTGGAAGGTATGTTTTAAATGGTGTGCCACTTTTTATCAATCTTAGTCTAAGACAGAGAAATGCTGTGGAGGGTATGTAACATCACTGAAACTCTGGACAGAGAACCATTTTCTTCTGTGACAGACTTATCAGGCCTGGAGATCATTGCAAATAACACTCAGCAACCACTTACTAGATCACATTAAGAGGCAAAGATTGGAATGGATGGAAACCATTTCCAACTTTACTGTGGACAAATAGGCCACTAAGAAGTAGACTATGTTGATCATCATTAGCGTTCTAATTGTTCAATTATCTAATTTGCTGCATCACTGTGCAGGTTGTAGTTTCCGCAATGTTGCTATTTGTTCAATTGGTGAAAGGTCATATAGAAATCTTTCACAACATTTTTGTCTTTATATTGAGCATATACAACATCTTATGGATGCATTGATTATCAATAAAGATTCAAGAGAAATCTCAACGGTGTTGCATTCTTATTCATTTCTAACATTTCACAATACTGCACTGATTTTCTTATATAAAACAGAATATTCTCTTCATTAATAAACAGCAAAATTCAAATGCTTCACTGGATTATGGCAGACTACATGCAAAAACATGTCCTGAGCATCTTACAGAGTTATATACTTTTAGGCAGGCTAACATTAACAAGATTAAGATGCCAGCCTTGGTTCAGTGGTAGCCCTCTTGCCTCTGAGTTAAAAGGTTTGTAGGATCAATCTCCACTCCAGAGACTTGAGTATATAATCTAGGCTGCCACTTCAGTGTAGTACTGTTCTGTCAGAGGTATAATTTTTCAAAACTGAGGCCCTGCCTGCCCTCTTAGGTTGACATAAATGATCCTAGGCACTATTTGGTGAGAAGGGGATTTTTCCTGGTGTACTGGCCAGCATTTATCCCTCAACCCAAAATCACAAAAAAAACCCCAGTTCATCTGGTCAGTAATAACACTGCTGTTTGTGGGGCCTTGCTGTGTGAAAATTGGCTGCTGCATTTCCCCACATTACTACAGTGACTGCATGTCAAAATTGGCTCTGAAGTCTATTAGGATGTCCGAAAGTCATGTAATGCCCTATATAAATGCAAGTTTTTTCTTTCTTCTTTTTCTATTTCCTTGCCAAAGTCTGAGGCCAAGCAATGATGAATGATGGGCCTATTTGGGCAATGGGTATGGATGAATTTTGCCTAGTATGTGGTCTACAGAAGTGTTGTTAGTTCCATCTTCATCCACTGATCCCAGAATATTTTCAGCAGAAAGACTGAATAAGTTTGTGAAGGAGGCTGGGTAGATTGCGCCCACGATGGAAGTGTACATGACATAATTATTTCCAATCCTGGGCACAACCTATGCATTACTTGCTTGGATTGTAATATTGATTCACAGTTTCCGCTGAGTGAGTAGGGTAAAAAAAACTCACCTCTTATAACAACAACAACTTGCATTATATAGTGCCTTCAACATAGTAAAACATCACAAGACACTTCACAGGAGCATTATTAACAAAATTAGACATCGAGCCACATAAGGACATATTAGGACAAAGCTTGGTCAAAGAGGTAGGTTTTAAGGATAGTCTTAAAGGAGGAGGGAGAGGTAGAGAGGTGGAGAGGTTTAGGGAGGGAATTCCAGAGCTTAGGGTCTAGGCAGCTGAAGGCACAGCTGCCAATGATGGAGCGATTAAAATCGGGGATGCTCAAGAGACCAGAATTGGACGAGCGCAGAGATCTCGGAGGGTAGTAGAGATGGAGGAGGTTACAGAGATAGGGAATATTTATATATTCTTATGTGGCAATTATTTTCCTTTTCTTATCATCCATGGAAGCTATTTGGCTTCACTATCACTTTTCAAAGGCCTCATACAAATTCCTCAGTGTGAACCAGCCAGGCCAAGAAATATTTTCCAGAAATTGACCAAATTAATTTGAATAACTGTCTGTTCAACTTAAAGCAAACCACATAACTGAAAAAATTCCATATAATGTTTGTATTTGAATTAAATGGTTTGGCCCCTTCCTTTAAACAGCTGGCTGAAGTAAAATGACTAAGATCGGTAACATTTGTATCAAAAAAATTACAGCACTGCTTTCTATGACTAAAGTTGATTTTTAACCCCTTATATACCGAGATGGAATTAAAGAAGAAAATAGCATGCTATATTTGTGTCACAGTGAGGCATGGCCAGACTGTGTGAAATACTGTGGCATTTTGGCCACAGCACTGACAGCACTTGCCAGTTCTATTGGGGTATATAAGATTTTTCAGAGTATAATACTGCAGTTTTTTTCAACCAAAATGCACCACCTCATATTTATTGACATTGAATTCCATCTGCCACTTTTTAGCCCATTCCCCTTTCTTATCAACATCTTGTTATAGGTTTCTTTGGTCTTCTAAGGAATTAACTATACATCCTCTTTTGGTATTATTTGAAAATTTCAACACTCTCTCTAAACCTATATCTAAATCATTGATATACACAGTGAACAGATGTGGCCCCAGAACCTAACCTTGTGGGATGTCACTATCCATTTCTAACCACTCTGAAAAATGTCCTTAATTGTCCTACTCTGTTTCTCTCTTCTAACCAATTTTTAATCCAATTGGCTATCTTTCTCCTAATTCCATATCCCTTAATCTTCTCTAATAATCTCCCATGTGGTACCTTGTCAAAACCTTTCCTAAAGTCCATGTACACTGCATCCACTGCATTTGCCCTATCTATCATGTCTGTTATCTCCTGAAAGCTGAAAGAATTGTATGAGATTTGTTAAGCATGAACGTTCCTTTTGAAATCCATGCTGGCTACTTTTAACTATTTTCACTCATCTAGATACATGGTAATTGCATCCTTAATTAAAGACACTAAAAATTTTCCCTACCACAGATGTTAAGCTAACTGGCCTGTAATTACCCAGATTAGCTCTGTCTCCCTTTCCAGATAGAGCTTGTGGAGCAGAAGAAAGAAAGGGAATATTAAGAGATAAAAAGGAAAAAGATGCTGTACTTAGAACATTCATAAAAATTAGTCTAAGAGTTGCTGCCACACATTTAAGATTTTGAGCTGGTTAATATTACAAAACAACCAAAGTTATGTTAATTGGGAATTTTGTTTTAAGAGAAAGGGGTTTTTTTTAAATCAGATTTTGATGGTAGATGTTTAAAATTCTATATCCAGTATTTGTTTGCAAGCATTCTCCATATTGACTGATGAATGTTAAGCTTCTTGTGAAAGGCCTGTTGAAAATGGAATATGTGAAGCTGTGGGTTAATGTAAAATATGCAAATTAATATAAAACATGGATTGATGTGGTGTTAGAAAACACAAACCTGTCTCCTGAAAAATTATTCAAATAAAATATTAATTTATGCTGCTAAAATTTACATCAAACAGGAGAACCCAGAATGGCCTGTGAGTTAATTCACTCAATTATCCAATACTTTGTTAACCAGATTGCTCAATGTATTAGTAACTAGACTGCCATTATGTTGTCACATTGCCCTACGTACTGTTAAGTTGTTTGTTGACTCAATGTTTTGTTAATCAGATTGCTTGTTGGCATAGTAGCCAAATTGTTCATAGTATGATTTTTTTTGTCATCCAGCCTGGTCAATGTTCACTTGATCACCTTTGGTGTTCTTAACTGTGGATTATGGTTTTATGTTTTCAAAATGCAACATAGCCTTGTCATAGAAGATTGTACAAAACCATAAACTAACAATTTCATGTGGTGATTCAATATTATTTGCAGACAAATAAATTCAAGTAATCCCAACAAGGCTTTGCTCAATCTGCCCTTTAAATCTCATTGAGACCTGGGTGGAACAGAATTGAAGTCATAATAAGACCCTAAGCTTATTCATAATTTATATTATCCCAGATAAACCAAATAGAGATTGCAGTGGACATCTCAAACAGGAGATCAACCTAGCTGTCTGTCCTAAGCCTAATAAACCAATCAGTAAGTAGTCATTACCATATGCATGAGAGACTGCACACAGAATAGCTTTTTTAAAGCTATGTATCTTGACGTTATAAAAATTCTCAATTTGCCATAAGGTTTTACCATTTTATTTTAAAGTATTCTATTACCGTTACATTAAAACAGATAGGCATTTATATTAAAATGCCTCATTTATATTAAAAATGCCTGTATTACAAAATAGATTTCTACTTCTAAATTTAGGAGCACAAATGGTAAAAAAAAGTCCAAAGTTAGAAAATATATCCACTAAATCTGCAATAACATGCTGTTGTACAGGAATCCAGGTACATTACTGTTTCTATTCTGGAGCCAGCTCTGTATTGTATCTACCTCAGATTTTAGCAGGTGTCACACATGTGGTATTAACAAATAGCATCTTGCTGCTGCAAAACATTAGGGTAATAGGGTAAAATGATACATCTGGCTAGGAATACAAGAGAAAATGCAGATCAGCATGACTCAAATAATGGTATGGCATAAGACATTAGCTGCCTAATGGACCGTAACTGAAGTATTAAGTCATAAATGAAACTGAAAATTCATATTGAAGTACGAGCATCACACTGTACTCACAAACTAGTTTAACCCCTTCAGAAAATAATGCACTTTACCCCACATCCAAAAATATCATTTCACATGAACAATAATCCTATGTTATAACTAATGTGCTTCTTTTAACTAACTGTCCCAATTGATTGATTTTAATTTGATAATGATTATTTAAATTTGATAATGATTATTTAAATATTTGGCTCAATGGGTTATGAATCAGGATAACAAAGAGTGTTTTGAATGACTGAACAATACCGTAATCCTGTTAACCCTCCCCATAAAGTCACCAGAACCACAGATGACAAAAGAAAAGAAATATTACATCTAGATTTTAACAAAACATCTGGCTTAGAATATATCTTTGACTCTTTCAAAAATAGCTTATGATTTGTTAGAACCCACAATGAGAACACAACTTCAATTTTTTTATTGGACAATTCTGCTATCATAAAAATAGCAAATAATAATCAAATACATCATACGCATTATCTGCCTAAATTTGAAATTAATTCAGTGGCTTTTACAGTAACATGCTAATGTTAAATTGAATAAGGCAAAGATCCAGTTAGTTTAGATTACAGTTCAACTAATTTCGGAGAAGTCAATTACTCATTTATTGTTTGTTTTGTGTGGACGCCATCAAAGTTGAAGAGAGTAGGAGGGAAGATGAGGCACATCAGAACATAGTGATTAGGTGACATTAAATTTGTCGTTTAAAAGCCAGAAGATTGTAGGATTAAGTTAAAATAATAAAATAATCTTTACAAAGGAGGTCGACACAACCTCGTGCTTTCTGGTCCCAGGCATAAGCTATGCATTACTTGCTTGGATTGGCATATTATTTTGCAGGTGATTTGTCTTAAGTCCGTTATGGAGGATGTCAGAATGCAATGTGTTGGGGCGAAGGGGACATGTTCCCACTGCCAAAGATGATAACTATGTGAAGTGATGGCTTCAGTGGCCTCCAGGACCTCTGTCCAGAAGGCTGGTGGTAGGTGTCGCATATCTGAGGTTTTTTCCTTTTTTTTACTCGTGATTTTTTTTGGATGATTAAATCTAAAAAAAATGCTCAGTATTTATACTGATAATTCTTTCCATTATATTTGTCATATTCAGCCTTTGTTTGCAGAATTACAAATATGGGACGAGAAATCCATCTATTTCTTAGACTTCTCTGTTTTTCAAAGCATTCAATGAAGCACATACTTTACTGAATTAAATAGGCACAAGTATGGCTCATGTAATATTTGTTACTTGAACAATTGACTTAGATTATGAAATGTTAAGAACGAGTTCTTCATTTTTGATATTACTGAGTACTGACTTAAAAATGTACAGTCAGATAATATAAGTAAATGTAAAAATAGATTTGCTGGGTTTATTTTAATAAGACATTTTGTTCTACTGGTTTTAGCATCTGGCATCTAACTTTCCCCATAGACTTCCTTTCAAAGATTTATTCTTCCCAGGAGAACTTATTGCTGTGTCTAATAATAAAACAAAAGTGTTAAAAACCTGCTGTTCTCTGCTTAGTCAATGTGAAATTGCTTACTTAACAATCCTTTTATAGTAGTATGACATCAGGGTGCCATGTGACCAGATGCCAGTGCAGCTTCTGGGATTCCATCTTCACCTGCTTCTTCTGAAATTTTTGCTATTTACTGACAATTGTTCCTTCATTATGCTGTATGAATTGTTTAATCTGGCACTAGTTTTCTTTTCTGTAAACAATGTAAACTATATGTTGTACTATAAAAAAAATCTATTTGACGTAACAGATGAATGTGCATTATATGATACCCAAATAGAAACAACATAGAACTGCAATGAAATATTTCAGTCACTGGGTTAGAATAATTTTTAATGTGCATAGTTTTTGGTATGTTGATGATGTGCACAAGGTATCTTATGGCAAAAGGGGACATAATGGAGCACCTTTGTACAACAGCAACAGATTTTTATCTCTCTTCTTTGGCCAAACTAGATGTGCAGGTATGTCTCAGTTTTATAAGAACATAAAAAAATAAGAGCAGGAGTCGGCCATTTGGCCCTTCGAGCCTGCTCCACCATTCAATAAAATCATGGCTGATCTTCTACCTCAACTCCACCTTCCCGCACTATTCCCCATACTCCTTGATTCCCTTAGTATCCGAAAACCTATAGATCTCTGTCTTGAATATATTCAACGACTGAGCATCCACAGCCCTCTGGGGTAGAGAATTCCAAAGATTCACAACCCTTTGAGTGAAGAAATTTCTCTTCCTCTCAGTCCTAAATGGCTGACCCCTTATTCTGAGACTGTGACCCTAGATCTAGACTCCCCAGCCAAGAGAAACGTCCTCCCAGTATTTACCCTGTCAAGCCCCTTAAGAATTTTATATGTTTCAATGAGATAAACTCTAGGGAATATAGGCCTAATCTACTCAATCTCTCCTCATAGGACAATCCCCCTTCCCAAGAATCAGTTTAGTGAACCTTTGTTGCATTCCCTCTAAGGCAAGTATATCCTTCCATAGGTAAGGAGACCAAAACTGTACACAGTACTCCAGGTGTGGTCTCACCAGGGCCCTATATAATTGCAGTAAGACCTCTTTACTCTTATACTCCAATCCTTTTGTAATAAAGGCCAACATACTATTTGCTTTCCTAATTGCTTGCTGTACCTGCACGTTAACTTTCAGTGATTTGTTTACAAGGACACCCAGGTTCCTCTGAATACCAACATTTCCCAGTCCCTCACCATTTAAAGAATATTCAGCTTTTCTGTTTTTCCTTACCAAAGTGGATAACTTCACACTTCTCCACATTACATTCCAACTGCCACGTTCTTGCCCACTTACTTAACCTGTTTATATCCCTTGGCAGCCTCTTTGCGTCCTCCTCACAACTTACTTTCCCACCACCTTTGTATCGCCAGCAAACTTGGATACATTACACTCGGCCCCCTCATCTAAGACATTATTTGCATTTTATGTGCACACAATAGGTTTAGAATGTAGGGTTTTTTTTTACCAAATATAACTGTGGACACGTAGACAGGAGTCTACCAAGGTATCAGGGTTTAATTTTTTTTGAAGCAAAATTGATTTACCAGGGATAGATGCTACACATCCATATTTCCTTCTGTTAGCAATGCACGCACCAATCTGTAACAATTCCATTGAAACAGACGTTACGTATTTACAATTAGCCCAATGTCAGCACCTGATGACATGAAAATTTGCTTTTTGTGCACAAATCCAGACCAGAGAACCTTTTGTACTGACTTTGGGTTCATGGAGGCAAAGTTTAACTCTTAGTATCAACTCTCTCAAAAAAAGACACTTTCTTCATTAAAGTCACCCATTTGTATTTGAGGTAAGAAATTTGGGAGGTAATTTTTACCTAAAAAAGTGAGTGTGTCTGGGAGCGGGCGGGTGAGTGTGTCTGGGAGCGGGCGGGTGAGTGCGTTTGGGAACGGGTGGGTGAGTGTGTCTGGGAGCGGGCGGGTGAGTGTGTTTGGGAGCGGGCGGGTGAGTGTGTCTGGGAGCGGGCGGGTGAGTGTGTCTGGGAGCGGGCGGGTGAGTGTGTCTGGGAGCGGGCGGGAGGTTAAAAGGGATGAAACTGACAGCGGGTCGGAAAGCCAGCTCGAACCCGCCGACTTCCCCTTTTAACTGCAGCGCTTTCGGCTGCATGCGAGAAACCCCCATGGGAGAGGCGGGTTGGCAATTGAAAGATGTTAAGAGGCAATTGGGAGCAGTTAAGAGGCAATTAGGAGCTGTTTTAACTGCGAATTTGAGCTTTAACTCTGAGTGCACAGGTTTTCCGGGCTTCCTGGAACTCGCCAGTGAAAGCAAGGCGAGATGACAGCGCGAATTGAGGGGCTGACCAAATGACAGGCAACCAATCCTATAAGTACTCAGACCTCACACCTGCTTCCTTGCCTAAGTGAAAGGCTTCTGGAGACTGTGCTTTCACTACTTTGCTGCTGATTTCAACTACTTTGGTGGTCATTTCTGCTACCTTGGATTTTTGTGAGCCTGATCTACACTTTCCATCATCAAGTATCAGTTCAGCATGGGTGCCGCTTATGCAGCTTTATCTTGGACCTCAGATGAGGACCAAGATGAGCATCAGCAGCAACAGCACCGGCAGCAGGAGCAGCACCAGCAGGAGATGCACCAACAGGAGCAGCAGCAGCCTTCTCCTCACCGACCTGCCGCTCCACTGGAGAGAGGGGATGAGCACAGGGGTGCAGCTCGCAGGAGGAGATAACCCTAACACAAGGTATATAGGCAGAGGATACGCTTCCTGGATATGTCGGAACACCAGTGCCTCAGGAGGCTCAGGGTATCACGTTAGATGGTCGCAGACATTTGCAGCCTCCTGGAAGAAGACCTCCTGCCAAGTGGAACTGGTGGGTACATTTTGCCAGTGGCTGTCAAAGTCACCACTGCCCTCAATTTCTTTGCCTCTGGCTACTTCCAGGGATCTGCAGGGGATATCAGCAGAATCTCGCAACCTGCCGCCCACAAATGCATCACTCAGGTGACCGATGCCATGTTTGCCAGGGCCGGCAATTATGTGCACTTTGCAACAGATGAGGCCAGTCAGAATGAGCGGGCGCTCAGCTTTGTGGCTCTGTCTGGCTTCCAACAGTTCCAAGGAGTCATCGATTGCACACATGTGGCAATCAAGGCACCCCCAGATCACCCTGGAGTCTTCATCAACTGCAAGAGCTTCCACTCCATCAATGTTCAGCTCATATGCAACCACAAAAAGATCATCATGCAGGTGTGTGCAAGATTCCTAGGCAGCTACCATGATGCTTTCATCCTGCACTAGCCCACCCTCCCAGAACTCTTCGGACCTCAAAGCAGATTTATCAGTTGGCTCCTTGGAGACAAGGGCTACCCCCTGAAGACGTGGCTGATGACATCAGTTAGGAGCCCAAACAATGAGGCCCAGAAGAGATACAATCAAAGCCACATGACCACGAGAACTGCCATCAAGCAAGCAATCGGAATGCTGAAGATGCGTTTTAGGTGCCTGGACAGATAGGAAAATGAGTGCACCTGCAAGTTAAGTACGTATGAGGAGCGATGTGCTGGAGTCACCGTGGAAAGAGAATCTCCCTGTGGGCCCTTACAGAACGCAGCATCAGCTCTCGGGAGGCATCATTTAAGCGAGGTGCAGCCTCCATTTGGACTCCATTAACGCAGTTGCTTCCTCTGTTCCCCCACCTGGACAATCCTTCAACATTCATCTGCGCAGGGTCCCTTTAAATAGTTGAGCTGAAATAGACTCATGTGTGACGTCATCACGCCTGCTCACGTTAATCGGTCGGGAAACCCGGAAGTTAGATACAAATGCAGTGGCTTCGTTAAAAAGCCACTGACAAAAGCTCCACTGAAACTTCCATGTTCCCCACGCGATCCAGGGCTCTCCCACTGCCAGCGTGTCGGGCAGTGAAAATTCTGGTCACTCATTCTATTACGTTTTCAGTTAAATATCACTTGTTTAATCTGAAGAAAATTCTTCAGTCTTACAAAAAATAAAATTTGATTTGAATATAAAATAATAAAAAAGTTTCACTTCAGTGTATTGTTGCACCATTGGTTTGGAGGGGGAGAATCTAATGAGGTCCATACCAAGGAAAATACACAAACCAAAGGATTGTTTTGTGTGCACCATATGTTAAGACTGTTAGTTGCATCCATGTTATATGCCGGATGTTTCATGCTGTGTCTAAGCATCAAGCATTGCCTCTAATGAACACAAGGTTAAGGCTGCAACAGGCTTTTATCCAACCATCCTTCCATTCTAGCATTGAAAGAAATGCTACTCATTTGCAGGGTTTATTATGCCTTAATTATTAGTGTCGACCTTCGCTCAGCAGTAACACTCTTGCCTCTGAGTCAGAAGGTCATGGGTTCAAGCTTCATTCTAAGCTTGAGCTCCTAATTTAGACTGACATATCAGTGCAGTACTGAGGGAGCACTGCACTGTTAGAGGTGCTGTGTTTCAGATGAAACATTAAACTGTAGTGGACATAAAAGATCTCAGGTCCCACGTTGTGGGTTCAAGTCCCACTCCAGAGACCAGAGCACAAAATCCAGGCTGACACTCCTGTGCAGTGCTGAGGGAGTGCTGCACTGTCGGAGGTGCCATATTTCAGATGACACGTTAAACTGAGGCCCCGTCTGCCCTCTCAGGTGGATGTAAAAGATCCCATGGCACTATCTTAAAGAAGAGCAGGGGAGTTATCCCCAGTGTCCTGGTCAATATTTATTCCTCAACCAACACCACTAAAACAGATTACCTGGTCATTATCATACTGCTGTTTGTGGGAGCTTGTTCTGCGCAAATTGGCTGCCGCGTTTCCTACATTACAACAGTGATTACACTTCAAACAATACTTAATTAGCTGTAATTGGGACATCCAGAGGTCATGAAAGGTTCTACAGAAATCCAAGTCTTTCTTTTCTTTCTATGGTACTGTTGAACGAAGAGCAGGGGAGTTCCCGAGTGCTCTGGCCAACATCACTGAAAACAGATTATCTGGCCATTTATCTCATTGCTAGTTGTGGTACCTTGTTATGCTCATTACAACAGTTACTACATTTCAAAACGTATTTCATTAACTGGGAAGCACTATGGGATATCCTGAGGATGTGAAAGGTACCATATAAATGCAAGCTCTTTCTTCTTTGACTGAAATATGATTTTAAGGAATGTTATTTTGTCCGTCAAAGACTTTCTTGCCACCCTGTCACACTAACAATGGTTCAAGTTAATCCTGGATGCTGCTTTTTCTGCAGCATTTCTACTGATATTTCTATGTTTTATTTAAACAAAGATAAGGATAATAATCCAGTGATCTCCTGTGACATTGCTCGAGGGTAGTCTGGAGTCTAGAGCACAGTTACGATGCTTAGCTGCTAAGATGGGGCTATGCTTAACCTGGTCTGTCGTTTTAATGCCATTACTCAAGTGGTGAAGTTGTCTAAGACGCCAAATCCAGATAGTTGTTGCTGTGTGTCAACTAGTGAGGTCAATTAAAGGGCAAATTGTAGCTCCTTGTAAACCTCTGTCGCAGTTCAGAAGAAACCTACATGAAATGACTGCTGTGCTTTCTCTCTTTTTAAAGAAAAAGATGATTTTGCATCCGTGATGTTTTGCAGTGTGACATTTTGAAGTTTAACATCTGGAGTGTGATGGACGCACACTAGACTCAAGAGCTTTATCTATAAAATTGGATAGATTAGCAGCATTGCATGTAAATGATGATAGCTGTGTTGCTAATTTTTACCAGGGGAACAATCTTTTTGCAGGAAGCTGTTATCTTGGGGATGCCACAGAGTGGTAAGATGGGGTTTCCACTGGCATCTCCTTAAGGAGCAGTAATTACGGTGGGGACGATTTTCATCTGTCTACTTCCCTGACTGTGCTGAAAAAATTAAGTGATAGATGGAGAAAATTTAAAAAAAATCTCCCACAAACGAGCTTCCCATGGGCCTCAAAATGGGCAGCGAGCGCTCCAGCCCAAAACAGGTAGGAGCCTTATTTAAATCAGGGTCTTACACCAGTTGCACTAATACAATTTCAGTGGGCAGATTGTGTGCTGCAGGGTAGTACAGGACAGAGAGCAGTCTAACCAGTGGTCCTTAAAGGCGCTGGTTCAGGTTGCTCTGAAAACAGTGCTAAAAGTCTCAGTGGCACTAATTTTTGTAGGGTGGGGCGTTCCGAATGTTCCTCTTGGCACCACTAAAACCTTCCCACCCGTCACTGGGCACTCAGTGGAATCCCCCTAGGATTGCCTTCGCCTCCCCTTTAAGGTTTAATTTTCGGCTCAGCTCCACGGAGCAGCCACCAGATTTCCCCACTCCGCGCCAATTGGTGAGCTGCCGGATTACTGCTCATTGAGCGTTTATAGATTGCCAATTGCCGAACAAATCCGAGCACTCCACCCGCCAGCCACTTGATGTGCGCTATAATTGAAAATCAACCCTTGCGATGGCTATTTTAATAATTTTAATAATGTGCTTGTTAAAATTTCTTTGCGCGCTATTTTGACAAAATTGTTAACCTATTTAAAATAACAGATTACAACACCACCAAAATAGTTCACATAGAAACCTTACACAATGACAGTAAGCTAATTATTAAAAATAGCACCGAGTATAATTTTCTCCCATGGTTAGCTCCGTGTGGAGGCACCAAATGGAAGACACACACAAAGAGCGAGAGAAAATCAGAGACCCAGTCACACCAGCCTGCTCTAACGTACCATCCAGCAGCCAGATAAAGCATGTCATTGGCAGATGCCTGGGACCATGTCTCCAGTTTATCTATTCTGCTAGGGGGTGCAGGGAGATAAGGGGTGGAAAAATAATATAGCACAAAAGAACTGCTGTCTTTACTCAAGAAATCATTTTCTGAAATTAGGAATAACTTATTAATTGTATGTTACCAACACCACCACCTCCAACTTCCCCTCCAAGTCACACACCATCCTGACTTGGAAGTATATCGCTGATCCTTCATTGTCGCTGGGCCAAAATCCTGGAACTCCCTCCCTAACAGCACTGTGTGGAAGTACCTTCACCACATGGACTGCAGCGGTTCAAGAAGGCGGCTCATCACCACCTTCTCAAGGGTAATTAGGGATGGGCAATAAATGCTGGCCTTGCCAGCGACGCCCACATCCCAGGAACAAATTTTTTAAAAGTCTTATGCGTGAGGTTAAAAATACACCAATTCTGTTTCCACTGCTGTTCAGAGATCTGTACCATTTACAGGAACTGCAGTAGTGCAGGCACTCATCACAAATATCAGGTTACTATACTGATATCCTCTTGACTAGAGACATGTGGTGCAAGTCAAAGTTGATCAGAGTGTTATACCAGAACATTAGTTATTTACACATTAATATGTTACAACGCAGATACAAAACACGAAACAAGAGTGGAAATTTTGTACTAGACTGAAGCATTTGACACCATGCAGTTTACAGTGGAGTCCATGCTGGATTCAATCCACCACATGCTGTGTGAATGATAGAGCTTTTACTTCAGGTGAGTACTGGCACCAGTTATTGTGTGTAAAATGAACCACCGTGTGAAGATGGAGCTGTACTCCTTGATTAAGTGACACAAGCAGAGGTGAGACAGTGCCTTATACTGTTTTATATTTGCACCTCTGCAGTATTGCAGCGAGCAAACAAAGGGTTAAAGAGGCAGCCTCTTCATGAAATTGACTGATGATTTGATTAAAAACAGATGACCGAATCATATGAAATGTTACTGCACAATCACACCATTTCAGCATGTCATAATTGTAAAAAATTGATGTCTGGCTCTTCCGCCTTCATAAAAAAGATATGACATTTTTCATAACGACAGTGAGATTGGCATGAATAAGGTTACATGAAAATTCTTGAGTTGAACGCAAGTGATCAGCTGTAGTTTTGTCCAGTTATATTCATGCTGGAGTGCAACTGGAACCTCTGTATGTCTGTCACAGGACATGTCTAGAAACTCTTCTGAATTGCACATTGTGCATGCATTAAAAAGTACCTTTAAGGGATAGGTTTCATAACAAATGGAGTCTTTACCTGAAGTAAATTATCTGAGGCTTGGTTTGGGCAACATCATGGACCAAGTAAAGTTTGATATTAAACAAATAGAATGAATATGACTTTGAATTTTATTGATTTGGCCATTTAGCATGCATAGCAAAACAGAGTCTGGAACTGGTTTCCAAGCTGTAACAGAATGAGGGGTCGAAGTAATATGAATTTCAAGAATGAAGTTTGTGAAACGTCCCTTAATGTTGAGATGAGTTATCACCCTAGAACACACTCTAACTGTGTGTTAAAGGAACATGGGAAAGCACAGGGCTGGAAAAGACTCTGCAGTCCATCCATCCAGTCACTAAAACTAACACCCTTCATCATCTGCATCTTCAAATATCTATCCAATATTCTTTATTTACTCCCAGGCAGTCCCTTCCACACACTCACTGCCATCTGTGTAAAGTAGCTAAATCTAAACTGTCTGTGCACTTCTCCCCTTCTAAGCCTCAGCATGTCTCCCTTTTATTTAGAATTTGTTGTAATCTTCAACATTTTATCAAGGTTCAATTTATCTACTCCCTTAAGGATCTTGAATACTTAAATAGTATCTCCCCTACACCTTCTATTATTCAGAGTAAAAAAAAATCTAGGGATCTTCAACCTCCCCTACAACTCAGAAGCCTTAAGCTTGGTATCAATTTGGTTACTGTTTTCTGCATAGCCTCCAAAACCTGGGTTTCCCACGTTGTCGTATGGTGACCAGAATTGTACACAGGTGTGGCTGCACATGTCTTGTACAAGCTCCTTATCACCTCCTGGGATTAGCACTCTATCTGCCTGGCTATATATCCCAAGATCTGGTTAGCTTCCCTTGCTGCCTCAAACTGCACTGTTGGTTTCAGTGAGCTACCCACCAGTATCCTCAGAAACCTTCTCTTGTGCAGTGTCCTGCAGCCTACAGTCATTTAGTTCATATGCCTACTATTTATTTCCCTTCCCTTGTCTCATTCGTCCACATTAAATGCCATTTACCATTTATCAGCCCACCTGCCCCATCCTTCCAGACTTATTTATATTTGGTTTGCCTTTTCCCTATTATTTGAAACCCACAATCAATTTAATGTCATCTGCAAACTTAGATAACTTAGTTTCTGCCCTGAGCTCCAAATCAGTTATATACACAGTGAACAACAATCATCCCAACCCTTATTCCTGTGACATCCTGCCAGTGACCCCCTTGCCATGGCAATGTGGCTATTATTTCTTATCACACATAGAAATATACAGACTCTTTACATTTCACACTTTTTGGTTGCTATTAGGCAAGATATCACAATTGAATTTAATGATTGATATTAATTACTAATTGCTATTGTCTGTAATGGAAAAAAAAGATGTATTTCCCAAGCAAAGTAAGCAACACAGATAGTATCTTTGACCCCCCCAATATTCAGTGTTGGTGTCATAGCTTTCAATACAGTGCAATATGAGAAAATCAGTCCCAGCTTAACCATGACACTGTGTATGCATTGCTGAAGATTTTCACTGGGCACCTCTACTTCTTGTTTATGAGCTGCATTTAATGCACTGCATTTAATGCACCACTCAGTGAGTTCGATTCCTGTAGCTTAATTGGTGTCTGTTTGAGACAAGATAGGCACTTCAGTAAGCTAGAGTATTTGAAGAATAATGACACCCTTTATAAAGCCTGGATATTACACTTAAGTCTACATGAAATGCAGTTTAAAATGATCAAAAATAAAAGAATACATGTCCCAGCCTTTACATTAAAATTCAATTGCATTTCTTTCAAACAATTCTGTTTAACGGTTATAATGTAATTTTATAGAATATATATAAAATAATAGCTGTAGATATTGCCCTCTTCTGATTGAGCTTGTCAAATACACCAGACAATTTATAGAAAAGGCTGACATAAATCATGTGTGATGTTAAATTCTTTTGTATTTCTTTTTGTTTCTTCTCTTTCTTTCTTCCTTCCTTCCTTTCTTCCTTCTACTATTGTTGCCAAATATGAGCATTCCTGTACAAATGGACTTAAAGACTTCAAAATGACTATCTAGCTCTATAATATAATAAACATAGTGGCCCTCAATTTCCATGGGCGTTCCTATGATCTTTTACTGCAACCTTGGTAGAACCCCAAGAGAAATGGAGTAAACTATTAAAAATGGCCATTTATGTTGTTTCTCTGAGGTTCCACTGATCTCCCACCAGAGAACCTCCACTGAAATTCCAGGTGTGGTTCCTGTCTATTATTCCTCTCCATCATGCTTCAAGTGTCACACTCAACAATTTTATGTCACACTTTAAAAAAAAAAGTTTACTGAAACAAAGGCAGTTTAGTAACTCTACAGGAACAAAAACTACTGCTGTTCGAATGTCTGCATCTTCTTAACTGATCTTACCAACAGTCAACAGTCAATTAAGTACTCTTGAAGTGTAGTCACTGTTGTAATGTAGGAAACGTGGCAACCAATTTGCGCACAGGAAGGTCCTACAAACAGCAATAAGATAATGGCCAGAAAATCTGTTTTTAGTGATGTTGGTTGAGGGATAAACATTGGGATCTTTTTCATCCACCTGAGAGGGCAGGCGGGGCCTCGGTTTAACGTCTCATTCGAAAGACACAGTGCATTACATAGCATAATAATTAAGGCTGTCAAACGATTAAAAAAATAAATCACCATTAATCTCGCAATTAAAAATTTTAATCTCAGTTAATCTTGGTTTTAATCACATATTTAATTGATACTGTTATCATTGGCATTGCTAAGTATTTAAATGCCAGCTTTACTATTATCGTTTCTGGCTGGCATGTTGGTTATATTGGTGAATGTTTTGGTCAGTGTGCCAATATGTTAACAGGAGTTGATTGGTCTGCCAGGACAGAGGTTGATTGCAAACTGGATAAATTAGTACAAGGAGCATTGGTGCTTATACATGATAGAATTAACAGCATGTCACAGAAACAGTCAGAGGTACTCAAAAATCACAGAAAACGAAAGGTAAAGTAATGAAAAGTTACTTTTCAAGTCATTCCCAGCCTTTGGTAAAGGTATTGGAATGAGTTTCTGAGTAGAGTATTTGGTGTAACTGAGTGGATGGCGTCCTGTTTGACCCTGAACTCTGCTTCTAAATGGTTTTCTCTCCCCATATCCCTTCCCTCCCTCGCCCTGCTCCCACCTCCCTTAGGCTTTCCCTCCCAATATCCTGTTCCCAACCTCGCTCTGCTATTTCCTCTCCGCGTGACTTCCACATTTAATAGCCAAAATAATTAACGCATTAATTGGCGAAGTTAACTGCGATTAATTGACAGACCTAATTGTAACAACTTACCCTAGATGCCCAATGTAATCTTACAGAACAACGGTCACCATTTGCTCTGCTTATAAATGCAGACTTTTAAAAGTCATATTCTATCGCTTCTGTCTGTGTGGTTAAGTATATAGAAAAAAAGCATAACAAGTTTCACAGATCTGTAGAGCTCTGTCGATCAGGCACACAACACACATTTGAGCAGTAGATTTTAATCTGTGACTAACCCCATACAAAACTGTTTATTCTGTAAACCACAAATGTGGATTTGTGCTGAATTTACTGCTGATACACTTTCTAAAGCCAAGTACAAATGACATGGAATTATTTATTCTGAGCGCTCATCATAATTTTATAAAACTCCCACTTCATAACTATAGTGTAAAATAGAAGATTCACATCAGGCTGGTATAAACAGTCCATCTAGTCTGAAGCAAAACAACTGTCACCACATGCAATGACTCTTGTAAACAGTCTTGATATACAGTGGAGATTTAGCACCTTCAAAGTGATCACTTATATAAACATATTGATAGCCTTAAAAAGATTTAAGGAACAACTATCAGCAATTTTTTATCCTTTCAAATGTCAGAAATCCTTTCCACCAAAGCTCCGTCATGCTATGTTAAATAAATGATATCAAATAGAAGAACAATAATACTCAACACAAACAGTAATCAAAAAATAAATGGTTATGCCACTATATGACACGTTGGACTAAAATATCAATGATGTGATGAATACCAGTTTGAATTTTCCGTTCACCAACGTATAGACATTTAAAAGTTCCATTCTAGCTTTTACGTCTGTGTGGTTAAGTATATTGAAATAAGCATAGCAAGTTCCCCAGATCTGTCCACCTCTGTAAATCAGACACACAACACACATTTGAGCAGTGGAATTTAACACCAAATGTACAAAGAATAATAATTATTAAGCATTGGAATAATATTACAAATATGTTTTAGAACTAATCAGGATGGTGACCATTTGGGCTATTTTTCCAATCAATGGAATAAAATGTTATATCTATAACAGTAGGCCTATTGTGTTGCTGCTGATGGTAAGTCAGAAAACACACAGTTTTATAAGGGCAAGATTATTACACCATGTAACACAAAGTGTGTTGATGTGTGGTTAAGGTGTAGCTGTGTATAATCTAATGCATCCCTTTATAGAATCACAACATCTAATTGCAGTGCCATCCAGAGATGAGAAAAACCCAGGAGAAGAGGACTAGTTTCTTTTATTAAATAAAAAAAGTATGAACAGAAATTTGCATGTGTGGCATCTGAGGCGTGATGAACCTGACTAAAAACTTTAACATATACATAGTTACATATTTTCAACCAAAAACTTTAATTTTTGAATTAAATTATTCCTATGTGACTGACGCATTTCCCCTATTTGGTTTAACAACTAAAATAAAGAACAAATTCAACTAAAAGTGAATAATAGCATCAGAACTTTAAAGGTGTAGAACTATATTGATATAAAATAAAATAAATATTTTTCTACTGCTATATAAGCACATCCTATTTTCTTAAACACTTGTTCTGTGCTGAAACTGCTCAGAAATCCTATCTGACTGTGAAGAACTAGGTGGAATGATTAAGGGTCTCCTGCTATGCCAATGTGGATGATATACATTTACATGGTCAGCTGAAGCTACTGCAAAGGACATAAGGAGTATTCAACAGTTAGTGAATTCAGCAGGAGACTAATACAATGCTGCGGGATAGTGGCATTTACTCTGCCCAGCATGGTAGTGCAATCCTACATCCCAGGGACAAGGAGAGTTCATTTTAAGTTCATAAAACATGTATCTTCTGTTGTTTACATCCTAAAATATTTGAAAAATATGCAAAGGCTTGAATTAATATCTATTAAAAGCATTCTGGTCAATTCAAGAGCAAGTGGCAAGCATCCAAATCAGGACCAGATGCCCAGAATCCAACAAATACATTCTTAGGACTTTCCTACCCAATTCTTGATGCGTTGGCTTAAGGAAATGAGGAGAAACATGAGGTAGAATGGGGGAAAGGACCTCCTCTGCGAATTTAGCTCCTGACTTATGGCATTAAGATTCCCGTAGAGTGAATTGTCTGGGCCACTCCAACAATGTAGATGTAAAGGGATGACTTGGAAATAGCAATTATTCTGAAGACTTTTTATTCGCTATCTCACAAGATTTTGAACTTTTATGCCTTCCAAGGGCATTTTTCCAAACTACAGTACTAGGTATTATTGAATGCAAACTAAAGGTTATCAATACTTTTAGAAGAACAGCATTCTTTAATATGACTACTGTGCAAATTCCTCTAGATTTGAATCCTTGATGTTCTTCCAAATGTCCTGGGGAGAACAAATAGTGTTAGAAAACATTATTATTCAGGAACAAATCTGTTTGACTGCAGTCAGTAGCACTGTAATATATATATTTTTTATTCATTCAGGAGATGTGGGCGTCGCTGGCAAGGCCAGCATTTATTGCCCATCCCTAATTGCCCTCAAGAAGGTGGTGGTGAGCCGCCTTCTTGAACCGCTGCAGTCCATGTGGTGAAAGTACTCTCACAGTGCTGTTACGGAGGGAGTTCCAGGATTTTGACCCAGCAACGATGAAAGAACAGCAATATACTTCCAAGTCAGGATGGTGTGTAACTTGGAGGTGATGGTGTTCCTATGCGCCTGCTGCCCTTGTCCTTCTCGGTGGTAGAGGTCGCGGGTTTGGGAGGTGCTGCCGAAGAAGCCTTGGCGAGTTGCTGCAGTGCATCTTGTAGATGGTACACACTGCAGCCACGGTGAGCCGGTGGTGGAGGGAGTGAATGTTTATGGTGGTGGATGGGTTGCCAATCAAGCGGGCTGCTTTGTCCTGGATGGTGTCGAGCTTCTTGAGTGTTGTTGGAGCTGCACTCATCCAGGCAAGTGGAGAGTATTCCATCACACTCCTGACTTGTGCCTTGTAGATGGTGGAAAGGCTTTGGAGAGTCAGGAGGTGAGACACTCGCCACAGAATACCCAGCCTCTAATCTGCTCTTGTTGCTACAGTATTTATGTGGCTGGTCCAGTTAAGTTTCTGGTCAATGGTGACCCCCCAGATGTTGATGGTGGGGGATTCGTCTATGGTAATGCCATTGAATGTAAAGGGGCAGTGGTTAGACTCTCGCTTGTTGGAGATAGTCATTGCCTGGCACTTGTGTGGCGTGAATGTTACTTGCCACTTATCAGCCCAAGCCTGAACGTCGTCCAGGTCTTGCTGCATGCGGGCATGGACTGCTCCATTATCTGAGGAGTTGTGAATGGCACTGAACACTGTACAGTCATCAGTGAACATCCCCACTTCTGACCTTATGATGGAGGGAAGGTCATTGATGAAGCAGCTGAAGATGGTTCGGCCTAGGACACTGCCCTGCGGAACTCCTGCAGCAATGTCCTGGGGCTGCGATGATCGATCTCCAACAACCACAACCATCTTCCTTTGTGCTAGGTATGACTCCAGCCAGTGGAGAGTTTTCCCCCTGATTCCCATTGACTTCAATTTTATGAGGGCTCCTTGGTGCCCCGCTCAGTCAAATGCTGCCTTGATATCAAGGGCAGTCATTCTCACCTCATCTCTGGAATTCAGCTCTTTTGTCCATGTTTGGACCACGGCTTAAATGAGGTTTGGAGCCGAGTGGTCCTGGCGGAACCCAAACTGAGCATCGGTGAGCAGGTTATTGGTGAGTATTTGTCGCTTGATAGCACTATCGATGACACCTTCCATCACTTTGCTGATGATTAAGAGTAGACTGATGGGGAGGTAATTGGGCGGATTGGATTTGTCCTGCTTTTTGTGGACAGGACATACCTGGGCAGTTTTCCATATTGTCGGATAGATGCCAGAGTTATAACTGTACTGAAACAGCTTGGCTAGAGGCACGGCTAGTTCTGGAGGACAAGTCTTCAGCCAGGATGTTGTCGGGGCTCATTGCCTTTGCTGTATCCAGTGCGCTCAGCTGTTTCTTGATATCACATGGAGTGTATCGAATTGGCTGAAGACTGGCTTCTGTGATGGTGGGGACCTCAGGAGGAGGCAAATATGGATCATCCACTCGGCACTTCTGGCTGAAGATGGTTGCAAACACTTCAGCCTTGTCTTTTGCACTCACGTGCTGGGCTCCGCCATTATTGAGGATGGGAATCTTCATGGAGTCTCCTCCTCCCGTTAGTTGTTTAATGGTCCACCACCATTCATGACTGGATGTGGCAGGACTGCAGAGCTTTGATCTGATCCGTTGATTGTGGGATCGCTTAGCTGCTGCTTCTGCTGTTTAGCATGCATGCAGTCCTGTGTTGCAGCTTCCCCAGGTTGACACCTCATTTTTAGGTACGCCTGGTGCTGCTCCTGGCCTGCTCTTCTTCACTCCTCATTGAACCAGGGTTGGTTGTCTAGATTGATGGTAATGGTAGAGTGAGGGGTATGCTGGGCCATGAGGTTACAGATTGTGGTGGAATACAATTCTTCTGCTGCTGCTGATGGCCCACTGCGCCTCATAGATCCCCAGTTTTGAGCTGCTAGATCTGTTCTGAATCTATCCCATTTTGCACGGTGGTAGTGCCACACAACATGATGGAGGGTGTCCTGAGTGTGAAGACGGTACTTCGTCTCCACAAGGACTGTGCGGTGGTCACTAATGCGTCATGGACAGATGCATCTGCGACAGGTAGTTTGGTGAGAACGAGGTCAAGTAGGTTTTTCCCTCATGTTGGTTCTCTCACCACCACCTCCCAGTCTGGCAGTTATGTCCTTCAGGACTCGGCCAGCTCGGTCGGTAGTGGTGCTACCGAGCCACTCTTGGTGATGGACAATGAAGTCCCCCACCCAGAGTACTTTCTGTGCCCTTGCTACTCTCAGTGCTTCTTCCAAGTGGTGTTCAACATGGAGGAGTACTGTTTCATCAGCTGAGGGAGGGCAGTAGGTGGTAATCTGCAGGAAGTTTCCTTGCCCATGCTTGACCTGAAGCCATGAGACTTCATGGGGTCTGGAGTCAATGTTGAGGACTCCCAAGGCCACTCCCTCCTGACTGTATACCAATGTGTCGCCACCTCTGGTGGGTCTGTCCTGACAGTGGGACAGGACATACCCAGGAATGGTGATGGAGGAGTTTGGGACATTGGCTGAAAGGTATGATTCTGTGAGTATGACCATGTCAGGCTGTTGCTTGACTAGTCTGTGGGACAGCTCTCCCAATGTTCGTGAGGAGGACTTTGCAGGGTTGACTGGGCTGGGTGTGCCGCTGTCGTGTCCATAGCCAGTGCCGAGGTTGATGCCGGGTGGTCCGTCCAGTTTTATTCTTATTATTGTTTTTCATAGCTGTTTGTTACAACTGAGTGGCTTGCTAGGCCATTTCAGAGGGCAGTTAAGAGTCAACCATATTGCTGTGGGTCTGGAGTCACATATAGACCAGACCAGGTAAGGACGGCAAATTTCCTTCCCTAAAGGACATTAGTCAACCAGATGGGTTTTTACGACAATCCGATAGTTTCATGGTCACCATTACTGTTACTAGCTTTTTATTCCAGATTTATTTAATTAATTGAATTTATATTCCAGAGCTGCCGTGGTGGGATTTGAACTCAAGTCTCTGGATCAATAGTCCAGGCCTCTGGATTGCTGGTCCAGTAACATAACTACTATGCTACCGTTTCTGTTAATACTCCATTATAATTTTTCATACCCAAACTACATTTGAAACTATATAAACTACATATGTGTGAAATTAATACTATCTGAATCAAAATGATGAAAGTTCACACATGAAATATTAACCTATCTTCTTCTTTCATATGCTGATCTACCTGTGTATTTCCAGCATTTTCAGACTTCCTGCAGTGAGATTTTCCTTCTCATTGCTATCTAAATGAATGTGGGGGCTAAAAGAATCAATTAAATTTGTTTATTCAATTTAAAGTTAAGTAAATCTTATTTTCACATTGACACCAAACACCTATGAGTTAAATGGAGGCTCAGCATCAAATGCTTGTCAGGTTGGTAAATTTTTATACAACTACAACCGAGGGTAAACTAATTTTGTGAAAAATTAATATGTGAGGCAGTTTGATTTGTTGATGATGCTTAAACCACAATTCCAATACCAACGTTATGAGTTATAGATATCAGCCTAGTTCAGTGGGAGCACTGTTATCGGAGTCAGAAAATCATGGGTTCAAACCCAATCCAGAAATTTGAGCTCACAATCTAAGATTAGACTTCAGTGCAGTATTGAGGAAGTGCTCTCTTTTGGATGAAACATTAAACCAGGGGCCTACCTGCTCTCTCAGATGGACGTAAAGCATCCCGCGGCATTATTTGAAGAAGAGCAGGGGAGTTGTCTTGACCAACATTCATACCTCAACCAACATCACTTAAAGAAACAGATTATCTGGTCATTTATCTCATTGCCATTTGTGGGACCGTGTTGTGTGCAAACTGGTTGCCGCATTTCCCAATAGTGCAACAGTGACTATGCTTCAAAAGGTTCTAAGGTCATGAAAGGTATTATATAAATGCAAATTAGTTCTTTTAATGGTATCTCATAATGTATTCAAGAATGTAGTGATAATTAAAAATCATTCAGAGGAATAGATTCAGTCAGAACATGTCCAAGTTTAGAGGAGTTCAATTTTTTGTGTATAGTATAAAAAATCTAACTCACTGTGTAAAAGCCTGACCCTGGTATCTGTAGGTGTATCAGCTATGTATATATAGATGATAAAATTCTTTACAGCTGCTATATCAAACTAACATACCACACAGGGCCATCATTGCTCCTCTTCTCTAAACCCTTTCCATTACATCAATATCCTTTTGAAGGTAAATCTATCTGCCATTCCTTAGCTCATCTGCAGTTAACTGATGGATATTTCCTTGAATGTTGTTCATCTCTTGTACGTTGTTTATCTCATCTATATTTGTGACCTGGTCAAATCTTTGGGGTATATCAATAAATAATATATAATGCTCTTCCATATACTGCTTCTCTACATTGAGTTTTTTTCATTTATCATCGCTTGCTGCTTTCTATTGTCCAGCCTGTTTTCAATCCAACCAACTAAATTGCCATTAGCTCCAACCTTCTTCAAAAGTCTGCCATGTGGAACTTTATCAAGTGTCTTCTAAAAATCCAAGTAAACTATAGCCATTCAGATAGCACTCATCAGTAGTTTTGTTACCTCCTCAAGGAATTCAGCAGATTATTGAGGAACCCTGTGGTTTCTTAATCCATGGCAATCACTCCTTGTAGCTAGCATTATCAGAAATTCATAGAAATCAGAATCAAAATACTTGGGAGATTTTGTCCAAAATGAGATGGAAATCCTTGGGCCTGCAGGGATGCCAGTGAAGCTGAAACTGTAAGTAGCCCACCTATCTTTACCCTCAAGCTCTGACCCTCACTCCCTATAGCTGTGGTTTGCACTCTGAATTCCAATTTTTATTTTTTCAAACTCCATTCTGTGGCCACCACAAACTGGCTGATATCTTTGACATGAATGGCTTTTTTGTTGTTTTCTCACCTGTGTTATAGACATGCAGCTTGCCCAGGGTTCCTACATTACTGCTGCCAACTACAATGATTAAATTTCAATCATCATAATGTAATAACCGTTAAGGCCACAGAGCTGGACTGATGGTTTTGGTTGTCCATCTCCCTTTGGGAAAAGAAGCCAACATCTTAATATACTATCTCCAGAGTACACCGCAGCGAGCCACAAGCAAAAAGACAAACGGGATGGGTAATCTATGGACCAAGAGACTGAGGACTAGGAATAAGCTGCAACCTTCACTGCTATGTAAGAAAACAGCAAAGGACTGGAAAACTTTACATAGGCGCTGCACAGGATGATCACCACAAAGTATATGCATGAAAACCAGTAGGGGATGGGATCAATTGAAAATGCTTTAAGCCACAGCAACAATGGAAACAAAATGCTTTTTGGTATCTCAATGATAAAATGTCCAGTTAACATGCCAGTTTGTAGATTTCACCTACATAGCAATCTGACTGTCCTTCAAAATAATACATGGTATGTGATGCACTTTGGGACAGTCTGAAATGTGTGGAAAGGTCCTATTTAAAAAATTTAATGTTTCTTTCGACTTTTTTTAATAATCCTTGGAAAAATTCAGGGGCTTGAAAAATCTATATTTTCCAAAGAAAATCATTGCCCATGGATTTCTAATTGCCCTGCTTATGGCCTCTCTGATTTTATGATGAGCATCCCATATAATGCTTTCAAGTATTGTCCCCACTACAGATGTTAGGCTGACTGGTTTACAATTTCGAGGATCATGTCTCAATTTTTTTTATAAGACAACAGTAGAATCCACCTTTAGTGACCGCCAATTTTAGTGCAGTTGCATTACTCAAATTGTAAAACCCATTTATATTAAATCTGTGGATTTTCCATTGGTCGTACTAATCAGTTTGTGCTGGATTACCATTGTTTTCACCCCATTGCTTACTCTGGTTTATCAGCTTCTGTAAGTGTCAATCAGCAGTACTGTTGAGCAGATAAGCAGTGTCGCACAGCATTCTAAGCAGCTGATTAATGAGCTGCTCAGTATCTCCTGTTTAAACTGCTCGTAAGTGTTGAACAGTGTTCAAGTTCCGTTGTAGGCATTTAATTCTTCTTAACACACTGTTACTGATGTCTACTTCAGTTGGGTGATTGTGCAATCCTCCACGTCAGGGAAATATGCTCACAGGGAGTCCGGATCTGAGAATTGGGGCCACAACTATCTCCCCTGTGTCCCCAGCTCCCTGCTTGGAGTGCAGGATTGCAGAATCACCCCTATAAAATGACATGATTTGCAATTAGACTACAAATTTCATCTGTAAAGACTAGTGTGACGAATCTAACACATCCGTTATTTCCTGATCCTGTATATCTCTTCACAACTTATCCCTTAAAGAATTTCTCTGGTGATCTCTCTTTGTCTCTATGTGCCTTCTCCAATCTGAAAGCTAACAGCCAGTGGACTTTCCAGCCTTTGCACAGGTGGATTGTATCAGTCCCTGAAATTAAACCTGCCCATCCCATCACAATTCTTCTTTACCTTCCTCTCGATCTATTGCTATCAACATTTCCAGACAACAACAACTTCAGTAACATTCTTTGTGACTCTTTAATAATGACATCAAGTCATCTTCCTCATCGACTCTTCTTTGTGCTAGTTCAAGGACTTTTTCATGACCTATTTCCTTGTCCAACTAATTTTCAACATATGTCTGTAGCACCGTAACTTGAATGCCTCTAGTCTCTAATCGGCTTTACTTTAGATGGTCAATAATGACCGTAACTATTGTAATCCGCAGCATTTCAGCGTCTACCACTTTTTGGCAGTAAGTTAAAAGAATCAGCCAGCCAATTTCTCCCAACCAATTACCTGAATTAGACACTACTGAAATATTGTGAAATGCTACAATAGTTTTATATCCATCAGCAGTTCAGTCTGAGAGTTATTTTAATGCAACAGTAGTTTTATATTATTCAAGGTCAACAAGCTTGTATGCTCAGTTTAAACACACACTCGTCACACAACTGGATATCAACAATGAAATTCATTCTCTATTGGTAGCCCTGGTATGGGAGCACTTTGTAACGTTCCAATAACTTTAAATATCTTGGAAATAGCAGAAGCTTGTTAATATAATGCAATCACTCCCATGTATTTGCCAGGCAGTTCCGCAGCGGTTTTTCTTGCCTGGAAGGTAGGTTCAGCATGTTGCCCTTTCAATGTCTCATTTTCCATTTGTCTCAATAGGAAACAAATCTTTTCCAGTGTTATTCTGATGGCTTTGTACAACAGCTACAGCAAAAAAACAATCAGCAGCAGCTGCACTTAGAAGTTGGAATTAATGGAAAATCAAAACTTAAAAGTTGTATTGTACTTCAGGAGTGAAGATGTTATTGTGAGCCATATTTCAGACTGTTTCAGAGAGCATAGGTCTCAAGGGATGTTCTAGGTAATAGAAGCCATTATTTGGAAGTGTGTGTCAGTTTTATTTCTACTGGGTCAAATATTTTATATCTAAAAGAAATTAACTGAAATAATGTGTTCTAACATAGATATACTAGGATTAAAAAAGTGGTCCATACCAGAAAATTATTTCAACTACTATTTGCATCAGTTATGTGACCAATCTCAGGAAACAAGTACAGTTACTTCTGTGAAAATTCCAAAATCACACCTGCGCATCAGATCTTTTATATTTCAGGTTTTGGAGAATCCAAAAACAATCCTAAGACGGCACATTATCACTTAAGTTTACTCGTCACTACTCACTGGAAAGCTGATACACAAGTGAGATGAAAGGAGGGTAGTCGGAAAGCATAATAGAACGCTCACAGATGGTGCTTTTTGACAAGTTACAGTGAGTTTAATAGAGAAAGAGCTACCGTGGTGAGTGACAGACACGAAGCATCTTCCACAGCAGAGCACCACATCATAACTTAAACAAATAAAGCACTGACACACATCTGCATAGGCACAGCTTGCTGACACCTCAGAAAGCCTGCTATGCTTTTCATAAGAGTATCACAAAATATTGAAAATACAAACAATAAATAGGTTTTTCAGAATTTATGTTAGAATTGGTCATTTTTTAAAAAAAATATTGAGACTTTACATTGCATGAGATGAATGCATTGTTTTTATTTCCCAATAAATTCCTGTATGTATATATTTTTTCATTTTCTAAAACCACTCACTGTGAAACACAGTTCTCATCTCCCATTTCAATGCTACATCTATTCTGAGTGACAAGTAATTCATTATCTAGTACTTTTCTAGCACTGCATGCCAGACTACCCAAGCCGGATATCATGGTATCTGCTCTATTCAGAGGTATCAAGATGGTACATCTATTTGTTACATCATGCAGTTTTGTATCTTGGCTTGGCTACCCTCCAGCTGCATTAATGTGACAGTCTTTGATCAATCAAGCTGTCTCATTGCAAGCTACTACCTGCCTTGTCATATTGGACAAACATTGATGAGAGTAAGGAATGAGCATCAGGAAGGTCACCTTCAAAAATCTTAAGCTTAATTGTATCAAACCTGCTGCTAAACCTTGGGGTTAAGACACCATTTTACCATGTTGGATTGTTACTACATGGCCTGTAAATTATTGTATCAAGGAATTTGCAGGACACAGATAGAGCTATTTGGCCTGTGTCAGTACAATGTGATCTGGATACTAATGGCACTGAGTCCCGTATTAGAGAGGATTAAAAAAAAATTGCCTCTAATTCTGGTAATTCAAATACAATATACACCAAAGTATTAAATGATTATACTAATACAATATTAATTATGCAATTCCAAGGATGGCAGCTGGCTAGGATAGCATGTAGTACGCGTCTTCATATTATTCCTCATCAGAATAGTTTGATTTATCTCTTTAGTAACTGATGGTTCACATGAGGTCTGAAGAACTATCAATGTGAAAAATAACACGTACATTCTTGGTGAGTAATACACTTCAGGATCAGCTGAGATATGTTTGACTTTACCTCAGAGTCAACCCTTGTAGAAAAATCATTAGTTTTCTTTTTAATTACATTTGTAGGATTCTCTTGATACTGCAACAAGGAAAACATACTGTGAGATTTAAGTATTCTCGAAACTTCACAGCGCTTGTCAGAATATTCCATGGGATAACTATGTAAGCAAGCCAGTCCTACTGTTGGCTTTTTAAAAAAAAAAACCCTTTGGAACATGATTAATGGGCAGGCTGCAGTGTTAGTGTATTAAGCAGTTTGCTAATTTTTAATGGGTTAGTGCATTATGCACCATAGCTACTGAAAATATTGAGTATTGCTAGTGGGGATTAGTTTCGACTTAATGTAGTGCTCATCCTCAGATGCATACTTCCTCACAGAGCACAGCATTGCATTGCATACTGTTAACAATAGATGCAAATGTTATTGTCCACTTGACCTTTAATGTCCTTCATATTTTTACTGTGATTACTTTCTTGTACCTTAACTGTGTTTTCTTATGTTTTCAAAATCACTTTCATCTCTGAATCAATGAACGTTGAAAGTAGCACAGATTTGTTTCAGAATAAGTATTTTTTTTACATTTTATCTTCAATTTATCTAAGTGGGATATTATGTGGGCTGGTTTTGACTAAACAATGAGTTTGTTTTGCTTATAGGTATTTTGCTATTCAAAAAAATTACATTACTGCATCATTTTGCATTTGATTTAGTGGCGAGTTAAAGTTAATTTCAGCACTTCTGCCAAGCTGAGGGTCAAAATTATTAGATAAGCTATAACTTGAGGAAATCAGTTAGGGGACAGTTTGCTTCGAAAGGATTATGCTTAAAAGTTCTCTCAGGTCTTTGATTTTTCTTAATTCATTCAGTAATCTAAAGTAGTTCAAAAGGGCTGGATTAGAAATTCTAGGGTTCTTGACTCAGCCTGAGAGATTACCGGTTAGTACACACTAGCCTTAAATTTTGTATTTCAATAGTTTTCGGATATCATTTAATCCTTCCTTCCATCATCCCATGAAGGAATGTGGAAAGGAAACCCCCTTCAGTTTTCCTTCCTTTCATGAAAGACTTGTCCAAAAACAATTACATTTGTTTGGAATCCAATCCTGCTGCAATTTGATCCCCGTGCTGCATTATTTTATATGTCCTTTTATCATTACCCAGGCTGCGCAAGCTAAGAATTACTTGTCTACAAGGTCCTTTGTAAAGTGTAAGGGTACAGAGGCAATATTCTGAATCTTGTAGCAATGAATGTGTATCACCAGGCATTTTTGGGTTATCGTGTACTTCATAGCTTTTGTAAATAAAGGATCTGATGAGTGTCTGAAATCTCACTTTTGCCATTGACTGCACACAAGTCATTCCGAAATGTATTGCTAAGCACAGTGGATGCACATGATTATCTGGTCGACAACAAATTGGCAATGATGAAACGAAATAATTGAGACTTTTTCTAAACATCTGCAAAGCATAATGACACACAATCTTTAAAAGTATATCATCATGGAAAATATTTTTCAATCCCATAGTTGACATTTGTTAACGAAAGATAAAAATACATCCAATATGGAGCAGTTACCTTTCTATAATTTGAATCGCACAACACCACGTGTTTATGCCAGTGTAATTGCGTAACCTCTTTGTATTTTATTACTACTAAAATATACAGCATCCAATTGCCATCCAATCCATTAATGTGATGCTCAAACAAAATGTTATATTAAAGAAACTCAGTAAAATGAACTCACTTATGAACTGCTAATATTATTCCTATTCAGTGCTAAATTCATGATATTTTTGAACCGCTGGTCTATATAAATATTTAAATGAGATGATAATGCAACTTCTGGTAAGGTCAAGTTTTGAAGCCTCCACTTCTATTGCAGTACTGATGAGAAATAGACAACAGCGCAGGTAAATCACCAGGGCATTATCCTATTCCTCTATTTAAAAAAAAAAATCTTATATTGGCACGGGCTCGACGGGCTGAATGGCCTCCTTCTGTGCTGTAACCATTCTATTTAAAAGTGTCCAACACAGTATTAATCTTTTGCGACCATTACAAAAACATATTTATGCTTCTTGCTGCTTTTAGTACCATTTATTAAAAATGATTTATTCTTTCCGCTCCAAACTTCATACTGTAAAACTCTCACATCAAAAATCCATCTAATCTATATTATTTAAAAAGATTGAGTTGCCTCCATTGTTGCTTTTATGCAATCTGGCTGATCCAGGTCACAAAATCACAACATACATACAGATGAAGAGGTCATTTAGTCCATTTTATCTCATCCATCCTGGCTTGACTTATCTTGAAGTAGTCATCCAGATTTACCTTGTCTATACTATTTAATATCTTATACACCTGCATAAAGTCACTCCTCAGTCTTTTCATTTCACATCTAAAGAAGCCCAGTTTCTCCACTCTTCCCTCAGAGCTCAACTATTCACTGGTATCAGCACCATGGCTTTTCTCTGTACTGCCTTCTTGGCATGATTATTGATCTTGCATCTTCATGACCAAAACTGGACACAATGCTCAAGGTGCGTTCTAACCAGATCACCGTATAATTTTAGCATGACATCCTCTCACTAGTGCTCTGACTGGTTTGAAATATAGTTCAGCATTCTGTTTGCTTTGCTTATTACTACTCACAGTGATTTGACATGTTAAGTACCATATTTGGTTCTCAGATCCCTTTCAACTTCATTGTTAGCTAATTCTACACCATCCATTTGGCACAAACAGTTGTCTAGATTAAGTTTCACCTGCCACTGTTCTGCCCATTTACACATTTTTATCTATTTAATTTTCTAGGCCTTTGCCAGCTTACTCTGACTTGACTAACCCTTCCCTCCAATGAAGCATCATATACAAATGTAACCATTTACATTGAGTTTCTGTGTCAGAGTTGATGTAGATTGGAAACAAAGGGGCCTCAGTATCAATCCCTGAGGCACTCCACTCAGTACTCACCCCTCATGCTAATAGCACTCCCATAGCAATTACCCAGTGCATCCTTGCCTTCAGGCATCTTTTTAATTATTTTGTATTTGTTCTTGGGCAAGGCAAATTGCCCATCCCTAGTTGTCCTTTGGGCATTAAGAGTCAACAACACAATGTGGGACTGGAGTCACATGTAGGCCTGACAGGGTAAGGTTGGCAGGTCTCTCACAGTTGGATGGTTACAACAATCCAGCAACATTCAAGACCAAACCACAAATTACTTTTTGAATTTAATTTCACAACTTTCCATGTTGGGATTTAAACTCACAACCTCAGGGTTGCTAGTCCATAACATAAACATAAAGACTAGGCTGCAATACCGTACTGTGTCTTACCTTGAATTCCCACTGTTTTCAGCTTCTGTAATAGTCTTTCATGAGCAACCTTTTTAAAGGCACTCTGGAAATGCAGGTACAGGACTTTGCATACTTTTTTTTAGAAAATTTGAACTTCAAAATTTGAACTGTAGAAGAAGATTTTGCATTTATTCGATTTGCATATAAATGGATCTTCTATTTGCGAGGTACCTACTGGTCGATTTTTACTAATTAGATTTCCTAGTTTGATTGCATGCATCAAATCTCATTCCTTAAACTGTAATCTTCATAGATTATAAAAAGTGGTTTCAGAAACATAATCTTAGTAAAAGCAATAATTATAGAGCTTTGATAAGAGTGAATTGAAACAGGTTTTGTTCTGCGATTCACATCAGTTTCATCATATCTGCTTCTTCAAATGTAGGGTATAAATCAAGAATTATCACATAATAGTAGCAGTGTCATATCTGAACCAGATGACTATAAATTCATAAGGTGGGGTTAAGCACACTTCCCTGAGACACCCAGTGTGTAGATATTGTGATAAGATGATGAATATCCACTTATCAAGACCTAGGGATAGATTTTCAATTTGCCTCCTGGGCATTAAGCTGGTGATGTGGATCAGGTGCCCATTATAGAAACCACCCGATTTTTATTTCTATTGATTTCAATGCAGCCTTGAATAATTAAGGAGTTCATTTAAATTGTGCAAAAACACCTTAGAAAGTGAATCGATTTTAATTTTTTTTCCAATTCCTTTGGTTTGAGTTTTACTGGTTCATTCTGAAATTGAACCTCATGCTAAGGAACTCTCTCCGTGATGAGAACGCTTACACTTTTGGATACTGAATGCTGATGGCCGAATGGACCTGTCATGCCCCGAAGCAAACAGAAATTGATTGAAAGATCTAACTATAAGATCAAGATATGAAGCAGTGACGAGGGGAGATAAAGGATGCAGGCTTGAAAATTAATTCTTTCACCTTATTTTGAAATATACTAAACTGAATATGTTCTAAAAATGTATGCCTGATTTTTTATATTATGACTTAATGTTCAACTTTAGAACAGAAAAGATATTTTGCAACAGAAATAATAGATTCTGAGCCATGCCCAGTTTAGATTGTTGGTTCTGTTTTGATTTACAGTGAATTTACCTCCTGGGTTACTGATGTGAAAAGATTAAGGAGAAGGAAGGAGACAGACAATGGAAATAAGTAGGATCTGATGGCCTTGAATTTCCTGTACTACAGGGCACCAAAGCATGTCAAACAAAACCAACTACTAGTCTGACATACATGGAAATAGCATTAGCTAGTGGCACAAAATCATTCCATTTTGAGTTGCAACCTGACCCTTTGTTTTTAATTTTATCAGATCTAAAAGCACATAGGGGAAATGGGTAAAGAATGAGACTCCTGGGGCTAATGGATCACACAATTTTCCCATCAATCAACTACCAGGTTTTTTTTTGTTTTCACACAGCAATAATTTAACTCCCTGTATGAGCTCACAGTTGAAATTCAGTTACTTGATCGCTATTCAAGGTTTGGCTGATAATAATTTCAGAATCCATAAAATTAGAAATAGATACTTCAAAGCTCTAATTCTATAAATGTTATTTTACATTATTAAACTTATAGAAAGAAAACAAGTTCCCTGTCGATGTTTGTTTTTTAATTTGTTCTTTAGTTGTGCGATGCCCAGTTAGCATCTTCCACGTGAGATAAATTCTGAGGTTTAGCTAGAGGTTCTGCTGATAATTTAAAATAGGATGTTATCTAAAACACTGCTTGGCAGGTAATTTAAAATTGAATGTTCTCCAAAAAAATAAGGGATAAGTGCGTTATTCATGCATTTTTTTTACACAATTAATCATTTTAAATGATGCACTGCATTCATTTTCACTAGTTATTTGATTTATACAGAGCCTTGTTTGTTGGGTTATAAAAAGAATGCTATTGTGGCCTGATGCCAGTATTAACAGAGTTTAATTGGGTGATATTGTTCCAGACATAATTGGTTGACTAACATTTCCTCAATGTGTTGTGTTGGGTTACATTTGGAAGCAATACATAACCACTGAGCAGCAACTATGTTTTTAAACGATGAATAATCACTAAGCAATTACTTCCAAACAATGTCATTGTGTGAATCAAGGTTGAGAATGATAGACAATCAAGTCTTTTTCCCCGTTTTCTCATTTACACTGTTAAGTACCTTTACCTTAGATATAGTGAAACCCAATGGCAATTCATGCCAGCCTGTGAACAACCTCATACCAGAGAACGTAATCAAACCAATTCGGAAAAGAGCACCTTATAAAGGAGCAGCTGCTCAGCATTTCTTTTACCGAGGAGGGAAGTAAAACTTTAAGCGGAATCATAAAGCTGTGTATGGATTTTCCTTCAATAAACCATATATATTTAGGGCAGTGATGTGTATCATTAAAGGGGTAACACACTAAACCAGCTGTTTCCATTTTGTTACCCTTTCAAAGTGCAAGATAATTATGAACAGAAAAATGTTTTTGACAGCATAAGTATCGGACAATGAGTTTTCACTCACTGAGAACACTTCAAAAGTACTTAGTTGGCTGTAAAGCGCTTTGGGACATCCCGAGGTCATGAAACGCGCTATAGAACTACAAGGCCTTGATATGTATGGGTGGGGGGGGGGGGGGGGAAGAGAGTGCGGTGGAGAGCTAAAACAGATGGGTAATGCATCGAGGCCGGGGTCGCAGAGGTCCTGCTGAATTTAACGGCAGGAGCTCATTATAATTTTTTCTTCCCTTTCCCGCCCAGCATCCGGCCAAATTGACAGGCTGGCCACTGCCAGGCAGGAAATCCAACGGCAGGAGCTGCAGCCGGGGACCCTTGGGGAAGGTCTCCGGCAATTGGGAGGGGTGAAGGCCAGGGATCGTGGCTTGGTGAGGGGGGTGGCGGGGAGAGAGAGGCCATTGCGTGAAAGGGGAAGGCCGGAGATTGGTGCTTGGGGGCGAGGGTTGGCTGCAATCGCAGCATGGAGATGGGATCGGTGCTTGGGCGGGGCGGGGGCTAGCGGGGGAGGTCTGCGATCACGGCGGGGGGAGAGAAACGATGCAATTGGTAGAGGGGAGGCCACAGACTTCCTTGCGGGGCCAGGGGGAGCAATCCTGCTCCTCCTGACCCACCAGGGCACTCACCTTGTGGAGTTGGCAGCTCCGACCTCCCTTTCCCTGCCAGGTTTGCAGAGCCCTGGGAAACCTATGTGGCAATTGTTAAATTTAAATCAGGCTCCCAATTGCACTGTGGGAACCTGACTTAAATATGTTAATGAAGTGTCCCGCCTCTCCACGGCAGGACACTCGCATGTCCCAAAACCCACCGCAGTGAAAATGGCGGCAGGCACATATGCGGCAGGCTGGGGACCCTTTCCCTATTTATTCATTTTTAACCCCTTCCCCCAACCCTCTCCCGCCTATCATGGGAAAAATATACCTTCAACAAATAGAAGACTCGATCACAATGATTCTTTTCAAATCCCAGTTGGCAGTTAAACATATTCTATTCAAATCCATAAAAGTGATAGCTGAGCATTGTAATAAGATTTCTTCTCAGACCTTTTGTATATGTCTTGCCATCTACTTATTCCTGTTTCTATACCAAGATCCATTCTCTAGGAACCCAAATGCACATTACCTTGAAGAAGCGATTATATTTTTCTTAAAATAACTCAATTTAGAAGTTTTGCTTCCCTGTTAATCTGTATTTTTTATATATACTTGCAACTAAAATGGCTTTCTTTGTACTGCTTCACAGAAAAGATATCTGAAGTTACCCGGTTCGCTTTTTATAAAGTGCGGTCAATCAAACTGAACTGAAAAAAATATTCCCTTGTGCGTAGACATAAGTTCAGTTCTCTGTTGCACAAAGCTGACACAGTTCTTTATGCATGAGATAGTTATAATTTTATTTTATTAATAAAAGGAAAGCCAATGCTGTTGTCTGTGGGTGGTCTAGATACAACAATTAAAGCAGACTTTAACTAATTTATTTTTATCAGTCTGATGACTCAAGTACACTGCAGCTAATTATTATGTCAGAGGGCAAGTCAAATTGATTTGGTTGATCTTCTCACAATTTGACATTATTATTAACTCATTGAGGACTGGAACTTGCTTTGTTTTCGGAGGAACAGGCACATTTTCTAATAGCATGTTTAAAATTATAAACTGAAACATGAATATGGTAGCTCAATAGGAACAAAGGGTACACGATATTACACACACACACACACAGTCTCAACTGAACAAAATTTCAAATTTTGTTAAACACTGGGGGGGGAAATGCAAAAATCCTGCCATGGATTGTTCTCGTACTGCTGCTTTAGTGAGTTACACATCCAGTTTAAAACATTGGCCTTTAAAGACCAAACAACACTACCAGCACCTTCTTTTAGAAATTAAGTTTAGAGAATTATGATTAAATTATGATTAAAAAGCTGGCTTTCAATTTTTTAAATATTTAATTACCTCCGTATTCCCATCCTTCTACCATTTGTGAGCATTTAAAACCCCTGAATTTACGGTCAGAGGCGGACACCTCCAACCCGCAAAATATTTCCGTACTTATCTCCTGGCTCCACAGTTCCCTTCTTGGGCCTGCAGCTGTACAAAAGGCCCAAGGATCCCGGGGCACATGCGATTCGCAAGCGTCCCTGGGATCACGTGGGCCCAGTCAACCAATCAAAAAGGGGGATTCATTTGATGCTTATGGAGATTCCATTTACATACGGAATCCCCATAAGCATATTAGAAATCCCCAAATAAATAAGAATTCACACCACTTAAATAAAAATAAATGTTCCCATTTTCAAAATTAATTAAAAGACTCTTTAATAAAGCATTTAAAATAACATTTTAATTTTTGAAAAATAAATGTAAACATTTTAAAATGGGCCAAAATTTACCTAAACTAATTTTAAATGTACGTGTATGTTATAATCATTTTAAAACTGTTATTTTAACATTTATTTTAACCCTTACACTGGTAAAAGAAGGCCTTACACCTGGTTTTACCAGGCGTACGGGTTTCGTGGGCAGTAGTTGGGTAAAAAGCCCAACTCTGCACCAGCAAAGGTGTTTTTGCAGCAGATACGAACGATCTGTCAATGTGATACTTGACAGATCGCAAGTTCCGGGTTTTTGTGCATGTGCAGCGCGTGTGGAAACCCCGAACTTGCGGGGCCTTTCAGAAGGCTCCCGACAGCGTATGCTGAGCGTATGCTGTCGAAACCACCGTCATTTCAGGCCCAGGATTTCTTGATTGATCTTGTTTTCTCTCCTGCTGTTTTCAACCTTGGTGGAGTCCTGCACTATGGGAATTGATGCACCATTGACACTTCTCAATAAAAATATAGTGAATGCTGATGACATCATCTGAAGAATTAGCATACTGACAGTGTGATAATAAAACCTACTTCCTTGAGTTTTTTTGATAAGACATTGCATAATTTTTACTTTTTGTAACGTGAATTTAATCAGACTAGCCTAATTTTAATTTTACCTTTCAGTGGCAGCACACAGCCTCTAGCTATTCAATCCCAGATTTGCTGTTCACATTTGTTTTCTCTCTGCCTTTTTCACTCAGACCAGAAACAGCGATAACAGGAAATTATGTCTAAGAATTCTAACTCTAATACAGTATCCCAGATCGTAACACCACTTCCAACAAAATACAGGTGCATGACACATTGGGAGTCATTTTGACTTTATGCGGTAGTGTAAAATGGGTGATAGCGAATTGGCAGCCTGTTTTACATCTCTCCCGAGTTTTATTTCCATTGAAGTCAAGTTAAGCGTTGCCTAATGTGCCAAATATATAAGGTGCACTTACTTAATGTTATATTACAGCAGTCCTCAAAAATAGCAAAAGTCACCTTTTTGAGCATTGGTTGAAGCAACAATCCTGTACTGTATATTTACCAAATCTAATGGAGCATGTAACTGCATAAATGATAATTTAGCAAAGTATAGTTCAAAATGTACACTGTGAAAGCCACTATATTAATAAAACCATTACCTTCCTCAGTATTGCAATCCAAACCTTTATGCATACAATTAAAACATCTGATGGCACACTACAGGCTGATTAAAGGTGTTATTGGAGGAATGCTGCAGAATATCAGGGCATCTTTTAAAAACCCATTACAGTAGGACTCCTTTATATAGGATATATAAACTCTCACACAGAAGTTCAAGATAGATAGATGTTTTCTTTCTCATTGATGAGTGTCAGTTAAGCAAATTCATAGTTATGTACCAGACTGTGGCTGATCGCCACCAAAACGGACATTATCCACTCTTCCGTCCGTGGACAAATATCCAGCACCTTCCCTTTAAGGCACCTTACCTTTAAGGCAGGAGTGGGCGGGGCCTCAGGGTTTGCCCAGAGAATTCTGGGAGCTTTTCGGTTCAGCCATTTTGTGCCATGCAGTGATTAAAAAGTCTCTTGTTAATACACATGGATTCAGCCTTAATTCGTGTTTCGCGGCAGCCTCAACATTGGTGACTCCGACGCTCAGAACGTATTCCGAGCACTGCAATGGCGGACACGAACACAGTTTCCGTGAAACTGCCGGAGTTTTGGGAAAACCAGCCCGAAGCCTGGTTTCTCCAAGCTGAATCGCGCTTCCGGCTGCAACGCATCACCACAGATGGGACGAAGTACGACTATCTCATCACATTACTCGGTAGCGCCACAGATTCTAAGGTTTGGACAACGCTGCAGAACCCACCAGAGGAAGGCAAGTACGCACATCTCAAGACAGCGCTCCTTAAAAAATTTACGGCCTCAGCATATCAGCGAAACTGCCACCTCCTCGACCTTCCAGGCCTCGGTGATGCCTCACCGTCAGACCTCCTCTCCCACATGCTCTCCCTCACCGACGAGAGCCCACCCGGATCCCTCTTCCGCACGCTGTTCATCCGCCAGCTCCCTCTCAGCATCCGCCCAGCGATCGTGGCGTCCGGCCTCACGAACCTGGAAGCCCTGGCCGATGAGGCCGACAAGCTGCTGTCTGCTCACTCCAGCCGCGACGTCACTCCGGACCTGGCAGCCTATGCCTGGGCGCGCCCCTCACCGGCCAGCACGCGGCCACAAGGGCCTGCCACCAGGCCCACGGGGCCTTCACGCCCCACTAACCCGGGCCACTGTTACTACCACGCACGGTTTGGAGCCAGGGCACAACGGTGCACACCGCCCTGCTCTTTCAAGTCCGCCCCCGTACCAGCCCCCGCGATGGCCGTGGGCCACGCGGGCTCCCTGCTGTTCGTCACGGATGACAAAACCGGCCGCCGGTTCCTGTGCGACACTGGGGCTCAGCACAGCATCATCCCGGCCTCCTCCCTCGACATCCAAAAGGGCGAACGAGGACCGGCGCTGGCTGCTGCTAACGGCTCGGAAATCCGGATGTATGGCACCCGGACAGTCACCCTCGACCTCGCTGGTCACCGCTACCGATGGGAGTTCATCACTGCCAAGGTGCTCTCCCCACTCATCGGCGCAGATTTCCTGTGCGCCCACGGCCTACTGGTAGACATCCCTCGTCACCGCCTCGTGGACATGAACACCATGTCCCCCATCCTGGACGCCATGGCCCCCCGTCAACCCGCCGACATGGCGTCACAGTGCCACGCCCGGGCCACGGATGACTACTCGGCACTCCTGGCCGAATACCCAGCCCTTACCAATCCGACCTTCTCCGCGGAGGCCGCCAAACACGGGGTGGAACACTTCATCCCCACCATAGGCTCCCCAGTGTACGCCCACGCCCGCAGGCTGGACCCGGCCAAACTGGAGATCGCGCAGACCGAGTTTGCCACCATGGAACAGCTCGGCATCATCCGCCGCTCCAACAGTCCCTGGGCCTCCCCACTCCACATCGCCCCCAAACCAGGCGAAGGTTGGCGCCCCTGCGGGGATTACCGCCGCCTCAATGACACCACCACCCCTGATCGGTACCCCGTGCCGCACATTCAGGACTTCTCGGCTAGACTGGCCGGCCGCTCAGTGTTTTCCAAGGTCGACCTGGTGCACGGCTACCACCAAGTCCCCGTCCACTCCGCGGACGTCCCCAAGACGGCCGTAATCACCCCCTTCGGCCTGTTCGAGTTCCTGCGGATGCTCTTCGGCCTCAAAAACGCGGCCCAGGCATTCCAATGGCTCATTGACTCGGTCCTTCGGGACCTGAAGTTCCTGTTCGTCTACCTGGACGACATCCTGGTAGCCAGTTCCTCCAAGCAGGAACACCTCGAACACCTTCGCATCCTGTTCGGGCGCCTCAGCGACCATGGGCTCATCCTCAGCCCAGCCAAATGCCAGTTCGGACTGGACAAGATCGACTTCCTCGGCCACCACATTACCCATGCTGGGGCCATTCCCCTGCCCACCAAGGTGCAGGCCGTCCAACAATTTCCCCGCCCCACCACCATCAAAGGCCTCCAGGAGTTCCTCGGGATGGTGAATTTCTATAACCGCTTCATCCCCAAAGCGGCGTCCCTCATGAGGCCCCTGTATGAAGCCCTCCGGGGCAGGAGCGGCAAGATGGCGGTCGAATGGACGGCAGACGCATCCGCCGCCTTCGATTCCACCAAGACCGCGCTCGCCAACGCCACCCTGCTCGCGCACCCACGGCCCAATGCCAGGGTAGCGTTCACCACGGAAGCCTCCGACCACGCGGTTGGCGCCGTGTATGAGTAGTGGGTCGACGGCGCCTGGCAACCACTTGCCTTCTTCAGCCGCCAACTACGCCCCCTGGAGGTCAAGTACAGCACCTTCGACCGCGAGCTCCTCGCGCTGTTCCTGGTGGTCCGCCATTTCCGGTTTTTGCTTGAGGGCCACCCTTCACTGCGTTTGTCGACCACAAGCCCCTGACATTCGCAATGGCAAAGACAACCGACCCCTGGTCCGCCAGGCAGCAGCACCAGCTCGCGGCAGTGTCCGAGTTCACCATGGACATCCAACACGTCTCCGGCCGAGACAATGTGGTAGCCGACTGCCTCTCCCGCCCCACCATCCACGCCGCACACCTAGCAGTCGACTACGCTCAACTCGCAGCAGACCAGATCACCGACCCTGATCTGCTCTCCGCACCCACCAACCTACCAGGGCTACGCCTGGCCGACGTCGCCTGTGGCCCGACCGCAGTCACGGTTAAGTGCGACATATCCCTATGTCAACCTCGGCCCATCGTCCCAGCGCCGCCGGGTATTCGACATTCTCCACAACCTCTCCCACCCCTGGCGCCCGCGCATCCATCAAATTAGTAGCCAACCGCTTCGTCTGGCGCGGCCTTCGCAAGGATGTGCGTACTTGGGCCAACTCCTGCCTAGCCTGCCAACGGGCCAAGGTACAGCAACACACGAAAGCACCCCTCGAGGAGTTTACCGTCCCCTCGCGGAGATTCGACCACATCCACGTGGACATCGTCGGGCCCCTGCCGCCGTCACAAGGCCACACGCACTTGCTGACCATCGTTGACCGCACCACACGCTGGCCTGAGGCAATTCCACTGACCTCTACCACCACCGCCGACATTGCCAGAGCCTTCGACAGCACCTGGGTCGCACGGTTCGGCGTCCCCTCCGACATGACGTCGGACAGAGGTCCGCAATTTACCTCTGAACTCTGGACCGCCGTCGCACGCAATCTCGGGGTGACCATTCACCGCACCACAGCGTACCACCCCCAAGCCAACGGACTGTGTGAGCGATTCCACAGATCCTTGAAGGCATCTCTTTGAGCCAGCCTCCAAGATGGCGCCTGGACCGACCGACTTCCGTGGGTCCTCCTCGGCCTGCGCACCGCGGTTAAAGAAGACCTCCACGCATCGGCAGCAGAGCTCGTGTACGGTCAGCCACTGCGCGTACCCGGCGAGTTCCTGCCCACCGCCACGACACCCTGGTCAGCCGACCAGCAACGCCACGACTTCGCCTCACCGGCGCTGCAGTTCGCCCCGGTGCCCATTGCCCGACACGGCGAATCCAGCTCACACGTCCCACTAAGCCTGCACCAGGCACGGTTTGTTTTCGTCCGGCACGACGCCCACCGCAGATCCCTTCAACCCCCGTACGACGGGCCCTACAAGGTGCTACAGGCTGGGGACAAATTTTTCACCCTGCAAGTGGGCGACAGGACCAAAAAAGTGTCAGTTGACCGACTCAAGCCAGCACACTCGGAGCCCGGTGAGCAGGGCCCTGTAGCTCGTCCACCTCCACGCGGCCGACCTGCCCTCAAGCCGGTTCACCCGGCTGCTCCACGCCCGGCCGTTCCACGTCCACCGGCGTCCTACAAGAGCCGCTCCGGCCGGCCCATCAGACCGCCGCACCGTCTCGTCCACACCTCCTAAGCGGATTCTGGGGGGAGCTGTGTGGCGGATCGCCACCTAAACGGGCATAATCCACTCTTCCATCCGTGGACAAATATCCAGCACCTTCCCTTTAAGGCACCTTACCTTTCAGGCAGGAGTGGGTGGGGCCTCAGGGTTTGCCCAGAGAATTCTGGGAGCTTTTTGGTTCAGCCATTTTGTGCCATGCAGTGATTAAAAAGTCTCTTGTTTAACACACATGGATTCAGCCTTAATTCGTGTTTCGCGGCAGCCTCAACAAGACATTTATTTGAGAGTCTTTCAAAGCTGCTCCCACATGGAAGTAAAATGGAAGACATATGCAGATTGTAACCATATTTGTCTTTAGTACTGTGAGGGTGTCCAGAATAGGAAATGTTGACTAGAATATCTGCATTCTTCACTACTTGTAATGCCTCCAAACAGATCACTGCATTACTGATTGAAATGTCATAATTCTTTTATTATCTGAAGTCTCTAGAAATGTTAGATCAGAGTATCTCCTTGCTAGCTGAAGTGTTTTTTAATGTTCCCTGCAGTATTAAAATGCTCAGTGTTCTATTCAATAATAAATTGAATCCTCCATAATAAAGGAACTCTTTGATCTTTAATTCAAAATGGTGAGTTACTTTAAATAATAATTGGATATCCCCATTTATGAGCTGTCATCAACTCAGGGAATATTTAACCCACGAGAAATTGTAGAGTCCTCCATTATCCCTAAAATTAGCATGAACCCTAAGTCACTTGGTACAAGCATGACTAATCCCTATCATACAGTAAAGGACAGTCACCACAAGTTTCTGCTTGGATCGCCTCTATCTTTGAATCAACTGCAAAGAACAAGAAACCTCGAAGCACAACACCATGCTTTCTACAATAGGAAAGATAGAATGCATGACATTTTTTTTCCTTTTCTAAAAATGCATGGCAGTAATTGAATTAACCTCATCATGAAACCAGAAAAATTGATTGAGAAAAAGGATATATTGTTGAATTAAACTGGGTTTTGCACACAGCACATTCATGAGAATCTGGACATTCCCCTCCCCGCATTGCTACATCCAGTTGTTTCTTAAATGCTTCTGGGTTTTCACTGTCCAAAGTCCATTCCAAGTGTTGATCACACTCTGCATGAACCACTTGGTATCAGTCCTAAAGTTACCTTTTACTAGTTTGGAACTGTGTTCCCTTGGGTCATACTCTCACAGATTAAAGTAATAGGATTGAGGAGCCAACTAGGGAACAGACTATCCTAGATTGGGTATTGTGCAATGAGAAGGGGTTAATTAACAATCTTGTTGTGCAGGGTCCTTTAGGGAAGACTGACCATAACATGATAGAATTCTTCATAAAGTTGGAAAGTGAAGTAGTCCAATCCGAAACTAGGGTCCTAAATCTAAACAAAGGAAACTACGAAGGTATGAGGAGTGAGTTAGCTATGATAGATTGGGGAGCTTCATTAAAAGGCATAACGGTGGATAGGCAATGGCTAACATTTAAGGAACGAATGCATGAACTGCAACAGTTATATATTCCATTCTGGCGTAAAAACATAAAAGGAAAAGCGGCCCAACCATGGCTAACAAAAGAAATTAAGGATAGTATTAGATCCAAAGAGGAGTCATATAAAGTTGCCAGAAAAAGTAGCAAGCCTGAGGATTGGGAGCAGTTTAGAATTCAGCAAAAAATGACCAAGAGATTGATTAAGAGGGGAAAAATAGAGTATGAGAGTAAACTTGCAAGGAAAATAAAAGCGGACTGTAAAAGCTTCCACAAGTATGTAAAAAGGAAAAGATTAGTGAAGACAAATGTAGGTCTTTATAGTCAGAAACAGGAGAATTTATAATGGGGAACAAGGAAATGTCAGAGCAATTAAACAAATACTTTGGTTCTGTCTTCACGGAAGAGGACACAAATAACTTCCCAGAAATGCTAGGGAACCAAGGGTCCAGTGAGAAGGAGGAATTAAAGGAAATTAGTATTAGTAAAAAAATAGTGCTGGAGAAATTAATGGGACTGAAAGCCGATAAATCCCCAGGGCCTGATAATCTGCATCCCAGAGTACTAAAAGAGGTTGCCATGGAAATAGTGGATGCATTGGTTGTCATCTTCCAAAATTCTATAGATTATGAAACAGTTCCTGCAGATTGGAGGGTGGCAAATGTAACCTCACTATTTAAAAAAGGAGGGAGAGAGAAAACAGGGAACTACAGACCAGTTAGCCTAATATCAGTAGTAGGGAAAATGCTAGAGTCTATTATAAAGGATGTGATAACAGGACACTTAGAAAATATCAATGGGATTAGACAGAGTCAACATGGATTTATGAAAGGGAAATCGTGTTTGACAAACCTACTGGAGTTTTTTGAGGAAGTAACTGGTAGAATAGATAAGGGAGAACCAGTGGACGTGGTGTATTTGGATTTTCGGAAGGCCTTTGATAAAGTCCCACACAAGAGGTTAGTGTGCAAAATTAAAGCACATGGGATTAGGGGTAATATACTGGCATGGATTGAAAATTGGTTAACAGACAGGAAGCAGAGAGTAGGAATAAATGGATCTCTTTCGGGGTGGCAGGCGGTGACTAGTGGGGTACCGCAGGGATCAGTGCTTGGGCCCCAGCTATTCACAATATATATCAATGATTTGGATGAGGGAACCAAATGTAATATTTCCAAGTTTGCTGGTGACACAAAACTAGGTGGGATTGTGAGTTGTGAGGAGGATGCAAAGAGGCTTCAAGGCGATTTAGACAAGTTGAGTGAGTGGGCAAATACATGGCAGATGCAGTATAACGTGGATAAATATGAAGTTATCCACTTCAGTGGGAAAAACAGAAAGATAGAGTATTATTTAAATGGTGATAGATTGGGAAATGTTGATGTACAAAGGAACCTGGGTGTCCTTGTACACCAGTCACTGAAAGCAAACATGCAGGTGCAGCAAGTAGTTAGGAAGGCAAATGGTATGTTGGCCTTCATTGCAAGAGGATTTGAGTACAGGAGCAAGGATGTCTTACTACAGTTATACAGAGCCTTGGTGAGACCACACCTGGAGTACTGTGTGCAGTTTTGGTCTCCTTACCTAAGAAAGGATATACTTGCCATAGAGGGAATGCAGCGAAGGTTCACCAGACTGATTCCTGGGATAGCAGGACTGGCGTATGAGGAGAGATTGGGTCGACTAGGCCTGTATTCACTAGAGTTTAGAAGAATGAGAGGGGATCTCATTGAAGCGTATAAAATTCTGACAGGGCTAGACAGAGTGGATGCAGGGAGGATGTTTCCCCTGGCTGGGGGGTCTAGAACGACGGGTCACAGTCTCAGGATACGGGGTAGGACATTTAGGACTGAGATGAGGAAAAATTTCTTCACTCAGAGGGTGGTGAACCTGTGGAATTCTCTACCATAGAAGGCTGTGGAGGCCAAGTCACTGAATATATTTAAGAAGGAGATAGATAGATTTCTAGACACAAAAGGCATCAAGGATATGGGGAGAGAGCAGGAATATGGTATTGAGATAGAGGATCAGCCATGATCATATTGAATGGCGAAGCAGGCTCGAAGGGCCTACTCCACCTCCTATTTTTTTTTCCTATTCTATGTAATATTCTGGATTAACCTTTACCATACTACTTACTATCTGACATGTCTCTATACCATAACCTTATAGACGCCTCATTTAAAGGCGGAAAAGCCCAAAGGGTAACATTTTAGCGCCCAGAAAAAGTTAGCGCCCCCGCGGCCGATTTTCCCAGGTAGCACCCCGAGAGGGAGGAGGGGCACTACTGGAAGCGTCCCTCATGGGGCACTGTGAGCCAATATCGCGGCGCTACTTGGCGCTGCAGCACATCGCGGTACTGCAGGCCTTCCTCCCCTTAATAAAGGGAAGGGGCCTGGCGCAGCGCGTCCCGGCACCCAGCTGGGCCACCAGGGATCGGGAGTGCCGGCAAACGAGCCCGGCACTCAAGAGGAGTGCTGGGCTCACAGAGAGCAGCTGGCACCCCGCGGAGGAGGCTTCATGGGGGCCGGGGACAGCAACGGGAGCAGGTGCTGGCAAGCGGACAGCTACAAAAATGGCCGCCCGCCACCTCCCCTTTAACTAGCACCGCCCTGGCCGGAGGTAGGCCCCCCTGAGCCCGTTGGACATAGTGTCCGGCGGTAAGTCGGAGTGCGCCACCCAATATTACAGCCGGGGCGCGAGCGGGGCACTGCGCACGGTGATGACGTCATCGCCGGCGGTGCAGGGCTGCGCGGCACTAACGGTTAGCTGAATTTCGCAGGGCGTTAGCGGCGCCGCGCCCAGGCGCTAGTTGATTTGCGCCCTGTTCGCACCCTCTTAGGGCGCTAACGGGAGGCGCAAATCAACCAAATTTAGCCCCCCAAGTCTCTCCAACTTTTTTCATAACTCATAATTCAGACCCCTGACACTAGGGATCAGTCTCATGGCTCTTTGATCAAGTGGCATTGATGCGATTTAAGGGACAACAGCATAGTATGGTAACAAAAATGGTGACCAAGGATTAACAACTTAGATGCCATATGAAAAAGATACTAATTCATTCTTGACTTTTGCTAGATGGTATTTGGAACCAACACAGTAATGTGACATAACTGGGCTTATTTTTAACCCCATACAAGCTCAGTATTTTAGCCTGCTTGAAATACAGGACGGCATGACTATGTAAATTGCTGTGATTTAAATAAAATTTCTTATAGATGAGATTGATCTCTCAAGAGCATAAATATCCATCATGGATAGAGTCAGGTGTGACTCATAACTACGATAAAAATGATTACTTGGCCTATTATAATTGCATTAGCACATCATCAAAATATCTTGATGTACTTCACATAATGAATTATATTTTGGAATCCAGTAACTGTTATTATGTAGGCAATCGCAGCAGCCATTCTGTGCCAGCCATGACTCACAAATGTCAGTGACAACAAAAGGACTCCCAGCTCCTCTTCGAATAGTGCTGAAGGATTTCCAACATCCATAGGCAGGTACGACCTCAATTTAATGTCTCATCTGAAGGACAGAACCTCCACTAAAAGCAGCATTCACTTAGCACTGCATTGGAGTGTCAGCCTAGATTATCATAGCGTGGGGTAAAAATTCACACCCATCTGAAGCAGCGGTAAGAGTGTGATCAAATGCACCAAGCTGACACTTGTGCAGGTTGAAGATGGTTTTCAGATCAGTCAACAAAGTCAATTAAGCTTCAGCCCCACCTTTCCCTCCTCAGGTGATATGTTGATGAAGTAAACTCAGGTCCTTAGTTTGCGTATTTCTTACAGGATTTTCTGAACTCATTTCAAAGAGGCTAGAACAACCGTGAGACTGAAGAATTTACTTACCCACATACAGGAGTTGTGGGGCGAAAAACCCCCAAAAAATCTAATTAGTTAACACAAAAGGTCCTTTTACAAAACCTTTTAGGAAAAGATATCTTATCCTAAAGGAAATTCTATCAGCCGTTACACTGTCCCTGCGCTCTCCTCTGTTACTTAAGTTAACATAGATCAGGCAAATGAATTTATATAGAATCACGTTAGATTAATGAACAAGTAGTGATAAATGTATGCCTATGGGTTTTGGCCTGCTTGTACTTTAAGTCAGCTGTATGGGAATAGGCAGAATAGATGAAAACAGCATTCCACATCACTGAAATGATTTTTTCATCATAGGTTTCCCAGAAATGTACAATGTAAGAGTTTCTCATGAGTTTACTCAGCTGATGTAATGAACTAGAGGTTATTTTTGCTGGAGGACCATTTTATGATTGGAAATGGTTTGTGAGTGCAAATTGGGCATCTCACGCAAGGAAATGAGTTACAAGGTCTCTGCCCACTTTTGTACCTAGTTCCCTTTATCTACTGTTATTTCTGGTGCCCGCTGGAAGCGCCCTTTTTTTTGGATGCCATTTTGCAGCTCGTAGTGCCCAAAAAACGGGCGCTAACAGTCCCAATTTCTCGCCCAACTACCCTTAAATTTCATGCTAAGGTTTCATTTCAGGCTGCCACTGGCGACATAGATTGTACCCATGTGGCCACGCGTGCGCACTTGCTCAATGCCATACATTAGCATACACTCTGACAACCCAAACCTCTATGGCAGCTGTTGGAGTATCCACCTGAGGAAGGAGCAAATCGATAGCTCCGAAAGCTTGTGATTTCAAATAAAACTGTTGGACTATAACCTGGTGTTGTGCGACCTCTCAGCTGTTGGAGTATCCATGGAAGCAGCTGTTAGGATATGGGGACTCTGCTGCAAGTGTTCTTGTAATACTTCAGACCGCATCCAGGAAGCCAGATGTGTTCCTCTAATATAGAAGCACTATATTGCATTTTCGTGCAATTACATAACCTTTTACAACAGTATGTTACCTCTTCCCCTTACTTGCCTTTCTCAAGCCAAGGGTGGTGGGTGGCTTCATATGAAGCTCGTCAGATTGGTCAGATGTGCTTTGCTTGTTATCAGAAAATAAGAACTGTGTAATATGTAAAGCTGATATGGTTCAGCCCTAGTTCCTTAGAATGTTCTTGATTGAAGGCTTACATTTTTAATAGTTTTACATTGTTACAGTAACAGATGCTTGAACAGTTTTTCCTTGTTATGGTTTTCAAACAATGTTTGTATGCACTGCAGAGCCTGAAGTGCATCACCATCTGCCCAGGGAGGGACAGGTGTCTTCAAACAGGCTTCAAGTGAAACAGGCTCCAGACAATAGATCCCAGGCCAAGGGCAGTAGTCATTTTAATGGCTCAGACTAGCAGTGGGGGAAATGTACTGATTGATCTCTTGAAATTGGAAAGACCCTGGTCAGGAGGTTTGGGCACAGTGGTATAAAAACCCCTCCCCTATGTTTCTGGGCAGGAATTTGCCTGTGTTCCTCATAGACTTAAGTCTTCAAGCGAGTTTAATAATGATGCCTAGGCCGCTGTTAGCAAGAAACTGTCTATGCGGTTTTAAATAAACTTCATTCAGTTTCTTTCAATACACATCCAACTGCTGCCAAATGGTTGATGCCATTGACCTAAGAATTTTTGGATGAAGTTAACCCTGCCCCTAATCCCACTCCCCCCACACACTTACACAAAGCAGCTTTGTGAAGATCACCATTTGATTTTTCTTTTACCCTCCAATGGGGAGTTGCCAGGCTATTGCTCAACACCTCACCACAGCAGTGAAGCGAAGGTCAGGACCCCAGCAGAGTGGGGGTCAAATTTACAACCCGCCACTTCACAGTGCTACTCTTTGATCAACGCACTGCCTTTGCACACATTTACAACAACAACAACACCTTGTATTTATATAGGGCCTTTAACGTAGTAAAACGTCCCAAGGTGCTTCACAGGAGTATTTTAAGACAAAAAATTTGACACCGATCCACATAAGGATAAATTAGGGCAGGTGATCAAAAGCTTGTTCAAAGAGGTAGGTTTTAAGGAGCGTCTTAAAGGAGGAAAGAGAGGTAGCGAGGCGGACAGGTTTAGGAAGGGAATTCCAGAGCTTAGGGCCTACACAACAGAAGGCATGGCCACCAAAGGTTGAGCGATTATAAATCAGGGATGCTCAAGAGGGCAGAATTAGAGGAGCGCAGATATCTTGGGGGGTTGTGGGGCTGAAGGAGATTACAGAGATAGGAAGGGGCGAGGCCATGGAGGGATTTGAAAACAAGGATGAGAATTTTGAAATTGAGGCGCTGCTTAACCGGGAGCCAATGTAGGTCAGCGAGCACAGGGGTGATGGGTGAACGGGACTTGGTGCGAGTTAGGACACAGGCAGCCGAGTTTTGGATGACCTCAAGTTTACGTTGGGTGAAATGTGGGAGGCCAGCCAGGAGTGCATTGGAATAGTCAAGTCTAGAGGTAACAAAGGCATGGATGAGGGTTTCAGCAGCGGATGAGCTGAGGCAAGGGCGGAGACGGGCGATGTTACGGAGGTGGATGTTGGCGGTCTTAGTTATGCTGCGGATATGTGGTCGGAAGCTCATTTCAGGGTCAAACATGACACCAAGGTTGCGAACAATGTGGTTCAGCCTCCGATAGATGTTAGGGAGAGGGATGGAGTCAGTGGCTAGGGAACAGAGTTTGTGGCAGGGACCGAAAGCAATGGCTTCAGTTTTCCCAATATTTAATTGGAGAAAATTTTTGCTCATCCACAACTGTACATATCTAAAGGCAATTTGAGATAATTTTAACTTTTACCGATAGAGTAAATTGAGCGATATCAGATTGGCCGCTCGTTATACATCTCTCCCGATTTTTCTTTCCATTAAAGTATCGCCCGTGTTACACAACTGCCACAAGTTAAAATTACCCCCAATAGTTCCATGTTATATTTAGCAGAACCCAATCAAAGCCAGCATTTGTGTTAATTCACTGTTTTTAGAGCAAATGCTGTTGGGGGAGGAATAAAATATGCTGTATCTTAGAATGTATAAACAAATTAATTTAGAACACATTTTTGATGCACATTTGGCTTATGGGAGCTGTATACAATAGAAATACTTGGCTTGTAGCCTTGTAATGCTACTATCTAGAGCCCAGTTGCACAGACATAACATTGCAATGAGTGTGGGTCTCAGGCATCGTAAATATACAATACTTGAATTATTTCCAATTGGGAAGGGATGAGCTCACCTACTCGTCAATAAAAAGGGTCTTTTTCTGCACACAGTCGGGCAGCTGTACAACTCATTAATGGAGGAGCAACATCAGCAGCTTGGAGTTGGCCATGCAACTCAGTGGCACGCTTGGTCAATCATATCTTATTCAAGTACAAATATATCTCTAATGTTAATAACAAAATCACTGATGCAATGGTCTTGTTTCAGTGCTTCAGAACACTTGCACCAGGAACCGGTATGGAAGAACAATACCACAGGAGCTTTGGGAAATTGGTTAAACATCACCTGATTGCTGCCAGAATACTCTTCAGCAGTCACGCATCGGTATCTTGCAGATGTACCCAAGATGCTTCGGTAGAATTTCATCAAAGAAAGACTCATCAAACTTTATGGCCAGTATCCACAAAAAACCTGGTTTAATTAATTCTGCTATAAAGATAGAAATTGCTCTTAAGCTGCAATATCTGCTTGATTAATCAGCCACCACACTCTCTAAAGACAGACTCTGGAGCATCCATTACTACACAAATACAGATACAATTAGATCCCATGCAAGGTAGAGAATTAAGAGGGAACATTAACAGCTGGACTAGGACACTCAAGGTCCCTTAATAGAGTATTGGCATATTATAATGAGCCCATTTCAAACTACATGAACATCTAATTTTCAAGACAGATTAACCTTTTCAACATTTTTTAGTTATTTTTTCAGCCCTGCAACTTTTTGCTCTAAGCCTCACACTATTCCCTGACTGAAAGCGACATTCCCTGTAAGCTGCGCTTTGTTCTGCGCAGCCGGTTTCTTTTAATGCGTGGTCCCTTTAAATTTCTGCGCAAGCGCGGTATTTACAATAGAAAAGCCAGTGAGCGGCCTTCGTGGGACCCTGCAGATTGCTGCGCAGCTGCTTAGAGGGAACACTGACTGAAAGTACAGTCAAGTGACCTCTTTTGGACCTCTATCAATGATAATCTGCAGGCATTAAGAAGTCTGCAAAGCAGTCTGGCTTGATGCACACTTTAAATTTATTCTTCTCTATGCCGATCCTGCTCCTCACCCTGATGACTGTCAAACTCAAGAACTTGATACAAAAGGAATCATGGGTGCAATCCCCAATTCTGTCATTCATGACACGCTGTATTAAAACACTAATGTGCAGTGCAACAGTTAGAATCATAGAATAGTACAGCACGGAAGGAGGCCATTCGGCCCATCGAGCCTGCACCGGCTCTTTTGAAGAGCAATCCAGTTAGTCCCAGATCCCTGCAATTTTTTTTCTCCTTCAAGTATTTATCCAATTCCCTTTTGAAAGCTACTATTAAATCTGTTTCCACCACCCTATCAGGCAGTGCATTCCAAACCCTAACCATTGCCTCTGGTTCTTTTGCCAATCACCTTAAACTGAGCCCTTCGTTTATCGAATCTTCAGGCATTGGAAACAGTTTCTTTTTATTTACTCTATCTAAACCCTTCATGATTTTTAAACAGTCTACAAATCTCTTAGTCTTCTCTGCTCTAAGGAGAACAACCACAGCTTCTCCAGTCTATCCCCGTAACTGTAATCTCTGATCCCTGGAACCTTTCTGTACCCTCTCCAAAGCCTTCACATCTTTTTTTAAAGTGTGGTGCTCAGAATCAGATAAAATCCAGCTGGGGCTGAACTAGCATTTTAAATAGGTTTAGCATAACGTCCTGGCTTTTGTACTCTCTGCCTCTATTTATAAAGCCCAGGATCCCATATGCTTTATTAACTGCTTTGTTAACCTGTCCAAAGATTTGTGCACAAACACCCCAGGTCTCTTTGTTCTTGCACCCCCTTTAAAATTGTTCACCCAACTTTGGGCATTTCTGTCCACCCAAATATGGAAAAACCATGTCTTATTTCCCCTCATTGCCCGACAAAATGTAATTAAAAAAAAAAAATTCTCAGATGCCCCTTCAGCTGTTCTGCAGGCGGTAGCCCCACTCCATTGCTGCGTGCACTCAAAGTCCGCAGCAGCCATTCTCCTCCCTGGCCCAGGCAGGAATCCTGCCAGATTCCCATCAAAAATAATCAAATTAGTCAAGCCTGGAAAATTCGCTGAGGTCAGCACCCAAGTTGGGCAAGTGCGAAGGCTGCCACACTGACTTCACAAAACGAGTAATCCAGCGCGTGATTTATCGCTGTATAATCTCATCTTCTGAGGAAGAAAAATGGCAAACAAAAACTACGCAAAGAATTTATTTGAGAAATTTATGGTTATTGATAATTAAAGAATGGTAGAATTGGGGAAAAAAAAGAGGGATTTGGTTGCTTGGTTACTCCTTCTGCCTTGGTAATTATTGCCCTTCTTTGATTTGTGCACATTTCACATTTGAGTCAATCACGTTTTTTTGCCTATAGATGTGCGATGCCCTGAGATCTGATACTTTTAAGGTGTGACATCTTTGAATGGTGCACTGTGATGGATGTGTTTCAGATGCAACATTTTTAAATATATCGATAGATTAGCCTGGAAAATCTGTAAACCTTTTCACTGCAGTCCCCGTATAAATCAACTGGGTGTGCGGTGGGAAGCCTGGGAATTCAACCGGTACCCAAATATGCTGGGGCCCAGACTTTGATCCAAGTTTCTGGGAGGGGTTGGGGGGGGCTTATTTGGACAGAACTTTCCTTCGGCCCAACATGTGGCCTCTGACATCAGAAGTGATGGGGCCAGGGGGAGGGGGGAATTCATATGTCTGGAATTTCCTCAACCCTAGATTGGGTTACACCAAATGGCTGGTGATGTCAGGCTTAAGCAGGTATATCAGTCCTTTGTTTGGAGTAAGTGGGGCCCACCTGGAGGTCCAGGCCTGGCCTCGGCCCCCGAAGATAATGGGTATCTTTCCTGAAATCAGCCCCTTTTGTAAAGGGGTCTGATGAGCATCTACACAGAGTACTCCTGTGCCAGCTGGCCTGCGGGCAGCTCTTAAACCGGCAGAGTAGTCTTGTCATTTTTGGAGCTATTAAATTTACTTAATTTATTTTTTGTTTTGTTTGCATGATTGACTTTTCAATGTTATTCCCATGAGCAGTGTATACATGTCATACTCTGACCATGGTTCCTGTAACCTGGGGGACTGGGTGATGCAGTGGGTTAGATCATAGGCATTCACCTCTGGAAGCTTGGTTCAAAAACTGCCAAGAAATGTTTTTTTTTCAACATTTGGAATAGATTCCTAGGTAGGATAATGGACAGAAAAGCCCGGGAATCATTTAAAAACGGTTGGATACCATTATGTGGGTCTCAGGCTTTTTCTGATGATTGAGGTGGGACAGGGTCGAGCAGCCTTTCTAATCTATATCTCTCATGATATGCAATGGCAAATTCAAAGGCTTGAGGCACAAGGTTTCTAAAAGCAATTAGTATAGTACCTGCTTTTGGATAGCTTCCACCTTTTTTGAAGAGAGTGTAGCATGTCTCAGAAGGTATGTTGACTGACAGTTTGGTAATTTAATTGTCAATCCACCTTTGGAACTTCTTTGCTTAACACTAAAAACACTTTTATTTAAAAGTCAGAGCCATTTAGAAGATGTGGATTATATGCTGTGCACAATAAATACCAGTTTTGTTAATATCATTGTGCTTGTGTATTTTACAAGAGGCTTGGAACCATATACAGTAAACTCTTGTTTAAACGGCACTTAATCATCCGGAATACTTTAATAACCGGCAAAATAGATAACCGGTAATCTTGCCGAATCCATCCAGCACTCGTTTTGCCAAGTCCGAGTCTCCCGCAGTGGCCGAGTTAGTCAGTGGTTTTTATGTTTATTTGTGTTAAAAATTGCCTTGGTAGGTATACCTCTCTGTTATCCAGAATTTTTCATCAACCGGCACCATCCTGGTCCCATAGGTGCCGGATAAGAAAGAGTTTACTGTACTTAAGAGGTAAAATGAATAAGGAATACTAGTTTTCCACCACACTGTAATTTTCTTTCCTGCTCTCCTTAAGGTGTTGGATCTTCCTAGTGCAAGACTCCTTGGGTGCCAGTCATCCTTTCAATCACACTCAATAGGCTATTGTTCATGTGGGAGCTTAGACTGTGAGTGTTGACAAGCTATTTACTGTGGGGGAAAATCACAGCCGAATCTGATCCTGTCCTTGCCTGATATGCACATATATGTACACTTTACAGCATCAGTAACAGCACAGTGATCAAGGGAAGGAATACAGGCTGATGTTCTCCACCCAGTGAACTGAGGCCAGGTACAGCAGTCCTACTGCCACCCCAGCTGAAATCTGCTACCTCAGCACACATTACAGATTACACCTGGTACTTTGCTGACCTATAACAGTATTGTCCAATTTAAATTCCTTACTAGCCACAGGTGTGACCACGGTGACACAGTCTTAGACACGTGCACTAATTTTAGTAGAAAATGTCTTGCATACACTCACACAATAGTTAAATGTACTTCATATTTACCACCATTCAGGAAGTAAATTCCATGGAGTCCACAGCACTGAATCAGGCCATTCGGCCCAACTGATCTATGCTGGCATTTATGTTCCACATGAGCTTCCTCCCACCCCTCTTCATATAACCATATCAGAATATCCTACTATTTCTTTCTCACTCATGTGCTTATTTGGCTTCCCCTTAAATGCATCTACGCTATTTGTCTCAACTACTCCTTGTGGTAACGTGTTCCACATTCTTACCACTCTTTGGGTAAAGAAGTTTCCCTGAATTCCCTTTTGGATTTATTTGTGACTATCTTATACTTATGGCCCCTAGTTTTGGTCTCCCCCACAAGTGTAAACATCTTTTCTACATCTACCTTATCAAACCCCTTCATAATTTTAAAGACTTCAAAGTAAAGCACTCACAATAAACAAAAAACACTTGCACACTCAACTTTTGGTCTCCCATTTTACCAAAAAATGCACAAAAAGGTTAAAGTGCACATGCATACATCATGCGAATATGAGTTTTGAGATCACATGCCCAAGGACGGTATCTATTACACATTTTTATTTACTAATCAGAAATGAAATTCGCCACATCTGGATTCCCAATTAGCCACATAAGGCTAATGGCCAACGTATTAGACAATACTAATCTTGTGGCTCAGTTGTACACTGGAAAATGCATTTATAAATTGAGCCAGAAAATTAGATATTAATCTTGCCATTTTCTTTTACAAGCGGTGAATAACAATATCCACAGGGCGAGTTAATTCTATTAGATTTTGCTAGCCTTACCGGCAGAAATCTGACCAATCAGGACTCACCTTTTAACATTGCTCATTGAGTGCCACTAAACTGGTCAAGGATAATTTATAGGATATGAAATTTGTACAGCCTGATTCACTGACATGGGTCTTTTCGAATTTTGAAAGAATTCTTGATAGATCAATAGCATTACAACCAAAATATTTAGCCTCATGCAAGTTAACAAACATGAGTTTTGACTTTTAAAAAAAAAAAATGTGCACCATTTGTGTAGCACGTATTGAAAATTATATTTAAATTAATTTCTTCGCACTTGTAATAATTTATTTAAATTTCCAAACTGTCAGATTTTCAATTTCCCATGAGGGAGCTGGAAATATGCAGTTAAGAACCCACACAACCAACTACCATCAGGGCTTTTAAACAGTTTACAGCTCATTTGTTTAAAGTGCCCATAGGCGGAAAGCTGCTCAGCTGATTAACATGGCAGTAGGTGCAGCAGAGAATCTGTTTAAAACCCCTGATGGTAGTTGGTGATGTGGGTGATTATTTTTCTGGAGAGCTCGTGCACCTACGCAGCCCCCTCCTGAGTGCTGACACTGAAGCAGTTAATGTAGCAATCGCAGCAAAATCCACATTGAATAGATTCCCTGCCAAAGAGCTTGGCTCCATTGTTGAATTAACTGCTGCTCAGCAAGTGGGCATTATAATTTCGCTCAAAAGAAGACTGCTTCATCTTTTTCCCGAAATCTCAACAAGACCTCAACAGAACTTAACCAGCAACTGTAACCTTTTCAAAGAAATTTTGTTACCAATTTCATTGCACATTTTTTTCCTTGGGTGGAAAACTGAACATTTCAGAAATGGAAATAAACTGATGTTTCAGCTTGTATCGCAGTCTCTTGCCAGTTTTAATGTCCATCGCACCATTGTTAAACAGGGGAAAACAGTGCCGCAGGGGAGAATTTTATACTTGATAGATTAGCTGATTTTATTTTCCCTTTGGCTTATTCTGCCTACCTACAAATAATGCACAACACTGATGCTCTTGGTTAAACCTAAAATATTTATACATTTTGTCAAATCTAGTAAGAGTCAGCCTAATAGGTATGTCGCCTGAATGATAACTGGAATGGCTTTTTGTCTTGAAGATGTGTGCCTTAAATGCAGATTTTTTTTAATGGAAAAGATGATGAGTAACCATAAATAACATAGTAACATGAGGTGCTTTTATTGATAACTATACTCCTAGCTTTATGCTCATGTAAAAATTCATCCTCCTCATTCTTGAAAGCACAGCTTCAGCTGACTAGTCCACAAAGCACCACTGGCATCTGGAAAGAGATGCATCATGGGTATACTGTGGACCTAGCTAAATAAATATAATAAAATGAGGGGAAAGAGAAAATACTTGGAAATTACTGACGGATGAGAAAAATAATGAATTAAGCCTCGATTTTAACCCAGAGTGGGATTCGGGTGGATGGGGGGTGGGGTGAAGTGATCAGAACACGCCGCCTCCACCCCCCCCAATTTTGCCAATGTAAGGCCTAGGCAATTTTAACTCCCAGGCCTCATCTGGGTCAGTTGCCCACCCAAAATAGGCAGCGACAGCTGGGGGGGAGGTAGGAGCAGAAGTTCCAGCTGGCCTGCACCAAGAGGGGTAAGTTGTGGGGAGAGGGTTTTGGGAGGTTCTCGTGGGAGGGACGTTGGTAGCCCCAGGGCAGGGGAGGCATAAACTTTTCTTGTGGGGCCGAGAGTACCTTAAATGGCCTCTTCTGGGCCCAGATCCTTTTTCTACTGTCTTCACCTGTTGGCAAAGCCACAAAGGCTTCCCCGCTCAGGCCATAGTTAAAATTGCAGTTGTTGCCCGATGACATCATTAGACACTTAAAGAAGAACTCTGCCCACTTCCGCAGGTGTCCTTGCCGTCTGCTTAGAAAAGGAGATAAGACGGCGGGATCTGTGCCGATCTTAACTGATGGCCCGCTCGGTTTACATTGTACGGGTAGGGTAAAATTGTCCCTTTAGTGTGTGAAAATTCCTGCCAGGCTATAAAGAAAGTCAGATTCTTTGCAAATTGCAAACAAAATGTCCTTCTGAGAGGATGAATTAATGCATAATGGTTGCATGCAAATACTTTAATAATTCTACAGTAAATCTAGGAACTGAATAAACACGGTGGCATAGTGGTTAGCACTGTTGCCTCACAGCGCCAGGGACCCGGGTTCGAATCCGGCCTCGGGTGACTGTCTGTGTGGAGTTTGCACATTCTCCCCGTGTCTGTTGTGGGTTTCCTCCGGGTGCTCCGGTTTCCTCCCACAGTCCAAAGATGTGCGGGTTAGGTTGATTTGGCTATGATAAATTGACCCTTAGTGTTAGGGGGGATTAAATACGTGGGGTTACGGGGATAGGGTGGGATATGTGTCGGTGCAGGCTTGATGGGCCGAAATGGCCTCTATCCGCACTTGGGGGGATAGAGGCCATTTCTGGGATTCTGTGATTCTGTGAAATGTGCTTCTTGGAGTGCCATTCATTCCTTGGTACACTGTCCTTCCTTAAACTTAACTATCTTCCCACTATTTTCTTAGGAAGAGTGCATGACACTTTGAATTCGAGACTCTTGTGTAACTTTAAACAACGAGTTTTATTTCTAATTTGATAATGAGTCAACTAGCAAGTACATTTTTGTAGGATTGCCTAAATGCAATTATTATTTTTAAGGTTTCCCTGCTGTAGTCATTCTGGAAAGCCACGTCTCGCAGCAAAATGAACAGAGTCTACTTAGATTAACTACTTGTATTCTATTTTTTTCAGGATTTACAACTTGAATTGGCCCAATAAATAAATCTACCTGACATCCGTTTGGCTTTGTTCCCTCTGTGTTTTTCAGAAATGGGTCACGATTATGCTGGGGTTGAAAGGAGAATTTTTAAACGAGGGCTTTCTCTGATAAAACGTTGCCAGATTAGGGAATGCAATCAATTAGAATAGATTTTTCTGACTAGATAAAATAAGTTGAAAATAAACATATTCATGTCTGTGCACCTTTATTTTTGTCACCAGTTAGCAAGTATTAGTGATCCACATTGCATAGGAACCTTGAAATACTTTCCACAAATCCAAGAAACTCAAAGCTATTGGCTTACTTTGGATTTTTGACGAATATATCATTATTCTCTAGATATCTCATGTATGCGTGTTTGTGTGCATCTATTTGCATGTGTGTATAGTAGTGAATGATCAGGAATAAATGGTTTGTAAGTTAATGCATCAAATCATGGAGGCTTCCAGTACATCTCTGTTATTCACTCTGCACACAGCTACTGTCTTGTGTGGTGTACACAAGTTTAGTTCTTCCTCACATAAATTTATGAAAATTGACCAGCATCATGCACAGGTGAGTTGACTTCACAGATAGACACCTGTTTATAATGAAGAATCTGGTTAAATGATGTCAGAGATGCAACACCTGCAGGAAAATAATCTGTATGTTCTCATGTAAGAACATTACAAGCGTATAGCTTTGAGGAAAACTAGATTGCTCAAGAAATTTATGTGCATATTACTATACGTTGATGTAAAAACACCAGAGCTATAAACACTGACATTTGGATTTTTAATTATGAGAATGAATAGAGCTAATAAATACAAAATCTTTCAATAATCTAGATAACAAAGAAAGAAAGGTCTTGCATTTATATAGTTCCTTTCACAACCTCAGGAATTCCCAAAGCGCTTTACAGCCAATGAAGAACTTTTGAAGTGTAGTCACTATTGAAATGTAGAAAATGCGGCAGCCAAATTGCGCACAGCAAGGTCCCACAAACAATGAGATAATGATCCAGATAATCTGTTTTAGTGATGTGGTTGAGGGATAAATATTGGCCAGGATACTGGGGAGAATTCCCCTGCTCTTCTTCAAATAGTGCCATCGGATCTTTTATATCCACCTGAGAGGGCAGACAGAGCCTTGGTTTAATGTCTCATCCAAAATACGGCACTTCCGACAGTGCAGCACTCCCTCAGCACTGCACTGGAGTGTCAGCCTAGATTATGCGCTCAAGTCTCTGGAGTGGGACTTGAACACAAAAACTTCTGACTCAGAGGTGAGTGCTTCAACTGAGCCACTACTCAAAGAGAAATATAAAGCATGTAGCAGAAGGTAAAAATAGCAACCTAATGCAAATTATATCATACATGGCATATAGAGAATGTACTGCAGGAAGGAATTTCCATGACAAATCACGTTGTCTTGATTTGCTCTTATGTTTAATAGGAAAACTGGTGTGTAATGAGAGGACACAGGGTGGGGCACGGTGGAGGAACCTGACACAAGAAACAAAGGCTTAATTACTTATTTGGGGGTGGGGGGGTGGGGTGGTGGGAGGCTTTCAAAGGTGATTTAGAGGGTTTGAAGGTGCTGGGCGTGTGGAGGGTTTGAAGGTGCTGGGTGTGTGGAGGGCCTGTGACAGATCATCCATTACGTATATTATTCATATATTCTGTAGGTTGCAACAGGAATTACAAGTAAACGGTTGTCTCTAAGGTTTTGGGCAGTACTGAAATCCTGGTGTGAGTGTGCCTGAATTCCCAATATACATTCTAATGAGGCGAGTCTCCATGCTGGGATACCTAAAGGCAAAAATTTACCACACATTAACATATCCCATGCACACTGAGGTTTATATGATGAGAATCTAATACCCAAATGGATAAGCGTGCTTTGCACTCATATTGTCTCATTGGTTTTCTTCAGAGGAAGGAGAACCAAATGGTGCTTATTCCCAGGGAGAAAGAACCATGAACACATCAACTGTCACTACGCACATTTGTACCAAGCACCAGAATAGATATAGACAGCACACAACAATTAGTGAAGCAGCTGAGGAAGGTCAGCACACTGGTGATGAAAGGACAGCAGAGGGGCAATTGCCACAGGTCAGTGGGTGCAGAGTGGAGATCTGGTGTGCTGACTTCCCCTCCTAAGTTGACCTGGTGAGGCTACTTTCCAAAAGGCGCTACACTACAGGCTCAGTGTTGAGCAGTCACTTGCCTCCATACACATAGCACTAGAAAATGGCATGGCTAAGTGGGACAAACAGTTGTTTACACTGCAGTTGTCATTCAGCAAGGGAGCAACCTCTGTGGCAGCTGCAGTGGTGACACTCTTGCATCACAAACTGATGATTTGTTTGTTTCTCTATCGAATATCTTGGTATTTTAACAGGTTTGGTTGCCAGCAGTATGATAGTCCCTACTTCAAGTGTCAGACCTCCAGCTGCACTATGAGATAGCCAACCGAGGCTGTTGCATCCACACTGCGGGGCAGAAAACTCCTCTGTACTGTTCACTTCTGTCAGTGCTGTGATGATAGTTCGAAATCCTGTCCTTCCTTAAACTAACAGTAGGTCTGATCAGGAGTTCAAAACGGATTTTTCGATAGTCACCCCTCACCCAAACCCATGTAATTCTATATGAGTTGCTGTTAACTGGTCTTTATAAAGTAAAATAAGCAAAACTCTGTTTATTTTTGCTTTTGCTCATTTGTGAATTTATTTTCAGATGGGAGCAACACTCAAGAGTATCGGCTTAAACACAAATAACCTGTTACCGCTTTCTCCTGGTATTTACTTTTCATAAAAATTAGTGCACAGATGAAAATTCGGTTCATAAAATCTACTGAGTCTATTCATTCAAAACCACTTTCTTATCAAAAAACTTAATAATGATAGCATTTAATAAGGATAGAGAAGTAATCTGAAAGCTACACATCTATAAATACTTCACTTCAATATCCATCAGAGTCCATGTGGCAGAGGACAAACAAGCCGATAACTGAAGCACATGATGCACACCTTCTACTTCATTATTTTGCAATGTTTTGACTGCTTCTCAATACTTATGCCTAATTATGAGTTCAAGATGCTACATTACCCTTTTTAATGAAGTCCAATTAAGAATCATTAACCTCTGCTCTGACTCATAATTTAATGGACAAAACAGAATGCAAAAGCTGTAGGCAAAGGCTGTTGGCAAATGTATCATGTCAAACTGAACTGGCCCTTGTGAATAATTGGCATCTATAAAAAGTTACAGAGCACTGTATGGTTTAATATGCAATGCACAAGCCAATTGACTACAGACATATGTATTACAACAGGAATTAAAATGTGTTAGATTTTACAAGCTATTGCTTTATGGGAAGAGGAAGTGCATCTCTCAGGACTGTTGACAAGACTTGGGCATTGGATAGAAGCCTTGGTTTCTGAGAGGCACTTATATTTATTTATGTTTTAAACATGGTGTATACAAAGGTAATATGCATCTGAAGGAGCTTCATCATTTTAGTATCTGAAATATTATAGACAATGTTATTTTTTTGTTTAATATAGCTTTACTATACAACCTTCAATTAAGACTGGGTTGAACATGTAATTATATCAGTCAAAAATTAAATTAAATCCATTAGGAGGAATAAATTTACCTTTTAACCTAAAGCAGCATATTAAAAATATTGAATTTCAATTACTGCACAGTGATAGAATGCAATAAAATATTCTATTTGTGTTTATTTTATAGGGCAAATGTATTGCATAGTTTACCAAATTGAATTTGTATGCCTTTATTATATTAACAATTTCAATATACATAGACAAGCAAAAGTAATGCAAAATATTTATTTGGTGAAAAACAAATGTTATTTTAATGATATTAGGCCAGATTATTATACAGCTACTCTATAAATAAGGCACCACTGTAATATCTACCGCTAATATGTGATTTTTCACCAGTAAGAAAAATAATCTAAATGTTAATCCTGTTTATTAACTGCAGCATGGTGACAATGTGCAGTGAAGAAAAATTGCATTGTTTTTAGTGCGATTTGTAGGAGTGGCATTATCACAGAGTTATATTTTGGTATTAACTTAAGAGAGAATGATACATTATGGTCTAGAAAAGTAACCACTATCTCCCCTAAATCTTGCTGCTTCATATGTAAACATGTCTGCACTGCACCATCACCATCATTTAACCCTGTCTGCGGAATATAGATAGTTGGTATATTTTTAGTTTCCAGCAAAGTTGAAAGTGGATTGCCACGTGCATCTGTTGCCTGTGAATGATTTAAAAAATAAAGTATAAATATAATGCCTTGGTGACCAGTGCATTGGTATAATAACTTGCTGCTTCACACAAGGTAGGATGTGACTCAACAACCATGGTTCCTCTCACAGTGAATTCCTCATGTCAGCCAGCTTATTTGAGATAGAGACCAGGAAATTTGATACTGTGGGAAAATGTGCGTGAGCACCGCAATGCGAGATATGCCTGCGCCCGTTCAAAAAGCGCAGGCAGCACGTCAACGTCATGCTGCCTACTAATTACCATGATTGTAGTGCACAGCCGAGCGCTGAACGCGCTGCTGGAGTAAGGCTAGCTTTACTTAACCTGCTTCTCTTAAAGGCAGCCTGCAGCTCTTAAAGCTCAGCTGCCTTCTGCAGATAAAAAAATGTAAAATTGGTTCAGCACTTGGCAGTCTGCACCTCTTAAAGTTGAGTTGCCTTCTGATGAGCAAAAATGGTAAAAGTGCTTCAGCACTAACACAAATGGCTCAAGAGGCCAGAGAAAGGGCATCCAGGGTCTCGGACGCAGCACTTGAGGCCTTTGTGCAGGGAGTCAACACTGGAAGAGAGGTTCTCTATCCACAGGAGGCCAGGAGGCCCTCCAGAAAGAAGGATGTGGGACCAGATTGCCGAGGCCATCACTGTCAGCAGTGTCACCCCCAGGATCTGGCTCCATTGCCCAAAGAAGTTTCATGACCTCAGACGAGTGGTCAAGGTCAGTGAATACATCTTCAAAAGTCATCTCCTACCAACTGCACCACTAGCCTCACAGACTGCTCAATGCACGACCCCCACCCCCCAATCAATAGATTGAGTAGATTGGGCCTATACTCTCTGGAGTTTAGAAAAATGAGAGGTGATCTCATTGAAACATATAAGATTCTGAGGGGGATTGACAGGATAGATGCTGAGAGATTGTTTCCCCTGGCTAGAGAGTCTAGAACTAGGGGGCATAGTCTCAGGATAAGGGGTAGGCCATTTAAGACTAAGATGAGGCGGAATTTCTTCACTCAGAAGGTTGTGAATCTTTGGAATTCTCTGCCCCAAAGGGCTGTGGATGCTCAGTCGTTGAGTATATTCAAGGCTGAGATAGATAGATTTTTGGACTTTAGAGGAATCAAGGGATATGGAGGAATGGGCGGGAAAGTGGAGTTGAGGTCAAAGATCAGCCATGATCTTATTGAATGGCGGAGCAGGCTTGAGGGGCCGTATGGCCTACTCCTGCTCCTAATTTTTATGACTCACCTACCAACCATCTCTACCAAACACGAGGCACACCTCATATTCCTAGCTTCACCTCACCCCCTTGGAGGAGACAGTGTGCTGGCCATGGCTGAGCCCTTGGCCAGTATCAGGACTGAAAGAATACAAGATGCCGGTATCCTCATACATTATCCTCATTCTCACATTCCCCCTTCCCCCTCATCCCACAATATCTTCTGATTTACAAGCTGCACATGGTCTAAGCATGCACCTCTTGCTTTACCCTCCTCCCCTCACCACAACCCTACCCTTGTGCCTTCTCATTTCACACACCAAAGAAATCCAGCCTGCCCAGCCAGTGGTTGACCAAGAAGAGGGAGAGGAGAGTGAAGAAGAAGAAACACTGTCACTCAATTTCACACTCCCAGCCACCAGCTCCTTGAGGTCGTCCTGCAAGGCCATTTGCAGTGTCCCCCACTGAAGGTCAGCAGCCTTCTACCAGCCATGCTGCAGCCACTGGGGTAGCACTGCGTAACATCACTAGGATAGGCAAAGGCACACACAAGACAGTCACTAAAGAAATGCCTAAAGGTGATTAGTTGATCTTTTGACGTGATATTGGATGCATATATGGATAAAGTTGGACTGGAAAGTTTACTTTGTGGTGGCTTTTATTTCAGCATTGTGGCCAAGAGGACACTGTGATAGTCAGTTACAGAGGGAAGGTAAGGTGTGGGACAAATGTTGAAAAGGGAATTGAGGTTGTGTTTACTGGTACCGCAAGTGGATGATTTGATCCCAGATATCCCAGCGAGAAAGGGGCTGTCTGGGTTGCCTCCTTCCTTCCGCTTCCTCCTCTTCTGCTTTTGCCTCTTTTGCTTTTGCCTCTTCTGCTTCCTCCTCCTCCCTCTGCGAGCAGCTTGTCCCCTTTGCTGCCTCTGCTCCATCTCCATGTGATGTTGCAGCCCAAGGGGGACTGCAACTAGAGCCCCAGGACTGGGAGTAAGTGGTGCTCTCAGAGGCCTTCCTTTAAGAGCCAAAGCCTTGCAAACATCCAGCAGCACTCCCTGCACACCTTAACAACTTTTTAACTGTATTGCACCATGCCACTACTCCAATAATATGTAAAGAAACCAGTCCAAAAGCAAAAATCTAAACTTACCTGAAAGTTGTGTTTTTCCCTTTAAGAAGCGCTGGCAATGCATCCGTTGTACTGCTGCACACACGTTCTTACATGCGTGGTTTGGAGAGAGCATTATTAAGAGCGGCAATGTCTAAAATCCCAGGTCGTGTGTCAATTCACGCGTTGCATGCCGATTGACTTCACGATCTGGATTATTTAAATATGGGAAGCGAGCGTGGGCAACGGCAGCGCTGCCGACCTGCCCAAAACGGTGGCCGCCGCGTTCCAAGCCGAAAGCGGGCGGAAGCAAGGCTGCCATTTTTCTTCCAAACCAGCCTTAATGGCCCATGCTAACGGCTCCAATTTCTCGGCCAGTGTGTTCATGTGGGGCTCTCTTCATAGGGATGGAATGGAAAATCTGTGAATAAATCAACCCTACTGCACTCAGTGCCTCCTAATGGCCTGCGGTAGCATAGTGGTTATGTTACTGAACTAGTAATCCAGAGGTCTGGACTAATTATCCGGAGACATGAGTTCAAATCCCACCATATAGCTGGGGAATTTGAAATTCAGTTAATTAAATAAATGGAATAAAAAGCTAGTATCAGTAATGGTGACCATGAAACTACCGGATTGTCATAAAAACCCATTTGGTTCACTAATGTCCTTTAGGGAAGGAAATCTATTGTCCCTACCTGGTCTGGCCTATATGTGACTCCAGACCCCCAGCAATGTGATTGACTCTTAACTGCCCTCTGAAATGCTCTGACCAGCACCTTATCAGGGGCAATCAGGGATGGGCAGTAAATGCTGGCCTTGCCAGCGATACCCACATCCCATGAACGAATAAAAAAAAAATTCTCAGTCAACTGGGGAACTAAATAGGTGAAGAAACTAACTATCAAAATAGAAAAGAAATACATACAACAAAAGATTTAGAAAGGACCAAAAATTCCTAACAGTACTGAACTTGTGCAAGAGCACAGTGAGAAATGGTAATGGTATAAGCAAAAAGTTCAATTAAGTCAGATCACATAAGCCACAGTTTAATCAGTTTAACTATTTGTAAATGTGTACGAGCAAGCAAATGATTCAATTGTAATTATACTAATAATCCACCAAATAAGCCATGTTTTCATCAAGAAATAATGATATATATTGCATTGTTCATATTTATAAATGTACTTTTCTTGCAGTATTGATCACATGATTGTCAATCACTATTGATGGAAATATCAAGGCTGAGATCAATGGATTTTTGGACTCTAAGGGAATCAAGGGATATGGGGATCGGGCGGGAAAGTGGAGTTGAGGTCGAAGATCAGCTATGATCTTACTGAATGGCGGAGCAGGCTCGAGGGGCTTTATGGCCTACACCTGCTCCTAATTATGGTGTTCTTATGTTCTTAAAGAGTGTCCTACAGCTGGGTATTTACAGCACTTTAAGGAGTTGTCTCTAATAAAGGCAAAAGCATTCCTAGTGTTGCCAAAGCTGATGCCAATATGTATTTTATTATGTTACAGGGTTCCTATCACTCAGCTTGAACAAACCAGAATTTATGCACTGAGTTCAGTGATACTTCCAAAGTCAGTTGTCCTTATTTCATGATATCAGGAACCAATATTTGTTACTTAACAAAACCTAAGGATCATAAGTTGGATGCAAGAAAAACTAAAATGTCATGTGACTTTATTTTGGTCTTAAGATTTATATTTAATATTTGAGGCCATGGCAATCATAAATACAGTATATAATTTGTGTAGTAGAGAAGATACCACCTAACTTACTTGGGGGAAATTATTTTGTAATCATCTGCCAGAACTTAAATGAGAAATTTCTAAGCTCAAAAGATAAAATTAACAAACATGTGACTGGTAACCAGAATGCTTTCATGAAGTGAGCAATGGTAGTCTGTGTTTCAGGGATAAAATAACTATAGTTTATGTACCACATAAAAATGTCAGCTTTAATTAGCTTTAAAACAATTACATCTATTGTTCTAGAAATAAGTTAAACAAGATGTTGAATCCTTTTGCGTTTACTGAAAAAAAAATAGATTTTCCTCTATTCAATGCAAGACTTTTTCTGTAATTTTCACATATATTGAATTTAGACACATATTGCTCTTTTTTGTTTTTTAATTGACTCATCAACACAGTGCAGCTAGAAACAACTGTAATGAGGGCAGGTGTCTTTGCCCAGATGATTGCTGAGAGCATAGAAAAATTGTATTGGGTTATAAAGAGGCATAAGATTTCTCATATCCTATTCTGTCTCCAGCAGCTCTGGCTGAGGATGTGATGGTCAACTCTGTATTTAAACTTCTATATACCAGGAACAGAATTCTGGAAAATTACACAAGTGTTTCACATGCAGAAGACGTGCTGTGTGAAGCTTCACCACTGGTCTTCCGTTTGGATCCAATTACACACTGCTTGTTTACTTGTGTTGTCAACTTAATGCAACACTGGCTACCGATGTAAAAAAAAATCAACATTTAGACAATACATCCCTGTAAATTGGAGGTCTGCTATGCCTCACAAAACATTCACTTTATCCAGTTGTTCTATTAAGCAAATTTTGAACTATATGTAGAAATGAATCAGTGGATGAGCAATTCCAGTAATTTTGGCATTTTGGCTTGAAACATTTGCTTTGTTGTTGCCTCAGTGATGTCTCACTGTTCATTCTTCAAAATAGCTTCTTTATCTGCACAGTCCATTCACATTAGTGCAATGCTCGTTATTTTTCATGAATTGTTGTAAATTACAAAAGCATCACATTCGTATTTTACAACATACTGGATGATAAATTGCAGGATGAGAACCTTTGTTGACTTTTGTGTGTGACAACTTGCATCCCTAGGCACACATTAACCAAAATCGCATCCGGGCTGCAGAGGTACCAAATAAATAATTCCATTTATATAGCACCTAGTCACAATCTCAGAAGCATCCCTAAATGTTTTTCATACAATGAGTTACTTTAAAGTGTAGTGACTGTTCCTATGTAGGCAAACAAGGTGGTTTATTTTCTACAAAAAGCAAATTTACACTTGGCAGTGTTGGTTGATAAAATAATGTAGGCCAGGGCACCAGAATTCCCTGTTTTTCATTAGTGTCATGGAGTCTTTTACATCCACTTGAACCACCAGAACAGACGTTGGCTTAAAGTCTCGCCTGAAGGATGGTATCTCTGACAATGCAGCACCCTCCTTGGCATTATGCCAGTGTGTCAGCCTGGATTGTGTGTTCAGGTCAGAGAGTGGAGCTTGAACCAATAACCTTCAGCCCCAGAAACAAGAGGGCTGTCAACTGAAGCAAGCTGGTAATTTTTGGCAAGTAGAATCCCTCCCTGTTATTTATATTATGCATGCTGGGGTGGTGTCCAGCTGCCATCATACACATTCCATTCAGATGGGAATGTAGAGATTTCTGTAAAAAAAAAAGCAAAACATTTTAAATAACTTCAGGAACTTTAGGAGAACAGATGGTCTCCAAATATAGATTTAAATCTAAATCAATAATTTACATTGGGCCAGAAATTCGGGTCTCCACGGGTGAGTACGCGCTGTGTACTCGCCCGTAGACCCAATGAAAGTGCCAGTTTCGCGCATGCACTGCGCAGTGGCTGGAAACCGGAACTTCCGTTCCCTTAAAAGAAGGGGTTCGGAGGTCAAACGCGTGCGCCGGAGAGACAGCGCGCACGCATCGGACTTCTGTTTTTTTTTCAGGTTTCTGTGTGAGGGTAAGTCCCCAGCAGCTGCGCGGGGAAAAAGCAGGCGCAAGGCCTGCTTTTAACAAGGTAAGTGGTGAATTAACTAAAATTAAAACATTTTTTCCACAGGTTTATTATTTTTAAATACTTTAAAGAAAGGTAAGTTTATTTTTAGCCCCGTTAAAAACTAATTAATTTTTTCAAAAATTTAAATTATTGTTTAAAATAGTTATTTTGTGTAATTTATAGTTATTTTAAAAATGTGATTTAAAAAAAATTAAATTATTTGAAGTTATAGTGAGATTTTGGGGCCGATCTCTATCCATAGATTTGACAGGTCTTCCTGTCAAATCTATGAATGGAGATTCCCTGCTCCGATTGGCCCTCCATGGCCCACGTGATCCCAGGGGACGCTTTGAACTAACTGCGCCCCTGGGATACGCAGGCACTGCACACCAGCAGCTGGAGGAGGCCCAGGATCGGAATTCCACACGGGCCCAGAGCACAACGGCAGGCGCGCTAGGTAAGTGCAGGTTGGGGGCTTGCACCCGTGGGAAGCCTCCGACCCGAATTTCTGGCCCATTGTTTCATTGGATGGGTGTTAGTTAACTATGAGGTAGGTAGGCTCTCAGCATAGGTGGGCTTTAAGAAATGTATTATTGTATACATACATCTGACAACAAGCTTCACACTTTTTATCTTCCTTAATCATTTTATAGTGACTAAATATACAGTTGATATTTTGGGCCAGTTGAGGACACAATGCAAGTACATTTAACCAGCCAGTGAGTTGGAAATCCAGTAATCTATGCCATCACTACGACAACGACAAAACTAATATAGCTTACGATCTCATGCACCAGATGGTTTATTCTGAAAATTATAAAGTAAAATATTCCAGAAGAGCTACTGTTAAATTTTACATGATACTTGATAGGAAATTTCTTTGATGATTACTTTTGTGAAGGCCACGGATTTTCCATGTTTAATAAATGAAATCATCATTTGGTGCATGCTAAATTATAGCACTGTTATCAAAAAGTTAAATGTGTAGGACATCAGCTGGGGTCATTTGCTCATTTTGCTATTATTTTTCTTTACGCTGCAACTGTTTTATTAATCTTTGGGTTGCACTTAGTGGCACAGTGCAGCCTGGGAATATGTTTTCGTTGAAGCAGAACAAGTAGCCGTGAAGTGTAGCTGCCTTTTGGAAACATTGTGGAAAGCACTAACAATGCATGTATTCTGACTTCTCCCAATTTTAGCTGTATTTTCAAGAAATTATTACTGTCTATTTTGCAGCAAATATCACTCATCCAACCTCACCGATAACATACTTCCAGCTCCGCTAATGGCTCAGTAAGTTTATCCAGTGAGTAGCTAAATCATATAGGTCAGAAAGATCTTGGGTTCAATCCCCAATCTATGTTGAGTTAGCTGATCTCAATCGGAGCACCACAATTGTTCTCAGTGCTCCATTTAGGGGGAAGAACGAACAAAATTGCATTTATATAGTGCCTTTAATGACCTCAGGACATCTCGAAGCGCTTTACAGCCAATGAAGTACTCTTGAAGTGTAGCCACTGTTGTAATGTAGGAAATGCAGCAGGCAATTTACACACAGCAAGCTCCCACTAGCACAATGTGATAATGACCAGATAATCAGTTTTTAGGTGTTGGTTGAGGGATAAATATTGGCCAGAACACCGCAGAGAATTCCTATGCTCTTCTATGAAATAGTGACGTGGGATATTTTACGTCCACCTGAGAGGCAAAAGTTCCAAGGGAAAAAAAAGATGGAACACACACTAAGCTTACTGTGAACCAAAATATGCTTTTAAACATATTTACTGTGTTTACATATAGCAGATACATTGGTATATTTTTCATGGCTTTGCACAGCATCAGATATTGTTGATGATATAACTTGATGGTGTAAAGTAAGCAAGTTTGCTGTAATGTCAGCAAAGAAGTCAGACACTTTACTATACCTTTGACCACATGAAACATATCGTAACCATTTTGGAATTCTGGGCACCATTTCTTCAACAAACTTCACAGTAAGCAGTTTGACTGCACTTAAAAGATGTATTGACTTCAAAAGCAAGCTGACAGATTCTTGTTTGTAAATGCACTGATTGTCCACATTGGGGTTTCCTTAATTCCTGCATATTGATTCCTACACTATGGGCATGATTTGTAATTTCAGTGGCAACAGAATCAATATTTCACATGAGTGAATTAAACCTGACAATCCACGTATGTGAAATAGCAGCATAGTCAGCAGCAGCATACTCTCAATTTCATTAAGTTCTATCAAGAGCCACATGTCTCAAAATACATGCAACACCTCACTGGTGACATTGACTTCAACGTTTTCTTTGACTCATGCCAAACAGCATGATCATTGAAATTTCTGTGGCGACTTTAGTTCGTATTTACACTGCAAATACAGCAACTTCACGCCATTCAACGCATTTCAATGGTGATGCAGACAGCGAGAAGCCATTTTCCAGAAGCTAATGGTGGCGCGGAGCAACTCGGACAGCATCTTTTGGATATTTGAGTTTAACGGCACATCTGCCCCTCGTCTGAATTTGCTGTACCACTTACGCATAAATAATGGCGAGCGCCATTAGCCTCTCCGTTATTTTGACAGGAAAATCTGGGCCATTGTTTTCTCAATTCTAACCTTTGATAACAGTTAGCATTTTTTTTTTGCTTCCACTGTTTTCAAGTTTTGTTTAACATAGAATCTCTTACTACTTTGAAGTGACTAAGTGATTAAAATGTTGATGTGTGATAGTTTTAAAAAGTTCACTGCAACTGTAATGACACTTAATGTAAATATAGTGTGAATTGTGAAATTCATTGCAGGTTCTGATTTTGAGCCATTAAAATCAACCCACATTGATAGTATTCAGCCAGTATGAACTGATTCAAAAAAGAAAATGACATATTTTAGAGCATTTAACCCATTGAATGCTGGCTGCCGACTTTTTTTTCCAGCTGTGCACATGGGGGTAGAGTTTCCGCTCCTTTACACTATTAGTACCAGTGCAATCCGGGCGAATCGACCGAACAAGTGCAAAAAAACCAGGGAATTTAAAATGTGAATTACGCCCATCAACACTTACGCTCGAGTTTCTGCAATCATTTACGCTGGTTCAAGATTCAATTTGCCCAGATCAGGTCCCTCCCACAAAACTACCCACACCTTCAGGTCGAAATTGTGAGGCTCTGCCGATTGCACTGGTTAGGGAAACTTAGAAACATAGAAAAATAGGAGCAGAAGTAGGCCATTCGGCCCTTCGAGCCTGCTCTGCCATTCAATATGATCATGGCTGATCCTCTATCTCAATACCATATTCCCGCTCTCTCCCCATACCCCTTGATGCCTTTTGTGTCTAGAAATCTATTTATCTCCTTCTTAAATATATTCAGTGACTTGGCCTCCACAGCCTTCTGTGGTAGAGAATTCCACAGGTTCACCACCCTCTGAGTGAAGAAATTTCTCCTCAACTCAGTCCTAAATGTCCTACCCCATATCCTGAGACTGTGACCCCTCATTCTAGACCCCCAGCCAGGGGAAACATCCTCCCTGCATCCGTCTGTCTAGCCCTGTCAGAATTGTATACGTTTCAATGAGATCCCCTTTCATTCTTCTAAACTCTAGTGAATACAGGCCTAGTCGACCCAATCTCTCCCCATATGACAGTCCTGCCATCCCAGGAATCAGTCTGGTGAACCTTTGCTGCACTCCCTCTGTGGCAAGTATATCCTTTCTTAGGTAAGGAGACCAAAACTGCACACAGTACTCCAGGTGTGGTCTCACCAAGGCCCTGTATAACTGTAGTAAGACATCCTTGCTCCTGTACTCAAATCCTCTTGCAATGAAGGCCAACATACCATTTGCCTTCTTAACTGCTTGCTGCACCTGCATGTTTACTTTCAGTGACTGGTGTACAAGGACATCCAGGTCCCTTTGTACATCAGCATTTCCCAATCTATCACCATTTAAATAATACTCTATCTTTCTGTTTTTCCTACCGAAGTGGATAACTTCACATTTATCTACGTTATACTGCATCTGCCATGTATTTGCCCACTCACTCAACTTGTATAAATCTATTGAAGCCTCTTTGCATCCTCCTCACAACTCACAATCCCACCTAGTTTCGTGTCGTCAGCAAACTTGAAAATATTACATTTGGTTCCCTCATCCAAATCATTGATATATATTGTGAATAGCTGGGGCCCAAGCACTGATCCCTGCGGTACCCCACTAGTCACCGCCTGCCACCCCGAAAGAGATCCATTTATTCCTACTCTCTGTTTCCTGTCTGTTAACCAATTTTCAATCCATGCCAGTATATTACCCCTAATCCCATGTGCTTTAATTTTGCACACTAACCTCTTATGTAGGACTTTATCAAAGGCCTTCTGAAAATCCAAATACACCACATCTCCCTTAGCTATTCTACCAGTTACATCCTCAAAAAACTCCAGTAGGTTTGTCAAACACGATTTCCCTTTCATAAATCCATGTTGACTTTGTCTAATCCTGTTGATATTTTCTAAGTGTCCTGTTATCACATCCTTTATAATAGACTCTAGCATTTTCCCTACTACTGATGTTAGGCTAACCGGTCTGTAGTTCCCTGTTTTCTCTCTCCCTCCTTTTTTAAATAGTGGGGTTACATTTGCCACCCTCCAATCTGCAGGAACTGTTCCATAATCTATAGAATTTTGGAAGATGACAACCAATGCATCCACTATTTCCATGGCTACCTCTTTTAGTACTCTACAAGACTCTATAAGTTGCACTCATTTTCTAAGGCGCACAAAGAAATACTTGCATTTATATAGCGCCTTTCACAACCACCGGATGTCCCAAAGCGCTTTACAGCCAAAGAAGTAATTATTTTTTTTAAGTGTAGTCACTGTTGTAATGTAGGAAAGTTGTAATGCACAGGCACGAAGGCACGTTTTAAAATTTTCTTTGTATCAAAAAATATTTTACTAAGAAACTGACTAGTGCGCACCAATGAAAGTAGTAAATGGCTCAGTATAGTTTTTTTAAAGTTATTTTCAGTGGATTTTAAATCAGGTTACACACAGGTGGAGGACTGTACACTCTTTAAAAATGCTTATTTTTTGTGATTAAACCCATTTTCAGCTGTATTAATAGGACCAGTTTACCACTCTTAAATACATCAATGTATATCTTTTCATGGAAAGAAAAAAACAATTACATTCTATTGCGTTGCCTGATTGGGCTAGTTCATGGAAAATTTTGCATTTGTGATTATGCAAATGATTTTTAGCAGAAATTTGAACTGTAACCTACGGAGTGCAATTTTGAGCACATTATGGGCACAATTTCCTTGGGGCAGGGGGGTGGAGGAAGGAGACCAGACAGACCCACAAGCCTTATTTCATTCCCCTAAATTACATGGAACATTCTTGCAGTAGGAATTTTCTAAATGACTGACTGCTACCACTGGGACCCAACAGTAGGTTAGACATAAAATAATACAGGGAATGATTCTATTGATCCCCTTACATAGGCTTTTGGAATATTTCTTCATATTAATTGTCAGTTACTGACAATTAATGAGAACATTTTAATTAGACTACACAAATAGCCTGTACACAATTGTAAGCAATACTACATCTTTGGAGTCCCGTTTAATTAGTTGCAAATGTAATCATTCAAAAACCATTTCAATTTTTATTACAAATGCCTTAAATAAAACATAAGCTTGAGTACTGAATTTTGCTTTCAGTTTTCAATCGGTGAACACATTTTCCTACACCTGACATCTACAAAATTGAAACATGAAAATACAGGGCTTGAAATTATACAGGGTGAATATTAGTATACAAACGCTATATGCCTTCATAAACAATTCCTTTGCTATTTGAATGGAGCCGTTCATACATTTATGTTAAATGGGTTAGACCTTTGTCAAAATAGCAGACAAGGGAATGCTGTTCAAAGCTGTAGTACTGCTTATTAAAAATCAAAGAGGTTAGTTCTGATGAGGGTCTCCACCAGAATTGTTAACCTATCTTATTCTTTCAGATCCTATCTTATTCTTTCAGATACTAGTTAGCTTGCTGTGCACTTCTACTTCTATTTCAGATTTCCAGCATTTGCAATTTTCTCCATATGTCTACAGGTTAGAAGTTGGTCGGCTGAGTACACCAAAGATAGTATGGGATCAATGCCTACACGTGCTGACCCAGAACTTCTTAAATAGGAGGGCTCTCTGGGGAACAGTGACCAAGGTTACACACAGGAAATTAATGTAGCTCACAAAAGCAAAAAGAGTCACCGTAGAAATAGAAAGAAGGCTACCAAAAAGAAAAATAGTGTTGTCAGAATTGCTCAACTCATGATATCCTATTAGAATGGGTTGGTCCAAAAATGAGAATTCATAAAACAGCTTGATTTGCAATTCACTTGTCTGTATGTGTAAGGGTCAGGCAAATGCCTGGCAGAAATAGAGCAGGATGCATTTAGAAATGCTTGAATGGACAGGCTGAAGCACTACATAAGAGTAGATGTGCCATTCTATTGGTAGTCCCTGTCTTCCATCTGATAAGAACATAAGAAATAGGAGCAGGGGTAAGCCATTTGGCCCCTCGAGCCTGCTCCGGCATTCAATAAGATCATGGCTGATCTGATCTTGGCCTCAACTCCACTTCCCTGCCCGCTCACCATAACCCTTGACTCCCTCATCGTTCAAATATCAGTCTATCTCCACCTTAAATATATTCAATGACTGAGCCTCCACAGCTCTCTGGGGTAGAGAATTCCACAGATTCATGACCCTCAGAGAAGAAATTCCTCCTCATCTCCGTCTTAAATGGGCGCCCCCTTATTCTGAAACTATGCGCCCTAGTTCTAGATTCCCCCACGAGGGGAAACATCCTCTCTGCATCTACCCTGTCAAGCCCCCTCAGCATCTTATATGTTTCAATAAGATCACCTCTCATTCTTCTAAACTCCAATGAGTATAGACCCAACCTGCTCAACCTTTCTTCATAAGACAACCCCTTCATCTCAGGAATCAACTTAGTAAACCTTCTCTGAACTGCCTCTAATGCAAGTGTATCCCTCCTTAAATAACGAGACCAAAACTGTACGCAGTACGCCAGGTGTGGTCTCACCAATACCCTGTACAGTTATAGCAGGACTTCCCTACTTTTACACTCCATCCCCCTTGCAATAAAGGCCAACATTCCATTTGCCTTCCTAATTACTAGATATACCTGCGTGCTAACTTTTTGTGTTTCATGTACAAGGACCTCTAGATCACTCTGTACTGCAGCATTTTGTAATCTCTCTCCATTTAAATAATAATTTGCTTTTTTATTTTTCCTACCAAAGTAGATAACCTCACATTTTCCCACATTATGCTCCATCTGCCAAATTTTTGCCCACTCACTTAGCCTATCAATATCCCTTTGCAAATTCTTTGGCCGCGATTTTGCTGGCACTCAGAGGGTGGGTTTGGAGGCGGGTTAGAGGTTAAATTCCTTTTGATTGATGGCGGGTTCCGAACCCGCCGTCAACCCGCCTCCTCGCAACTTGTGCCAAGTGTCGAGTCTGGGAGTCCCGCTCAGACCCGCCACCAAGCAGCGGGAGAGGCACTTAAGGCAGTTAACAGCTTGTTAACTGCCTACATAATCCGATTTTAGCAGGCTTTTCCCATTTTAGGACATTTTCAGCGTGTTCCACGCCATTCGCAAAACACACCAGCTGATTGTGTCGAGTTCAGGAACTACACGAATTCTTGACAGCTGCACCTGCAGCATAAAAGCGGACCTGTAACATGGCTGAGTTTCAGATGACAGAACTTTGTTTTTTGAGGTGTTGGAACACTTTTTGTAGGTCTATTGAGCTTGTAAGTGGTTAAGCTGAGATCCATATGCAGTGTGACCTCCTTGGAAAACCCTCTCCCCACATTGCCTGAGCGCTTATAACATCTATTCTTCAACTGACATATATACCAGCGGAATGGGAACCATTTATACCCTCTCATCCTGCTCCTCAGAATCGGGGGAAGAGCAGCCGCGGCAGCAGCAGGACAGCAGCAGCAACAACAGGAGCGCCAACCTCCTCCTCACCCACCTGATGCTGCACAGGGCAGAGGGCATCAGCGCAGGGCTGCACCGCCCCGCAGGAGATACCCCCAACACAGGGTTTACAGGCGGAGGATGAGCTTCCTCAACATGACTGAGCAGCAGTGCCAAAGGAGGCTGAGACTTTCGTGAGAGGTAGTCGCTGACATCTGCGGAATGTTGCACCAACACCTGGAGCCCAGAGGAGCGGGTGGACACTCCTTACCAGTGGCTGTCAAAGTCACCACCGCACTCAATATTTTTGCTTCAGGGTCCTTCCAGGGATCATCAGCAGACATCAGCGGCATCTCCCAGTCGGCCGCACACACTTGCATCATGCAGGTTACTGATGCCCTCTTTGCAAAGGCGCACAATTACATCCACTTCTCCACGGATGAGGCAAGTGTAACCGTGTGTGCGGTTGGCTTTGCAAATCTGGCAGGCTTGCCAAGGGTGCAGGGCGTCGTAGACCGCACACGTGGCCATTAGGGCACCCCATCACAACCCAGCTGTATTTGTCAACCGCAAGGGCTTCCACTCCCTTAACGTCCAGCTGGTTTGTAACCACAGGAAGAACATTATGCATATTTGCGCCAAGTTCCCTGGCAGTTGCCATGACTCGTTCATCCTGCGGCAGTCTACTGTGCCTCAGCTGTTCAATCCGCCAACCCAACTTTCCGGATGGCTGCTTGGAGACAAGGGCTATCCCCTGAAGACGTGGCTAATGACGCCATTGAGGAGGCCATCAAACGAAGCTGAGGAGCGCTACAATGCCAGCCACATTTCCACCAGAGCCATCATCGAGCAAACCATCGGCTTGCTCAAAATGCGATTCAGATGCCTTGACAGATCTGGTGGAGCCCTACAGTACTCACCAGCCAGGGTCTCCAGAATCATCGTGGTCTGCTGTGCACTGCACAACAGCGCACAGCAGCGTGGCTTACCACTGCCTGAGGAACAAGTGGCTCAGCGCACAGCCTCCTCCTCAGAGGAGGAGGAGGAAGACCTTGCGGAGGCGGATGTGCCAGTTCCACTAGCACGCGAGCACATTTCTGGCCGTGATGCAAGGGATGTACTAATCCATGCCAGATTCGCTTAAGTTTACGAAGCAAACACATGTGGCTGCCACCTTCTTAACACAATTGAGAGGTCGCACAACACCAGGTTATAGTCTATAACCTGGTGTTGTGCGACCTCTCAATTTTGTCCACCCCAGTCCAACACCGGCATCTCCGCATCATGACCTTCTTAACACAACATACACAATCTGTACAATAAACTGTGGGTTCCTATCACTCTCACCACCATCATTACAGATGAAAGGCACCCTGACACCTCACTGTGACACTTCCATTTCTGGGCACACATAGGCCAACTCTTTGAATGTTTCCCATTGCATTTCTTTATTACAATTGAAATGCCAATCATTATCTTAAATATGTATTACATCAAAACACCCACGTGCCTACCCTTGTGTGACTATTTGTGTGTTAACTTTCTATTATGCGTGCTTCTACTTGGTGCTTTCCCTGTGGCTTCAGCAGATGTGGAGGCACCTTGCTCACTTTCATGCTGCTCCTGCTTCGACACCTTTGGCGAGCTTCCTCTGGGTTTGAGAGCCTGGGAGGGCTTGGCAACAGTCTGCTCCTCCTGCGGCTGTGCAGGGGCTCAGATGGCCATCTCAGTTGAGTGAGGAATCTGGACCGAGGGCTCCGCAGTGGCATGGGAGTGTGAATGCTTGGAGAGGAGCCCACACTTCCTTCTTGTCGACCACCAACATACCTCTCACGGGTCGCCCGCACTTCACTGCTAGCAAGTAGCTGGAGAGTACCTTGCTGCACATCAGTGGGGCCATGAGGACCCGTCTCTGTACTGACAGTCCTCATAACGGGGACGTTCATGCACCTCTGGTATCTCTCCTCAATAGCTGCTCATCTATCCTCCATAGCAGACCATCTATTTAGAAGAGTCACCTTGCTCTGTTGAGTCTGGCGACTTATGTCCTCCAAGGAGGTTGCCACCCTCTCCATGGTGGCACGTTCATGCGCCATTGCTTCCACCATGGCATTGCTTATGTTTGAAATGGACTCCTCACAATTACCGTAGATGCAAAACCTGTCAGAGACTCCTGCACTTGTTGCTGAAGTTCCAGCACCGCTCTCTTTCTGGATGGTCCCAGAGGCACAGGATCCACATGCAGCTGAGCAGAGCTAAGAGCATCCTACGGCCTCTGACGAGGACTCTCCACTGCTGTCCCTGTCTCTACCATCTGCTGATGCTCACTTGTGAGCTGTGATACACCAGGTGACAGCACTAATCTATCTCGCGAATGACCCACCGAGGTGTGCATCTCTGCGCTGGTGCTGTGTGCGCTCAATTCTGCTGACACTGCGCCCTCAGAGGTTGCAGGTTCCTCTGAGGAGTCTTCCGGCTCTTCCGCCTGGACAGTGGGGAGGGGGGCTCTCGATAGTCCTGTGAGGGAGTAAAGGCATGAGTTAGATATGTGATATTAACGTAGCAGGCACATCAAATTGTGCAGATGATCAGAACTCAATCTGTATGAACATCAGATGCCATATCAGTGACTCATGCAATCTAAATGATAGGGTTGCAAATATATTCTGTCACCAGCTTGCTCTACTGCGCGCATCTGACCGTCCCCCACTTCCAGATCCTCAGCACCTCCGACAATGTCGAGAGCAGCCTCCTCAGCGGTGGTCAAGTGGGCAATCGAAGGTGAGCCTCTTCCTGTCCTGCCCCTCTCCCTCTTATTGTGGGCTCTCTTTTCCTGCAATGAGAGACACAAGTGGAGTTTGAGTTAGAATGTTGCAGTGAGTGTAGAGAATCCACAGCATAGATGCTTAGAGGGAGACAAAGATGGAGTGAGGTGCCAATACCAAGGTGCCTCCCTGTGCGTTGTTAGTTGTTGTCATTGCATAACAGTGATAACGAGTGTGAGGGGTGCACAGTAGAATAGTGAAGTGATTCTGTACATAGAAAGAGAGGGATGGTTAAGGGTGCAAGGGATGTAAGGGTAAAGTGGGATATGCAGGAGTAAGTTGACAATGCAGAGTGCTGATGATGAGAGGAGATGGGGAGCAGATTGAAGGTAAGTGTGATGTTATACTCACTTTTGCTGTGTGTAGCAGGTCATTGAACCTTTTCCTGCACTGAACCCAGGTGCGACCACACAAAGACCTGGCGCTCACCTCCTCAGCAATTTGCAGCCAGGCTGCCTTGGTTTGCTGAGGAGGCTTCCTCCGTCCGTTTGAGGGGAACAGTACCTCTTGGCACCCTCTCACTCCCTCCACAAGAGCATGGATGGAGTCATCATCAAATCTGGGAGATGCCTTGGGTTTTGCAGCAGTCATTTTCAGAAATACCACACCGAGAAGCAGCAGGAAAGGATGAACAAAAACAAGGCTGCCTGGGCCCCTTAAATACAGCTGGCTGAGTGACGTCAGCAGAGACGAGCAGCAGACCCAAACCCACTGATTGGGCTGGGTAGCGCGCATGACAGGCTTAATCAGCCCATTTAAGCAAAAATCCAGGGTGGCTAAAACTGGCAGCGGGACCAGAACCCGCCGAACATCAAAGCCGCCTCCAACCCTCCTCCACTCGGAAAATCGCGGCCTTTGTGTCCACTTCACAATTTGCTTTCCCACCTATCTTTGTATCATCAGCAAATTTGGTTACATTACACTCGGTCCCTTCATCCAAGTCATTAATATAGATTGTAAATAGTTGAGGGCCCAGCAGTTACAGTTTGCCAACTGGAAAATGACCCATTTATCCCGACTCTCTGTTTTCTGTTGGTTAGCCAATCCTCTATCCATGCTAATATATTACCCCCAACCCAGTGAGCTCTTATCTTATGCAGTAACCTTTTATGTGGAACCTTATCAAATGCCTTCTGGAAATCCAAATACACTACATCTACTGGTTCCCCTTTATCCACCCTGCTCATTACATCCTCAAAGAACTCTAGCAAATTTGGTAAACATGATTTCTCTTTCATAAAACCATGCTGACTCTGCTTGACTGCATTATGATTTTCTAAATGTCCTGCTACTACTTCCTTAATAATGGACTCCAGCATTTTCCCAATGACAGATGTTAGGCTAACTGGTCTATATTTTCCTGCTTTCTGTCTCCCTCCTTTCTTAATTAGTGGCGTTACATTTGCAGTTTTCCAATCTGCTAGGACCTCTCCAGAATCCAGGGAATTTTGGTAGATTGCAACCAATGCATCCACTATCTCTACAGCCACTTCTTTTAAGATCCTAGGATGCAGGCCATCAGGTCCAGCGGACTTGTCCACCTTTCGTCCCATTATTTTACCAAGTACTTTTTTGCTCATGATAGTGATTGTTTTAAGTTCCCCCCTCCCTATAGCCCCTTGATTATCTATTATTGGGATGCTTTTAGTGTCTTCTACCGTGAAGACTGATACAAAATATTTGTTCAAAGTCTCTGCCATTTCTTTGTTTCCCATTGTTAATTCCCTAGTCTCATCCTCTAAGGGACCAATGTTTACTTTAGCTACTCTCTTCCTTTTTATATACCTGTAGAAGCTCGTACTGTCTGTTTTTATATTACTTGCTAGTTTACTCAAATAATCTATCTTCTCTCTCTATTATTTTTTAGTCATCCTTTGCTGGTTTCTAAAAAATTCCCAATCGTCTGGCCTACCACTAATATTCACAACATAGTATGCCTTTGTTTCCAATTTGATACCATCCTTTACTTCCTTAGTTAGCCACGGATGGTTCTTGATAATTCATGAAAATGAAGAGCACCCACAGCACTCTTTACTGAGGATGTGGTAGTCCAACATTGATGCACGGTCTCATTTCCAGTATTGGGAGGATGCACCAAAAGGATGCACCCATACAGGTTTTGTTCATTACTACACATGCGTACAATTTTGTAGCACTGTCTTTGTTAAGCCAATGGGAGAATAGCACATGCCATCTGGATGCCCACCAATTCTGCAGCCATATGGAGGGGCTAAGTGGCAGGTTTAGGCAATGCTTCATCCTAATTCTAATTGAAATGGTAGGTAACAAGAATGGGCATTAACTTATCACTATCCAAAGAGTTGTCATATGTTAAGAGAAGAAACATGTATTACTACAGTGATTTTGGAGCGAGCCACTGGCTTCGTGGCGACATTCCCACTTCTGAGTGAGATGAAGATTTTGAGCCCCACTTCAGACGGCCCCGCAAATAGCCCCCAAAGAATCCTCTTGAAGATTAAAATATAATAAACTTACCTTGGCCTCTTCTGGTCACTCTGCTGCTTCCCACCAGATTTCTCTGGTGGGTTTGCCACCGGGCAGGCCTCCCCTCCCCTCCCCAAATTGTAGTTAAAATAGTGTTGCAGCGCCAAAGATGTCATTTGGCCGTGACTTTTACTTTTCAATTAGGGCCCGCCTGCCTGTAGCAGGAGCCTCAACCGATTTGAAAGTCGGCGAATAGAAAATGGAGCCATGCGGGAACAGACCGATTAAGGCTGGTAAGTCAACTCACCCGATTTTAACCCCTCCTTCACAATGCTCCTGCCCGGTGAAGGGGGAGGAATGCCCCACCACCTCCACACCCCTACCCCACCCCGGTCTCTAATTAATAGGTTGACATCTAATGGAGTACTTGCATCCGACTGGAGTGATCACTGGCTCAGCAGTAGTTTTGTTGCCTCGCAATCAGAAGGATTGGATAGAGGTTCCACTTCAGACAGCGAGCAGAGACTGGAGCGTCGGTTATGAATACTGGAATGATGTCCAATGATGGCCCCTGCCTCTCCCTTCATCATAAAGGGTAGTGTGAAGGAATAAGCCATATAATCTATTCAGAAAAATACACTCTCTTATGAAAGAATTCTGGCCTTATTAAAACATGACAAACTGGGTTTGGAAATCTAGAAACCTAACTATGAAATAGCTGTGAAAGCATTCTGGCTATTGAGATAAAGCTGAGAAAGCATTCTGGCTATTGAGATAAGGTAGTTGTTGACCCTGAATAAATAACCTTATTGAAACAGAAGGTTAACGGCTCCGACAGGCTGAACTTTTCAGAATGAAACAATGGTTCACCCTGGATAAGGTGTTCTACTTTACACCTTGTAAAGAAGCACAAACATCTGCCTTCGTAAAAATGACATCAAGTAAAAAACACACCTGCCGTCACACCGTTTTTTATGGTAAACTTAGAACACCTAGAGAGGAGACATAATTCTGTAATGCTACCAGCTGAGGTGTAAGAATTGCAGGGGTCAGCAGAAAAATGACTAGAGATAATTAGCTTACATCAGCAGAAAACCTTAAAGGAAATACCACTGGAAAAGGGTATAAATATTGAACTTTCAAATGGGATAACAGACTCGCTTTAATCGGGCAAAGCGATTCTCGGCTTCAGAGGCGGCTCTGTAAGTCTTCAACTCTTTGTACCTCGGGGATCAAAGGTATTTGATTTTGGTGGATATCCTGAATAGAACTTTAAGAACTGTAAAACTGTAGCGAAGTTAAGATTTGAAAGTAAGGTTCTCTGATAATAGGATTGTAAGTTTTCTCTTTTTGGAACTGTTAATGTTGCAATTGACACACCAACTGTAAACTGCATGTCGGTTCTTTAATAAATCTATATATTTTTTAGAATTGTCTCACATAAGACTTCTGTATCAAAAACTCGCGAACTCAATCTCTGTACACTCTTTGGTGAGGAGTTGCGTAATTCTGGGGGAGTTTCCCGGACCCTCATAATATCCAGAACGTTAAAGTCTAGCTAAACTTATTAAAAGTGCTATCTGGAGGACGGTAACATTCTCAGGTTGTTCCTTTCCTTTAGGGAGAGATAGCCTGGACCTTTAGACCCAATTAAGCGTCTTTAGGATTTGGCTACCTCAAACTTTAGTTGAAAGTGAACATCTGAGAAATATGCCTGATCCGGGGTAGCCCTAAAGGGGCTAGGACTAGTAATTATCCCTTCACATGGTGCTCTTTAGACTTGGTTGCAGCCCATCCAGGATAAGGTAGTCCGAAGAAAAAAACCGTGAGGAAGGCAATGAGAAATCACTAGTAAATGGCTGAAGAATCTCATGTGTAAGGCTTGAGTTAGGATCTGCCCTAGCGCAGAACACAACCGATGGACAGCGATTTAAGCTCAAAAGTACATATTGCAGATTCAATTTAAATTCACAACAAACATGTCAGTAATTTGGTTTAAAGTGATCTTCTGAACACTTGCAAATTAGATGTTCATCTGTTCTTAATGATGAAACATGTCAATCCCAAATAAGCAGTTTCTATCAGGTCAATTGCATAAATTCATTGTTAGTCAACACAAATGGATGTAATTAGGTAGAATTCAATGTTTCTTCATGATACTCTATTTCCATGTATCTCCCCATAGGCAGGATTGTGTTGCACTATTTTGCATCACATCACATTACATTTTCTTGTTATATCTTAGACTGGAATGCTAAGAAGAACCTAATTAGATTCTAAACCAGATTGACTGACATACAGTCCTATGACATGAAAGCTTCTTGATCGCTAACTTCCTGGAGAGGGCTATAATTATTCAGCATTGTTACATTATTCTAGTAGATTCAAAGGGAATATCCAAGTGTGGAACTGTTTTCCTTAAAATATTTTAAAATATTATTTTTTGATCTGATTACATTATTGCCAAATCATTTACCTAATACGGTGTACAAATAAGATCACAAGTTAGAGTAATAAAGCTCAAAAATGATGTGACAAATTATTCAATGAGAACATGTTGAATAATGCATTGATGTCAAGCACCTATGCATTTGTTATGATATTTTCAAAAGATGTAAAAGCAACATTGTTCACAGACAAAAATCAAATATCTGTTTGTGTCATGTTATTAGTCTACAATGTATGTTTTGGGAAAATTGTACACCTTGGCTACTCTAATTTTTACAGGAATAATTATTTTGTTGGTGGGGGAATGGTGTAGAAAGATAAATTACGTACCTTGAAAAAGTGTTCTTCATTCTTCAAATGGGTGCATTCACACTGCAGGGTATGTCTCTCTTCCAATTCCAGGTTATAGTCCAACAGCTTTATTTGAAATCACAAGCTTTCGGAGCGCTGCTCCTTCGTCAGGTGCACTTCACCTGACGAAGGAGCAGCGCTCCGAAAGCTTGTGATTTCAAATAAAGCTGTTGGACTATAACCTGGTGTTGTGCGACTTCTCACTTATGTCCACCCCAGTCCAACACCGGCATCTCCACATCATCTCTTCCAATTGGCACTGGGGAGTGATTTCCTCAACATTGCAGAAGGTAATGTCATTAGCGTGCTCATTGAGATGTGATTGGCTTAGGTACCTGATCATCAGTTCATTTTGACCTAAAGCTACAGAATCTAATTATGCAGTACACCCCGACTTGGAATTGAGAAACCTTATTGGAGCCTGTAGGGGTGTACAGTGAGACTGCAGTGTGTGGAGAATGCATCCATTCAAAGAATGAAGAAGACTCTACCAAGGTAGGGAATCTATCTTTCTTCTTTAGTCAGCATTCTCCACACACCACAAGACTATACCAAAATTAGAAGCAATTAAGGGGAGCGAGGCCTCTGCAATGGTTTCAACACTGTCTAACGGGATGAATCTGCCAAAGGTTAGATTTTGGGAAGCTGATAAATCCATCAAATAGAACTTCATGAACATCTGGGGATTGATCCATATTGTGACTTTACAGGCAACATCAGTGGACACTTGACTGAGAGAAGCCCATGAGGTGACTGGCAGCAGCCCATAATGTGCGACTGGCAGAAGCCCATAATGTGTGACTGGCAGAAGCCCATAATGTGACTGGCAGAAGCCTATGATATGACTGTGGATTGTATAGAATAGTGTTTAATTGTATCCCTTGTTTGCCATAGGAGATGAACAATTGTCACTAAACATCGGGGTTCTACAGGCATTGAGACAATGAAGCCATTGTTCCCAGTTAGATTCATGGGGAGTGGTATGAAATGATGGAATCGCAATTTTATGTCCTAAAGGAAAGTGAGAGGCAACTCTTGGTAAGAAGTTAGGACGAGGTCCAAGAACTATCTGGTCAGGGAACAAATAGGTTTAGTCTATGGTAAGGACCTGCAATTCATTAATTCTAAATACTGAAACTAATGCTAATAACAGCACAGATTTCAATGAAAGTTGAAATGACATGTAGCTAATGGTTCAAAGGGAGGGTACACTATTTTTTGCAAAACTAAATGAAGGTCCTGATTCAGAGCTAACTAAGGCCTAGGTGGACACAATTTCTGGATAGCCTTCATAAACTGGGAAGTCAATGGGTGATCCATTGGTGAACTAGAAAATAGGCAGCAATATGAGCCTCAAGAGAACTGGGTTTCAAACCAAGTTCAAAGAAACTCTAAAAAGGTAAGATAATAAATATTGGCTGACCAACTGAGTGCAACACCATCAGACAAAGGTTTTCCATTTTTCATGATTTGCTTTTGATAGTGGATGCTCTACAGTGTTAGCCATGGCTCAGTTGGTCCATATTGTGCTCTGAGTCGGAAGGTTGTGAGCTCAAGCCCCATGACAGAGACTTGAGCACAAAGTCTAGGCTGACACTCCAGTGCAGTACTGAGGGAGTGCTGCACTGTCGGAGGTGCCCCCTTTCAGATGAGACGTTAAACTGAGGCTCCGTCTGCCCTCTCAGGGGAAATAAAAGATCCCATGGCACTATTCGAAGAAGAGCTGGGGAGTTCACACTGGTGTCCTGGCCAATGTTTATCCCTCAACCAACATTAGTAAAAAAAAATCATGATCACATTGCTGTTTGTGGGACCTTGCTGCGTGCAAATTGGCTGCCGCATTGCCTACATTACAACAGTACCTATACTTCATTGGCTGTAAAACGCTTTGAATGCCCTGAGATCCTGAAAGGCACTATGGGCATATATATATATATATATATAATATAAATGCAAGACTTTCTTTTTCTTTCTACCACCGGAGCCAAGAAACCCCTTGTTAGATCAAGTGGTGTTGCTCAATAGGGGCAGGGGCATGCCAGGGTTCGGGAGAAAAACTTGACCAAGAAGTAGGGAGAACAAATGTCAGCTGGTGAGAATGGAATGGGAACATGGGTGAGAGAAAGAATGGTAAAAAATAACATATTGTTTGGCCAATAAGTATTCTGGTCAACCCCTCTGCTCTAGTTTCTGAATTTTTTGAAATAGAGGGGAGAATGCATATGGAAATCATTGTGCCTGTGAACAGGACAGGCCATCAATCAGCCATGCTGATGTTGATGCTGATGTTGTTATTCAGTAATAGAAGCAAAGGAGTTGGTCTGTGAGAGGGAGCTATTGGACATTGAGGCTTAGAAATGATGCAATAGATTCTTCAGACCCTGGCACTGTAAAGGGAGGGGGAAATGTGAGATGACTATTATCCAACAGATGATAACCAGGATGTGAGACTTTGGAGTGCTTAATCTTGGGAGTTTGGGCAACCATATCTGCCAAGTGAAGGGGCAATGCTGATAGAAGCACTCATAGTACCAACGACCACATTGGTGGAGGCTTGATCTGTGAAGACAGGCTGAAATTGAATTCTGGAAGCTGCAGATGTATTTGAAGAAATGGATTCAGTTGGCTTCCTAAGGAATTTTATTACTATTAGAATAGGGTCTTAGAGCAGGATAAAATAATTGGAGGATAACCAAGGGAGTGGGGCCTGGAGTCCAAACTTGTGGGGCCTGAGTCCAAGCTTATCTGCTCACAGTCAACAGTACTATAGAAGCTGAAGAGATCAGTACCAGCTTGGAATTGACATTTGAAAATACTGAGGAAGTCATGTTAATCAGTACTGGAGACATCAGGGTTGGCTGGAACCAGCAGGAGATACATGTCCCTAGATTTGGTGACACAAGAAGATCATTGCGGGATTTTAATTATGCCAACGATTGTAGATATTGTTCTTGAGCTTTAAAATGCAGAGGGGACAAAAGGCAGTATTTACCTCAGAAGTTACATTGTCAGCATTTTTGGGCACCACAGTGATAGCAGTATCAGCCATGGCTCAGTGGGTAGCATCTTCACCTGAGTCAGAAGGTTGTGGGTTCAAGTCAGGCTCCAGAGACTTGAGCACAAAAATCTAGGCTGACACTCCAGTGCAGTACTGAGGGAGTGCTGCACTGTCGGAGGTGCCGTCTTTTGGATGAGATGTTAAACCGAGACCCCGTCTGCTCTCTCAGGTGGATGTAAAAAATCCTATGGCACTATTTCGAAGAAGAGCAGGGGAGTAATCCCTGGTGTCCTAGCCAATATTTATCCCTCAATCAACATAACTAAAACATATTATCTGATCATTATCACATTGCTGTTTGTGGGAGCTTGCTGTGCGCAAATTGGCTGCCGCGTTTCCTACATTACATCAGTGACTACACTTCAAAAAGTACTTCATTGACTGTAAAGTGCTGAGAAGTCCGGTGGTCGTGAAAGGCGCTATATAAATGCAAGTCTTTCTTTTTCTTTTTATAAGCAATAGGTTTGTTGAAACTATGGATGTTGAGGAATTCAAAGCAGATACTTTTCACTTGCTGATTATTAGTTCAAGTGTTCTTTTACATTTGTTGGATTTATTGTCAAATTCCTTTGATGTTCAGAAAGTTGCAGACGCCTGGACTTATGGGTACAACATGTAAATACAAGGCCAGATCATTAGTTATCATAATCTGGAAGCAGGGTTTTATGCACAGATCCCCCCCCCCACCCCCACACACACCCACTGAAAATGGACTGTGACAATCTTTACAGTGTTTAAAACCCAACACAGGAGTTTTGGGCAGTGGAAATCTGGAACTCTCTCCCCCAAAAAGCAGTTGAGGCTAGGCCAATTGAAAATGTCAAAACTGAGATTGATAGATATTTATTAGGCTAGGGTATTAAGGGTTATGAAACCAAGGCAGGTAAATGGAGTTAAGATATAGATCAGCCATGATCTAATTGAATAGCGGAACAGGCTCAAGGGGCTGAATGGACTACTCCTGTTCCTATGTTCCTTATACAGCCATTCTGTTGAATTGGAGTGTGACAACTTCACATATATTTGAAGTAGCTTCACATTTCACATTTAAAAAAAACAGAATGGGTGTTCATAACATTTATGGGAAACTTGTCGTAGCAAGGTCAGAAATCCAAAGTAATTCAATTGATGTCTCATGTACTGAGGACTCCATTCTGTAGTTGAAGAGAAATTAACTGCCTCTCTTAAAAGAAAAGAGGAATAGCTAATTGTATTTCAAAAAGCATGGTTATGACATTACCTTCTGCAGTATTGTGCATGTGACTCCCAAGGACCAATTGGACGAGGGACAGATCCTGCACCATGTGGAGGATGCTGAATTAAGATTTCAATTCTATTTTTCCTTTAATTGTTGAATTGTTCAGTCTACTTAATCATAGCTTCTAATGTTGGGTAATAGCATTTGTACTTGGGGCTGAGCAAACTAGCCTTGGCTGAGTTCTCCAGTTTCATTTGATTCAGTGCAAACCAATGAAAAGGTATTCAACCCTATATTGTTAGAAATTCACTATATTCAATCTTTCCTGTATAGAAATCTATAGCAAAGCCCGTCAGGTAATTCATCCTAAAATAATCACTAATGTTCTTTGTTCTTCAATATAGAGATCTAACTCCTGTTTAAGTATTACTACAACTGGATTTCTAATTGTTGAAGACTCAGAGGGACAATAGTGAATGCACTTTAAACTTATTACTATTAATTTTTTTTTTTTTTATTTGTTCATGGGATATGGACATCGCTGGCAAGGTCAGCATTTATTGCCCATCCCTAATTGCCCTTGAGAAGGTGGTGGTGAGCCACCTTCTTGAACCGCTGCAGTCTGTGTGGTGAAGGTACTCCCACATTATGTGGAAGGCAAGGCTAATATCAATGTGAGTGATTTTTTCTCAGAGAAAGACAAAGAGGTACATTCATACACATGTTTTGGGAAGTCCTTCTATGTACTTTGCAATGTCACTATACAAATGGTATGATACTTGTGGAAGACAACATTGGAAATACCAATACCTTGAATATACTAATAATCATGGATCTTCGAACTCCTCTTACAAAAACTTGTAGTTGCATTTTCCTGGGGGTGTGTGTGGGGAGAAGAGGAGGGAGGGAGAAGAGGAGGGAGGGAGGGAGATGAATGAGTTTTTTTTAAGCACCTTTAATACATAGGAATGTCGTTTCTGGAAGCTGCTAAAGCTTGATTGGATAATCTTTCAAAGTTCAAGATCCAGAAAATGATTTTTTATCTGAAAGATCAGTAAGTGTTCTGTCTGTTTTGGATTTCAGCTGGGGTCCTAGGAAAGTAAATCCAAAAGTAGATTTCTGCTACCGTCAACTCCACAGAGGTCAGGCAATTTATGATCAGGAGTGACACGAAGTGTGAGAAACCTGCAGTTCATGTTACTCCTTTATGATCAAGGTGCCTTAAATGTCAAAACGGAGATTGATAGATATTTCATAACCCTTAATACCCTTGCCTAACAAATATTACTAGGCACATTAGTAAACATTATGGCACTTATTCTTCAGTAGAATTGTGACAAAAAATTCTAGCTACTTTTTAAATTAATGCTCATTTGTTTCCAAAAAGTGCAACTATACCAGGAATTAATAAGAAATAATAAGAAACAAAATTCAATCATTTCTGATAATAAAATGAAACATTTATTCGTAAATAGCAGTAGTATGCAAATGGAAAATCTCACTGTACCTACAACAAAAATACTTGCATTACACTAGGTACAGTCAAGCATACAAATCAATGTGCATGAACATATCAACTCAAGGGCCACTCTAGAGACTTGAACATATAACCTAGGCTGACACTTCGGTGCAGTACTGAGGGAGCACTGCAAGTCAGAGGTGCCGTCTTCCGGATGAGGCATTAAACGGAGGCTCCATCTGCCCTCTCAGGTGGACATAAAGGATTCCATGGCACTATTCGAAGAGGAGTTGGGGAGTTCTCCCCAGTGTCCTGGCTAATGTTTATCCCTCAACCAACATCACTAAAAAAGTATTAACCGTGGATCAGTTGGTAGCACACTCACCTCAGAGTCAGAAGGATGTGGGTTCAAGCCCCACTCCAAGAGACTTGAGCACAAAATCTAGGTCGACAGTCCAGTGCAGTACCAAGGGAGTGCTGCACTGTCGGAGGTGCCATCTTTCAGATGAGACGTTAAACCGAGGCCCCGTCGAAGAGGAGCAAGGGAATTCTCCCGATGTCTTGGCCAACATTTATCCCTCAGCCAACACTTAAAAAAACCACATGATTTGGTCATTTATTTCATTGCTATTTGTGGGACCTTGACGTGCACAAGTTGGCTGCCGCATTTCCTACATTATAACAGTGACCACCCTTCAAAAGTAATTCATTGGCTGTAAAGTGCTTTGGGACATCCAGAGGTCATGAAAGGCGCTATATAAATGCAAGTTATTTGATTCTCTCTAACTCCATTGTTCATGTACTTTGAAATCTGAACATCAGTCAGAACAGATTTGTACTTCAATTTCACACATTAGAGTTGGAATAAAAGATTCACATGCAGGTAAAACTAAAAATGGAACACGGGCTGCAGTTTAGTTGTTTGAATACTCATCTAAGAACAGAAGAAATAGGAGCAGGAGTGTGGTGGGGGGGGGCGGGTGCAGAGGTGTGCAGGGAGAAGATGAGGGAGAGAGGTGATTAATGATTTGGAGTAGGCCATTTGGCCCTTCGAGCCTGCTCCGCCATTCAATAAGATCATGGCTGATCTTCTACCTCAACTCCACCTTTCCGCACTATCCCCATATCCCTTGATATCCAAAAATCTAGCAATCTCTATCTTGAATATATTCAACGACTGAGCATCCACAGCTCTCTGGGATAGAGAATTCCAAAGATTCACAACCCTTTGAGTAAAGAAATTTCTCCTCATCTCAGTCCTAAATGGCCGACCCCTTATTCTGAGACTGACTCCTGGCTCTAGACTCCCCAGCCAGAGGAAACATCCTCCCAGCATCTACCCTGTCAAGCCCTTGAATTTTATATGTTTCAATGAGATCACCTCTCATTCTTCTAAATTCTAGGGATTATAGGTTTAGTCTACTCAATCTCTCATCATAGGACAATTCCCCTCATCTCAGGAATCAGTCTAGTGAACCTTTGTTGTGCTCTCTCTAAAGCAAGTATATCCTTTCTTAGGTAAGGAAACCAAAACTGTACACAGTACTCCAGGTGTGGTCTCACCAAGGCCCTATATAATTGTAGTAAGACTCCTATGAACTAGAAATTCCCCTCGAGCCCCGTTTGGGGCGCTAAATCAGAAAAGCTGGAAAAGTTAGCGCCAGGCGCTAACCTCTTCCAGCCTTTCTAAAATTCCCACTTTTTGCTCCAAGAGGGAAGTGGAGCGCTAAATCAAGCACTCCACTTCCCTCTTGGAGCGTAAGGGGGGGGGAGTTCGCGACCCGGGGTGCACGGCTCAGCAGCGCCACGCACTGGGGCGCATGGCGCTGACGCGTTGCAGGGGCTCTTCCCTGAATTAAAGGGAAGAGCCCCTTGCTGCGAAATCTGCAGTTTTTTAAAAACTTAACTGCAGCACCCGGTAGCACCACTGCTAACCTCCCACGGAATTTGGCGGGAGGTGTGGTCAGCGCCGCGGCTGGGCAAAAAGGCCTTTGCACCCCGTTAGCGCCCCCCATGGAAGGCGCAAAGAAGAGGACTTTCTTCCCCCTTTACTCTTATACTCCAATCCCTTTGTAATAAAGGCTAACATACTATTTGCTTTCCTAATTGCTTGCTGTACCTGCATGTTAACTTTCTGTGATTCGTGTACAAGGACACCCAGGTCCCTCTGAATACCAACATTTCCCAGTCTGTCACCGTTTAAAAAATCTCAGAGCAAGGAACTCAATATTGAATTCAGCACCAACATTTTTAAACCACTTCATGGCACACCCCTGGCCTTGGTTGCATAAAGGGGACCAATGTCCTTATAACACGAGCCTCGCAAACCCTACATGATTTCACCCCATTTGTCTTTTACCCTCATCTCTATTCCAAGAACCACTCATTTTTACATCAAATTGGACAGGTAAAGAGTTTTTTTTTTATTTATTTTTTATTTAATAAACACCAGCAGGCTTCGGTTCACTCCTTACTCTCAAAAAAAGAATCCAACTAAACAGCACTTGACATCTCAGAAAATTTCAGCGCTGTAGCATTATTAAGCCCGAAATCCCCCAAACCATTATCGGCAACAAGTCATATGTTTGAAGTTAAAATTATCTTGACCTTGATCCATAACAAAGTCAGCAGTTTTCACTAATTTCTTTGCTGCTTTTCTATCAATGTCATGGCTCTCCTGGTGCACTGCCCTCTCTCCATGGTACCTGCTGCTCTCCACTCTGCAGAAAATGCCAGCAACTTGATATGCCAGTCCCGTTCCCCAGTAAAGTCCAGCAGCCTTCCCCACAAAGTGTTGGACTTAAAACTCTCGTCCAAACTCACAGAAAATGTGTTTCCTGCTCTGAGTGCAGTGCCTCCCACTGCTACAGCCACCCAGAGAGAGCCGTTGAGGTTTAACAGCCACACTTGAACATTAGAAAGGGTCGTATACAGTTCGTGTGCTGCAGGTTGGCCACTACTGTGCTCAAAGGACTGCAATGAAAACACTGTAACTCAATCAACGCTGATGTTTTGTGTGCACATCTGTGTGATATTAACATTGGGATACTTGGGTCAGCAGAATGTTCCAACACACCCATAATTAGATGTGAAATCTACAGTATTTTCATATGAGAAAAAATTGTTTTTTGAGAATCATTCCTACCATTAACAAATCCACACATTGAAAGCTGGCTGTAATGGTTAATATTCTGAACGTTCCTTATTCTGGATATTAAATCATGGTAGTAACCAGTTTGAGCACTATATATTTTACTAGTGTCTGAAGAATATAATTTTCAAAGCTGTGCAGACCAGCCAGCTAGTGTATTATTTTATTTCATTTCTAAAGGAGAATATTATGGTGTGCGCATGTGTTTTTATCAAGGTGAGGGATGGTAATACTGAAAAGGGCACTAGTTTATGTACAGATGTATTGGTGAAATTTACAGGAATTAACTAATCAGAATATACAGTTTAATTATCCTTGGTGGAACAAGTATTGGGCCTGACAATGAAATCATTTGTATATTTGGCAGAATCGTATTCTTTTTCATTTAAATGACAGTGCATGGTTGTAAGTAGTTAGTGAAGTATTTTTTTCTGTGACAACAAATAAGACATATCCAAAATAGTCATGATCCCCAAGCATGAACAATATCTCCAAGGGCTGTATGGCATTTAGAAACATTTAAAGGTTAGAAACACTGATTAGAATGTTTCCTACAATATGTTAATGAATCATTAGCATGTCTACACCACACAGATGGATGAGACTAATAATGACAAATGAACAAGTCTGCACCTCAGAATGACTAGACCAACATCCATGTCACTATTTGTGGATGAAGAAACAATTTTTATATTTTCAAAGAGCTTGGTTTGTTTTTGCTTTTGCTCCATGTCAATAGCAAAACATTGGCTACATCGATCACCTTGAAGATTTTCATTTTTATGGGGAAAAAAATTACCAATCAAAACTTTAATAATTTCAGTGTACAAAGTTCAAGCAACCTTTAAGAACCAAAGCTGTAGGCAGTTTCTATTCTCGGCATGCTGGACTTTGATACAATTCCTGATGACAAGGATGAGCAGCTCAACCTCAATACCTTTTTCTAACACAATTCCTTTGGGATGGGAAGAGCTATCAAATGGAATTTCTTAAGAATAGTGTCACTGTTAGCAGTTACATTTGTCACCTCAGTATATTCATAATATCTGCCCATCAGGTTTCCAGTCTTTCCTCTTCCAAAAGCACCTCTGGTAGGGAGTGATCACAAAAGCTCAGAGTGCTTGCACTGATTTATAAGGGGTGGGTTGAAATGCATGGTGACCTGGCACATGATTTCTTTCTCTTTTGTTCAATCTAACAAAGACTTGGAACAAAGTCAATTAGAAACTGATCTAATTCTTATCTTAGGAGCTACACAGCTCACCACAGCATAATGCTAACCAGGCTTTTGAATTCTTTTAGAAACTGGCAAAATGACAAAAAATGGGATGAATTTTTCCTGAGATGACCAGCTTTTTAACTACATCAGGAACATGGACATGGAAACCCATGGGCCCCGATATTTACAGGGTGGTGGGGAGGATGCTGGTGAGACCGAAAATGGCCAAACTTCACAGCAGCACCTCATCAACATTTTTTAGCTCGGTTTCCCGCAACGCTGCCGCCAAATGGAAAGCCTGGCCGGCCGGCAGGTGAATACACCAGAGGCAGGAGGCTACAGCTGGGGAGGCATGGTGATGGTCACCGGCAATCACGTTGTTGGAGAAGTCAGCGGAAGGGAGGGGGGGGGGAAAAGAGGCCCTTGAGCAGGGCTGGGAGGAGAGTCCCGTGATCGGGAGGTGGGAGAGGCCCATGGTCGGGACGGCAAGGGCAAGGGCAAGGAGAGGCCTGCGATTAGTGATGGAGGGGAGAAGCCTGAAATCCGGGGCGGGGGGGGGAGAAAGAGTCCCGTGATCGGGGAGTGGGAGAGGCCCATGGTCGGGACGGCAAGGGCAAGGAGAGGCCTGCGATTAGGGATGGAGGGGAGAAGCCTGCAATCCGGGGCGGGGGGGGGGAGAAAGAGTCCCGTGATCGGGGAGTGGGAGAGGCCCGCGATTGGGTGGGCTGCCGGCGAGAGGCCTGTGATCAGGGCTGGGGGGAGGGAGGAAGGAGGAGAAGCCTGCAATCATGGGGGGGGGGGGGCGGGGAAAGAGTCCCGTAATTGGGAGGTGGAAAAGGCCCATGATTGGGAGGGCTGGTGGGGGAGGATGCCGATTGGGTTGGGGGAGGCCGAAGGCTTCTGTGAGTGGCCTGGGGGGAGCACTCATGCTCCTTCTGACTCACAAGGAGTGCTGAAAGAGGCAGTTCCTTGTGGAACCGGCAGCTCCAGCCTTCCTTTCACTGCCGAGTTTCCCGCACACTGGGAAACCCATGCAGCAACAGTAAATTTAAAATCAGGCTCCCAATTGCACTGTGGAAGCCCAATTTAAATATGTTAATTAACTTCCTCGACATCAAAGGTGGCGTGCGCAGTGGGTTGGGGTCACCTTCCCTGTTAACTCTTTAACCCCGGCCCCCTCCCACTCATCGTTGGGTTGTTAATATTGAGGCCATGATTCTGCAGGGCAAATATCAGCCTACTGAACTTTTCTTTCTGTTTGTGGGTACTAATGAGGGACATGAACAGTTAGGTTTGGAAGATTTTCAATAAGGGCTGCCAAAAACAGGAAAAGCAGCCCCAGGAGTTGTGTGCTTACTACATACTTAATTCTGTTTTTCTTACACTTAAGTAATTCAGTTCACGTTGAAATATCTCAAGCACAGTGAATACCTCAGCACAAAATAACACTGAGTGAAATCGGAGGTCAAAGGTTTTTCCATCACTCAGACAATGGTGTTGCCCCCTTGTCTAATGTAACTTTCTGGAGATTATAATCTTCCCCAGTAAATTAGCAGTAAAAAATCAAAACTGTTGCATAACAAAGGGCCACTTGTCAGTAAAGGTTATTCAGAATTCTAGCTGCAGCACAACTAGAAAGAACAGCCGTGCAATAGTTAAAGAAATTAGAGTAGGAAAAAGGGGAACCTGCGTCAGAAAGTTGCTGCAGCTTATTGCTTAAAGAATGCTACTCGAAGGCTGGAACATTTTCCAATTATTATGAAGCACGATACTGAGAATTATAAGCCTGTTAACTTGACATCTACAGTGAGGGAAAAAAATATTGGAGTCAATTATGAAGAAACCAATTCAAACAAGTTTAAAGAGGGTGAACAGAATAATTGCAAAGCATTGGTTTATGAAAGTCAGGTGTCAAATTTATTGAAATTCTTTGAAAATGTAACAGAATTCATGGGTGATGGCAATGCTGGGGATATCAAATATCTTGACCTTCAGGAAAGCATTTGATAAGATGCCTCAGAAAAGATTTGCAACCAAAGTGAAAGTTCTGAGGATAAAGCAAGATGTGTAAATTGGAAATTTAATAGATTGGTGATCAATAATAGCATTTATCATCAGTCAGCTATGACTAGTGAAGCACCCAAAAGAATAGTCCCGGTTCTCTGTTCAAAACATTTAAAAATGAGCTCGATGAAGTTGTTGAAAATCAAATAGATAGGTTTGTAGATGATGTCAAGTTTTGTGAGAAAGCAGGATATTCAGAGAAAGGGACAACATTCAAAGATGTCTACAGTGACTGAGTGACTGGCCAAGTTAATCCCCGAAACTATTTAATACTGATTAAGAAGGTAGAAAAAGAATGCAAGTACAGTAGTCGTGCAAACACAGGAAAAAATCATTACAGGCCTGAAATTGTGCTCCCTTGCACCAGCACTAGATATAGTCACTGTACCTATAAAAAATAAAGGTGATGCAAAAAAAGGCAATGTGATGGATTCCCAAAAAGGTGACAACAGGTCTAAGTTTTGGGCTATTGAGCAGTACAGACTAAGAAGCTAAATCTAGGATTTTTTTTCAAATGATCCATTCAAAGGAATTGAAGAAATAAATGAAAGCTATAAAAGGGATTTAGGATAGGGGTACGAAAAATATGAAAAATGGTCAGATTGGAAATAGACCTGAAAGACAGAGAGCAAGATAAGATGATACCTTTTCTTATCCTTCCATTCTGTGTTCCTATGTAGCATCCAGTGCTAATTTGATCAGTAGAGAATCAGAACATTACATTTTCAGACTTTGGCAGGACAATTATAAAGAAATATCAATAACTTTTAAGCCGTTGCAATGTTTATGTCATGTAGTAAGCCCAAAGACACTACAAGATGATTTATTTGCCCCTGATAGCCTATCTTTATCAAATAAAATATTACAGAAAATTAATTTCTCTCTTCCAGACATTGTAATCTTCACTAGTGAATTTGCCAGGGGGCACTGTATGGCAGAGGACATTAATACAATTTATTGCCATTTAAAATTGTGAACTGCAGAAGTAGCTGCCGTATTGCTTTTTCCGGTGTTCTATTATCTACAATAAAGATACGGATTGTTTTAACATTGTCAAATTGGTGTAATTTATTTATTATGTTCTGAAATCACGTTATCTCACTTTTGTATTTATGCTAATAGAATGGAAATGATGAGCCAAAGCGTTTCAGAGTAGAGGGACAACAATGTGGGTACTTTATTATTGAGGATATTTAAAGATATCTGCTGCATCATTTATTTATTACAATGTTACAGCAGATTCAATTCAGTCAAAATTATTTGTTTACAATGAGATACTGTCGCAATGAGAAAATTGCACTCTTGTTATAACAAGATTGTTTCCTCATATCAAATGAGCACATTTATAATGAGATTCTGATAAGTTGCCTTATTTAATGTCGAGTCCCCAGAAATGATACTGTGCTTTCCTCCATATTAGAAAAAGTGCAAAAAAAGGTTTCATTTCCTCCTACTTAAATGTTCTTTTTGTGGCAAGGTTTTTTGTTCCCTCTTTTGCTTGTTCCATACCATGCAGCACACTTGGCCCAAATTTCAGGCAACCAGACATCTCCTAGGTCTCTGCCAATGTCAATGTACAGCTGACCGTAAGGAAATACATGAGACTGCCTTGGAAAGGCTCGACCTATCATTGGTGCTTTCTTGAGATTGGAACTCTACATGCAGGGAATCAAAGGAAGGAAGAAAGAACTGGCATTTGTCTTTTCACTGCTATCAGAAATGCTTCAAAGTGTTTCGCACACAATGAATTGCTTTGAAGTGTAGTCACTGTTATGTAGGTTAACGTGGCAGCCATTTAGTCCACTGCCTTGTCCTATGAACAGCAATGAGATGAATAACCAGTTAATTTTCTTTGATGCGGTTTATTAATAGTGCAGTATTAGCCAGGATAGCAGGAGAACTACTTGCATTTTTCCCCAAATAGTGCCATGAGATCTGTAAGTGAAAATATGCATCCCACCATCATTTATCACAGTGCCTCAGAGGCACAATGCATGGAGGAGTTGAATGATTTGGAATCAGCACCATTTTTATGCTATTTTGCATATACAATGTGTGCTGAATGTAAAATTGCAGCAAAAAAAACATTTTATGGCACATTATGGCTATTAGTCCATGAAATTAAGCTCTCAATAATGTTTCCAAATTCTCTAGAGGCCGACAAATTGCCCTTCCAGTGAATTGAAGGTCCTGTCCCAGTTCTAAAGGAAACAAACAATTTGAATTAATCTTAGTCTTGTTAAATAACAGACTGGTCACTGAAAGCCTAAAGGATCACAAGGAACTTAGTTATGATACTTTCTTCTCAATGACATTCTTAATTTTCAGGACTTTTTTCTTCATGGAAAGAATGTAGGGATTGATTTAGGTTTAAGCTTTGTGCTATAAAACAAGCAGAATTTGCACAGGTTTAAAAAGAAGCCACAGGCACTGAAGGTGTGCATTAAAGCCAGATGGGCCACCTTGTGGAATGTCACAACTCAATCTATTCCAAACTGATGCACTGTCAATTATCTCATCCCAGGTCCATTTCCAGGATGACCCTGATTTATTTTGAGAATAGCAGGGGATGATTTATTTAAACCCATACAAGGATGGGATGGGATGGGGGGAACAAGCGCGGTGGAGAGAGATCCAGTGTCAGCCGTGGCTCAGTTGGTAGCACTCTCGCCTCTGAGTCAGAAGGTTGTGGTCATTCAAAGACTTGAATGCAAAATCTAGACTGACACTCCACTGCAGTACTGAGGGAGAGCTGCACTGTCAGAGGTGCCATCTTTCAGATGAGATGTTAAACCGAGAGATGAGATGTTAAACCGAGAGATGAGATGTCTGCCCTCTCAGGTGGATGTAAAAGATCCCATTGCACTTTTCAAAGAAAAGCAGGGGAGTTCTCCCAGTGTCCTGGCCAATATTTATCCCTCAACCAACCTAAAACAGATGATCTGGTCATTTATTTCATTGTGGTTTGTTGGACCTTGCTGTGTGCAAATTGGCAGACTACTTTTCCTCATGTTACCCACATTACAACAGTGACTACACTTCAAAAGTACTTCATTAGCTGTAAAGCACTTTGGGACATCCTAAGGTCATGAAAGGCGCTATATAAATGCAAGTCTTTCTTTATTGACAGGCTGACTGTTGAATTAACGACAAGGGAGGAAATCAATGTCACAGCCCACCCTCTGGCTGGGAACACAGAGAAAGGACAAACAGACATATAGGAAGAAAAAAAAAATAAACAAGAGATTATGGCCACGATTTTCTCAGTGGTGTCAGGATGGTGGCGGGAGATCTGTTTTCCGGGTTCCAGTCCTGATCCTGGCTGCAGCACACTGTCAAAAGGATTTTCCCTTGATTGGCCTTGTTAAGCCCGCCCTGCGGGCTTCCCGGCCAATTAACAGGAAACGGGTCTGAGGACATCATTTGATGACACGTCATCAGCCGGTTTCCTTAAAGGGACCACGGCCACATTGAGTTTGACAGTTGTTCTGTCAGTGTTTGACAGCATTGAGGTGCTGCAAACACTGACAAGTACTGCACAAAGGTGGACGCTTGCACCCAGGCTCTCCAATGACTCCCTCCATATGCTTATGAAGGAAGTCAGAGCATGCATGGAGGTTCTCTTCTCTTCCAAGAGCAGAAGAGACCTCCCCAGGACACCAACGCAGCCTGGTTGCACATTACACAGGAGGGCAAAAGCAGGGATGTCGTCAGGGGTCCCTGGCTGCAGTGGCACCAACCTTTCAATGATCTCAGTGGATCACGAAATGTTACTGCAAAGCCACACTCAAACTCAACCCCATCACTCTGCCTTCCATACCCTTCGCCTGCACATCCTTACTCACACCAACTTACCTTGCACCTCCACCCAACCCTTTCTATCTACATTATCACTTCCCCATCTCATTAGCCACCCCTCACACTCACCCTCATCCTACTGCAAGCATACCAACTAACAACACACAAGGGTAGGCACTTGAGAGGTTTAGCCAATGTCCATGTGAAGTTTCTGGTAATGTGTTTTCATACAGGGAAATCTATTTTTCGGACACTGCCCCTCATTGGACAGATCTGTGCGCACCTTGAGAAGTGTCTTACTGAGTTCCAGTGAATGTTGAGACATAACTTTCTCCCTCCCCCCCGCTATAGTGATGAGTGTGCATGGAATGGCTTGGACATTAAAGGGATGCTTTACGGTGCTGGTGTGGGATGGTGTCAACCTGGCGCATCATGTGGCAGCCAGGGTTAACAGCGTCAAGTGAAGTAAATCTGGCCATGGTGATGCCATCGCTGGCCTCCTGGGCAGCAATGCTGTCAGGGGCTGATGCCCTGTGTCTTGTGCAGCATCAGGTGATGGCGGAGAAGGTTGGCGATGTTGTTGGTGATGTTGGTGTTGGGGCTGATCGTGGAAGGATTCAGAGAACCAAGGTCTGATTTTTTCAAGGGTACCGATTTTGCTGCAATAGATGGCAGCTGCAGGTGAGATGACAGAAGCGATCTGTCAATGGTGAGAGAGTTTGTTCCAATGCGTTGGCACTGGACATACAGTTGCCTTTAAACACTTGCAAGCTAAAGAAATATCTATATGTATTACAAATGAAGTAACCAAAAGTTTCTGCACTCTGAAACTGACCATCTGCAACATGGCATCCTTTACACCACTTCTGCAACTGTCAGCTTATCAGAAACATCAGAGCAGACTCAAATCACACTAGGGTGAGCTGGCGTGTTCCCCGAGCAGCGGGTAACCTGTGGGGGAGAACGTAAAATTGGAAGGAAGCCTCAAAATACCATTAAATTGGCTGTTAACAAGCCATTTAATGAGCTCAATTGTCTGCCCCGCTGCTCGGTGTCGGGTCAGTTCTCCGCTGACAGACCCGACACCTGGGAGACTCGCGTGGAGGCAGGTTGACAGCGGGTTTCCTACCCGCTGTCAATCTTTGCTATTTTGACACGGACCCATCTCCAAACCCGCCCTCTGAGCGCTGGCAAAATTCCGGCCTATGATGCTGGTGGTATGTTTTTGCAGTTAGAAATAATTTGAAAGAAAGTAATGCAAAGAACAAGTCAGTCAGTCTACAAAAGGAGCTGACCATGTGGGTTATTATTTTTCCCATTTTTCAAAGAGAGAAGTGAGATTGAGTCAGGCAATTTGAATTTATTTTGACTGTTCTATACACTCACTTGCTGTTTGTGAAATATAACAGCTTAATTATTAGTATCCGACTTTGTCTCAGCAACTGTTTCAAAATCTACATTTGGAACATTTGGAGAAGCAAACGAGGGCACTTGCAAAAGATGAGATATTCGGTTTAAGATCACAAGGGTTCCTATTGTTACACCATCACATATTTAGATATTGGGCAGAACAGGCACACTCCTGAACATAAAACATGCAGACCGCTTTCAAGAGTGACCACCACTGCTGTACCCCATAAAATAGGCAGACCTGAAACTTGTTACAGTCACCCTCTTTTCCTATATGATGCATACGGACTACATGAGATTACGAAAATATTGTAAATCTTCGGTTAGATTTTGTGATCAAAATAACAGTGAGGCTAATGGCACTCACCGTTATTATGCATAAATGGTACAGCAACTTCAGGTGAGGGGCAGATGCACGGTAAAACGCGGATATCCAAAAGTTGCTGGCCCAGTTGTGCCGCTCTGCCATTAGCTTTGCAAAAGCGGCATCTCACTGTCTGCTTCACCATTGAAATGCATTAAATGGCGTGAAGTTGCTGTATTTGCCTGGTAGATTTTAATTAAACTCGCCACAGAAAGCTAAGTCAAGCCATTTCAACTCTAAGTACCCTTTTTACCAATGTGATACGTGTTAATTACTGCCAAACAACCTCTCTGGCACTGAAAATTAACTATTACAAGTGTGTAGACTCATCCCTTTAGGTTTTAATTGTTGGAGAGTTTAAAATGTAAAAAAAAAATGTTCTTACTTTTACTTTCTGTCTATTTTTTCTTTCTCTCTTAATCCAAGCATAGTGTCTCATTCGTTTATGTTTTAATTGTTGTTGGAAATTTAACAATGTAAAATTTTTAAATTTTCCTGTCTCTTTTTTCTCTCTTAATCCAATCTTTCTTTCTCTATCTTCATTTCTCGTTTTATACCTGATTTGACATTGAATTCACCCACTTTAATTTACACTTCCTTCTCAGTCCTTGCACTGGTTATTTCACAATCCTTCAACCTGACTGGTTCAGGAGATGCACAGTTGCTCTCCCTGTTCACTCAGGTCCCGGATGCCCTGTTAATTCGCTGCGACGTTATCAGCTCACACTTTCAGCAACTTTTCATGCAAAAAACCTAAATGTGCAAGGGCAAGTCTAACTAACGGCAGACACCATTAGATTCCCTCCTACAGCAAAATGTGGCCCATTGCTTTTGTACTTTTTCAGTATTCCTTTATGATTTATCTTCCTATTCTCTGCTGAATGAACTGAGTTATAGTTCCAGAGACATACAGCTGCTCTCCAGTACCTCGCCCAAGAGGCCATGCTTCATGTTTGAATTTAGTTAGTGACCATTAGCAGGTATTTTCCTATGGCTGGCATCATAACCAAGCAAATCCTGTCCTCACCCTCCATCTACACATGCACACTTTCCAAGATATAGCACTGGTTACCAATCGAGAACAGAAACCCCGGTTGTATTTTTTCCCTTCCTAATCCAGAGGCAGTGAAGCCCATTGTACCACCCTTCTATTGGTACAGCTAAAATCAAATTACTCAGCGCAGACCAGAATCAAACTTGGGACTTTTATGGTCTATATGACCAAGTTTCACACCAGGCAATGCACTTACCAACTGAGCCATAGGCGGAGCCAATACTTCTCCATGAACTCCTTAGACACCAGGCCTGAAAAAACAGTGCTCTTTGTTTTGATTTTAATTGTCACAGATCCTCTTTCAAGACTATTCCTACTGCTCAATGTCTTGAAATGACTGTGGTTGGTCCATATTGGACACCAGCCCTGATAATCATTGTCGAAGAACATTTTCAAATCACATAAGCAATCAAGTTTGATAGTTCTGATCGATAGATGGATGGGAATGGCAATACCTGATGAGGCAAGTCCTAGACAAAGCAACTTACCAAAAAAATACTAACACTATGCCTATAAGCTAGGGTATGTTGGTGAGAGTAAACAAAAATAAACTGTTGGATCAATCTGTGAGGCTAACCAGTGTGAGGTAACATGTTTTGATTTAGACACACATGATGAATATACATTGGAACAAGAGGAATGGTGGAGTTTAATAAATGCTTATATTAGAACTTTTGCTCTTCCACCTATACTGAATTAAAAGGAGGTGAAATCTAAAGCAAAAAATGACTGCAGTATAGGAGTGTTGACTAGTGCAGTGAGTTAGGCCGATGGGCTTGGATTCAAATCCAGCCCAGACTGTCGGAATGAAAGTCTCCACTGAGGGCTCTCTTGAACCTTAATGGGCATCAGCCCAATGATTAAAACTGCCCCTGCAGGATGGATGGTTTGAGAAATGAAAAAAGTCAGAGCAACACACTTCTGGATTCTCTATTTTTACCTGCTATACCCTGCATTTAACCTGACCTGTGAATGCTCAATGCATAAAATGAGAAAAAGTTCCATTTTCCAATGTTAACTTCCCTCACTATCAAACACAAAGTTCACCAAAAAGTAAAAGGAATAGCAAATATAAAAATGTAGAAGGCCATAACCGAGTGTTTTACTTGGACCTACTGGATTACTGAATTGCCAGCAGTCACACTTAAGTAAAATATAAAAGAAATATTGGGCTTTCTGTACTAAGTTCATTTTAATGCTACAAACCAATATTGATTGCAAATAGTGTATTATTTGATAATAAAATTGCCCAACGCTAACTTCCTCTTAAAGTGCTTTAATTTATTTGTGTTCCTGATTTGTAATGACACTGTTCTCCAGTATAATGACCACTGATATGTTTGTAGATCTTAATAGATAATATTGTAAATAATTTAACTACTGTAATCATACATGAAAAAAAAATTAATTTCACGATTATATGCTACAATTTTCATATTTTATTTTGAAGACTTCGAAACCATCATTTTACAACAAAATGTCATCTGAAGAACTGGGTTGTGAAAAACAGAACAGGGAGATAATTAATCTGTTCTTTCATTAAGACGGCTATAAAAAAAACACTTAAATTGCCACAAAAGATCAGTGTGAAGTCTAGAAATTTACTACTAATAAATAAATCAAATGCTAATTGGAACAAAATAACCGCTTACCACATAGGCCTTAAACATTTATGATACTCCATTGAGCTAGTAATTATGCAAAGTGCAGTCGTCACATTTGGCCTGCTTGGCTGTTTTCGGAGTTTGAATGACCAGTGAATCAGAAAGCCTGTGGATAAGGGGAAGTTTACTGTTCCTCTAAAAGACAAGATATTGTGGACAGGAAATGTGGAAATCGAACTTGTTAACAATGACGCCAATATTCATTAAAGGTCAATAAACTTGACATTACTTCAATCAACCACTGTCTTTGTCACCAGAGACAGAAAATAGTTGCACATCATTTTTGTCACAATAACATCATAAAGGATTAATGTGTTGTTATTTTTGTATTTTATGTTTTTCACTAAAGCCACTGCTTCTTTACAAAGAGGCGGTAACAATTCAGTACTGTTAATTACCATACAGAGGCCACCAATGCAGTGGCATCCTTCCAATTATGAATAATTCCACCATGCAGCTGGAATAAACATTACAATGTCACTTTGCTATATCCTTGTCTTCTGTTCTTCAGTCAGTCTTAAACCAATTTATGACATATTAGTAACCAATTATTGAACTCGAAGTTAAAACTTGTATAATTCAGACCTGAAGATTTACATTCATCACTTTCCCCTCCCCCCGCCCCCACCCAACTAGCGTACCTTGTCTAAAACCCAGGCATTAAAGTAACATTTCAGAGAATAGTGGTTTATCCTGCAGTGTGACTTCCACTCAGACCTGGGATATAAATTAATTCTGTAGTTGTATTGTCATAGGAGTGAAATGTGGGTCTCGTCCACTTATTTGTATTGACTCTTACTTTACAGAGAAACATAGAAGATAGGAGCAGGAGTAGGCCATTCGGCCCCTCGAGCCTGCTCTGCCATTTAATGAGATCATGGCTGATCATCTAAATTCAGTACCCTGTCCCTGCTTTCTCCCCATATCCCTTGATCCCTTTAGCCTTAAGAAATATATCTAACTCCTTCTTGAATATATTTAATGAATTGGCCTCAACTGCCTTCTGTAGTAGAGAATTCCACAGGTTCACTACTCTCTGGGTGAAGAAATTCCTCCTCATCTCAGTCCTAAATGGCTTACCCCTTATCCTTAGACTGTGACCCCTGATTCTGGACTCCCCCGCCATCGGGAACAGGCTTCCTGCATCTAGTCTGTCTAGTCCTGTTAGAATTTTATAAGTTTCAATGAGATCCCCTCTCATTCTTCTAAACTCTAGCGAATATAAGCCTAATCGACCCAATCTCTCTTCATACATCATTCCTGCCATCCCAGGTATCAGTCTGGTGAATCTTCGCTGCACTCCCTCCATGGCAAGAACATCCTTCCTCAGATAAGGCAACCAAAACTGCACACAATACTCAAGGTGTGGTCTCACCAAGGCCCTGTACAACTGCAGCAAGACATCCTTGCTCCTGTACTCGAATCCTCTCGCTGTGAAGGCCAAAATACCATTTGCCTTCTTAACCGCCTGCTGCACCTGCATGCTTACCTTCAGCGACTGGTGCACAAGGACACCCAGGTCTCGTTGCACTTCCCCTTTTCCCAATCTATTGCCGTTCAGATAATAATCTGTCTTCCTGTTTTTGCCACCAAAGTGGATAACCTCGCATTTATCCACATTATACTGCATCTGCCATGCATCTGCCCAATCACCCAACCTGTCCAAATCATACTGGAGTTTCTCTGCATCCTCCTCACAGCACACACGCCCACCCAGCTTTGTGTCGTCTGCAAACTTGGAGATATTACATCTAATTCCCTCGTCTAGATCATTAATATATATTGTGAATAGCTGGGGTCCAAGCACCGATCCCTGCGGTACCCCACTAGTCACTGCCTGCCACTCGGAAAAAGACCCGTTTATTCCAACTCTTTGCTTCCTGTCTGCCAACCAGTTTTCTATCCAAGTCAGTACCTTACCCCCAATCCCAAGTGCTTTAACTTTGCACGCTAATCTCTTACGCGGGACCTTATCGAAAGCCTTCTGAAAGTCCAAATACACCACATCCACTGGTTCTCCCTTATCTATTCTACCAGTTACATCCTCAAAAAATTACAGTAAATTGGTCAAGCATGATTTACCTTTTGTAAATCCATGTTGACTTTGTCCAATCCTGTCACTGTTTTCCAAGTGCTCTGCTATTACATCTTTTATAATGGACTCTAGCATTTTCCCCACTACCGATGTCAGGCTTACCTGTCTATAATTCCCCTGTTTTCTCTCTACCTCCTTTTTTTTAAATAGTGGGGTTACATTAGCTACCCTCCAATCCATGGGAACTGTTCCAGAGTCTATAGAATTTTGGAAGATGACCAGCAATGCATCTACTATTTCTAGGGCCACTTCCTTAAGTACCCTAGGATGTAGATTATCAGGCCCTGGGGATTTATCAGCCTTCAATCCCGTCAATTTCCCTAACACCATTTCCCTACAAATACTGATTTCATTCAGTTCCTCCCTCTCATTAGACCCTATGTTCCCCGCCATCTCTGGGAGTTTATTTGTGTCCTCCTTTGTGAAGACAGAACCAAAGTATGTATTTAATTGGTCTGCCATTTCTTTGTTCCCCATTATAAATTCCCCTGATTCTGACTGCAAGGGACCTACGCTTGACTTCACCAATCTTTTTCTCTTCACATATCTATAGAAGCTTTTACAGTCAGTTTTTATGTTACCTGCAAGCTTACTCTCATACTCTATTTTCCCCCTCTTAATTAATCCCTTTGTCCTCCTTTGCTGAATCCTAAACTGCTCCCAATCTTCAGGTTTGCTGCTTTTTCTGGCCAATTTATATGTCCTCTCCTTGGATCTTATGCTATCCTTAATTTCCCTTGTTAGCCACGGTTGAGTCACCTTTTTTGTTTTATTTTTATGCCAAACAGGGATGAACAAATTCTGTAGTTCATCCATGCGATCTTTAAATGTTTGCTATTGCCTATCCACCGTCAACCCTTCAAGTAACGCTCCCCAATCCATCCTAGCCAACTCGCGCCTCATACCATCGTAGTTTCCTTTATTTAAATTCAGTACCCCAGTCTCTGAGTCAACTACTACTTCATTCTCCATCTTAATGAAGAATTTAATCATATTATGATCGCTCCTCCCTAAGGAGCCTCACACAACAAGATTGCTAATTAATCCTTTCTCATTACATAATACCCAGTCTAAGATGGCCTGATCTCTAGTTGGTTCCTCGACATATTGGTCCAGGAAACCATCCCGAATACACTCTAGGAATTCCTCTTCCACAGTATTGTTACTAATTTGGTTAGCCCAATCTATATGTAGATTAAAGTCACCCGTGATAACTGCTGTGCCCTTATTGCACGCATCTCTAATTTCCCATTTAATGCGATCCCCAACCTCAGCATTACTGTTTGGGGGTCTGTATACAACTCCCACTAACATTTTCTGCCCCATGGTATTTCTCAGCTCTACCCATACAGATTCCACATCATCAGAGCTAATATCCTTCCTTACTATTGTGTTAATCTCCTCTTTATCCAGCAATGCTACCCCACCTCCTTTTCCTTTTTGCCTGTCCTTCCTGAATATTGAATACACTTGGATGTTGAATTCCCAGCCTTGGTCACCCTGGAGCCATGTCTCCGTAATCCCAATTATATCATATCCGTTTACATCTATTTGCGTAGCTAATTCATCCACCTTATTACGAATGCTCCTCGCATTAAGACACAAAGCCTTCAGGCTTGTTTTTTTAAGACTCTTAGATCTTTTAGAATTATTGTTTACTGTGGCCATGTTTGATTTACACCCTTGATTTCTCTGACTTCCACTTTTGCTTTTCTCCTTCCTGTCTTTTGCTTCTATCCTTGCTTCCCTTTCCTCTGTCTCCCTGCACAGGTTCTCAATCCCCTGCCATTTTAGTTTAAACCCTCCCCAACAGCACTGGCAAACACTCCCCCTAGGACATCGGTCCCGGTCCTGCCCAGGTGCAAACCGTCCAGTTTGTACTGGTCCCACCTCCCCCAGAACCGGTTCCAATGTCCCAGGAATTTGAATCCCTCCCCCTTGCACCATTCTTCTAGCCACGTATTCATCTGAAATATCCTTCTATTTCTACTCTGACTAGTATGTGGCACTGGTAGCAATCCTGAGATTACTACCTTTGAGGTCCTATTTTTTTAATTTACCTCCTAGCTCCCTATATTCGGCTTTTAGGACCTCATCCCGTTTTTTACCTATATCGTTGGTACCTATATGCACCACGACAACTGGCTGTTCACCCTCCCCCTCCAGAATGCCCTGCAGCCGCTCCGAAACATCCTTGACCCTTGCACCAGGGAGGCAACATACCATCCTGAGTCTCCATTGCGGCCGCAGAAACGCCTATCTATTCCCCTTACAATAGAATCCCCTAACACTATAGCTCTCCCGCTCTTTCTCCTCCCGTCCTGTGCAGCAGAACCACCCATGGTGCCAGGAAGTTGGTTGCTGCTGCCTTCCCCCCTTAAGCCATCCTCCTCAACAATATCCAAAGCGGTATATCTGTTTGAGAGGGGGATGGCCACAGGGGACCCCTGCACGACCTGCCTGCGCCTACTACTCTGCCAGGCGGTCACCCATTCCCTTCCTGCCTGTGCAGCCTTTACCTGCGGTGTGACCAACTCATTAAACGTGATATCCACGACGTCCTTAGCATCGCGAATGCTCCAGTATGTATCCATTCGCAGCTCCAGCGCCGCAATGCGGTCTGCCAGTAGCTGCAGCTGGATACACTTCCTGCACACATGGTCGTCAGGGACACAGGAAGTGTCCCTGATTTCCCACATAGTGCAGGAGGAGCATGCCATCGGGCCGAGCTGTGCTGCCATGACTTACCCTTTATTTAATTTAAATTAAATCAAATCAATACCACAAATTACACTACAATTAAATGATATAGTTAAGGGCCCTTGTTTACTCGCACTCCCCGCTACACAACTGAGACCTTAGAAACTATACCTACAAAATTAAAATCTTCTAAACTTTATAAACTATTAACCTTAACTGTCAAACTATAGAGTAGTATAAATACTCACCTGGCCGTACTCACCCAATCAGCTGCTTCCTCTTGCCCGCATCACTTTTTGAATCGTGACGTGGCTGTGGAACGCCGCCGCCGGTCTGCGAGATTGGTAAGCCTCTGAAAAAAGCCCGCAAAAGTGAGTTTAAATACTCACTGTACCGTCCCTCTCTCCGCTCCCAACACCGGCCTCTGAAAAAAGCCTGCGAAAGGGAGTTTAAATACTCATTGTACCGCCGCTCTCTCCGCTCCCGACACCGGCCTCTGCCTTTAACCCATCAGGCAAAGTATTTATTTGATCAAAATTGTTGAATTGCAATTATCTGTTTCAGAGCGTAAATCAGAATATTATGTCACAATGAATATCAGAGGCATTTTTTTTTCAGTAAATCTTTGCAGGGTTGTTCTCTGTTAAACTATGTGCACATTTAAAACAGAAATAAATCCAGAATAAAGCACCTAAACAAAGCAATGTCCTCCAATTTTCTCTCCTCCTCTCAGGGAGTTACACTCGCTGGGGTACAGTTGCGTTGGCACCAGGTTTTCTCTTAAGGGGCCATTCTTTGTGTGTGAAGCTAGACAGTTAGAGTTAATAGACTTGAGGGGGGGAAATGATAGCCAGGAATAGTCATATCCATCGTCAATGTCCACACCTGAATAGTTTCCAACAGAACTCATCACGTAGTGGTCAAGAGCAAGAACCCTGCCGGATTTGTCTCCCCCTCAGCAAGGGTACAGAGACCAATTGCAGTTCCCCAACCACTGCCCTGGTGGAAGTTGGTTGATGGAGCAGAAACCAAGGACCAAACCTGACCAGGTTCCACACTAGGCAGTGCTGTTACAAACTGAGCCATTAGGCCTACTTGAGGATTTTGAACTTCAGATTCTTTGACCCATTTTTGTTGTAAACACTTCCTTGTCCCATTTCTGTTGTAAACACTTCCTTGTTGAGTGCATTGGCTCTATTGTTTTAAGATTTATGATTATCCGTACGTAATAAAATTACCTAATTTTCAAATCTGCCAGTTTATTCATAAAGTTACTTCTGCCAAGAAATAATTAGGTTGTAATCCATGCGACTGAATTTAATAATCACTTAAAAACCACATACACGTACGTCTGTGCACCAGTTTTGTTTAAAGATGTGCACACATGCATGATTGACAGAACTGAATCCAAGTATGCTTTTCAAATGCCTGATATTTGCTTGCAGTTTTATGAGATTCATTGTTTAACATGTCAAAGAAAGTTTGCATTCTTCTCTGCCTAATGAAGCCCTTTCTTCAATCAAGTGTGGTAATGAAAGCTATCGAAGTGGTATTGAATAAAATTGCAACTCGTTTTAATGCAAACTATTGCCTTGAATTTTTGTTCCTTTACATCTTGTCATATATTTTTGAGTGTAACATGTTTTGGTACCAATTTATGCACCAATGACATTATTTAACTGCTTGGCATAGAAAATCAGATCTTAAAGGCACTCTAACCAGACACATGGTGGGGGATTTTAGCCTGGAGGAGCGCATGGGTTTAGATGCAGGTGGGGGGTTAAAGTTGACAAAAATGAGCGTGCGTCAGGAAGCCGGCTCCAACCCGTCGACTTCCGTGTTAATACGATAGCAAAATACTGCGGATGCTGGAAATCTGAAATAACAGCAGAAAACGCTGGAAAAACTCAGCAGGCCAGGTAGCATCCGTGGAGAGAGAAACAGAGTTAACGTTTCAGGTCGAAGACCTTTCGTCAGAACTGGAAAAAAGCAGGAAATGGAATTGATTTTAAAGCAAGTTTAGGGGCTGGGAAATGGGGGAGGGGATGAAAGAACAAAAGGGAAGGTCAGTGATAGGATGGAAGGCAGGAGAAGTAAAGAGGCATTAAGAGATATTCAAGGCAAGAGGAGATGGTAATGGGACAGGTTAAGGAACAAAGGATGGCTCTAGATGAAGTGTGAATTGCGCTGGCAGAATGAAGGACAGCTGCCATGTGGGAGGGAAGAAAAAAAGGCACAAACAAAAAGTGTGGATAAAAAATATATATATATGTGATAGGGGCCGAGGTTATGATCTGAAATTGTTGAACTCTATGTTGAGTCCAGAGGGCTGTAAAGTGCCTAATCGAAAGATGAGGTGCTGTTCCTCGAGCTTACGCTGAGCTTCCGTGGAACAATGCAATGACTTCCGTGTTAACTTGGATGCGTTAGGCTGTTTGCACGCAACCCCATCGGGAGAGGCGGTTGACTATTAACATATGCTGATCGCTCAATTGGAGTGATATTTCAACTAACTTTTAACTTTAACGTCGCATCCACGGGTTTCTCGGGCTCTTGAAACTTGCCATTGAAAGCAAGGTGAGAACACAGCGAAAATCGAGGGGGCTGATTAAAACTCATGCAAATACTGCAATAAATACTCAGTACTCACAGCTGCTTTCTTGCCTACTAATGGCAAAGGATTTTTTTTCCCCCACAGTACTTTTGCTGAGCTATACCTTGGAGGTTTTCTGATTCACATCAGGATGGGTGGCGCCTTGGCTGCCTTAGATTGGACCTCAGACGAGGAGCAATGTGACCAGCAGCAGCAGCCTGCTGTTGAGAGACCTGCAGCTGGACAGCAGAGAGGGGAGCAGCAGAGGGGTGCAGCTTGCAGGAGGCACTACCCACATCACAGAGTGTACAGGCAGAGGCTGAACTTCCTTGCCATGTCGGAACACCATTTCTCAGGAGCCTGCAATTGTTGCGTCAGGTGGTGGCAGACATCTGCAGCCTCCTAGAAGACGACCTGGTCCCTGCTGGACATGTTACCAGTGGCTGTCAAAGTGACTACCACCCTCAACCTTTTTGCCTCCGGATCCTTCCAAGGCTCTGCCAGAGTCATATCCAGGATCTCCCAGTTGCCGGCACATAAATGCATAAGGCAAGTGACTGATGGCTTGTTTGCCAGGGCCGGCAATTATGTGAACTTCGCCTGCGATGGTTACCAATGAAGCCCAACAGCACTACAATTAATGTCATATGACCACCAGATGTGAGATCAAACAAGCCATCGGCATGCTGAAGATGCGCGTCAGCTGCTTGGAGGCGCCCTTCAGTACGCACCAGCCAGTGTCTCCAGAATGGTCGTGGTGTGCTGCGCTCTGCACAAAATTGCAGCAGCAAGGTTTGGACCTGCAGAGGGAACAAGGCGAAGAGCTCCGATCATCTGCGGACAAATCTGAGGAGGAGGAAGACAAAGAGGAGGAAGGTGCTGATGGCAATGCAGCACCAGCTGCTCACATTGCTGCCAGGGATGCCCTTATTAATGCACGGTTCACTTAGGTACCACCAGTGGACCGATGTCAGAACCACATGCAACAGCCACTCTTCCCGCCCTCCCCCAATGCCACTGACACAAAGCTGTCCTGCAAACAACCAACCACCCATTGCACATCCTCCACTGGTCCCCGTCCATTAATGTCTTCCCATTCATCAAGCAAATTAAAGGCGAGTTGCCACCCATTAACCAAGAATGGGCAACACAGAAAAATGGTGCAAAGTAATACATTTTATGTGATACTATGAAAGAACGGAAACTTCACAACATAACATTTTGTCACACACCCATGTGCATGCCCTTGGTGTACTGCAAAGCCTTACTCTTCCTTTTCCTACCGCTCCTACGTGGTGCAACCCTTGTGGCTTCAGCAGAGATAGAAGTAGGCTGTTCAGATCCTTGCTTTGACTGCTGAGATGCTCTTGGCCGACGACCTTTGGGCTTTGGAGCCCATGAGGGCCCCGCCAAAGACTGCTCCACCTGCATCTGTGCAGGGGTAGACTTGGCCATTGGGAACAAGGCAGCATGTCGGGTACTGGCTGAGGGGAGGGGCCAACGGTACAGAAGTGGGAGTGCTTTGAGTGGAGTCCCCACTTCCATGTCGCCTTTCGCTATCATCCCTCTCGTGGCCAGCTGCACTTCAATGTTACCACTCTGCTGGAGAGCAACTTGTTGCAGATCATGAGGGGCTGTAAGGCCAAGGAAAAAGCAGCGTTCAACCTATTTAAGGCACCAGACATGTTGGCATCCAGAGTGTGCACGGCTGTGGTCAAGGCATGCATGGACTCATTTGATTGCTGCATTTGATGTTTCATGGAGTTGGCCACTTTATCCATGTAAGAAGACATCGTCGCAACGCCCTGTGAAATCAACCCACTCATGCTTGAGGCGGACTCCTCCATCTCTCTACAATCGTGGACGGTGTGCTTGGAATGCCTGTGAGTACATCACACATTCTCTGCTGCTGTTCAATGATTCTCCTTTTCATTGACGGCCCCCGGGGTACTGCATCTGTGTCCAGCTGAGCAGAGCTTGAGAGCACTGCGCCCTCCAACGTGGACTCTGTCCCCGCTACCACTGTCTGCTCTTGCTCACTTGTGAAGTGTGAGTCACCAGGTGAAAATCCAACTATCTGGCCGAGAGAAAGGAAATAAATTAGTACTGGCAAGATAAGTATGTTGCAACTTATTATTATGAAGATGATCATATTTCACTCGCTGCTGAAATCAAGTCAACATGACTGCGTGTTGTGTGTGCATTATAGTTGATTCTGCCACCGAGATGCCACTGATCTCCAGCACTTCCTCCTCTGCAGTTGTCAACTATGTGATGTGTGGAGGCCTATCTCCTGGTGATGGATAAATGGGGGATGTGAGAAAGTGCACAGAAAGAGAAGGATGGGTGCACTTGCAAGGTAAGTGGATGTGTGGAATGATGTAACGGAGTAGGCTTGACAAGGCAGAGTGAGGTAGGGGTGATGTGCACAGCAGGATGTAGGCAAATGTGCAACTGTACTCACCTTTCCTGACCTGGTTAGATCATTAAAGCACTTCCTGTACTAAATCCAGGAGTGTGACACAAAGCTCCTGCTGTTGACTCCTGGGCAATCTCCAGACACGCCTTCTTTGTTGCAGCAGCAGGTTTCTCCTCCCATTGCTGGGGAAGAGTATCTCTCTCCAGTTCCTCACTGCCCCCGGCAGTACATCAAGGGAGGAATCATTGAAGCGAGCCGCAGCCTTTGAGCCTCCTGAATCCATTCTCACAGTTTGTCTTCTCTTGCTTCCAGCTCCCAACTCTTCCAAATTCCATCTTTGAATTGACCCTTTAAATACTGGAGTTGAGATCGCATCATGCGGGTCCTCGTCACGCCCGTTGACACGCAATCAACGCTAAACCCGGAAGTAAAATGATAATGAGCTGGCTGTGTTAAAATGCCACTGACAGACATGCTGAACTTACTTCCGGGTTTCCTACGCGATATCGGACAACCATCCTCCCCCACCTCAGAGTTATTATCGGGGCCATAATTTCTGAGGCAGCCAAGTTGAAAAACAATCTACACTTCAAAAGACATAAATTATATAGGCACAAAGACAGAGGCCGGGATTTTGCTCACCTCGGCGGGCGACGTCTGTGGCGGGTCCCGACCCCGCTGCTGGCTCCATCCCGCTCTGTGAAATGAATTTCCCTCGATTGGGCTTGTTAAGCCCGCCCAGCGTGTTTCCCAGGCCAATTAGAGGAAGCGATTCTAGTAACGTCATTTGATGACGTGTCACCAGCCGGTTTCCTTAAAGGGACCATGTCCAAATTTATTTTGACATTTGTGCTGTCAGTGTTCTACAGCATTGAGGTGCTGCAAACACTGAAACACAAAGGCTCTCCCATGACTCCCTCCATATGCTTATGGAGAGAGTCACAGCACGCAGGAAGGTCCTCTTCCCTTCCCATGGGCGGAAGAGGCCTCCCAAGGAGATCAACACAGTCTCGTTGCACATTGCAGAGGAGGGCACAAGCAGAGATATGGTCAGGAGGACCTGGGTGCAGTGCCGCAAACGTTTCAATGATCTCAGTAGATCACAAAACGTTAGTACAAAGCCACACTCAACCTCATCCTGCTGTGCCTCTCATCACATCCCCATCATTCTGCCTTCCCTACCCTACTCCTGCACATCCTTACTCACACCAACTTACCTTGCACCTCAACCCATCCGTGTCTATCTATATTATCACATCCCCATCTCACTAGCCACCTCTCACCCTCACCCTAGTGCAATCATACCAACTAACAACAGATGTTTTATGCAATGTTCATGTAAAGTTTCTGTTAATGTGGCTTCAAACATTGAAACTTTTATTTTCAACACCTTGCGTTCGCGGACAGATTTGTGCGCACCTTTGGAAGTGGCTTAGTGAGTTGCAGTGAATGGTGAGACATGACGGTACCCCCCACAATGGTCATGAGTGTGAAAGGAATGGCTTGGATATTGTAGGGATGCTTTATGGTGTTGGTATGGGGTGGTGCCAACCTGGCGCATCATGGGGCAGCCAGGGTGTACAGCATCAAGTGAAGTAAATCTGGCCATGGTGATGCCATCCCTGGCCGCAATGTGATCGGGTGCTGATGCCCTCTGTCCTGTGCAGCATCAGTTGATTGCAGAGAAGGTCGGTGGTGTTGTTGTTGGTGCTGCTAGTGTTGGGGCTGATTGTGGTGGGATTCAGAGGACCAAGGTGAGAGAGTATAAAGGGCACCCATGTTGATGGAATAGATGGCAGGTGAAGTAGAGATGACAGAAGCGATGTCAATGGTGAGAGAGGTAATGAGGTCAGACTGGATGGAGACTTGTGTAAAGTCTTGCAGCATGGTGAATCTGTTGTGGAAATACAGTGAGGAACAGCTTGTGGCTGAGGGAAAATATCTCTAAGGTGGGAGCTTTTACTGTGCATTTGAAGCTGTCAACTCAACAGCTGATTCAATGGCCACTGAACTCCCACCTCAGCTTGACAGACATGGTCCACGACCAGCGTGGACCCCATGCCCCATGGGCGAGCTGCCAAATGCAAAAGGTAAGCTGAAAATCATTGTAAAAGTGGCTCTAAACAAGCCACTAATTACCTGAATTGGGTTGCCCGCTGCTGCCTGTCGGGTCTGCTCAGTGCTGACAGACCTGACATCGGGAAAGGTGCATGGGAGCGAGTTGATCAAAAATACCAAATTTCCCACCCGACCCACGACCAATCCCACCCGCTGATTTCCCGCCCCCCCCAGAAAATTCCAGCCACTGGGTCTGGTTTGAGAAAGGACAAACTCCTGAGTTTTGTCCTAACTGCAGTCTGATGGTGCCTGACAAATGAGATGGCAATAGAGAGACCCCGTTCCCCAAACCTGGCCAATGTTGGTTGAAGCACTATGGAAAACAGCCTTGTCAGACAAAAATCACATACTCACTAAGACTCATAAAATTCTTCAAAATCTGGTCCTTTTTCTTGGCTTATTAACAAACAGTATAGCCTAGGCACTAATTGAGGGGGCTATGTGGTAACCCATTCGACTGTGAAAGCTAACAAATTATGGCATTGGAGCCAAAATACCAGTAAAAATTAATGTAACAGGCAGCTTTGCCAAGATACCAAAATCATGTACCAGATTTGAAAGCTATTCTTCAAGGCTCGCTCTCTGGCACATTGTATACTGTACATTGCACAATATATGCCATATACTGTAGAAACAATTTGTGAATGTAACTGAAGAACAACTACAATAAAAAAATTAGAAACATAGACAAAAACACTTTCCCAGTGTTGTAAGGGTATGTATTCTCCTAATAACTTAAATTGTTTCATTCAAGTTAAAGGAGGTCAATTTCTTGTTTCCTGTCAGCCAGGTTTCAATTTATGAATTCATCCATATTTCATCACACCAATGTCATAAAGTCCAGAGTTAAGCTGAAAAGAGCTTAACAGAAGGTCAGACCTCAAAACAACTGATGAGTACAGAATCACTGAGCTACTTGAATCCCTTCTGACCTTCATTTCTGAATCATACAGGCAAGTAAAAAATTTAAACTTAATCTTCAGTATATTTAAAATCAATAACATATTAGCAAGCCTACATACAAAGCATTAGCCTTCAAATTTAGCACAAAATGAGTTCTGGTCTGTCCACAAATTATTTTTTTGGGTTAGTCAGCATGCTTTCTCTTAAATAGAATTTTCGATTACCAACCCAATTTTTTTTTTTTTTTTGCATTGAATAGTCTTTCAATTACCTGTGGAGAAAGTTCAGAGAAAGAAAACTTGAACCGTGGAAGATATTAATCATCTGTCTGTCTGAAGTATGGTAGTACAATGATCCATTTTATAAGAATGATCGAATTGAAATTTCTTTATAGTACCACTGTTAAATACAATATCCAAAAAGATCCTGGAGTGAATGGAAATTGGAGGCTCCTGCAGCAAGCAGAGTAAAAAGGTATTATTAATACATTGCATGTAATCTGCTATATCAATGCTTAAAGAGATATGAATGACGCTGCTGGTTTATTTAAACTCTTATCAAATGTGCTAAAATGCACAAACTATTAGTATAATACAGCATCTACTGCTTTTACATAATGTTTCATAACAGTATAGCAAAAACATTCCTGTAACGCTGGCTGTTATAGCTCACCAGATGTGATATACAGACTTCTGTTCCAGCTGCTGTATATGATTTGAGCTCACTTTTATGCTCGACATTAGCAAACTGAACCGACCCCGCACATCAGTGAGAAATTGTTCTGGAGCGAGTTCTGGGTAACACAATTAAGGGTGCTGATGACTTACAGAAACTGTTTGAGCTTCAGCCTCACTGTTGACAACTCATACAGATCCCATTGATCGAGTACCTTTAATATACTTTAAAGCAACTGTTACTTTATATTGGGTGTAATCAAAATAAAGCTGTTAATAGTCCAGATGTGAAACAAGTACAATTTGAAGGGACAATAAAGAAATAGGCTTCTTGGGCAAGTTGATGGGTATATTGAACAAACAGTACCACAACACTGCAAACGAAATGGCGAATCTTTGAGTTTTGTCCGTTACATGGGATGAATAATTATCCCATCAACAAGGTCATATGTTTATCCTCATGTGTTCCCAGATTTCACATTGAGGCAACAACTCAGAAGCAGTTGATATCAACAGAAAATTTAAAAAACTGATGATGCAAACCACATTGTTTGGTCTTGACTGGTCAACTGTCTGACTATTATGGATGATACTCTGGAAACTATCACAGTTGTGAAGAATGCAAACATGAAACCACACTGCAAGACAAAATATGCTGATTTGGACCAGCAGTATCCACAAGAATCCAACTGCAAGTTACACAAAATTTCAGCCCTGAAAGCAGCTTGCATAAATGTGCTATTGAATACAATGGAAAAAGCAACTAAAACATCAGTGAATGTTTTGTGGATTTTGGAAAACTGATACCTGACACAGACATGATCGAAGAGTAGATGGGGGCAACAGTAAAGGCACTGTTTGTTAAGAACGAGAAGGTATTGTGGAAGCCTTTAATCAAGTCAGTGAGTGTCTAGAAATATAGGACGTTAGTATTTGACAATAAAGGACATTTTGCATTCCTCTAGAGAAGATGTACAACACTGCAAATTGGCCCACTGAATATTATTTTCATATCAATGTTGCTGTAGCTTTGTATCCAACATTTAGTACAGGAAGTGCAGTGTACAAAAATAGCCGATGAATAAACAACCCTGTTTTGCAACTCTAAAATCTTTTCTAGTTTTATATTAATCATCAACCTTGGCTCAGTGGTAGCACTCTTGCCTCCAAGTCAGAAGGTTGTGGGTTGAAGTCCCACTCCAGAGACTTTGAGCATGTCATCTAGGTTAACACTTCAGTGCTGCAATGTCAGATCTGCTGTCCTTCAGCTGAGATGTTAAACTGAGGCCCTGTCTTCCCTCTCAGGGGGATGTAAACGATCCTGTGGCACTATTCAAAGAGAGCAGATGAGTTTTCCTGGTGTTCTGGTCCAATTTTATCCCTCAACCAACACCACTGAAGCAGATTATCTGGTCACATCACATTGTTGTTTATGGGATCTTGGCACGTGTAAATTGACTGCCATGTTTCCCTACATTACAACAGTGACTACACTTTAGAAGTAATTCATTGGCTGTGAAGAACTTTAGGATGTCCTGAGGATGAAAAGCTGCGATTCTTTCCAACTTAATAACAAATGCCGTACTTTTGATGAGAATCTGCTAAAACCAATATCGATAATAAAATCATGTTGCAGCTGAAAATTTGTTGAAGTGAATGACGAGTTTCTTGTCACTTAGGAACATTGATGTGATTTAAAAGTTATGTCACAATAATGAGTTCATCCAATGACAGTTGGTGAGAGAGGACTTTGGGACCACATTATCATGAAGATGTTATGCAAATGTTGATCACGATCATCGATGTCAGTCAGGTTTACAGCACAAGTAATTTAAATATTTTCTGCCTGAAGTATCTAATAACTATAATGATCTACTGGGAGCGAATAAGATCCACTGACTAAGCAAAGGCCATGCCCCAAGATGGTACATACAAGTTGAAGTGAAAGATTCCTGAGCAACTTTGCAGGCCAAAAAGAAGTCAGAAAAGCTACATGAATTCCTACTTGATTCTGCAATGACAAATATTCTTTGCTGATTTGACTAGATATTTGAATGAAATCAAGCTCAGACTTCAATAGTGGAAAGAGAATGTAATTTAATAGGCACAGTGTTACTTCTCATTTTCATTGGAAACATAGCTCTTCAAGACTGGTTTGTAATGTAAATAAGTGCTGCATTTTCTCATGTTGGTGAATTCATGTAGAGTGGAGGACTTTTGGACAGAGACCAGCTGTCCGTATTCCTTGCCAAGGCAGGCAAGACCTTTAAGAACCACTTTGAGGAAATTAAGATAAGGAATATTTATCTATTTGGCTAAAAGCTATTCCTTTTACTGAAAAATAGCACCTGGTAACAAAAGGCCAACAATGTGTTTCTATTATTCATTGTTTGTTAAAGCAGTAAACTGGGGAGGTTTAAAACAATTTGTAAACCTTTGAAAACAGTAGCAGAATTGATTGCTGTGTGACCACAACATTCTCTTTTTATAACCAAATATGGATTGTAAATCATAAACCTTTCACATTTAATATATAAAGTAAATCCTGGTAAATGTGCCACTTGGAAATTTGGAAGGGAGATGTAAATTGTTGATTACTAGACTTGTTCCCCAACCTTTAATGAGGAGATTCATCAATTTCATTCACAATTTATATCCAACACATCTGCCATCACAGATGGGCTAGTAAATAGCATCTGTGGCTCTAATACCTGGGAAAAAAAAGTGGAGCTGCTTAAATACCACAATAATTCAGAGATAAATCTTTATTCAATATTTTAAATATGGTAATTAAACAATAGGTGCACACACCTTTACTATTAAACAATAAGTTTTCATTCTGGAAGACTTTGACATTCTATACACAAGTACTGATGATGCAAATACTAATCTGGCATTTTACTGAAGCTTTCAAAGAAAGGTGCTTTTAAATACTTATTGAAGATCAGAATTATAGAGTCTGCTGATGGAACTTGATAATAGCATTTGGTCAAATTCAGCATTTGCACAACACTGAATGAAAATGTAAATGTCCTCCATTTATGGTAATTATTATTGGCAAACAAATTTGTTTTTATCACATCTGAGTATACTTTTACAGCTCAGTTATGAAACAAAATCATTCCTTAATTATTATCTATAGAGTTGCATTGACTGGGTTGCTATTTTGACTTGGTAGAGCAGTGCTACAGTAGCACTTGGTAGCAATGCATGATACTTAAATAGCGGAGGTCCGAGCCAGCCTTCGAGCAGTTGTCTGGCTTAATTAGCTCAACTTTTTTAAAAAATGAGTCATGGATGAGTAACCCAGAAAGATGGAAGGATCACATACTATCAAGTATACCCATTATTCAGTACACGAAGCCACAAACAATAAGGCAACACCTATCTTTGGTAGAAATAGAAAGGAAAACTTACTTTCTTGACCTCAGGAGGTTCAAAAGCACTTCTCAGCCAATGAAGCACTTTTGACATGCAGTCACTATTGTAATGTAAGGAAACACCGCATCCAATTTGCACACAGCAAGATCACAAAAACAGCAATAAGAGAAGTGACCATCTAATCTGTTTTTAGTGATGTTGAGTGAGGGATAAATCTTGGCCAATGGCAACTCCCTTCTTCTCCTTCGAATAGTGCCATGGGACCTTTTATCTCCACCCGAGAGGGTAGACTAAAAATGGCATGTTCAACAGTATAGCACTGCCTCAGTACTGCACTAAAGTGTCAACCTAAATTTTGGACTTGAACACATGACCATTTGACTCAGAGGCAAGAGTGCTACCACTGAGCCAAGGCTTTTCTTAATGGGGTTGGAATTTCATACAAGGTAATAATGATTTTTTTTTTTAAACGTTCAATAGTTTCCTTACACAACAATCTTCAAAATATTGCAGATTCAAATTTTTATAAAATTGAATTTCAAGTTTTGAAAAGCAAAACAAAAAAAATGAACATTTAACTTGCTTTCATGTTCATTGCCTCTTTAATGTTGTAAAATAATATCTGCTGGCCATGATTTAGACAAGAACATAAAGCACAAAGCTAGAAAAGTCCATTTGGCCTATCTTCTACAGACCATATGTAATCTAGTCCAAGGGTATCCAAAATACAGCCTTTGGGGCATGACCATCTGCTCCACAAAGTACTACTCCATTTGATGGACAGCTGATCCAACATTGACTATTGGGATTGAGGGATTGCGGCCTTCATTGACACTGGAGTCAACCCACGGAGTTAGCGATTGTGGCAGAAGGCAAACTATTTAATGTTGCATATATTTTTCCCTTTGGAGCCCTTGGCAGCTTTATCAGGACATGCAGATCAACTGATTTCTTAAGCACTGTTCCTACTGCTTCTCTGCTTTAATATTTAGAAGCACTGAATCTGTCGGTCCTGATGTTGAGTGGACCCGTGTACCTATGCACCCACATCAAACTCCCACTCCCACTCTGGAGCAATATCTGAATGTGCTCCTGACACCAATACTACCAAAGCTCACCTGCCCGCCAAACACAGAGACCAACACCAGGAGCTTACTGCCCACATTAAGTTAAGAGGCAGCATGTTTCCTCCAAACAAGGTTGCCAAGGGTTCTATCAAGACTCTCCTCCCTCAGGAGACAAAATAGCCCGAAAAGCATCAGCCTTGGCTCAGTGGTAGCTCTCTCACCCTCGAATCACAAGATTGAGGGTTCAAGCCCCATGACTAATTTTCACTTTCACCACTTGGGTAGTAAACCACCAGAATGGATCGCCTGCCCAGTGTAATACCCACCCGACTTTAATTTCCATGAAAGCTGACTTAATGTATGCCCTCAAGAAAAGGACATCTCTCAAACCCAGAGGCAGTGATCTATTACAAAATCTCCGGCACTGTTTGACCCGCATGTGTACCACAAATCAAATCATGTTCTTTACTTGCTTTTCATTAATAGTTGATTATGTGTGTGTCTGGAAACATCATCAGTGCTGAACTGCATAAATAAAAGGTAATCATGCAAATGTGAAACATCGTCTCAATTTTTGAAAACTTTCTTGTTCCTGTGAGTTTGTGTTTGAAACAACATTTATTTGAAATACTTATTCATTAAAAATAAGAACATTCAGTATTTTGTATTGCATTTATACAAGGCTCTTTGGGCCTCATAATAAGAGGAAAGGTTTGGACAGCCCTTATCTACTTTATTGTGGACAATATTTCACCCATTTAATCTGAGAGAGAAAATAAAAACAGAAAATGCTGGAAATACTCAGTAGGTCAGGCAGCATCTGTGGAGAGAAGCAGAGTTAATGTTTCAGGTTGATGACCTTTTGTCAGAACTTTCCAGCATTTTCTGTTTTTATTTCAGATTTCCAGCATCTGCAGTACTTTGCTTTCGTAATCTGAGAGAGTTCTGCACAAAAATCCCTGATGCTTATTAGCAAAACTCCAGATTATTTATTCTTTCTCACATCTCTGCTATTCAACATTGTCCTATTGCCATTCAAACACACCATATTTTCTCTGTTCCTGGTCCCCGACAGCAGAGGAACTATTGGGCTCGATTTTGCCATTGGTGGCGGGTCGGGTGGTCGGTGGGTCCTGATCCCGCCTCCACTGTCAGGCGGGAAAAAATTGCGATTTTGCCCTAATTGGGCAATTGATTCCCAGCGTGTGTGCACCCCTGGCCCAATTAGTTTTTTGGGCCTAAAACTCGCCTCTGATGACGTCATTTCTCCAGCTGCATTTAAAGGCTCCGAGCAGCCTTGGTTCATTTTGTGCCTAAACGCTTGTGTTTGCTTCTGTTGAAATATTTTTTGGAGCTAGTGCAATGTCGACTTCAAGGCCCAAGGCCTCACCACGCTTTAATGATGACTCACTCCATGCTCTGGTGGTGGGAGCCAGAGCACAAAAGGAGGTGCTCTTTCCATCCTCTGGGAGGAAAAAACCTCCTCAGCAGACCAAAGCTGTGTGGCTGCAAGTTGCCCAGGAGGTGAGTGCTAGATTGATGTGCAGCAGAACCTGGCTGCAGCGCCAAAAGAGGTTCAATGACCTTGTCTGAACAGGCAAAGTGAGTATACCATCACCTTTACCCTCATTCTGCTCCCCATCTCCTCTCAGCACCATCACTCAGCATTGTCAACCTACTCCTACACATCCCACTTTACCCTTACACCCTTAACCATTCCCTCTCTATGTGCACAATCACTTAACTATTCGACTATGCCGCCCTCACACTCCCTATTACTGTTATGCTATGACAACAACTAACAACACACAGGGAGGGCCCTTAGTATTGGGACCTCACTCCATCTTTGTGTCCTTCTAAGCATCTATGTTATGGATTATCTACACTCACTCCATCATTCTCACTCAAACTCCACTTGTGTCCCTCATTGCAGGAAAAGAGAGCCCACAATAAGAGAGAAAGGGCGAAGACCGGAGGAGGGCCAGCCTCAATAGCCCATCTTACCAGTGCAGAGGAGGTGGCCCTAGAGATCGTTGGCGCTGAGGAGGATGTGGAAGTGGGGGACGGATAGACGGGCACATCAGAGCAAGCTGGTGACAGAATAGTTTTGCATCTCTCTCATTGACATTGCATGAGTGACTGATATGGCTTCTGATGCTCAAACAGATTGACTTATGATCATCTGCACTATTCAATGTGCATGCTACGTTTATATCACGTCTAACTCATGCCTTTACTCCCCCACAGGACCATCGACAGCCCCCCTCCCCACTGTCCAGGAGGAAGAGGCTGAGCCAGAAGACTCCTCAGAGGAAACTGCAACCTCTGAGGATGCAGCGTTAGCAGAATTAAGCGCAGCCAGCACCAGCGCAGATATGCACACCTCGGTGGGATCTTCGGGACATAGAGTAGCGTTGTCACCTGGTGTATCACAGCTCACAAGTGAACATCAGCAGATGGTGGAGACAGGGGCAGCAGTGGAGAGTCCTCGTCGGAGGACGCAGGATGCTCCCAGCTCTGCTCAGCTACCTGTGCCTCCGGGTCCATCAAGAAGGAGAGCGGTGCTGGAACAGGTGCAGGAGTCTCTGGCAGGTTTTGTCTCCAGGGTCATTGCGAGTGTGGAGCGGATGGAGGAGTCCAACGCTAACATGAGCAGAGCCTTTGTGGAGGCATTGGTGAATCAACACATCACCGCGAAAAGGATGGCAACCTCCATGGAAAGGATGGCTACCTGCGTGGAAAGGATGGCTACGGTAGAGGAGAGGATGGCTACGGCCATGGAGGAGCTAAGTCGCCAGAGTGTGGAAAACATGGTGAATGTTCAGAATAGACTGACATCTCTGGAGAAGCGATGGACAGCTATTGATCAGAAAAAACAGACATTCATGGAAGTCCTCTGGAGTAGGACTGCCAGTGCAGAAACGGGTCCTCATGGCCCCCCTGATGTGCAGCAAGGTGCTATCAAACCACTTGCTAGCTCTGAAGTGGGGCTGACCCATGAGAGGGATGTTGGTGGCAGAGAACAAGGAAGTGGGGGCTCCTCTCCAAGCGCTCACACTCCTATGCCACTATGGAGCCCTCGGTCAGAGCCCCACCAGAATCCTCACCCAACTGAGATCGGCGTCTCAGCCCCTGCACAGCCGCAGGAGGAGCAGACTGTTGGCGAGCCCTCACAGGCTCGCAACCCCAGAGGATGCCCGCCAAAGGTGTCGAAGCAGGAGCAGCATGAGAGTGAGCAAGGGGCCTCCACATCTGCTGAAGCCACAGAGGAAGCCCCACGTAGGAGCACGTGTAAGAGGGAGATAAAGCACAAGTAGTTACAAGGGTAGTCACTTGGGTGTTCTGTTGTGTTTAATTGTTAAATGCCATCCTTTAGTCAATGTATTAAAATGAAGTGATGGCAAACTGTTGAAGTTCTGGACTCTGTCATTTCGGAAATGGAAGTTCCACATTGAGGGCTCAGGGCGAATTGTATTTGTCATGATGGTGGTCAGAGTGATAGGAAGCCACAGGTTCTTGTTCATTGTCTATGGTGTGGTAAGAAGGTGCCAGGCACATGTGTTTGAATGGGCAACTTAAGCAAATCTGGCCAAAATGAGTGCATCCCTTGCATCCCGGGCAGCAATGTGCTCGCGTGCTGCTGCAGCTGGTTGATGCACATCCGCAAGGTCTTTGTTCTCGTTCTCCTCCTCCTCCTCCTCATCATCTGAGGAGGCTGTGCGCTGAGCCACTTGTTCCTCAGGCAGCTGCAAGCCACGATGCTGTGCGATGTTGTGCAGTGCACAGCAGACCACGATGATTCTGGAGACCCTGGCTGCTGAGTACTGCAGGGCTCCACCTGATCTGTGAAGGCATCTGAATCGTATCTTCAGCAAGCCGATGGTTTGATGATGGATCTGGTCGAAATGTGGCTGGAGTTGTAGCGCTCCTCAGCTTCGTTGGATGGCATCCTGAACGGTATCATTAGCCACGTCTTCAGGGGATAGCCCTTGTCTCCAAGTAGCCATCCGCAAAGTTGGTTTGGCGGACTGAAGAACGGAGGCACACTAGACTGCCGCAGGATGAATGAGTCATGGCAACTGCCAGGGTACTTGGCGCAAACATGCAAAATGTCCTTCTTGTGGTTACACACCAGCTGCACGTTGAGGGAGTGGAAGCCCTTGCAGTTGACAAAAAGAGCTGGGTTGTGATGGGGTGCCTTAAGGGCCACATGTGTGCAGTCTACAATGCCCTGCACCCCTTGGCAAGCCTGCCATATTTGCAAAGCCAACCGCATGCACGGTTATACTTGCTTGATCCGTGGAGAAGTGTATGTAATTGTGCACCTTTCCAAAGGGGGCATCGGTAACCTGCGTGATGCAAATGTGTGCGGCCGACTGGGAGATGCCGCTGATGTCTGCTGATGATCCCTGGAAGGAGCCTGAAGCAAAAAAGTTGAGTGCGGTGGTGACTTTGACAGCTACTTTTAAGGAGTGTCCACCCGCTCCTCTGGGCTCCAGGTGTTGGTGCAGCATTGCGCAGATGTCACCGACTACCTCTTGCGAAAGCCTCAGCCTCCTTTGGCACTGCTGCTCACTCATGTTGAGGAAGCTCATCCTCGGCCTGTAAACCCTGTTTTGGGGGTATCTCCTGCGGCGACGTGTTTCCCTGCGCTGGCGCCTTCTGCCCTGTGCACCATCAGGTGGGTGAGCAGCAGGTTGGCGTTCCTGCTGTTGGTGCTGCTGTTGTGCCTGGTTCTGCTGCTGCCACGGTTGCTCGTCCTCCGAATCCGAGGACCAGGATGAAAGGAAATAAATGGTTCCCATACTGTTGGTAGATATCTCCGTTGAGGAAGCCCTCAGTCAATGTGGGGAGAGGGTTTTCCCAGGAGGTCAGTGGAGATGGATCTCAGCTTCACCATTTCCAAGATCAGTGGGCCTGCAAAAAGTTCTCCAAGACCTGAAAAAACAAGGTTCTGCCACCTGCAACTGATCCTTGTTGAGAGCTCTGTTTTTATGGTGGAGCTGCAGCTGTTAGGAAGCCAGCCACTTGTGAACCCGACAGGATTAGCTGGCGTGTTTCAGGGGAGACGTGCCGCACGCTGGAAATGTGGCAAAATTTGAAAGGCCTCTCAAAATGGGATTATAGAGGTACTTAAGTGGTAGTTAAGTGCCTTAAGGGCCTATCCCACCGCCTGGAGAAGCGACCGAAACTGACTCTGCAAGCCCGCCTCTGGCAAAGTTACGCGGAGGCGGGTTGACGGCGGGATTGGAACCCGCCGTCATTTTTTCCAATTTTCCCACCAGTCCCGCCTCCAAACGGCTGGTAAAATCCAGCCCATTGTGTCCTGGGGATTATTTCAGCATCTCAGTCTAAACCTCTTAGTAAAACCTCCAAGTCTGTTCCTAATCAGATTTCATGTGAGAGAATGAGCCTGACTTGCCCTGAAATCTGTGAAATGACAGGTTGGCATAAGTCAGAACCCTGCTTTCCTGCAAACATTTCCCTGCTTTGTCACAAATCCACCTCACAGCTTGGTCCTAGAACTTACATATGCCCAGGAAGTCCTTCAGCTGAAAACACAGAAAAAACTGTGTAGGACAACAGGACTGCAATGATTCAAGGGACTTCTAGATTACTCAGAATAGCAGACAAAGTGTATGTCACTGTGGCAGCTGCTTAAGGAAGAGACAAATTATCTTTACATAAAATATCTGTCTCCATCTCAAGCTAGAAATTAGATTTTGTTCTTGAAATTTCAAAGGCTCGAGTGGAGCATAAACGCCGATATGGACTGGTTGGGCCAAATGGCCTGTTTCTGTGCCGTATATCCTATGTAATTAAAAAATTAATAGCTACACAACTGCAACTGTGCTTAGAGGTAAGTTTCATTATCTGGTTCACAGTGGATAAAGGTCACGGTTTAATTATTTTCAATTAATCTCCACAGGACTCCTCAATCTTATTTACATTCATAACACAACCTTTGTCCAGCAGCGTACAGATCATTTACACCACTACTATTTTGTGAGAAATTAACATGTACAGTTTTGACTTCTTGTTCTAGATCATTTACATACTATACTTGTTTTTATAGATAGAGCTTTCTGCAATTAATATTTAGCATTTAGTCAAGAAGCATTTTAATGCATCTGTATATGTGCTTTCTGCAGTACTTAGTACAAGTGCTACAATTCACAGTCTATACATGATTAATGAAAAACAGTATTCAATTACTATTCAATGTTAACTCGATTTGCTTTGCTGCCCAGCTCTGCCCTATTGCTGGTCTCTGAATGCCACACAGTCCAAATGAGCTGATTTAGACTTTATTGGACTCCACAAGTTTGTGTTTGATATATATGTGTTTGAAAATAAAATTAAATATGTTTTAAATCATTTTAGTGGAAGCACCAAACTGTTGCGGGATGGGAGAAGTTACACTATAGCACTAATAGTGTAACCTTTCACATCAATCAGGCGAACCTCAATGTTGAAACCCCATTGCACTATATCACACAAGATTTTAGGTTCAACAACTCATCTTACTCAGAACGTGTAATCAAGCTCAGCTATGCTGTACTAAACATGCATAACATAAAGGCCAAGAAGTGACTAGAAAAACTAGAAAGGAAGCCACCTTATGTCCTAGTGTCCAAGTTCAGAACAGAATTGGCAAAGGTGAACAGCTCATTTGTTCACTCAGTTGAGGACAATACATGCCATGGAGAGATTCAAGTTTAAAGTATTCTGACAAAAAAAATAACAGGACAAAAATACTAGGAGACAAATGGACTATTTCCCCATAAAATAAATCAGAGGGAAAGTTTCAAATTCAAAAATGGCAGCTTTGGCATGTCAATATACAAGTTGCAATTGTTTTACTTAAATTATGTCACAAAGGATTATAATATGCAAATATCCTCATAGACCCAAAGAGACACAAGTCAAAAAAAATGCTGGCCCAAATTGCCTCTGTAAAATTGGCCCCTTGTCTGTCAGAGCTGTCAGCGATGCGTGCTCATGGGATTCCTGAAGTATATCATCTCTCTGAAGTACACCATAGGTAGGTAACTGACATAATTAAATGAAATACATAAAGTGCCAAGAATATATAACAAACTAGGCCAACAAAACAAGCCATCATGATTTAGTTAGTGAACTGGGGCAAAGCAAACAAAACTTTAGTACTTAACTAGTGAAGAATTGGGTTACAATTTATTAGGTGCATCTCTCTCTTGCTCTCTCATATATATTGGCAATTATTGTTGGGTAAGCAGAATTTGCATGCAGAATGATATTGAATCCTGGTAGTACACTCAATCCAAAATCTTTGCAATGGAATTGTCCTGTTGTAACATTGTATTATTTTTTTATTGTCATTACAAATACAAAATGCCATTAAGTTGTATTTAGCACTGCTAATTAATTGTAGGCATAATGCATTACTGCCCAAGTAGAAAATCACCTATTAAATCCAATTATTAAAAAGGACAAAGGAGACTAAAATATGCTCACTAATAAATTCACATCAATGAGTGTTACACAAATTGCAATTAAAGTGCATTTGAAATATGGTTTAATATTTCCCCACAAAGAGAAAAGATTAGTTTGCAAATTTGCCATTTAACCGGCACTAAACATGAAACTAGTATGATTTGCAAAACAATTGTAATTTATTAACATTCAGTATCATAGTAGCTTTGGGATTTGTAAGAAATGTGTAACTTTACCAAGATGTCACAGTAAATAAAGTATACTATAGTATTCTTAAAGAAGCAGTAAAAAGAAATCGCAATTTATCCATCTATTTTGATGATTTAACTGCAAAATTAGTCATCTTCTACATATGGATATTAACTGAATGGGACCCAAAGGATAAAAGCATTTATCAAAATAGTCCAAAAAAAAAACCTTCAAGGTAGTGAGCCACCTTGCATCACTGCATCCATAATGTGGTTTAATTTAATTTTAGGACAGAAATGAGGAGGAATTTCTTCACCCAGAGAGTGGTGAACCTGTGGAATTCTCTGCCACAGAAGGCAGTAGAGGCCAATTCATTAAATAGATTCAAGAAGGAGTTGGATATATTTCTTAAGGCTAAAGGGATCAAGGGATATGGGGAGAAAGCAGGGACAGGGTACTGAATTTGGATGATCAGCCATGATCGCATTGAATGGCGGAGCAGGCTAGAGTGGCCGAATGGCCTACTCCTGCTCCTATCTTCTATGATTCTATGATTCTATATCACAAGTCAAGAGGGAAAAAGAATCAGGAGGTAGAAAACAGTCAACTTCAGCGCAATACCCCCGATATCAGCGTAACCAACACAAAATATCGAGGAATTTTAAGCCCAAACAGCGCAACTCGAGTTTCTGCAATCTTTTGCGTTCGTTTTAAAAGCATCGCGTTAGAAGTAGGCCCCACCCACAAAACCAGCCATTAATCAGCATTGGGAGATTCCGCTAATTGCGCTTGTTTGCAGGCCTTAACTTTTGGGCACAAGGACATTAATAGGTACGTTTTGCACAATTTTGAAAACTTTTTTAATTTACTAAGGAACTCACTACTGTACCCCAACCTAACCAGAAAATAGTTTTGTATATTTTTTTAAGTCATTTTCAGTCATTTAAAAATCGGGTTACTTACAGGTGGTGGATTGACTGATTTAAAATGCTTATTATTTGTGATAAACTAATTTTCAGCTGTATTAAATCAAACTTTACCAAGTTACCATTCTTAAATATATTAAAGAATATTTATAAAGCAATTTTTTTTAAAAAAAGAATTAAGTTTTAAAACGCTGCCCCATTGAGCTAGCTCATTTCAGATTTTGTGTTCGGTGATGTGCAATTGAGTTTGAGCGGAAACTCATGGTGGCAGGGGGGGAAAACACGTTTCAAGTTGGATGCAATTTTGGGCGCAATTTCCACTGGAATCACCGATTGCGCCCAAAGTGGAAACTCTACCCCACTATTTTTTTTTTATGTTTATAATTAGAGGTAAAATAAGCAATATTAATTATGAAAAGAAAGGATTGGTTATTAGCTTCAGTATGGCTTATACTAATAGAAAAACTAATGAGTACTTGAAGTAAAACTTTAGGGAGGTGCCATCAATACAAGGATCCTGCAAATGGTTAGTTCCTGAGACAGGTGACGGTCATAATTGCAACGAAGGCTGCCCTGACAATTCTGTTATGTGTCCCATTGGATGATGTATGACTTGTAGCATCTTAACTGTGCTGAGTAACATGGCAGGGGGTAGACTCATGTGGTTAACAATGATTAGAGCCAACCTGTACAGATTGCTGTGGCAAGCCAATTTTCACTATGATCCAAATATGGAAACCTCCATATAGCTGATTGAAATCAGACTGCACAGTAAATATATTTTAGGTGCCCTAGTGCCTCAGCCATTTTAGCCAAAGCTTTACAACCCCACTTGATTCGGATGCATCTTCAGGATTGAGGTATCCTGCCCCAATGAGCAGCCCAGGCACTCTCTGGCTTGAAGGTGCTTATCACATTGGAGGTGTCCTCAGCTTCTGGTAGGAAGTCCTGCTGAAGACTGATGCAGTGTCAATGCTGCCTGCAAAATACCTTTAAAAAAAGAAATTCCCCCTCCCTTGAGCCTGTGCAAGACAGTGCTTCCTGAGGGCTTGAGCAGGCCCAGGCTGTGCAAACCTTCACCTTCTGCCTATTAAAAGGGTGGACCCTTCAGCCAAACAGGCACCCTTGCATTCAGTGCTTAAACCATCCAAATGGAAGGAAACATGAAGAAAGCTATTTTTCCTTCATTTGCATGTTATGATTTGCCTACCCACATATAGGTGGGCGTGCAGTATCCTAATGAAACCAGGCCCCAGAAAATGGGAGCATCTTTCAGCCCCCATCCACCCCCTATCTATCAACAACAACAAAAAAATTGACTTTTCAGTTTTTAATCTAAATGATAGCCTCTTTTAGCAAATTCTAAAATATGATGCTTCTCTATTAAACATGACACATGACTTTGTGGGGGTTTCATATGTTAGTTTTCTTCTGCAACTACCAGAAGTTAAGTCTGGCCGATTAAACAAAAAAATCATGCAACTTTGGTAAATAGTTTAATTGTATAAATGTATAAATGTTCTGCTGGATGATTTAACCTACCACCAACATTAAATAAAGTCATGAAAATGCAGCCAAATTTACACTAGCATTTGGTTGTAAATCCAGGTAATGATCCTGCATTCACTGCCCAGTCTTAACAACTGCAGACAGGATGATTCCACCATTGCTGCTTTTATACATCATGTACTTCTGTGGAAATGACCTTTTATGGCAGATAATAAAAAAAAAGAAAATAAATAAGAAGGTAATGAAGACTGACTCTGTTCAATGTGAGAATTTACTGTGTCTCAGTTCTGGCTAGTCCTTAGGACAGAATGTCTTCCATACATAATTATAATAATATTCACAGAACATAAAAAATGGATAGAAATACCTGCATAGATTTTTGCAAAATGAAACGAAATGTGAGTAAGTCATATCTCAAAGCAGCAATCAATTAGTGTTGTAATGTATTGTATGGTGTAATAGGCACTGTATTTACCATCCAACACATGAAATATTTGGAATGTTCAAGTAAGGAATAACAATTTGACCATTTTTCCTTTTAACAGACTTGCTTTATTTCATTTTGCCATTATAAAATCCGAATTCTATTTGAAAGGTTAATCACACCTCAACATCTGTCACGTCAAACATCGGCACAGTTTAAAATCTTGTGTTTTATTGGGAGCGCACAGACCGCTTCCTTCCAAACAAAATTACGATGCACATCAAACAATTCCAACTGGCAGCCGGAGCAGTAAGTTCCAATGAAAACCCATTATCAGCATCTACGTGTGCTACTGAACACATAGTAATTAAGGCTCAAGTCAAGCATATTTGCATTAATTCAGAAGATGTGCCATAAAAAGACTAATGTCTCTTGTTCTGAAAGTGTTGGTTAAATTGATGAATTCTTTTTAAAACATTTTTCTCATTCATCAGAAATGTGTCTTCCAAATATCTTAATATTTTAATGGAAATTTAAAATAAATGGTTAACACCTCCACCAAAATAGCAGGAGAAAACTTCAAGGTCAACGGAATTTTTTTAATTTGGTATTTTAGTAAGAATATTTTAAAACACCTGACAATTAAAATAGGGGCTTGCGACAGTTTTCCTGCAAGAAGTTGTAAAATATGAATTCGATAGTGGGAAGTGGTAGACAAAATAGCCAACCAATCATGACACATGTAATAATGCTAGTTTTACTTTTTACAGTCACCCAGATACCCTGCTAATTGGTCTAAGTGCCGACAAGTTTGTTCAGTCAGCTGGGGAACATGAGGGCGAGAGTAAAGCTTAGGCCGGAATTTTCTGGGGTGGTAGTGGGCATGATCGGTGGCGGGTCGGGTGGGAAAATTGTTATTTTTGACAGTGGGTCGGGAACCCGTGGTCATCCCGCCCCCACACGCCTTTCCCCCGGGCGCGTCTATCATCGCGGAGCCGACCCGACCGGCAATGAGGGGGCGATCCAATTGAGATGATTAACAGCTAGTTGTCAGACCATTGACAGGCTTTTTTTTTTAAACTTACTTTTTAAATTTAACTGTATGGCCACGGGAACCACGCTGATCGGGAAGCACATCTGCCAACCTGAGGCGGGAGTTCCTTGGCCATTGCTCCAGCTGATCACTTGACAGCATCAAATGTGCAGTAAAAGCTCCCACCTGACAGATGATCACTTTCCTCAGGCAGAAGCTGTTGCTCAGTCCATTTCCAGCACAGATTCTGGAGGCTGCAAGTCTTTTCAGCAAAGTCTTCATCCAGTCTCACCTCATTGGAAGAACTCTCTCACCATTGACAGAATGCTTCTGTCATCTGTACTTCACCTGCCATCTATTCAATCAACATGGGTGCCATTTATACTGTCTCACCTGGGTCCTTAGAATTGGACCATGATGAGCCCCAACACCGGTAGCACCAGGCACACCAGCAGCACCAACAACAACAACATCAACCTTCTCCGCAATCACCTGATGCTGCACAGGACACAGGGCATCAGCACCCGAGCACATTGTTGCCCAAGAAGCCTGGGATGGTCTCATCATGGCCAGATTTAGTTAACTTTATGCTGTACACCCCACATGATGCACCAGGTTGGCACCACCCCACACCAACACCAAAATGCATCCCTACAATGACCAAGCTATTCCTTTCACACTCATCACCATTGCGGGGGGTACTGTTATGTCTCACCATTCACTACAACTCACTAAGCCACTTCCAAAGGTGCACAAAAATCAGGAAAGCGTTGAAAATAAAGATTTTTATGTTTGACACCACATTAACAGAGAGTTTACATAAACATTGGATACATCACCCAAGTGGCTACCCTTGTGTGTTAAGAACATAAGAAATAAGAGCAGGAGTAGGCCATACAGTCCCTTGAGCCTGCTCCGCCATTCAATAAGATCATGGCTGATCATCCACCGCAACTCCACTTTCCCGCCTGATCTCCATATCCCTTGATTCCCCTAGAGTCCAAAAATCTATCTATCTCAGCCTTGAATATACTCAAAGACTCAGCATGTTAGTTGGTATGATTGCACTAGGATGAGGGTGTGATGGGTGGCTAGTGAGATGGGGAAGTGATAATGTAGATAGAGAGGGATGGATGGACGTGCAAGGTATGTTGGTGTGAGTAAGGATGTGCAGGAGTAGGGTAGGGAAGGCAGAGTGATGGGGATGTGATGAGAGGCACAGCAGGGTGAAGTACTAATGTTTCCTGATCTAATGAGATCATTGAAACATTTGCAGCACTGCACCCAGGTCCTCCTGAACACATCCCTGTTTGTGACCTCCTCTGCAATCTGCAACCAGTCTTGGTCTCCTGGTAAGGTCTCTTCCGCCCATCGGAAGGGAAGAGGACCTCCCTGCGTGCTCTGACTCCCTCCATAATTACATGGAGGGAGTCATCGGAGAACCTGGGTGCAGCCCTCTACCTCTGTGCAGTCATCGTCGGTGTTTGCAGCACTCCAATGCTGTAGTACACTAACAGCACTATGTTCGATTAAATGTCAAATCTAATGTGGCCATGGTCCCTTTAAAGATCCTGGCTGAAAACGCGTCATGAATGAAGTCACCAGACCCGCACCATTTAATTGGGCCGGGTAATGCGCTGGGCGGGCTTAAGGGAAAGTCATTTTCAGCAGCGGGATGGAGCCAGCAGCGGGGTCGCGACCCGCCACACCAACCGCCCGCACCGGACCCACCCAGGTAGGGAAAATTCTGGTCATAATCTTTGTAGCTGGCCATTGAATTCACCCCGTTAATTGGAATAAGTGCTGACAAATTTGTTCAGCCAGCTGTGGAGTAAGCAGGAAAGAGTAAAACTTTATCCTTATAGCTGGCCATTGGAGTCTTATTTGTTTTTGAAAAAAGAAAAAGAAAATCAAGTTATTGAATGGGAGTTCAGGGTGTGCTTTCCATTTCTATTCCCTCTTGCCTAAAACTGCATGGCCCGGATTTTGCGTTAGAATTAACTGTGAGGCTAACAGTGCTCACCATTAAGGAGTAAATCGGAGAACAATTTCCAGCAACCGCACACGCGCAGTTAAATGCGGAAATCTGGAAGTTGCAGTCCGAGTTGCCCTGTTCCTTCACAAGCTTCGCTCTAACAGTACCTCGCTGAGAGACTCGGCATTGAAACACATGCAATGCGTGTGGAGTTGGGGTACTTACCCACTAAACACGCCAGAAAAAGTTAGGGCATGTCCATTCAAGTGTAAGTGAATTGTTAATGGTGTAATAAGTCTTAATTACTGCCAAACAACCTCTCTGGCACTGAAAATTAACTTTTATCAGTCTGAAGTCCCATTCCTTCAGATTTTACTTATTGTTGGAGATTTACAAAAGTTTATTTTTTTTACTTTTTCTTTTTGTCTCTTTTATCTCTCTCTTCTCTCTCAATCCCATTTTTCTTTCTCTCTCTTTATTTCACTTTTGGTACATGATTTTACATTGAATTAAATATTAAACTTAAACTTCTTGGTTCAGACTCTGAAGAGCAATCTGATTGGTTGAGGAGACATGCCATTACTTGCCCCCGATTCCCTGTAGAGGTCACCGCGCTGTTTTGACACTGTGAGAACAGCAAGTCACAGTGTAACAGCCACAGAAATTCTGTGGGCAAGTGTAAGTGTAATGAACAGCTAGCGCCGTTCGTTCACCGCTGACCGCAAAATCCAGGCCAATATGTTTCTTAGCATGGGTCTTCGCAATCCATAGTAAGCAGTGTTTGAGCTTTTATTCAGCAACATTGAGACTAGTGATAAAAATGGATGAAAAGTTTGTTGCTGCTTTTTCTCACCATGCTAGGAACATCTACTTTTTTGTTACTATTGGCATGCAAAGGAAATAAATAGTTTTGAAAATTACAAGACAAAAAATAATTTATTAAAGTTTAATAGCAAGCTCCAAAACAGTTATTGTATCACCAAAGATGTTAGTACCAACACAACTATGTGCAAACAAATGTCTTTCAGAAGACTTTCCATGGAGATAATGGGGTAGAAATTTATCTTGGGCAGTCGCGCAAAATGGGTGGCAATGCATCGGTCGCCTGTTAGACATTGAATATCGGGCAGGGCATACAATAGGCAGCCGCTGGCAGATCGCACATTTTGGGCTACTGCTCAAGGTGAATTTCTACCCCAATGTTCCTTTAGGTTTCATAGAAATCCACTTTTAGGACAGAATAGCACAAAAGGTCCCAATGTGATATCTTGGACCAGAGTTATTGTATACTTCGAGCTCTCTTTGGGTCATTTCTTTTCTTGTAATTTTTTGTGCTGCATGTCATTTAATCTATTGATATAAATGTCGTTGCCTATTGCAGACATTTTTCAAGTGTCATTTAATGCACTTTTTACATGTTGCAAAAGTATCACTAACTTGAGGAAGTCTTACATCACCCCAAAAAATTGGTAGTCAAGAAGTCTTTTAAATGCCACTGGTTATTGCAACATATGTAACCAAATAACTTGGTTGCTTTACCAAATCTGTGGGGCTCACAACACTAACTTCGAAGCATCTTTTCTTTAGATAGTATCTATTTACGCAAAATTGTGTGGTGAGATTTTTCTTGTTGGTTTACATTATCAAGTAGCGTTTAATAACTACTTTGCTAGATTATGTAATGTATGACAGAATAGTTTATTCACTATTTGGTAATAAAGTTCAGAAATTGTTTGGAATTTTTTTAACAAACTATAGATGCACCAGAATACTTCAGAACATGGCTTTCTCTTTATTTATTGTAACAAGAGTGAAATCTATTGCAACAAATGTTGAACAAACTATTGTTAGTTCAAAACATGTTGACAAATCGTGAACCAAATGAGGTAAAAAATACAATTTTTCATCCATAAATTGATACAAACGTACAAGAAAACTAGCACCATCAGTTTCAGGTAACTCGTTTCAGGACACGCATCTGGTTGATGCAAATATCGGCCAAAAGAACCGATGCGCAACCTTTATTAAATCTGGTGATTGAGGTTGAGTGGAATCAGAGTGCAGTTAAAAAAAATCATCCTCTGCACCTGTATGTAAAAATATGGAGTCTGCCTCACTGTTTAAAGGTATTAGTCCCAATGTCAATCTCCTCCCCCCACCGCCCCCGGGTCACACAAGTCGTGCACACTGCCGACCGTGCTGAAGTATGCTATCGCCAAATAGATCCAGGGCCAAAAGAGGCTCAGCAAGGTACGATTTTTAAACATCTTTCATAGTTTCCTTGTGGACCAAGAGGGGCAGGAGTGCCGGGGGCCGTCCTGTCGGGTTCCGAAAAATCTCTCTCTCCTGCTAATCAGCCAGGTAAGACCCAGGGGTTAAAATGGTCTGAGCAATCTCAACAGCACAGCCGTGTGAGCTCGCCACGCACCCTGTTCCCGGAGAGATGTTGCTCTGCAGATCTTGGGTGCCACTTTCCATCATTATCTCCAAATGATCCCCCAAGCCCTGAAGGCCAGTAATCAAAGAATCACTTTGGATACACGAACTGGTCGGGAGGACAGATGCAGATGGTCATGGTGTTACCACTCACTCAAAATAATACTGATCTGTATCAAGTTACTATTTGAATAGTGACAGAAAGGAAGGCATTGGACTGCCATCTGTCTCAGGTACTTCAAGATGGTCCTCAGTGCCTCCATTTTAGTTTGGTGCACATCCAGCATCCTTTTTACAGCAGACCCGAGAGATCCGAATCCACAGGCTTGGGAGCTAGGGACTGACTTCTGCAGAGCGTCTGCTCGTCACTGTGTGATTCCACTTTCATCTCCAACTCCTCTCGGTAATGAATGAAGGAAAGGCACACATATAAAGAAACTGCAAGGAAAGGTCAGGGGAGCAGGGAGCTTACTTTGGCTGCTCTGGTGAGGTTGTTCATTTCTTCCAGCAATGCAAAGGAGTCATTTTATATATATTAATGAACTGGACTTGGGTATACAGGGCAAAATTTCAAAGTTTGCAGATGACAGAAAACAATGAGGGGGATAGCATCAGACCTCAGGAGTACATAGACTGACAGGTGAAATGAGCAAACACATGGGAGATGAAAGTTAACACCGAGAAGTGTGAAGTGATACATTTTGATACAAAGAATGAGGAGAGGCAATATAAACTTAATGGTACAATTTTAAAGGGGGTGCAAAACAGAGGGACCTGGTGGTGTATGTACTCAAATCTTTGTAGGTGGCTGGACAAGTTGAGAAGGCTGTTAAAAATCCTTGGCTTTACCAATAGAGGCATAATGTACAAAAGCAAGGAAGTCATACTAAACCTTTATAAAACACTGGTTAGGCCTCAGCTGGAGTATTGTGTCCAATTCTGGGCACCACACTTTAGGAAGGATGTCAGGGCCTTAGAGAGGATGCAGAAGAGATTTACTAGAATAGTACCAAGGATGAGGGACTTCAGTTATTTTTTTTAATTCATTCATCATAAGCATTTATTGCCCATCCCTAATTGCCCTTGGTGGTGGTGCCTTCTTGAACCGCTGCAGTCCGTGTGGTGAAGGTACTCCCACAGTGCTGTTAGGTAGGGAGCTCCAGGATTTTGACCCAGCGACAATGAAGGAACGGCGATATATTTCAAAGTCAGGATGGTGTGTGACTTGGTGAGGAACTTGGAGGTGGTGGTGATCCCATGCGCCTGCTGCCCTTGTCCTTCTAGGTGGTAGAGGCCGTGGGTTTGGGAAGTGCTGTCAAAGAAGCCTTGGCGAGTTGCTGCAGTGCATCTTGTAGATGGTGCACACTGCAGACACGGTGCTGGAGGGCGTGAATATTTAAGGTGGTGGATGGGGTGTCAATCAAGTGGGCTGCTATGTCCTGGATGGTTTGAGCTTCTTGAGTGTAGTTGGAGCTGCACTCATCCAGGCAAATGGAGAGTATTCCATCACACTCCTGACTTGTGCCATGTAGATGGTGGAAAGGCTTTGGGGAGTCAGGAGGTGAGTCACTCACCACAGAATACCTAGCCTCTGACCTGCTCTTGTAGCCACAGTATTTATGTGGCTGGTCCAGTTAAGTTTCTGGTCAATGGTGATGGTGGGAAATTGAATGTCAAGGGTAGGTGCTTAGACTTTCTCTTGTTGGAGATGGTCATTGCCTGGCACTTGTGTGGCACAAATGTTACTTGCCACTTATCAGTCTAAGCCTGAATGTTATCCAGGTCTTGCTGCATGCGGGCACAGACTGCCTCATTATCTGAGGAGTTGCAAATGGAACTGAACACTGCAATCATCAGCAAACATCCCCACTTCTGACCTTATGATGAAGAGAAGGTCATTGATAAAGCAGTTGAAAATGGTTGGGCCTAGGACACTGCCCTGAGGAACTCCCGCAGCGATGTCCTGGGACTGAGATGATTGGCCGCCAACAACCACAACCATCTTCCTTTGTGCTAGGTATGACTCCAGCCAGTGGAGAATTTTCCCCCCGATTCCCACTGACTTCAATTTTACTAGGGCTCCTATCTGCCGCACTCAGTCAAATGTTGCCTTGATGTCACGGCCAGTCACTCTCACCTCACCTCTGAAATTCAGCTCTTTTGTCCCTTTTGGACCAAGGCTGTAATGAGGTCTGGAGCCGAGTGGTCCTGGCGGAACCTGTGGAGAAACTGGAGAAGCCGAGGTTGTTCTCCTTCGAGCAGAGAGGTTAAGAGGAGATTTGACAGAGGTGTTCATAAGAACATAAGAAATAGGAGCAGGAATAGGCGATTCGGCCCCTCGAGCCTGCTCCGCCATTCAATGAGATCATGGCTGATCTTCTGCCTCAACTCCATTCACCGGCCCTATCGCCATATCCCTTGATGCCCTCCTTACTAGTCAGAAATCTATCGACTTCGGTTTTGAATATACCCAATAACTGAGCCTCCACAGCCCTCTGGGGTAGAGAATTCCAAAGATTCACCACCGTGTGTGTGAAGAAATTTCTTCTCATCTCAGTCCTGAATGGCCTACCCTTTATCCTGAGGCTGTGGCCCCTGGTTCTAGACTTCCCAGCCAAGGGAAACATTCTCCCAGCATCCACCCTATCAAGCCCTGTAATAATTTTGTATGCTTCAATGAGATCCCCTCTCATTCTTCTGAATTCAAGAGAATACAGGCCTAGTTTACTCAATCTCTTCTCATACGACAGTCCCGCCATCCCAGGAATCAATCTCGTGAACCTTTGTTGCACTCCCTCTTTGGCAAGTATATCCTTCCTTAGGTAAGGAGACCAAAATTGTACACAGTACTCCAGGTGTGGTCTCACCAAGGCCCTATATAATTGGAGTAAGACTTCTTTACTCCTGTACTCAAATCCTCTTGTAATGAAGGCCAGCATACCATTTGCCTTCCTAATGGCTTGCTGCACATTCACTTTCAGTGACTCATGTACAAGGACACTCAGGTCCCTTTGAGCATCTGCATTCCCCAATCTTTCACCATTTAGGAAATACTCTGCCTTTCTGTTTTTTCTACCAAAGTGGATAACTTCATATTTATCCACATTATATTCCATCTGCTATGTTCTCGCCCACTCACTGAGCCTGTCGAGAGCCATTTGAAGCCTCTTCACATCCTCTTCACAACTGACACTGCCACCTAGCTTTGTATCATCAGTAAATTTGGAAATGTTACATTTAGTCCCCTCATCCAAATCATTGATATAGATTGTGAATAGCTGGGGCCCAAGCACCGATCCTTGTGGTACCCCACTAGTCACAGCCTGCCATCCTGAAAAAGACCTGTTTATCCCTACTCTTTGTTTTCTGTCTGTTAACCAATTCTCAATCCATGCTAGTATATTACCCCCAATTCCATGTGCCCTAATTTTGTTCACCAACCTCTTGTGTGGGACCTTATCGAAGGCCTTCTGAAAATCCAAATACACCACATCTACCGGTTCCCCTTTGTCTACTCCACTAGTTATATCTTCAAAGAACTCCAATAGGTTTGTTAAACAGGATTTCCCTTTCATAAATCCATGTTGACTCTGCCCAAAATCATGAACAGTTTTGATAGAATAAATAAAGAGAAACAGTTTCCAGTGGCTGAAGGGCCAGTAACCAAAGGACACAGATTTAAGGTTTTTTGGCAAAAGAACCAGAGATGACATGAGGAAACATATTTTTACACAACGTGGTGTTGTGATCTGGAATACACTGCCTGAAAGGGTGGTTGAAGTAGATTCAGTAATAACATTCAATAAAGAGAATGGGATAAATACTTGAAGGGAAAAAAATTACAGGGTTATGGGGAAAGAGCTAGGGAGTGGGACAAATTTGATAGCTCTACCAAAGAGCCAACAAGATGGGCCAAACGGCCTCCTTCTGTGTTGTATCATTCTATGATTCTGAGTCCTGGGGCTTAAGGAGGTGGCAATTAATGCCACAGCCACCTGTCCCCACAAAGGGTGTACCACATTCTTGGTGGGTTTCCAGCCTCCAACCCCAAACACACCCCCTCTCCTGCTCTACAATAAGGTCTGACTCCCTGTTGTTCGCCACTTGTTTCTTCGATCTGGTGGCTATACTTGTTGCCTGCTTCTTCCAGTGCTCCCATTGCCCCTTGAGGCAACAGGTTTTATATTCTGCGCCAGGTCTCTGTGGCTCTTCCAGGTATTTTCCGGCTCACATTTCCGCTCCCCATCCTTGCAGTGCCTCTTCACACCCTGCCCCTTCACTCTTCCCACCCCACTCCATGAGAGTAATTTTGACTTCGTGCGATAGTGTAAAACAGGCGATAGCGAATCAGCAGCCTGTTTTACATCTCTCACGATTTTTATTTCCATTGAATTCACTATCGCCCATTTTACACTATTACACAAAGTCAAAATTACATCCCCGCCCCCCCCCCACTTCATGGCTCATATGGGGTCTAACTCCTACGCCTGTGCTACTTTTGCAATGATGCTCTGAGAGTTTTGGGCCTCTATGTTTAATATGGCAATTAAAATGTGATTTATTTTTTCCTACAAGGATAGTTAATTTATCACGTTCACCAACCTATAGGGAAAATGTTAATTTCTGAATAATGTTAATACAAATTATATTCCAAATGTTTGAATTTTTAATATCCAAATACTGAAACTATATTTCAAAAGCAATTATAGGCATCTAATATTACAGTACAGAGCCTTTTCCCTTTGATGCCTAGCAATCTATGTTTCCAGTACTAATTTGTGCTTAGCACTGGAGATATTAGGTGCATATTGAGATAGCATGTACTAGAACCTTTACCTGAGTTGATATTTTAGTCTTTTTTCTGGCACTGAACCAATCTGTCATTTTGTGATGGAAATCTCTGGTATAATGACCATGCATTTTCCATAATAGACAATTTTCTCTGGTTTTTGTGTTAGCGACATCATAAGCACAGGAGGAACATTTTCTCTGATTGCTTTTTACAGCAAAATCACAAGTCTATTTTTTTTAAATGCACTTACAATTTTGCTAGAAATATGAAACAGGGGCAATCTTCCTCCTAGGTTCGTAATATCGATAACATGTAGGCCCGGATCTTGCATCAGCGGCGAAGGAACGGCGCTCGCCATTCATCACGCTTACAGTTGTCCACAGACTTCCCGCGGGCTTTTGAGCGGAAACTTACGGTATTTAGAGATTCTTTTCAGAGCGGCGCCCTCTACAGGGGATCTGTGGCATGTGCGAGCAGAACAAGCAACAGCGTGTCTCTTCAACCAATCAGACTGAAGAATCCTCATTGAGACACGCAGTCTAAACCAGGAAGTATAACTTAGAATATTTAATTCATTGTAAAATCACGTACAGAAAATGAAATAAAGAAAGAGAGGGAAAGAAAGATGGGATTAAGAGACAAAGATAAAACTGACAGAAAGAAAAAGTAAAGAAAATGTAATTTTTCTAAAATCTCCAACAATAATTACATTCTGAAGGAATGAGACTCCAAACTTGCAAAATTCCATTTTCAGTGCCAGAGAAGTTGTTTGGCAGTAATTAAGACTTATCATGCCTTTAAAAATTCACTTACACCTGAATGCACCAACTCTGGGCTTGTTTAATGGATATCTCGTGGGTAAGTACCCCAACTTCACGCCCTTCATGTGTTTGAATGTCGAATCCCTTGGCGAGGTACCGGTGTAGCAAAGCTTGTGGAGGAGCCAGGCAAATCGGACAGCAACTTCTTGATTTCCACGTTTAACTGTGCATGTGCAGACACCAGAAGTTGCTGTCCGATTTACTCAAAATTACTTTGAGTGCAGACAGCCTCACCATTATTCCTATTGCAAAATCCAGGCCATTGTAACCAGAGAAAATCTTTCTCCAATTCATTTACTTCATTGCTGCCTTCTCTCTACATCAGACCCTCATAACACTTAACACTTTGAAAGTATGTAAAGCTACAAAAATATTTGTGTTATATTAGGCTGATCGACTATGCTATAGGAATTAAAGATAGCTATGGGATAACCATTTCAAAGTCAAAATTCATAATAAATCTGGTGTCTTGCAGCAGCTAGTACTGAACACCCAGATACTTTTGTTTATAGTTATATCTCAAATAGAATTTATGGTTCAATCAATCACAGATCATTCAAAATGGTTATCTTTGCTTAGTTTTCTCAGCATTTACTGCGTTAACAACACAACTTGCATAGTGCCTTAATATTGAAAAAGTCCCAAGGTGCTTTACAGATGCATTA